>CM066037.1:528080309-529280309 GCA_033557465.1 Ichthyophis bannanicus | reverse complement strand
GTTGCAAAGCGACAGAGAGCCTGTTCCCCCCTGCTTGTTCACGTAGAACATGGCTACTTGATTGTCCGTATGAATGAGGATTGTCTTGTAGCTGAGCAGTGTGTGGAACACTCGAAGAGCAAGGAAGATTGCTCTGAGCTCCAAGAGATTGATATGTAGATGAGTCTCCTGTGGAGACCAGGTGCCTTGGGTGGAGAGGTCTCGCAGATGAGCTCCCCAACCCATCGGAGAAGCAACTGTCGTGAGAGTTGCCTGGTGTAAGGGTTGTTGAAAAGGGGACCCCAGCAACAGGTTTTAAGTGGACTTCCACCACTGGAGGGACAAAATAAGGCGACTTGTATTTGCTATTTTGTCTCACAGGCATCCTGATGCCTGGGTCCACTGAGTAGATAAAGTCCACTGGGCTGCTCTCATATGGAGGCGAGCATAGGGAATCACGTGCACAGTAGATGACATGTGGCCTAGTAGTTGTAGCATTTTTCGGGCAGTGAGAGGAGGCTTTAGCACTGCTTGAGAAGCTAACCGCATATTGTGAAGGCAACGGGCCTGGGGGAGATAGGCCCTTGGCTTTCTGGTATCCAGCAAAACTCCTATAAACTCTAAAGACTGAGTGGGAGTTAGATTGGATTTTGGGATGTTTATTACCAGACCCAAATACTGAAGGATACGCATTGTGCAGGATAGAGAAGTCCTGGCCTCGGACTCTGTTGGGGCTCAAATGAGCCAGTCGTCTAAGTAGGGGAAGACGAATACCCCTAGAGTGCGGAGAAATGCTGCTACCACAGCCATGCATTTCATGAACACCCTTGGTGCTGAGGCCAGGCCAAAAGGAAGCACCCTGTATTGGTAGTGCTTTCCTTGAAAAAGGAACCGAAGGAACCTTCTGTGAATTGGATGGATGAGAACATGGGTGTACGCATCCTTGAGATCTAGAGAACAAAGCCAATCCTGACTCTGAAGGTATGGCAGCAGAGTTTCGAGAGAAATCATCTTGAATTTCTCTTTGACAAGGAATTTGTTCAATTCTCTGAGGTCCAAGATAGGTCTGTATCCCCCTATTTTCTTTGGGATAAGGAAATAGGGGGAGTAAAACCCTGTACCCTGTTGATGGATGGGTACTTCTTCTATTGCCCCTTGGGCAAGAAGTATAGTGACCTCCTGACCTAACAGGTTGATGAAAGAGGTCGGAGAATTGAACTGCTTTATCATTGTGGGAGGGGGCATGCTCGAAAAATGAAGTTTGTACCCCTCTTTTATGATGGAGAGTGTCCAGTGCTCTGCTGTTATCTGCCCCCATCTGGGGGCAAAGTGACACAACCTTATTGGAATGGTGGAAGGCTCTGGTCCAATGAGAGCCAGGAAGGCTAAGTTCTCTAGTTGAAAGTCAAAGGCCTTGTGGAGGCTGAGACTGCTGGGACGGCTGAGGCTTTGCAGTCTTTGTTTTTCTTCGTTTGGGTGATTGCTGACCTTCCTTGACAAGCTAACCTGCAGAACGTCCCTGTTGAGAATAAGCAGGATAATATCTTTTCTTTTTAGAAAAGAATGGTTTCTTGAAAGGTTTCTTTCTTGCAGGATCAGCTGTGGACTTGGATAATCTATCCAAGGTGGAGTTGTCAGCATCCAACTCATTGGCCTTTTCCTGCCAATCTTTACCAAACAGGTTCTCACCAGTACAAGGAATATTTCCGATTTTGTCTTGTACCCAGAGCTCCAGATCAGATGCCTGGAGCCAATCAATTCTACGTGCACCTATGGCAATGGCAGAGGTTCTGCTTATGCACTCAAAACAGTCAAAAGCTGCACGGTTGACAAATTTAGAAACATCTTGGGCATGTTTGACCAATGTGAGAAACTCCTGCCTTCTATCCTCAGGAAGAAGAGGACTCAAAGCCTCTAAATCACCTGTGACTTCCTTCAGGAACATTCCCATATATAGACTATAGGAAGTGATCTTGGCAGAAAGCATGGAAGACACGACGTCCACAAGCATCCAAAGTTCAGCACTCACGTCCTGGAGGATTAGAGGCATGTCTCTTTGCACTCTTGATCCTTCTCATAGCTGATTCCACTACAATAGAGTGGTGAGGAAGCTGAGTTTTCTGAAAACCAGGACAAGGAGGGACTCGATACAGAGAATCCAGTCTACGAGAATGAGGAGAGGTGGTAAGAGGTGTCTCCCACATTCTTAACATGAGATCATGCAAGATTTCATGGATGGGCAAGGTGCCTTAGGAGTTTTAGGATATTGTAAAATTTTCAACTCCTTTCTCTGGGCTCTGTTTCAGGGGCCACAGTAATGGACAGACCCTGAGCTACCTCCCTGATGAAATCCTGAAAGGAAATGTCCTCTGGAGGAGACATCCTGCGTTTAGGGGATGAGGGCTCCTCCAGGAGACATATTCCCGCATCGACAGAATTGTCAGAATCCTCAGATTCCTCTGAGGACTCGAAGTACCTTCTGTCAGGTTGCTCTTGAAGAGCCCGATACCCGTACCGACCGAAGTCGGTACCAAGGGGAACCGGTACCGGTGTAATGGTACCGGAAGGTATCGCATGACTGGGTGCTGGCAATGCGGACGCCGATGTCAATGCCATCGGTACTAGTACAGATAAAGGTGCCGGAGTCGGTGCCGGTTGAATTGTCTGATGTGGTTCCGAGGGTATCGATGCCGCAAGGAGAGCCGCCAGACTGCGTTCAATAGCCAGAACGCTCTGGTCTATCGATGCTGCCGATGCCTGGATGTCGGTACCGGATAAAACCGCCGGTACCCCAGAGCATGGCACCAGTAGTTCTGCCGAGGTCGAGGCCTCGGGAACGTCCTGGAGCCCCGATAATGCTTTGGAAGCCGAAGCCTCCCGCCGGGCAATTTTGCCGGTGCACAATCCTCAAGGGCAACGCCAGAGGCATCTTGATGCTTAGAAGGAGATCTACCCTTTGAGGACCGGCTAGACTTATGTTTAGTTACCTGAGATCCACGGGAGGAAGACGAAGCCCTGGAAGACGTCGATGCCACCAAAGCTGCATCCGAGGAAAACAGGGTATTGAGCTTGGCAGCTCGGTTCTGTTGATCTCTTTTGGACATCATAGCACAGGCCATACATTCCGATATGGAATGGTCAGGACCTAAATATTTCAGACACCACTCATGGGTGCTGGTGACGGAGATGGTACCATCACACGTGGTGCACTTTTTAAAACCCGAAGAGGGTTTTTCCATTGTGGAAAAAATCTTGGCTACATCTTAGACCAGCGGATTTAAGCAGTGTGGCACATGCAGCCGCACTATGTCCCGCACGGACCACCACAACACGTGCATTAAATGCCTTGGAGCGGACCACGAAGTGTCTTCCTGCCCATTCTGCCAAAATGGCGCGTGCACCTGGAAAAAATGGGGAAAAAGTACTAAGATTTTTTTTTTTTAAGAAAAGAAAGAAAAAAACGGCGGTACCGGTAAAGCGTCGAGGAAAGCAGACGCGACCACAAAAAAGGAGGAAAATTTTCTGCGGTGACAGGAACATAACCTGTTGGCTCCGCGGAAAACAAAGAACTGGAGAGAGGCAGTTGGGAAAGGCGGGAAGGCAGCACGCAGGCACTGTGGGATGCTCCCAAAAGCTTTCTAATTGGATGCTAGGGAGCGTTCCCGCACAGGCTCCGTCGGTACCGACGATACCCATATGTGATGACTACATTCCTGCTTGTTCCTGGAGATAGGTTCTTACTCTGATAGGGAAAAGAAATACATTGTGCAATCCAGTTGGACAATGTTCTCTTGGAGACTGGAAGTCCCAAATGAGAAGGATCGAAAGCAACAAAGAGTTGGGAGGTCTTTCTATGTTGTTTTGTCCTTTGTAAGTAAAAGGCAAGTGCTCTTTTACAGTCCAAAGTATGAAGATTCCTTTCTGCATTTGAAGCACGAGGCCTTCGAAAAAATACAGGCAGGTAAACCGCCTGGTTTAAATGAAAAGGTGGGACCACCTTTGGCATAAAGAGTGGATGAGTCCTAAGGACCACCTTATCATGATGGAACCTCATGTAAGGAGGATCAGCAACTAATGCTTGCATTTCACTGATGCGACGTGCTGATGTGATTGCAATGAGAAAGATAGCTTTCCAGGAAAGGAATTTCAAGGAGGTAGTAGCTAAAGGTTCAAAAGGCGGCTTCATGAGCTGCCCAAGAACCAGATTCAGGTCCCATGCCACTGGAGGTGGCCAAATGGGAGGCTTAGTTAGAAGAAGGCCTTTCATAAATCTCAATATGAGAGGATGAGAGGAAATAGGTTGTCCATTTAAAGGCTTTAAAGAAACTGAAATAGCACTTAAATGGACTCTTACTGAGTTAGTCTTAAGTCCTGCATTAGATAAATGAAGGAGATACTGAGTTGCAGAGAATGGGGATTGGGATGCCACAACATCCAGTCCTCCTGAGACAGGAGATCTGGAGCAGACCCTAACACCAGAGATGGAGCTTGAGAGAGATGCAGGAGCAGAGGGTACCACACCTGCCGTGGCCAGTGTGGAGCTATGAGAATCATGTGGCATATAGGAAGTCCTGACCCCAATGGAGGAGGAAAGCATCCCTGGTCTGAGAACCCTGAGACGGAATTCTGGAACAGAACCGGGGAACTCTGGCATTCAACGGACTTGCAAAGAAGTCTATGTCCAGAGTTCCCCAAATTTGAAAAATATTTGCTACCTGGTCTGCATGGAGAGACCATTTGTGTGGAAGCAGAACTTGACTGAGTCTGTCTGCCCAAGAGTTTGAATACCTGGCAGATACACCGCAAGGAGATGAATCCGATGCTTTCTGGCGAGGGCCCATACTCTCAAAGCTTCGTTACAAAGCGACAGAGAGCCTGTTCCTCCCTGCTTGTTCAGATAGAACATAGCTACTTGATTGTCCGTCTGAATTAGGACTGTCTTGTAGCTGAGCTGGGTATGGAACACTCGAAGAGCAAGGAAGATTGCTCTGAGTTCTAGGAGATTGATATGTAAGTGGGTCTCCTGTGGAGTCCAGGTGCCTTGGGTAGAGAGATCTTGCAGATGAGCTCCCCAACCCACTTGTGAGGCGTCTGTTGTTAGAGTGACCTGGGGTAGGGGTTGCTGGAAAGGGGACCCCACCAACAGGTTTTGGGTTGACTGCCACCATTGTAGAGACAAAATAAGGAGACTTGTGTTTGCTATTTTGTCTGATAGGCAGCCTGATGCCTGAGTCCACTGAGTGGATAGAGTCCATTGGGCTGCTCTCATATGGAGGCGAGCATAGGGAACCACGTGCACGGTAGATGCCATGTGGCCTAGTAGTTGTAACATTTCCCGAGCAGTGAGATGAGTTTTTAACACTGCCTGGGACGCTAACTGCACAATGCGAAGGCAGCGGGCCTGTGGAAGATAGGCCCTTGCTTTTCTGGTATCCAGCAGAGCTCCTATAAACTCTAGAGACTGAGTGGGAGTTAGGCTGGATTTTGGGATGTTTATGACCAGGCCCAAATACTGAAGGATACGCATTGTGCAAGATAGGGAAATTCTGGCCTCTGACTCTGATGGAGCTTGTCTAAGTAGAGGAAGACGAATATTCCTAGAGTGCGAAGAAATGCTGCCACTACAGCCATACATTTTATAAACACCCTTGGTACTGAGGCCAGGTCAAAAGAAAGCACCCTGTATTGGTAGTGCTTTCCTTGAAAAAGAAAACGAAGGAACCTTCGGTGAGTTGGATGGATGAGAACATGAGTGTAAGCATCCTTGAGATCTAGAGAACAAAGCCAATCCTGACTCTGAAGGTATGGCAGCAGAGTTCCCAGAGAAAACATCTTGAATTTCTCTTTGAACAGGAATTTGTTCAGTTCTCTGAGGTCTAATATGGGTCTGTGTCCCCCTGTTTTCTTTGGAATAAGGAAATAAGGGGAGTAAAGCCCTGTACCCTGTTGGGAAATGGGTACGTCTTCTATTGCCCAATGGGCAAGAAGTAAACCGACCTCTTGACTCAACTGAGTGTTGAGAGAAGCCTGAGAATTGAATTGTCTTACCACTGTAGGAGGGGGCATGTTGAAGAAATGAAGCTTGTACCCCTCTCTTACAATGGAAAGAGTCCATTCTTCTGCTGTTATCTACCACCATCTGGGGGCAAAATGACACAACCTTCCTGGGATGGTGGAAGGCTCTGTTCCGTTGAGGGCCAGGAAGGCCAAGTTCTCTAGATGGGAGTCAAAGCCCCTGTGGAGGCTGAGTATGCTGGCCCGGTTGAGGCTTAGCAATCTTTGATTTCCTTTGCTTTGGGCTGCTGTCCCTTTCGAGCAGACTGATCTGCAGAATGCACCTGCTGGGTATAGGAAGGGTAAAACCTCTTCTTTTTAGAGAAGAATGGTTTCTTGTAGGATTTTCTCCTTGCACGTTCAGCTGTAGCCTTGGATAGTCTATCCAAAGTGGTGTTGTCAACATCCAGCTCATTAGCTTTCTCTTGACAATTTTTGCCAAAGTGATTTTCACCTGTACAAGGGATATTCCCCAGTTTGTCCTGTACCCAGAGTTCTAAGTCATAAGAACATAAGATATGCCATACTGGGTCAGAGCAAGGTCCATCAAGCCCAGTATCCTGTTTCCAACAGTGGCCAATCTAGGTCATACGTACCTAGCAGTTTCCCCAAAAGACACAGGTTCCGCAATGCTTGTACTGGGTCAAGGGTAAGAAAAAATCTTTCCGTTATGGGATTCCTATGGTATGGCGAGAGCATAAGATAAGAACATAACATAAGATATGCCATACTGGGTCAGACCAAGATCCATCAAGCCTAGTATCCTGTTTCCAACAGTGGCCAATCTAGGTCGTACATACCTAGCAGTTTCCCCAAAAGACACAGGTTCCGCAATGCTTGTACTGGGTCAAGCATTGATATCCTGGGTCCCTTCTTAATAATGGTTTATGGACCTTTCCTCCAGGAACTTGTCCAAACCTTTTTTAAACCCAGCTACACTAAATGGAAATTACACTTACCTGGTAAATGATGTTCCTTGAGGGAGTACAGTTCAGTCCTCCACCACTGGGTAGTGCACCTCCTCCTGCAACATGGAGACTGGACAAGTCAAACTTGTGACATCACCGGGTATATCCTGCTGGTCTTCTCCCATGATCCCCCAGTGACCTACTGTCAAAGCAGACTCAAAGGAGCAAACAAACAACCAGTTAAAGTACTAAATACAAAGCTATGCTCAAACTTCAACTTTAAAATCACAGGGCCCCAAAAAGAAAGGCCGAAAACACCCTCCTCCGTGCCCCTGTCCCCCTGCGCACCAAACAGCGGAAGACAGAGAGCTAGAAGGAAGGAGAACTAAGGAAGAGTATAGGCAGAAAAGGTTGCTCTCGCGATTACCTGCCAATCAGAGCCCGTTGCCGACTCTAGGATCCGAAAGCATACTCGGAACTGACGCCTCGCGTCTGAAACATCCATCCCCGGGCGGGAATGAGGACTGAACTGTACTCCCGCAACAGTTCAGTCCTCCACCACTGGGATGTACCAGAGCAGTAATCATTGGGAGGGACCTATCCAGTCGGCTCGGCCCCTAAACGAACAGAGCAGGCACCGACCCCAGCCCGCTCCTCACGTCAACAGGCGGTAAGCCAACCAGGAAGACACTACCGAGAGCCCACTTGGATCCTCTTCACTGGTGAAAACAGCACAGAACTCTGCCCCAAGCAGCGCTAGTGCTTCAGAAAGACAAACTCGCCATCGCAAACACACTGAACGCCCTAGAAACAGACCTACTGAGAAGGCTACCGGAGCTCCGCCTGAAAAATCTGCTTGAGCTCCCCCTTGGCTCTCGACCCCACCAGGGTGTCAAGTGTTAGCAACCGCTGCTCTCCCGCAGAACCCGCCTCCACGGAGGGACAGGCAGCGAAGAGACCTCCCAGAAAGCGACGGAACCTCACCTAAGGTCCAAGGAACGCAGGTTACAAGCAAAGTGTTCTTGCGTAAGTCCCAAACCGACAACTAAACAGGCACAGCCGGATTCCATGAGGGAGAACGGAACTGAGGTCCATCCAGACAGAGGTGGGAAGCAAAATGAGGGAAATGGAAAAACCACCAACGTCAAACACCCTATTTGTCACACCTCTTAAGGGCTTTATTCTTTGCAACACAAAGTAGCTCTACAGCTATGTCCTGGACCAGTTGGAGTCTTTTTAATTGAGAATGTGGAATGCAGCTAAGCAATGAGTTGCAATAAACCAAGCGTGATCCACCAAGGGCATATAAGAGGGTGTCAAGTGCCCCAGAGTCCAGCGTTGTTTCAGAAGATGTGGAGTCTTACATGGTGTGACAAAAGAGAAAGGAGACTCTGGTAGCCACGCCCACGACACAATGCCAGTAGGCCAACCGCTTACATCACCTGGATATGCCCTCCGAAATTGGAGGAAACATGCAGAAGTAGCAATCGCCGACGTGATCCATGGGCTCTCTCCAGATCATTGGAACCGCAAAAGACTTTGATGGTCTTTTCCCATCCATCCACAGCCTGAGATCTGCTACACATGTATTGCAGCATATGTGTGGCGCCTAGCTTTTATCCTGATCTTTTATTCTGCAGCCAAAATATAAATTGTAGGCTTTCTGAACCGCCACAGTCATATGCCATTTTTGTGATGTAAAAGTCACATCACCACAACTAGAGCAGAAATTATCTGCATGATTAACACCAGGACGAGGAATCGCCAAATATGCTGTGAGTGACCTATCGGTATAAAATAAATATGTCTTTTTTTTTTTTTTTTTACTGTCAAGAGAGGCAAATTTAAGTAGTGACTGCATCAACTGGTTTTGGACAGTTATTTCGATTGGTTGCAAGTAAAGATTATGCAAGCTCACGCAAATGTTGCAGAATACACTGGTAATGGTCCCCACTGACTAATGAAGAGCACATATCTTAGCAACCAGCCCCAGTCGGCCATTTTCACAATGACCTCTGAAAGGCATAGAATGGACCGGGCCACGGCCCCGTACCAATGCGTCAACGCTATCCAGTAGCCTCATATGTCCTCTGCTAAACATCGACCCGTCGCCGCAGACTGACAGGTCGCCATGAGGTCCAATATGGGCTGACCGCATCTGAGCACACGCGGCGCGCACACCGCCTGATGCAATCTCACTCCTCCGGCAAACACTCGGACCCCGCTAAGGACTTTCGCCACCACAGTGTCCCCACCGAAACGCAGGCCGCCAAGGCTTCAACCACACACGCTGTCCCTTCGCTCGGGCCACCCTGACCACCCGACCGACTCCACCCTGCCGATCGAAATAGGCCACCATCCCGGAGATCTCAGACAGCACCTACAGCGCTCGATCCGCTACCGTGTCCGTGAACGCCTGCCACGGCTGACGTACCGCGTACCGTTCCAGTCAGACGATGGAACACTGGGCGTGCTGCGTACACTAAAACGCCTTGTACATAAAGGATCCCCAAAATGTAGCTGAGTCTAACCACGCTCCGGCCAAGCTCCCGGAAGAAAGGGACAGAACCTTATAAAAAAGAAGTGGGGACAATTAGGAAGGCTTTCCTGTTTGATTATTCTTTTTTTTTTTTTTTTTCCTTTTTACAACTCCATAAGGGCCACAAGGCACACAACCGAACAGGGCATTGTCCAGAGAACGCAAGGCCCCTCCTCCAGGCTGACTCCACAGCCTAAACCGGCAGTCACCTTGGCTGATGCCGAGCAGCGCGGAAGCCAACTTGTAAGCCCAGCATATGAAGTATGCCTACTAGTACAGCATTCCACAATGGAGGGACATGTAACCGGACGGCTTTGAATATGAACCTACAGATATCCAGCGCTTGCTCCAAGACAAGCACTGTGCAGCCTACTGGTCTTCTCGGAGCACCGCCACGACCCGAAGACCTAAACCGGCCAGCAAAAGACGACGTACGCTGGGCCCGAAGAAACCTGGTTGAACGGATCCCAGCACTCCCTGTATCGTTAGGATCGGAGCCTCCCCCCAAGGACTCAGCCCTGGCTGGAACTGGCTGAGCATAACTCCAGGCCCTGCGGCGAGCCCCCGCGAAGAAGTGGGACGCAACGATGCCTTGAGCAAAGGGAAGGCCCAATGGGTGAAGCAAGTTGCTAGCCGACCAAGGGAGTAAACCCCACACGCGCACCTCAATGGAAGGTCGGAAGAACCGAGGATTCTGGTCCCACAGGTGCACCTGCTAGCCTTTAACAACATACACCTCGGCAGGTACAAAAAACTTAAATTGTGAGCACCTTCAGGGGTAAGGGGAATAGACGACAGCCTCCGACTGTTGACCACCTTGTCTTGCACAACAGACAGCAGCACCCCACCAAACAAATGATTGGGAATATATGACCTCAGAACCAGAGGTAAAACAGTAGAACGTGCAGTGGACGTGAATTTCCAGATCTGCCAGCCCCCCTGCCCACATTGAGAAGAGGCAGAGAAGAACTGGACCGGCGGAACTGGAGGGGTGCCTCCTGGACAGCCGGGCCACCGAAGGGAAAGCTGATGACTGAGGCCCAAACTCCTCAGGATGGCCCCGTCTTGCATTGGCAACCCCATGCAACACCATGACAACCCCGCTCACGATATCCCAAGCGATCTCTGTCATTGCTGCAACAATCACCTGAGCATGAGATCACAGACGGAACACGGACATGCAGACGCACTCAAGGAGAGTGCACCTAATAAGTATGAGCCTATCCAAAATCCAGCACCACATGTCCAGGTGTCCCACTCCTGTCACCCAAAACACAGGACGCTTGAACCTAGGTGACCGTCATAGCAAAGACAGGGAGGCCTGACTGCCGCTATCAACCCTTCCAGGACCCTGGAACACTAAGCCCCGGACTGTGCCATCCAGCAACACTTCTCACGATCCCCAGCAGGGGCCTTTCCCCAGATGGCCCAGATGGGCAGTGTTCCCGCCAAATGGGCAAGCTGCGCTCTGATAACATAGTGCAAAAAACCAAATCAAAGTGTCATAACCTAGCTAATTTTTGTCTAATAGTGATCATTCATAATATTAGCCAGGCTCAATCATAACATTAGTATTAATGATCTCTAAAGATTGAAGAGTTACTAATGTAACACTAATTGGGTTTTTTTTGGGGTTTTTTAAGAGCTTCAAAGGCAATCTTGGAAACTACAGACCAATGAATCTGAGTTCAGCGCCAGTTAAATGATAGAACTTGTTCTGAAAAGCAGCACCAAGCTGTCTTTTCAAAGGGTTAATAAACATGTGAGCAAGCCAAATGATATGTATCGGGATGTTTTAGAAGGTACTTGACAAAGCCCCTTATGAACTTCTCCTGAGGAAGGAGATGATGTGCTATTATAGAATGGGAAATGGATCAAAAACAGGAACACAATAGGACTAAATGGCCAGTTTTCTCACAGGAGACCCGTAAATAGTGGAATGTCTCGGGATCTGCACTGGAACTGGCATCTGGTAACATCTACTGCACTGAAATGATCTGGAAGAGAGATCAGCAAGCATGGCGATCAAATTTGCAGATGGCATAACGACATTTAGAGGCTGTCTGCACAATTTCCAAGCGTATAAACATGGAAATAGCATCCTTATGTAAATGACAATTTCAGAAAGGGCTCAATTTGTAGGTGGTTGTGCCGCCGATGACCCTGAATGGCCAAATCCTAGCACGGAAACCTGCTGCTGACAGACGTCGCTAACTGCCAGAATGCAGACAAAGGTAAAGGCACCCCCCAAGAAGTAAAACCCAAACCAATCACATTGCATTCAAAGAACTATAAACTATCATGAAATTAAAAGGAAATTAAAATTAAAAGGAAATTAAAATGAGAATTAAAATTAAAAGTAACAGCAAAAGGAAGTCCTTATCTGGGTGTAGCCGCGTGGAACAGCGTCGTCTGCTCAAACGCGGGGCTGCTCCGCTCTCCGCCACGAGGCCTCAGCCCTGCCGAGAAAATGGCACCAATCCGAAGCAGGCCCGCTTGGCGCCAAACACCACAGAGGCGGCAAGAGCTCAGAGCCCCTCCATGCGGACTCGAGAGACTCCCTTGTGGCGTCGGGATGCAGCAGTTACCCCGCTGTAGCTGCGGGGTGAAGAGCTGTCCAGACACGCTGCTGCCTCGCGCCACCAGAAGTAGCAGACGCTGCGAGCCCCGGCCCACCGGCTCTAAAGAACCTCGACCGGCCTGAGGCTCCCGCCGCGATGGGAATCTGCCGCATGGACACTGCCAAAATGCAGGTGTTCCACAGAGCTCTCCCCCGTACAGTCCTGGGGGAGAGATCATCACCGGGCACAGAGACTGAAGAATCCCAAGCAGAGAGGCTAGCTGGCAGCGTGAACTTTGAAAAGGGACAGAACCCCCCTTTACACTAAGGCAGACTAGGTGAAAATAAATAAAGTAAAAGTAAATGAAATTAAATGAAAATGAAAATGAATTCAATTTACAGGATTACACCTAAAGAAGGGCAAAAGAAATGCAAGGTAAATCAAATCCTGACTAACTCCTCCTAAACTGCTTCTCAAGTGAGCCCAGCAACTAGGCTCACTACGTCCTGTGTCCCTTGGGGAAACTGCTAGGTACGTATGACCTAGATTGGCCACTGTTGGAAACAGAATGCTGGGCTTGATGGACCTTGGTCTGACCCAGTATGGCATATCTTATGTTCTTATGTTCTTATGATGTCACAAGTTTGACTTGTCCAGTCTCCATGTTGCAGGAGGAGGTGCACTACCCAGTGGTGGAGGACTGAACTGTAGGACCGATAAGGAACAGCCTTTACTACATCGTCAGGTAACAAATTCCAGAGTTTGATTACACGTTGAGTGAAAAAATATTTTCTTTTATTAGTCTTAAATAGTTTACCCTGTAGCTTCATTGCATGTCCGCTAGTCTTTCTATATTCTGATAATGTAAACAATCGATCTACGTTTACCCTTTCCACTCCGTTCATTAATTTATAGACTTCTATCATATCTCCCCTCAGCCGTCTCTTTTCCAGGTTAAAGAGCCCTAACCTTTTTAGCCTTTCTTCATAGGAGTATCCTTCCATCCCCTTTACCATTTTGGTGGCTCTTCTCTGAACCTTTTCTAATATCGCTATATCCTTTTTAAGATACGGCGACCAGAATTGCACACAATATTCAAGGTGCGGTCTCACCATGGAACGGTATAGAGGCATTATAATATCTTTTGTTTTATTTTCCATTCCTTTCCTTATGATACCTAGCATTCTATTTGCTCTCTTGGCTACCGCTGCACACTGGGACGAGGGTTTTAACATGTTATCCACAATAACGCCTAAATCTTTTTCCTGGGTGGTGGTTCCTAATGTGGAACCAGTGATGCAGCGGACCCTCTTGAAGAGAGAGAAAAAGTTTTAAAACCAGAAAAAGGCAAGCACAACCTGCAATATTGAGAGGATCCATCTAGAGGGAGCAGGAGAGTCGAGAGAGAGACCGAGAAACCACGCCCCTCTGGGCGGGACGCAAGCCCAGACAGCTTCGTTTTGAACAGAGGCAGGTCTGACTTGGAGAGAGAGGAGGAGAAGGACCAAAGCAGCAGCCAAAGCAGAAGCCAGAGCCAGAGTAGAGGAGGCCAAGAGGAAGGCAAATACACTGGCAAGAGCAGAAAGAAGCAGAGTCCTGAGCAGAAAGCCAAGCAGAGACTTCAACCAGAGTTGGAGTGGAATAAGGAACAGAGAAAAAGCCAAGAGAAGTACTGGGACCGCAAGGGAGTACCTGGCAGAAGGTCCGCACAGCAGCCGTGGAATAAAGAGGTTCGTCCATTTTCAGAGGTGGGAAATGTTTGTTTGGAGGAAAGAAAACATCCTTACCACTATGGTCTGAAGTCTAAGGAAAGACCACAGGAGAGCCTGAGCATTGCTGCGCTGAAGCCAAACCCAGGTAGGCCTCAAGCCTTACTAGAAAGAAGGAAGAGAAGCCTCAAAGGTAAAACTCTTATTACTGATAATTACCTTCAGAAGCCTAAAGTATGGGGAAGACAGTGGGAAAAGGATTACTGTTACCCTAAACATTCTTGTAAGCAAGATTATGAAAGAAGTTTGTCGAAGAAGAGAACTTTGAGTGGGAAATCTTTTTATGAATCTGCTTTTGAACCTCTAATCAGAGAGGGACCGTTGTACTGCAAAACTCCTGGAGACCGACGCCCAAAGCTAAATGCTAGGCATTGGGACATAGTGCAACAAGTATATAAGAAACCCGATTACGTTTACCCTGATGCTACAGATTCAGAGGCTTCTGAGGTTGAGTCCATGCAAGTAGGATCACAGGGGGAAGAATCAGATAATGCAATGGATTGTACATATTGTGCCTCGGGGAGTGTTGAATATATCCCCAATGTATCAGATAACTAAGTGAAGGAAGTTTATTGTTTTTGTACAAATGTTCTGTGAAGATAACAGCCTTTAATTTATTGCTTGCTTTTATTTTTCCCTATCCTGAAGTAAGGACATTTCAGTTGTTACCATAGCCAATCCTTTTGAACCGTTTTGTGCAAGAAAGGGAAATAAAGCCTTTAACTTTCCCTCCACTCTGTGCATTCGTTCTTTGAGCGTTGGTTACAAGGAAGCCACAAGGAATAACCACCCTTGACCCTTGCAGCATAGGCCAACCTCAACCTTAACTTTTCTTGTGTCCGGGCCCCTCCCGGGTCTACTCTCCCTCTACAGAGGGTGCCCTGCGACAAACCTTGCATTGTGTAACCATAGTCTGGGTTGTTCTTCCCTAGGTGCATAACTTTGCACTTGTCCACATTAAATTTCATCTGCCGTTTTGATGCCCAATCTTACAATTTATCAAGATCCTCTTGCAATTTTCCACAATCCTCTTGGGTTTTAACAACTTTAAATAGTTTTGTGTCATCCGCAAATTTGATAACCTCACTCGTTATTCCACTTTCCAGGTCATTTATGAATATCTCAAAAAGCAGCAGACCCAGCACAGATCCCTGGGGTACACCACTATTCACCTTTCTCCATTAGGAAAATTGGCCATTTAGTCCAACCCTCTGCTTTCTATCTTTTAACCAGTTCTTGATCCACAGTAGTACACTGCCTCCTATCCCATGACTCTTTAGTTTTGCCAAATGTCTCTGATGAGGGACCTTGTCAAAGGCTTTCTGAAAGTCCAGATATACTATATCAACCGACTCACCTTTGTCCACCTGTTTATTCACACTTTCAAAAAAACATAACAGATTAGTAAGACAAGATCTTCCTTGTCTAAAGCAATGTTGGCTGTCTCCCATTAGGCCATGACTATCTACATGCTGAGTAATTTTGTTCTTTATGATGGTTTCTACCATTTTTCACAGTACTGCCGTGAGGCTCACCGGTCTGTAGTTTCCCGGATCACCCCTGGAACAGTTTTTAAAAATTGGTGTTACATTGGCGATCCTCCAATCTTCGGGTATTAGAGATGATTTTAATGATAGTTCACAGATTACTAATAGCAGGTCTGCAATGTCATATTTCAGTTCTTTCAACACCCTTGGATGTATACCATCAGGCCCAGGTGATTTGCTACTCTTCAGTTTATCTAATAGTTGTAACACATCTTCCCGATGTATCGATTTTTCCTTCAATTCTTCCACACCTTTAAATACCACTTCAGTCATGGGTAACATCCCTACATCTTCCTCAGTAAAGACCGAAGAAAAGAATTCATTCAGTCTCTCCGCTATCTCCTTGTCGCCTCTTAGTGCCCCTTTAACTCCTCTATCATCTAATGGTCCAACCGACTCTCTCACAGGTTTTTTGCTACGAATGTACTTGAAAAAATCTTTATTCCGCGTTTTTGCTTCCGCAGCAAGCTTCTTCTCAAATTCTCCCTTTGCCTTCTTTATTAATGTCTTGCATTTGACCTGCCAGTGCTTGTGCTGTTTCCAGGTTTCATCGTTTGGCTCTTTTTTCCATTTCCTGAAAGATGCTTTTTTGGCAACAGCCTCTCTGACTTCACCTTTAAACCATGCTGGCAGTTTTTTGGACTTCCTTCCACTTTTCTTAAAGCGTGGCATACAGCTGGTCTGGGCTTCCAAGATAGTATTTTTCAACAACACCCAAGCTTGATGTAAATCTTTAACCTTTGAAACTGCTCCTTTTAGTTTTTTCTTAACTATTTTCCTCATTTTATCATAGTCTCCCTTTCGAAAGTTAAAAGGTAGTACTGTGGATTTCCTTACTGTCCCTCCTCCACTAATTAAATCAAGGCGATCATGCTATGATCACTATTGCCAAGTGGCCCCGACACCCTTATCTCTTGCACTAGATCTGGTGTTCCACTAAGGACCAGGTCTAATATGGCTTTCCCTCTGGTCGGTTCAGGAACCAGCTGCTCCAAGAAGCAGTCATTTATGTCATCTAGGAACTTTATCTCCCTAGCATGTCCTGCCGTGACACTGACCCAGTCTATACCGGGGTAATTGAAATCACCCATTATTATTACTGCACTGTAACTTTTGTTAGCTTCCTTGATTTCTTTGAGCATTTCATCATCCATTTGTTCATTCTGGCCCGGTGGTCTATAGTACACCCCCACTGCCATTGCCTTCCCCTTTTTACATAGAATTTCAATCCATAGAGATTCTATATAAGAGTCTATAAATAAATAAATAAATAAATTCTACAGCAAATTTTGTTTCCTGCAAAACTTTAATCCTTTCTGACTCAATGCCCTCTCTAACATAGAGCGCGACCCCTCCCCCAATTTGATCAGCTCTATCATTACGATATAGTTTGTACCCAGGTATCACAGTGTCCCACTGGTTGTCCTCCTTCCACCATGTCTCTGATATTCCAATCATATCTAACCTCTCATTTAGTGCTATATATTCTAACTCTCCCATTTAGTCAGATACCTAGAGCCAGGCAATCCTACGAGCACCGATGGCAATGGAAGATGTTCTGCTTATGCACTCAAAGCAGTCAAAAGGTGCATGATTAACAAACTTGGAAACATCTTGGGCATGTCTGACAAGTGTAAGATAATCCTGCCTCTTATCATCAGGAAGGAGAGGGCTCATAAGCTCTAGATCTCCTGTAACATTCCCATATATAAGATGTAGGAACTAATCCTGGCAGAAAGCATAGAGGCCTGGAATGTTCGACGCCCAAAGGCATCCAGAGTCCTACATTCACGTCCTGGAGGATTAGATGCTTGTCTTTTTGCACTCTTGATCCTTCTCATAGCTGACTCCACCACTATGGAGTGGTGTGGCAACTGAGTTTTTTGAAATCCAGGACAAGGAAGCACTCGATACATGGTATCAAGCCTACGGGAATGAGGAGAGGTGGTAAGAGGTGTTTCCCACATTCTTAACATGAGATCATGCAAGATCTCATGAATAGGCAAAGTAGCCGCTTCCTTGGGAACTTTAGGATATTGTAAAATCTCCAACTCCTTTGCTCTGGGCTCTGTTTCAGGAGCCACTGTGATGGAAAGACCTCTAGCCACCTCCCTGATGAAATCCTGAAAAGATATATCCTAGCGAGGAGACATCCTACGTTTAGGAGAAGGTGGCTCCTCAGAGAGAAGTACTCCAGCATCGACAGAGCTGTCAGAGTCCTCAGAGTCATCGGAGGATTCAGAATATCTTCTGTCCGGGTGCTCTTGTAAAGCACGATACCGGTACCGATCGAAGTCGGTACCGGAGGGGTGCGGTACCGGCCTGTCGATACCGGAGGAAATAGCATGACTCGGTGTTGGAAGCACACTCACCGATGTCGATGCTGTCGGTACCAATATCGTGCCGGAACCGATTTTGATACCGGTTGAACTGTCTGAAGCGGTCCCGAAGGCACCGATGCCGCAAGGAGAGCCGCCAGACTGCGCTCAATAGCCAGGAATCTCTGGTCAATTGACGCTGCCGATGCCTGGGTGTTGGTACCGGACGAAGCGGCCATTACCCCAGAGCATGGCACCAGTAGTTCTGCCGAGGTTGAGGCCTCGAGAACATCCTGGAGCCCCAATAGTGCTTTGGAAGCCGAAGCCTCCCGCCGGGGCAATTTTGCCGGTACAAGTCCCTCAAGGGCAACGCCAGAGGCATCTCGATGCTTGGAAGGAGATCTACCCTTTGAGGACCGGCCAGATTTTTTTTTGGTTACCTGAGATCCATGGGAGTAAGACGAAGCCCTGGAAGACGTCGATGCCACGGATGCTGCATTGGAGGGAAAATGGGTGCTAAGCTTAGCAGCTCGGTTCTGCCGACCCCTCTTTGACATCATCCCACAGGCAACACACTCCGAGATGGAGTGGTCAGGACCTAAACATTTGAGGCACCACTCGTGAGTGTCGGTGACGGAGATGGTATCGCCACACTTGGAACACTTTTTAAAACCCGGAGGGTTTTTCCATGTTAAGGAAAAATTGGGCCTAGTGCCCAAAATGGAGCGTGGCACCCGAGAGAAAAAAGGCTGGAAAATCCAGATAAAAGATTACAATTTTTTTTTTTTAAAGAAAGAAAGAAAGAACCGGCGGTACCGGTATAGCGTCTTAGAAAGCAGACGCTACCACAAAAAAGAATGAAAAATTTGGGATAATTTCTACGGTGACAGGAAAACAACCTGCTGGCTCCGCGGAAAACGAAGAACTGGAATGATGCAGTTGGGAAAGGCGGGAAGGCAGCACGCAGGCGCTGTGGGATGCTCCCAAAAGCTTTCTAATTGGACGCTGGGGAGCATTCCCGCGCAGGCTCCGTTGGTACCGACGATACCCATATGTGAAGACTACATTCCAGCTTGTTCCTGAAGATTCTCTGGTCTATTGACGCCGCCGATGCCTGGGTATCGGTACCGGACGAAGCGGCCGGTACCCCAGAGCATGCACTAGTAGTTCTGCCGAGTTTGGGCCCTCAAGAACATCCTGGAGTCCCGATGCTTTGGAAGCCGAAGCCTCCCGCCGGGGCAATTTTGCCGGTTTGAGTCTCTCAAGGGCAACACCAGAGGCATCTCGATACTTAGAAGGAGATCTACCCTTTGAGGACCGGCTAGACTTATGTTTAGTTACCTGAGATCCATGGGAGGAAGACGAAGCCTTGGCAGATGTTGATGCCAGAGATGCTGCATCGGAGGAAAAAAGGGTGCTAAGTTTAGCAGCTCAGTTTTGCCGACCCCTCTTCGACATCATCCCACAGGCAACATACTCGGAAATAGAGTGGTCAGGACCTAAACATTTGAGGGACCACTCATGGGTGTTGGTGAAGGATATGGTACCGCCACACTTGGAACACTTTTTAAAACCCGAAGCGGGTTTTTCCATTGTAGAAGAAATTTGGGCCTAGTGCCCAAAATGGCGTGTGGCACCAGAGGAGAAAAAAGCTGGAAGACTCCAGGAAAAGATTTTTTTTTTTTTTTTTACAAGGAAAAGAAAGAAAGAACCGGAAGTACCGGTGTAGCGTCGAAGGAAGGCAGATGCGACCACAAAAAAGAAGAATAAATGGGATATTTTATGCGGTGACAGGAAGTACGACCTGCCGGCTCTGCAGAAAACGAAGAACTGGAGAGAGACAGTTGGGAAAGGCGGGAAGGCAGCACACAGGTGCTGTGGGATGCTCCCAAAAGCTTTCTAATTGGACGCTGGGGAGCGTCTTTGGTGATGCCTGGCCACTGGTGTGTGAAGTGGACCAGCCATCCTCCCATGAACCTTGGGCCTTGTACCTCATGGGGGAAAGAGGAAGTACCCATAAGTCTTCTTGGTCTTCAGGTAGAAGGGCTTTTTACCCAAAGCCTTCCTATGGGAAAGTTGAGACACTTTCTTGGACAGCCTGGTTCTGGTCATGAATTCCTTCTCCAGCTCGCTGGCCTTCTCCATCATGGGTTTGCTGAAGAGATTCTCCCCCATGCAAGGGACATCAGTTAACGTGTCCTGAAGCCACTGCTCCAGGTCAGAGGACTGTAGCCAGGCAAGGCAGCAGGCACTAATGCCCACCGCAGTTACCCGAGCCACCAACTCAAAGCTGTCAAAGGCCACCTGAGTTTGAAACTTGGAGCATTCCTTGACCAATGACACTAGGCTCCTGAAGCGCTCGAGGGGTTCACCTGATAAACCAGCTCAGAACCCGGCGAGTTCCTTCGCCAGATCCCACAGGTACATGCCCATGCACAGCTGGTATGCCTGGATCCGGGCAGTGAGCATGGAATCCTGGAAACACTTCCTGCCAAAAGCATCCATGGTGCATGCCTCCCCGCTGAGGGGCACTGAGGAGTGCATCTTCTGGCTTTTAATGTGATGCACAGCCAACTCCACCACCATGGAATTATGTGGAAGTTGTATTTTCTGGAAGCCGGGGCTCCGGCCGACTCGATACTGCAAATTGAGTTGACTGTTCACAATTGTCACCGTCACCAGGGTCTCCCACATCCTGAACAGCAGCCGTTCAAGGATGGGGGGCATCAGGGCCTCCTGAGGAGGAGCCTCATACTGGATTCTCGGTATGTGACTCGTCCTCGGGCACCTCCACAAAGGCGAGTGCCTGGGACATCTCCCGCACAAACTCTAGGAAGGCAAGATCCTCCAGAGGTCACCACCGCCAATGGTGTGGCGGGAATGTTCTGGTGGAGGACGGTTTCGGGAGACTCCTCATCCATCTCCCATGCCAACTCAGTCGGAGGAATCAGGAAGGCCCCGCGGTCGTTGGACCGGCTTGGCATCGACGACTCCTGGTGTCGGAGTTCCAGCTCAGCCGTGCCTGACGCTGCATTGGGCCTCGAGGTAGTCACTGACAGCATCGACACCAATCAAGCCAGTCTCTCAAGGATGGGTGGAGCATCTTCTGGGGAGGCTCTGGACGAGGACGGCCCCATGGCAAGCGCCAACGACTCTGAGTGACCAGTCAGGCCCCGCTGTGCTTCAATGAATGCTGCAAAGCTGCGTTCCAGGGCCACCATCCTGGCCTCGATGCCAGATGACTCTGCAGAAGCATGCGCTGGCCTCAAGGATGACGAGGCCGGCATCGGGTCCCTGGCAGGGGAATACCTGATGGTGATGACGTTGGGGAACCTGACTCGATCCCCTGACTTCGCTGAAGACACCTCCCGCTGAGGCTGTTTTGAGGGGCACTCCCGGTCATTGTCACTGGCATCGGGTCGAGGACTCTGCACCTGGTCCCGGAGGTCTTACCCCCCCAGACCAGGGGTAGATCTTGAGGAAGTCTTCAATGCCCGGGGAAGGTCCTTTGAGGATAACTCTGACGCCCAATGATAGTGGGGCTCCGACTGAGTCCGAGTGTGCGACGCCGAGTCACTCGACGCTGAAGGCAGGGATTCCGCCCCTGATGTCGATCCTGTGGCAGACTTAACAAACAGCTCCCCCTGCCAGTTTTCACGTTCCTTCCGGGTCTTAGCAGACATCAAAAGGCAGAATGGGCAGGAAGACACATCGTGGTCCGCTCCAAGGCATTTAATGAACGTGTTGTGGTAGTCTGTGTGGGACATAGTGCGGCTGCATGTGCCACACTGCTTAAATCCGCTGGTCTAAGATGTAGCGGGAAAAACAAGCCCTGCAAGTTTAAACTCTGACGTCTCGACCAGCTAGCGAGCAAAAAAACCCGCAGACTAAAAAAGTAAAAGAAAAGAAAGCACCCGAACGAAAAACATGACGCCAAACGAAAAACACGTCGTCGGGTGACGGAAAGGTCACTGAACTGATGAAAAGAGAAGAAAATACAGACAAATGGTGGAAAAAAATCAACTTTACCCGGGGTGCACAGACAGCACGTCTGCAGGGCTCAGCGGAAAAAAGAAGACTGAGGTAAGATGGCACCTTTGGGCAGGAAGGTGACCATGCATGCATGGTATAGCTCCCAAAAGCTTCCTTTGAAAGCTGGGGTTGGATCTGCGCAGGCTCTGTTGGCACTGATGTCACTCATGTGCGAGGACTGACTTCCTGCTTGTTGCCAGAGAAAGATTTATTTATTTAGCTGGATTTATATCCCACTTTTCACTGGGTCAAAGCAGTTGGGGGATACATTTAACACGAGGGGATATGAGACACATACACTAATACTTACAGGGAACATGGGCAATGGAGAGTTAAGTGGCTTGCCCAAGACCACAAGGAGCACCTGTGGGACTAGAAACCCCAGTCCCTCCGGCCCAAGGTTGCTGTCCTCTAGTGGGATATGAACCACCGACCTTTCGGCCTGTGGTACCTTGCCCCAACCACTAGGCCACTCCTGCACAAAAAAGATCATACCCAATGCCTTATTATCAAGTCTTCAAGACTCGAATATGGCCACAGGCTCACCTATTCTTCTAGTCTAATTTCTATATTTCCAAAGGGAGAAAGCTTTAAGTCATTGCTAATTGATATGTCCTTTATGGCTGTTTTTTCCCAGTGTAGCACTTGCTATACTGTGTGAGAAGCAGTCTGTCCATTTTCACATTTCAGCAGCAGCAAGTAAACTGCAAAAGCCACTGTGGGACGTTGGTGGGTCTTTACAGGTTGCCCTGCAATGCTCTTTGCATAAGGATTTCCCCTCACATTTTTCCCTTTCGTAAATTGCAGGATAGGAGCACATTGAGCACAAGATGCCCTGTCTAATATTTGCACAACAAAGAGAATTCTTGCATGGATTTTGGTTTAAGGCCAGTCCCTAAATCAACGCAACCAAGACAAAGACGTGGGCAGTATACAAAACTTTTATTGGTCCTTATATGTTTAAAAGAAGGGGGGCCAGACCCAACACAGGCCGTATTTCGTGGATACTTCGTCAGGGGTGAGGCACACCACAAACTTGGACCGGGTAATACACTGCCAGGAGCGATCAATGCTTGCGATATGCACACTCTAACAAATGGATTGTAAAGATTCAACCACGTATGTAGACAACCACAATTGCCAGCGAACAAACAGTGAACCGCACAGTGGAAAGACCATCTGAAACTTTCTTCCACTGTGCGGTTCACTGTTTGTTCGCTGGCAATTGTGGTTGTCTACATATGTGGTTGAATCTTTACAATCCATTTGTTAGAGTTGTGGGGGCCCCTTGCCCAGGCAACAGCCTATGGGCTTAGGGCTGCACTTGTTAGTCCTTTAATTAAGGAGTTTTTCCTCACCCAGAGCCGAGGCTGCTGGGATTTGTAGTTGCGTTGTTCAGAAAAACAAGTAGTGTGGAGACCGAGGGTTTACAAGGCAAAACACAGGAATTTTATTTATTTTCCAAAAGAGCATTAAGGCTCAACGCAAACAAACAGGATTTTCTCTCCAAACAATAATCCATAGGCATCTATACCAAACAAAACAATGTAACTGTTTTTAGTAGCTTTTTAACATATGTCGTTGTTTCCAAATGATTCAGCAATCAAACATGGTTTTCTCCTTTCTTCAAACCCAAAAGAAATATCCTCTCTTCAGCAAACAGGGTTCTTAGCATTCCTGGCTAAACACAATTCTCCCTGTTTTCACACTGCCTTTTAGGACATTCAGGTTATAAACCTCTCTCTCTTATCCAAGAACTTTTATTCTGCCTTCTGGCATAGAGAACAGTCCATTACTGAATCTTCAGAGCTTTCATCAGATTCATAATAGTCTATCTGCATTTCCTCAGGACCCGTGTCTGGTAAATCTGGCTCTAAACCAGCATGAGAAACTTCAGGCTTAATATTCTCTAAAAGTTCCAGAACCTTTCTCCACTGAGGCTTTTCCCTATGCAAAGGGTTTCCACGAGGAACGTGGAGATTCTTCTCTTGCATCAAACGACACAATGCCTCTAACTGGCTCACAGCACTTTTGGCTACACTTTTATTCACGCACCTTTTTGGAAGTTGCAGCTCTTTAGCTGGTTCAGGAACAGTTGTCACTGCAGCCTGACCCTTGTCAGCACTTCTCTCTGACACAGCTCTCCTAGTTTTAAAACCAATTGCAGTTTTCTTGCAATCCTGGCTTTCTTTCTGACTAGGGCTTTCACCTCTGAGAATCCCCCGGAAGTCTCCACCGTTCTCCTCCACAGTGAACTCTCTGGGCCTTTCTCTGGTGCTTCTCTCACCACTGAATTCTCCAGCGTGCTGCTTCCCTGTCTCTCCCTTTCCAGGGTGTCGCTTTGTGTGCTGCCTTCTCTCAGGCTGAGTCTCTCTTCCCGTGGTGCTGCCCTTCTCAGGCTGAGTCTCTCTTCCCGTGGTGCTGCCCTTCTCAGGCTGAGTCTGCCTTCCTTCTGTTTCCCTGGGTTTATAAGAGTGTCTCTGAACTACCGTGCACTGCCCTTCCCCCAGGTGTCTCTCATTAGTTTCCAAGCCTGCCTTTAGATTAGCAGAGCTTGGGTGTGTCCTGTCCTCAGTAGCTGCGTGTTTTTTTTCCTTGCCTGCACTTTGAGAGCTACTGATTCCTTGCCTGTCTCTTTCTTTAAAGGTAAATGTCTGATTTTCTCCCAATTCCATGGGCTCAGCCATACTCTCCTCATCACAGTGTGTGCATATTGCACACATTGATCGCTCCTGGCAGTGTATTACCCGGTCCAAGTTTATGGTGTGCCTCACCCCTGACGAAGTATCCACGAAACACGGCCTGTGTTGGGTCTGGCCCCCCTTCTTTTAAACATATAAGGACCAATAAAAGTTTTGTATACTGCCCACGTCTTTGTCTTGGTTGCTACGTTTCTCTACGTGGCAGTTGCTGTTTTCTTTCTGGTGAACATACAGTCCCTAAATCAGACATTTGGTGGATGATATGAGACTTACATAGGCTCTATAATCACAGGCTTGGAAGATCAGCTTCTCGGGATGGTGCTGCCAGTATTGGACAGGACTGGCCCCTGCAGCTTCATTGGGAGGGCGCAGATTAAGGGACGGTTCGCACCAGTCTCCTGACTGAAAGTCATATTTATTCTGAAAGAGAAGCAGGAAGGACAGTTGGTCAGTTTAGCTCATCATGCAAATACTTGTTCATTCTGCTTTGACCTGAAGAAAGGGGCAAATTGTTCTATTCGGGACAATATTTAGCCCATGGCGGTCAGCGTTTTTAAAAAATGCTGACTGCTGTGGGCAAAAAAAAATCTGGGTATTCAATGCCGCAATCTGGATAGTAACCAGCTTTGAATATCCGGATACAGCACTGGCGGCCCAGTGTTATCCAGATAGAGAAAATCTTCCGTTCGCTATGCAGATAACTATCTATATGACATGCAGGGCAGCCCTGGATAGAAACATAGAAATATGATGACAGAAAAAGACCACATGGCCTATCTAGTCTGTCCTTCCATATCAACAACTACAACAGTCCCCTTTTTTCCTTTAGAGATACTCTGTATTGGTCCCATGCTTTTCTGAATTCAGTTACTGTCCTCATCTCTACCACTTCCACTTGTAGACTATTCCATGGATCCACTACTCTTTCCGTAAAGAAATATTTCCGCATATCACTCCTGAATCTATCTCCCTTCACCCTCATCCCGTCCCCTCGTAGCAGAACTTGCTTTCAATTGAAAGAGGCTCTCTCCCTGAACATTTATGCCACGGAGGTATTTAAACATCTCAATCATATCACCTCTATCCTGCCTTTCCTCTAAGGTGTACATATTAAGATCCTTCAGTCTGTCCTCATATGCTTTATAATGAAGACCACTAATAATTTTAGTAGCCACCCTCTGCACTGACTCCATCCTGTTCACATCCTTTTGAAGGTGCGGTCTCCAGAATTGCACACTATACTCCAAATGAGGTCGCACCAAAGACTTATATAGAGGCATTATCACCTCCTTTTTTCTGCTAGCCATTCCTCTCCGTATGCACCCAAACATCCATCTAGCTTTTGCTGTCGCCTTTTCTACCTGTTTAGCTACTTTAAGATCATCAGACACAACCAAGCCTACGTCCCGCTCTTCTTTAGTGGACAAAAGTACTTCACCCCCTATACTATATTGCTCCCTTGGATTGCCGCAGCCCAAATGCATGACCTTACATTTTTTAACATTAAATCCCAACTACCAAATTCTAGACCATTCTTCAAGCTTAGCTAGATCCCTCCTCATGTTATCTACACCTTCCTGGGTGTCTACTCTATTGCAGATTTTGATATCATCCGCAAAGAGGCAAACCTTACCCGACAGCCCTTCCGCTATATCACTAACAAAGATGTTAAAAAGAATCAGACCAAGGACAGATCCCTGGGGCACACCACTGGTAACATCCTTCTCCTCAGAGTGAGTTCCATTTACTTGTACTCTTTGTCGCCTCCCACCCAACCAATTTCTAACCCAAGCAGTAACTTTAGGGTCCATCCCTAGGGTGCTCAGTTTGTTTATAAGTTGCCTGTGAGGAACAGTGTCAAAGGCTTTACTGAAATCTAAATACACCACATCTAGAGCTCTCCCTTGGTCCAACTCCCTGGTCACCCAAAGAACTCAATCAGATTTGTCTTACAAGACCTGCCTCTGGTGAATCCATGCTGCCTCGGATCCTGTAATCCGCTGGACTCCAGAAACCTCACTATTTTCTCTTTCAGCAGCGTTTCCAATAATTTAGTCACCACCGAAGTTAAACTAACCGGCCTGTAGTTTTCAACCACATCCTTACTTCTGCTTTTGTGTAAAGGCACCACATGAGCCTCTCTCTAGTCCTTTGGCACCACTCCCGACTCCAACGAGGCATTGAAAAGGTCAGTCAGTGGAGTTGCTAGAACGTCCCCAAGTTCCCTCAGTATTCTAGGGTGTATCCCATCCGGTCCCAACGCTTTGTCTACTGTAAGATGAGCTAGTTTCTCACGAACACAGTCTTCTGAAAATTGTTCAAGATGTCCCTCGCTTCTGTTCCTATTTGTGGGTGTTTTCTGAGGTCCTGCTCCTGGTTCTTCATCTGTGAACACAGAACAAAAATATTTGTTAAGCAATTCCGCTTTATCCTTATCAGCTTCTACATATTCCTCCCCTGCACCCTTGAGTCTGACAATACCACTTTTGCCCTTCCTCTTCTCACTAATATATCTGAAAAATGTCTTATCCCCCCATTTTATTGCATTGGCTATTTCCTCCTCCTTTTGAATCTTTGCCTTCTTGACTACTTTGCTAGCTTCTCTAAGTTTTTCCAAATACAGATGCCTGTCTTCCTCTCTCTGTGATCTCTTGTATTTCATGAAAGCCTCCCTCTTTTTCTTCACTTTTTCAGCTAGTTCTTTCAAAAACCATAGCGGTCTCCTTTTCCTTTTACCTTTATTTACCATTTTAACAAAAAGGTTGGTTGCCCTTAAAATATCCCCTTTCAGTTTTGCCTATTATTTTTCTACATCCCCCAGCTGTTCCCATCCCACTAATGACTCCCTGAGGTATTGGCCCATCTTCGCAAAGTTAGTCTTCCTAAAGTCTATGATCCTCACCTTTGAATGGATTCGAACAGCCCTAGTCCTAATACTGAACCACACCATCTGGTGATCACTGGATGCAAAATGATCTCCCACTACAACACCTTCACCATTGGTAAGCACCAAGTCCAGTATGGCCCCTTCACGTGTGGGGTCTGTTACCAATTGCCTGCATGATACCAAGGTGCCCTGTGCTGATCTGCATTGTGCCACTGAATATCACCGATAACAGCCCAATTGAGTATCACAGATAACAGCCCCACTGAATATCGGGCTCATTATGGTTTATGTTTGCAATAATGCTGCAAACTGATTTGGAGATTTTTGGGAGGAGCCATCTATAAGATGAAAAAATAACACTGGGGATAATTTTTTAGAACAAGCTTTTGAGAAAGCGCTTGGACATATGCCTCTGAGTTACAGCATCTTGAGAGATGTTAGCTCTGGAAATTAGTTCCCTCATGACTACTCTACTCCCTTCAGATACAAAACACCGACCTGGCATCCCTGCTGCAGGCCCACATTCATGCTTCAGTGAACACATTTACTTCCGCATCCAGTTCAAACTTCTCCTACTGACCTACAAGTGCATGTATACTGCGGCTCCTCACTACCTTTCCTCTCTTATGTCACTTTTCACTTCTTGGGAACTCTGCTCTTTTGGAAGATCCCTTTTATCTGTGCACTTCTCTGTCACTGCCAACTCCAAACTTCAAGTTACCCGAGTCTGTGCATCAGGCTCCTTCTCTGGCCCTATTAAAGTCCAGGCTGAAGACCTACCTCTTTGAATACGCTTTTGGATTATGACTTCCTTATTATCCTGTTTACTACCTATGTGTGTCCTTACTATTTCCCCTAGTTCCCAGTCTTAAATAGACTGCAAGCTCTACTGAGCAGGGACTGTCTCTTACATGTCTCTGTACAGCACAGCGTATGCCTTGTAGCACTATACAAATGATAACTGATAGTAGTAGCTGGTAGCCAGGATTCAGATTTGAGTAGTAGGGTTATGTGGTCATATCAATATTTGCCTATTATCAATTTAATTACTGTGTTTTGGATTAATTATAGATGACAAAATGTGGAAACATTTAGTTCCATGAAAGCACAGTTACTTACCTGTAACAGGTGATCTCTGGGAACAGCAGGAATAAGTCTTCACATATGGGTACGTCGGTACCGACGGAGCCTGCGCGGGAACGCTCCCCAGCTTCCCAAAAAAGGAAAGCTTTTGGAAGCATCCCACAGCGCCTGCGCACTGCCTTCCCGCCTTTCCTAACCGCCTCTCCCCAGTTCGAGTTTTAAAGCTGAGACAAAGAGAGAGAGGAAAGAAAAGATAGAGAGATACAACTCCTAGGGGAGGTGGGTGGGTTGTGAAGACTTATTCCTGCTGTTCCCAGAGATCACCTGTTACAGGTAAGTAACTGTGCTATCTCCAGGAACAAGCAGGAAAGAGTCTTCACATATGGGGACTCCCTAGCTAGAGATGCCTGGGAGATCCCCAAGGTTGTGAGACCCTGAGAAGGGCTCTACCTCCTCCTACGGATCTCAGGCATCCATCCAGGGAAGGAGAGTAGGAGTTGATTAAGCATGGAACAGGTGTTTGAGAACAGCCTGACCAAACAAGGCATCCCGGCGGGAGTCCTTGTCCAAACAGTAATGGGCTGTGAAGGTATGAACCGAGGCCCAGGTGGCTGCTCGACAGATCTGGTCGATGGACACAGAATTTAGATGAGCCATAGAGGTGGCCATGGCTCTCACATTATGAGCCGTGACATGGCCCTCCAGAGAAAGGTTCTTACTCTGGTAGGCGAAAGAAATATACTGAGCAATCCAATTGGACAGTGTCCTCTTAGAGACTGGAAGTCCCAAATGAGAGGGATCAAAAGCAACAAAGAGTTGGGAAGACTTTCTATGTTGCTGTGCCCTTTGTAAGTAAAAGGCAAGAGCCCTTTTACAATCCAGGGTATGAAGATTCCTTTCTGCATTTGATGCATGAGGACCTGGAAAGAAGACAGGTAAATATACCTCTTGGTTCAGATGAAAAGGTGAGACCACTTTAGGCATAAAGTGTGGATTGGTCCTGAGGACTACCTTATCATGATGAAACCTTGTATAAGGTGGATTAGCCACCAAGGCCTGTAGCTCACTGATGTGACTGCAATGAGGAAAATAACCTTCCAGGAAAGAAATTTCAAGGAGGTGGTCGCTAAGGGTTCAAAAGGTGGCTTCATAAGCTGACCAAGAACCAGATTTAAGTCCCATGCCACCGGAGGAGGCCTAATGGGAGGTTTAGTTAAAGTTAGGCCTCTCATGAATCTTGCAATAAGAGGATGAGAGGAAATAGGCTGTCCATTGAGAGGCTTAAGGGATGCTGCAATAGCACTCAAATGGACTCTTACTGAATTCGTCTTAAGGCCTGCATTGGAGAGATGCAGGAGATATTCCAATAGAGAATTCAAAGGTAGTGCTAGAGGGTCAAGACCCTTCTCAGCACACCAAATGGAAAACCTTTTCCATTTAAAAGCATAGGAACGTCTAGTAGAAGGTTTTCTGGAAGCATGGAGGATATCCTTCACCTGCTGAGAAAGATTCCAACCTTGAAGGTCTAAGCTTTCAGCAACCAAGCCCTGAGGTGAAGGGACTTGGGGTTTGGGTGCCACAAAGTTCCCTCCTCCTGGGACAGGAGGTCTGAAGCAGCTCCCAAGTCCAGGGAGGGAGCTTGGGAGAGATGCAGAAGTAGAGGGTACCACACTTGGCGTGGTCAGCGTGGAGCTATGAGGATCATAGATCCTTGATCCCTCTGGAGCTTGAACAGAGTCTTGGGAATTAAGGGAATGGGTGGAAAGGCATACAGGAAATCTTGACCCCAGTGAAGGAGGAAGGCATCCTTGGCCTGAACTCCCTGACACGGAATTCTGGAACAGAACCGGGGAAGTTTGGCATTCCACGGACTTGCAAAGAGGTCTATGTCCGGGGTTCCCCACTCTTGAAAGATTCTGAGTACCTGGTCCATGTGCAGGGACCATTCGTGTGGAAGCAGAACTCGACTGAGTCTGTCGGCCCAAGAGTTTTGGATTCCTGGAAGGTATACGGCCAGGAGATGGATTTGATGCTCTCTGGCGAAGGCCCACAATCTTAAAGCTTCGTTGCAAAGCGACAGAGAGCCAGTTCCTCCTTGCTTGTTTATGTAAAACATGGTTACCTGATTGTCCGTATGAATGAGGACTGTCTTGTAGCTGAGCAGGGTATGGAAGACCTTGAGAGCTAGAAAAACTGCTCGGAGCTCCAAGTGGTTGATATGTAGAGAGGTCTCCTGTGGAGACCAAGTGCCCTGAGTGGAGAGGTCTTGTAGATGAGCTCCCCAACCTGTTGGGGAGGCATCTGTTGTGAGGGTTGCTTGGGGCAACAAATGTTGGAAGGGGGACCACAGCAACAGATTTTGGGTGGACATCCACCACTGGAGAGACCAAAAGAGGCGCCTGGAGGTTGCTATTTTGTCTGACAGACCCCCTGATGCTTGAGACCACTGGGTGGACAAAGTCCATTGAGCTGCTCTCATGTGAAGGCGAGCATAGGGGACCACATGCACTGTGGATGCCATGTGGCCTAGCAGTTGTAGCATCTCCCGGGCAGTTAAATGGCTCTTTGACTGAATCTGGGAGGCTAACTGCATTAGGCGTAGGCAACGGGCCTGAGGAAGATAGGCCCTTGCAGTGGTAGTATCTAGCCAGGCCTCTATGAACTCTAGGGACTGAGTAGGGGTGAGCTGGGACTTTGGGAGGTTTACCACAAGTCCCAGATACTGTAGAATACGCCTTGTGCAGTCCAGGGAAGTCTGGGCCTCTGACTGAGATGGAGCTCGGATGAGCCAGCGTCCAGGTATGGGAATACAAATATTCCCAGAGTGCGTAGAAATGCAGCTACTACTGCCATGCATTTCGTGAACACTCTTGGAGCAGAGGCCAGACCGAAAGTAAGCACCCTGTATTGGTAATGCTTTCCTTGGAAAAGGAAACGGAGGAACCTTCTGTGAGATGGATGGATGAGGACATGGGTGTACGCATCCTTGAGATCTAGAGAACAAAGCCAATCCTGACTCTGAAGGTATGGAAGGAGAGTGCCCAGAGAAAGCATCTTGAATTTCTCCTTGCATAGAAATTTGTTCAATTCTCTGAGATCTAATATGGGTCTGTAGCCCCCTGTTTTCTTTGGGATCAGAAAGTAGGGGGAGTAAAACCCTGACCCTTGTTGAAGAAGAGGTACCTCTTCTATTGCCCCTTGGGCAAGAAGGGCAGCCACCTCTTGACCTAGAAGGTCGAGGAGAGATGTTGGAGAATTGAAATGTCTCACCATGGTATGAGGAGGAAGGTTTGAGAAATGAAGTTTGTACTTTATGATGGAGAGGGTCCACTGCTCTGTTGTAATTTGCTCCCATCTGGGAGCAAAATGAGCTAACCTTCCTGGAATGGTGAGAGGCTCTGGCTGTTTCAGAGCCAGAAAGGCTAAGTTCTCTAGCATCAAGTCAAAAGCCCTGAGGAGGCTGGGTCTGCTGAGTTGCAGCAGCCCCTGTAGGCTTAGGCCTGGCTTGTTTAGGTTGCTGACGCTTAGCAGCAAAACGACCTGTAGATGATTGTTGGCCAGAAGCAGGATGGAATCTGCCTTTCTTGAGGAAAAAAGACTTCTTGAAAGGTTTTTTCTTGGCAGGAATGGAGGCTGACTTTGAAAGTCTATCCAAAGCAGAATTTTCTGCATCCATTTGAGTGGCTTTTATTTGCCAATCTTTGCCAAACAGGTTTTCTCCTGTACAGGGAAGATTTCCCAAGCCATCCTGGACCCAAGATTCTAGATCAGAAGCTTGGAGCCAAGCAATTCTGCGTGCAGCTATGGCAATGGCCGAAGCTCTGTTGGCACCTTCAAAGGAGTCAAAAGCTGCACGGTTGGAAAACTTTGAAATATCTTGAGTATGCTTAAGCAATAATAAGAAATTCATCCCTTTTATCCTCTGGAAGAAAAGGGAGGAAAGTGTGCAGCTTATCTGCAACTTCTTTCAGAAACATTCCCATATAAAGACTATAGGAGTTGATTCTGGCAATGAGCATACTGGCTTGGAAGATTTTCCTACCAAAAGCATCCAAAGTTCTGCATTCTCTTCCTGGAGGAGCAGAGGAGTGTCTTTTTGCACTCTTTATCCTTTTCATAGCTGACTCCACCACAATAGAATGGTGAGGAAGCTGTGTTTTATGAAAACCAGGACAAGGAGGGACACGGTACATGGTGTCCAACCTACGAGAATGAGGAGAGATAGTAAGAGGAGTCTCCCATAAGTCAATCATGTGATCATAAAGTATCTCATGAATTGGCAAGGTGACTGCCTCCTTAGGAGCCTTGGAATAACCTAAAATATCTAATTTTTTAGCTCTAGGCTCTGATTCAGAAGTTACTGAAATAGAAAGCCCTTTAGCCACTTCTCTTATGAAGTCTTGAAAGGACAAGTCTTCTGGAGGAGACATTCTTCTTTTTGGAGAAGAAGGCTCTTCAGGAAGGGCTATGGATACTTCAGCAGATGCCTCCGATGCATCAGAATCTTCGGAGGAATCAAAGTATCGACTGTCAGGGTGCTCTTTCAAAGCTCGATACGCGTACCGAGCCATATCGACATCAGGCGTTATCGGTACCGGTTCGGTACCGATGGGCATCCCTAGGCAGGGAACCACTGCAGATGACATCATCGCCGATGTCGATGCAGTCGGTACCAGTATTGGTGCCAGTACCTGGGCCGATACCGACAACGGAGTTTGTTGTGGTATCAGCAGTGTCGCAGCTTGAATGAAGGCCGTGATAGCCTGCTGCATGGATAGAACATTCTGATCCATCGACGCTATGAATGCCTGGAATTCGGTACCGGAAAGTTGTGCCGGTACCCCAGAGCATTCTAACAGGTGATCGGTCAAGGCCGTGCCATCGATGTCAACCTGTAACCCCATAGGTGGAGCTTTGGAAGCCGGAGCTTCCCGCCGGGGTAGTTTTGCCGGTGCAGGATCCTCGAGGGCAAGCCCGGAGGCATCTCAATGCTTGGAAGGAGTTCTACTCTTCGAGGACCGGCTGGTTTTATGTTTGGTTACCTGAGATCCATGGGAGGAAGAAGCAGCCCTGGAAGACGTCGATGCCACTGAAGCTGCATCAGAGGGAAACAGAACATGGAGCTTGGCTGCTCGGTTCTGTAAACCTCATTTAGACATCAAGGAGCAGGACGAACAATCCAAAATGGAGTGGTCAGGACCCAAACATTTGAGACACCATTCATGAGTGTCGGTAACAGAAATAGTACCGCTGTACTTAGTGCATTTTTTAAACCCGGAGGCTGGTTTTTCCATGAGGAATATATTTTGTGAGGCCTAAGGCCTAAAAGAGGAAAAACACACTAAGTGAGGGAAAAAATATGTTGTTTTTTTTTTTAAGAAAAGAAAGAAAGACCGGCGGTACCGGTCCGACGTCGGAGAAGGCAGACGCGCGATCAAAGAAATAAAATAAAACAAAGAACTTCTTCAGCGGTGACAGGAACACGACCTGCTGGCTCCGCAGAAAAGAAGATCTGGGGAGAGACGGTTAGGAAAGGCAGGAAGGCAGCGCGCAGGCGCTGTGGGATGCTCCCAAAAGCTTTCCTTTTTTGGGAAGCTGGGGAGCGTTCCCGCGCAGGCTCCGTTGGTACCGACGTACCCATATGTGAAGACTCATTCCTGCTTGTTCCTGGAGATGAAGGGAATTACAAATGTTTAAGCAACTTATTATCTAAGCTGTCTCTTTAAAAGTGGCCAGAACCTGCTTGTTTTGCTACTTTTTCCTGATCTCTTTAGCTAACATCAGCACTAAGGTGTCTTCTTGCTGGTTATTAAATGTCACTCTGGTGTTTGTTTCTCTCTTGGCATTGCATTTTTGGGCTTTGCCACAAACCTATAACCGAAGCCGGAATAACAGTCATTGAAAGGTTCCAGTCGCATACCTGTGCCATCTGCCTCTCCAGTTTGGATCGGGGAATATCATCAAAATAATTTTCATTTCTTCTTCTCCTGGCATCTTGCATCATAATGTGCGGGAAGTCAAGGGAGCCCCCCGTGGTATAAGTGCTTTGGCTGAGTGATGGAGACAGCTGGGGGGGGGTGTTTTCTCCACTGGGTTCCTAAGCAGAAATACAAAAACACCAGGCAATGACGGTAAAGAAGTCGCTAATGAAGGATCTGTATGTGAAACTGGTGGGAAAAGCTAAAGACAAAAATGGTAAAGGGGATGGAAGGACACCTCTCTGAGGAAAGGTTTAAAAGGTTAGGGCTCTTCAACTTGGAGGGGAGATATGATAGAGGTCTATAAATTAATGAATGGAGTAGAACGAGTAAACGTAGCTTGTTTATTCCATCAAAAAGTAGAAAGACTAGGAGACACGCAATGAAACTACAATGTGGTACATGTAAGACTAATCAGAGAAAATATTTTTTTCACACAACAGGTAATCAAACTGGAATTCATTACCAGAGGATATAGTAAAAGCTATTAGTGGATTTAAAAAAGAGATCTGGCCAAGTTTCTGGAGGAAAAGTCCATAAACCATTATTAAAGAGGGCTAGGGAAATGCACCGCTTACCCATTGGACAAGCAGCATGGAATCTGTGTACCTTTTGGGAACCTGACAGGTATTTGTGACCCAAACTGGCCACTGTTGAAAACAGGATACTGAGCTTGATGGACCTTTGGTCTGACCCAGTATGTGAGAAAAAAAAAAAGTTATTCTTGGACTTGCTCAGGTTGGAAGATGAAAGAGTTGCAATTGGCACTCTCCCCTCCTTGGGAAGGATCACAACACGAGCAATCCAAGGGCTGGAATAGATGCTGCAGAGACATGCCATTACCACCATTTATTTATTTATTTAGACAGTTTTGTATACCACCTTATCCTTCGATCAAAGTGGTCACAACATAATTGGGGGATACACTTAACACAAGGGAATACGAGACACATACACTAATACTTACAGGGAACATGGGCAATGGAGGGTCTCTGATGTACACACAGGTCCTACTAGAGGACGCAAACATACCCTTAAGGTGATGGATCGTGGTGGCTTCTGAGGTGTATCTTCATGAACTCGCTCTCCCAGAGATGCCAAAATTCGTTTTCTGTGACCCAATAATTTAATTTTTAAAATCTGGAAAAAAAAACAAACAAACATTCACATTGGAACAAACCAGGCAATAATTACAGCAATAAAGTCCAAGGCAGCGCCTGTGCCCTAAAGACTACAGTCACACAAGGGGCAATGCCACAGTTTACAGTGCCCAACCCTATCACTCCAAAAGTGTGCCAATCAGAGCAGCTCAGAGCCATGATGAAAAGCAACACACGCAACATAAGGAGGAAGAGAATTCAATGTCTTGTCTTATATCACATTAGGTGGCAGACTCCTGGACTCCCTACTGAACATGATCCAACTCCTTGGGCCTCACTCATAGTCCCCCAGGGCCGCCAACAGCTCAGATCAACAAGATATCCTCAAGAAATATGCAGACACAAGAGATTTGCATAAAACATTAAAACTTTCACTACTAAATGTGGCATAATCAATTGATATCAATAAAAAGGGTACATTTTGAAAAGGTTAGTAGAATCTATGCAGATAAAAAACATGAGTTTGATAGGGCGAATGGCTGAATCTGCAGAAGTAGATATTCACTCAGTCTTTTTCATCATGTGCACTTTCCATCACATTAAAAAGAGGTGTTCTGAGGTCATTTTTGAGGCATGGTTGAAAGCTATATGTGTACCTTTATGGGTCATATTTAAATACCGTAGTGCACTGAAAATACATGGCCAGCAGGTGCCATGGTTGCTAAAGGTATAGAGGCAAAATTTAGCTGCTATCTGTAGCTGCTGTTGAGGTATGCATGGGGGCAAAGAGTGGTCTAGGCATGGGCAGTTATTCTTCTAGTACAGACAAACATGATGTCTGTAGTCCCTATTCCATAAAGTGAAGCACACTTTGCCTCCATATTTTATTTATTTATTTATTTGGTATACATTTGTATGCCGCCACTTCCAGCGATCAGCAGCGGACCATTAGTGTAAAATACAAGGGAGTAAAGTATACAATCAGATTGAAAATACAGTATGATTTGTGGGAGGGGTACACCACAATCACATAGAAATTACAAATATACATTACATTTTGATCACCCAGGTTTGAGCAACAAATGCAATAAAAAATATACATTTGATTGATCAGATTATAAATATACATTTGATTGACCAGATAAGTTACAGTTTTATCACCCAGTTTGAGCAACCAGATAAATTACATGTTTATCAAGAACATAGATTACAGTTGTATCATACATTGGCAGATATGCAATCTTATTAACATTGACATCGGATCTATTTGTCAATGTTATGTCGCATCTTCACACCCAGGCACCTTCCTGAAAATTGGTACCAGCGTGAATTTAAATAAACTAAGAAAAATGATAAAAATGTCAGTCCCTTCACAGAATCTAAAAGTTTTCTACGCCCAACATTCTTCTTTTTTTAAAAACGTTTTATTTTGCGAAGTTCAATAAAGCATATAAACAAGCCAAGTAAATACCTGCACTTAAAATAGAAAGAACATCTTAAAAAAATAAAAACAATTACAAGAAAGAAAATTCTTGAGCATAATGTCCCCTCTCAGGCTTACAAGGGTAAAGATGGGGATCCAGTCATAAACCGTAGATCCAATTCCAAGTGGCTGGCTGCTGCCCAATTAGCTTTGCCACTATCCGGCTGACCCAGATAATCAATGTCGGTAGCCAAATATAGTCCTGGCAATGAATATCCAGGTTTACAATTCAGCAGCGACAGCCAGCCACCACCACTGAACAGCCCCCCTATGTTTTTGTTTTAAGGCACATTTTAGAAATGACATCCATGTATAAACATGCCCAAGGCAGCCAGTTACATCCAAGTTCAGGCACGATTTCAGAAACATGGATGCATCCAATATGAACATCTTCAGGGACATCCCTGAAGCCGCATCTCAAACAGGGGACACATCTCAGCCTGCCAGTCTGAAGGAGGGATATTCAGCAGTGCCAAAGTCACAAATCCTTTTCCCCTAATTGTTTATGTCTATATATGTTTATTTAAAACTTGTTATACCGCCCATAACAAACGTTTCTGGGCAGTTTACAATCAAAAATTAAAAGCTGCAGATATATAGAAAAGAACGCCATTTAAAAATTAAAGAAGGACAGAGAGACGAGAAGCATAAGAAAGGAAGTAATCTGTGCATCAGCGAGGAGGAGGGGAAAGGGGCAAGGAGGGAGGAGGAAGATCGAATGGTAGACAGAAGAGGTGGGTTTTTAATTTAGCCTTGAAAGATTTAAATGATAGTTCTAGGCAGAGGGTGGAGGGGAGCGAGTTCCAGAGTCGTGGACCCAGGAAGAAAAAAGCAGATGAGCGGGTAGATTCCAGGTGTGCTAGTGAGGGGGAGGGGAGGGACATACGGTTAACATGTATAGACCTCAGTGAACGATGGGACGTGTGCAGATGAACCTGATCAGCAAGGTAAAGGGGAATGCCTGTGTGAATTGATCTGTGAACAAAGATAAGGAACTTATACTGGATACGATAGGTGATAGGGAGCCGGTGTAAACGAAGGAGGGGAGTGACATGATCAAACCGGGAAGCGTGTGTCAGGATACGTGTAGCAGTATTTTAGACACGTTGGAGATGAGTGAGCTGAGACTGGGGGAGGCCGGCCAAAGAGACATTACAATAATCAAGACGAGACATGACAAGAGAGAGAAGCAAGGTAGTCAGAGCGGAGGGGGAAAGGAAAGGACGAACAGCACGCAGTTGTTTTAAAGAGAAGGAACGCTGAACAACCAAAGAAATGTGCTCCTTAAAAGAGAGAGAAGAATCGAGAATGACACCCAAATACCGAAGAGAAGAGACGAGAGGAATGGGCTGGGAAGACAGTAGTGGGGCAGAAGTCGGGGAGGGGCTCCCAAAAGTAAACCAAATAGCAAAAGACTTAGAAGGGTTGACATGTAAGAAATTAGATGAGAACCAAGAGGCTACAGCAGAGAGACAGGTGTTCAGTGGAGTAATATCAGGGGTGTGAGAATCCGTGTGATGAAGGAGAAATATATCATCTGCGTAATAATACGCAGAGATACCATGCTGTTGAACCAGAAGGGCAAGGGGGGCCAGGAAAACATTAAATAGGAAGGGAGTGAGTACAGATCCCTGTGGGACACCATAGGGAAGAGGTGTGGAGGAAGAGGAAGATGACCCTGAGATAACTGAGAAGGACCGACAAGAAAGAAAGGAATGAAACCATTGAAGGACCGTGCCAGAGGGACCAGCATCCCGAAGACGTGCTAAAAGAGTGTGATGGTCAACAAGATCGAAGGCAGCAGAAAAATCAAGAGAAACAGCGAGAATGAAAAGGCCATGATCGTGAGCAAAGTGTAGTTCGTTAAGAAGAGAGAGGAGAACAGATTCAGTGCTGTGACCAGGATGGAAACCAGATTGACGTGGATGAAGAGTGAGGGAGGCTTCAAAGCGGGAGGAAAGTTGTGAGAAGACCAATTTTTCGAGAAGCTTAGACAGAAAAGGGAGATTAGAAATGGGACGCCAATTAGAAAGAGAGGAGGGTTCAGAGGAACTATTTTTCAGGATTGGACGAACAAAGGCGTGTTTCCAGGGTGTAGGAAAGACACCTAAGGAGAGGCTAGAATTAAAGACAGAAAGAATAAAAGGAGAAAGAGCGAGAGAGGGTTCCAAGAGCCACCGAGAAGGGATGGGGTCTGCGGGAGAGGTTGTTTTCCGGGTGGAGGAGAAAGTGTTAGAGCTGTGGGGGAGATAGGTTCAAAGGTAGACTATTGAGGGGACTGACAGGGAAGGGGGAGAGGGAAGAGAGAGGGGGATAGATGGAGAAATGGGGGGGGAAGGGGAAGAGGACAGGAAGGAAAGGAGAGGCGCAGGGAAAGAACCTTGGAAGCAAAATGGGAGGCTAGAGAGGAGGGATCGGGGGAAGAGAGAGGATTATCTTTATGCATGTGACATTTACTAGGTATAGAGGGCCATCTTCTCTATACCCTTTGTATGTATTGCTGGTAAAAACAAGCACTTTTTTGATGCCTATTCATGCCCTGGAGCAGGTCTAGACTTGGATGGAGGCGGAGAAATGACTAAGTGTAGAGGAACACCCTAGACACGCCTCCAGCAAGCCCCATCCTTGAAAGACATGCTTGTGCTGGGATGTCTTTAAACCTGTATTGTGAAATAGCTCCAAGGACGTCTCCATGCTTTGGAAGTCTGCATACTCATTTTCAGAAGTCCAAAGCACGAATAGAGCTTCTAAAATGACCTCTTTTATTTATTTATTTAACAGGTTTTGTATACCACCTTATCATTAATTCAAGGCGGTTCACATGGAACAAACATAGTAATAGGCTTTTACATAGAACAGGGAGTATTTATTTATTTATTTAGAAGGATTTGCTATACCGCTTTATCATTAAATCAAAGCGGTTTGGCACATCAAACAATCAATAATAATGTGTGGTCTGTAGCATGCAGTGGAAGAACTAAGAAGAGTGGTGTGTGGTGCAGTGTGTCAGATTTTATCGGTGAGCTATTTACATAATGAGCAATATACACTCATTCTACTCCAAGTTTCTACTCCTCCGGAGTAGAAACTTGGAGGAGTATATGGGATAGTAGATACATTTAACAATGGCTATGTACAGTAACATTGTTGCAAATGAGGTGATATAGCTACATTTATCAGTTGTCCATTGCATACATCTGTAATGTATCACTGTGGCATTTGTTATACTACGTGGGACCATAGTATTCGAGGAACAGATGGGTATTGATGGCTTTTCTGAAGTCAAGTAGGTCTTTGATACTTCATTGTTTATTTTAATGATTGAAAAAAACACACTGGTCATCTTAGGATGGGAAAGCATAGTTACTCACCTGTAACAGGTGATCTCCGGGAACAGCAGGAATTTAGTCTTCACATATGGGTATCGTCGGTACCAACGGAGACTGCACGGGAACGCTCTCCAGCGTCCAATAGGAAAGCTTTTGGGAGCATCCCACAGTGCAGGCGTGTTGCCTTCCTGCCTTTCTGAACTGTCCCTCTCCAGTTCAGTTCAAAGCTGAGACAAAGAGAGAGGGAAAGAGAGAAAGAGAGAGAGATACAACTCCTAGGGGAGGTGGGTGGGTTGTGAAGACTAAATTCCTGCTGTTCCCGGAGATCACCTTTTACAGGTGAGTAACTATGCTATCTCCAGGAACAAGCAGGAATGTAGTCATCACATATGGGGGACTCCCTAGCTTTAGGTGCCAGGGAGAGATCCCAGAGGTTGTGTGCCCCTGAACAGGGCTCTACTTCCCCCCATGGACCTCTGGCATCCTACCACGGATGGTGGGTAGGAGTTGATTAGGTATGGAACAGGTGTTGGAGAATAGCCTGACCAAACAAGGCATCCCGGCGGGAGTCCTTGCCCAAGCAGTAATGGGCTGTGAAGGTATGAACCGAGGCCCAGGTGGCTGCTCGACAGATGTCGTCGATAGACACAGAGTGCAGATGAGCCATTGAGGCTGCCATGGCTCTCACACTGTGAGCTGTGACATGGCCCTCCAGAGGAAGGTTCTTAATCTGATAGGCGAAGGAAATACACTGAGCAATCCAGTTAGACAGTGTTCTCTTGGAGACTGGAAGTCCCAAATGAGAAGGATCAAAAGCAACAAAGAGTTGAGAGGACTTTCTATGTTGCTGTGTTCTTTGTGAGTAAAAGGCTAAAGCTCTTTTACAGTCCAAGGTATGAAGATTCCTCTCTGCATTTGATACATGAGGCCTTGGAAAAAAACACAGGTAGGTAGACCGCTTGGTTTAGATGAAAAGGAGAGACCACCTTTGGCATAAAATGTGGATGAGTCCTAAGGACTACCTTGTCATGATGGAACCTTGTATAAGGTGGATCAGCTACTAGCGCTTGCAACTCACTAATGCGACGTGCTGATGTGATTGCAATGAGAAAGATAACCTTCCAAGAAAGGAATTTCAAGGAGGTAGTAGCTAAGGGTTCAAAAGGTGGCTTCATGAGCTGCCCAAGAACCAGGTTTAAGTCCCATGCCACCGGTGGTGGCCTAATGGGAGGCTTAGTTAGAAGAAGACCTCTCATAAATCTTGCTATAAGGGGAGGAGAGGAAATAGGCTGTCCATTTAAAGGCTTAAAGGAAGCTGCAATAGCACTCAAATGGACTCTTAATGAGTTAGTCTTAAGTCCTGCATTGGATAAATGAAGGAGGTACTCCAGCAATGATTCCAGAGGTATCGCAAGGGGGTTAAGACCCTTCTGCGAACACCATATGGTAAACCTTTTCCACTTGAAAGCATAAGAGCGTCTTGTGGAAGCCTTCCTGGAAGCATAAAGGATATCCTTTATTTGCTGAGGGAGGTTAAGATCATGGAGATCTAGGCCTTCAGCAACCAAGCCCTCAGATGTAGAGACTGGGGATTGGGATGCCATAACATTCCGTCCTCCTGAGATAGGAGATCTGGAGCAGACCCTAACTCCAGGGAGGGTGCTTGAGAGAAATGTAGAAGTAGAGGGTACCACACTTGCCATGGCCAATGTGGAGCTATGAGAATCATACGGCCTCTGTCTCTCTGAAGCTTGAACAGGGTTTTGGGAATTAGGGGAATGGGTGGAAAGGCATACAGAAAGTCTTGACCCCAGTAAAGGAGGAAAGCCTCCCTGGCCTGAGCCCTCTGAGCTGGAATTCTGGAACAGAAACGGGGAAGTTTGGCATTCCACGGACTTGCAAAGAGGTCTATGTCCGGCGTTCCCCAAATTTGAAAAATCTTGGCCACCTGGTCTGCATGCAGAGACCACTCATGTGGAAGCAGAACTCGACTGAGTCTGTCTGCCCAAGAGTTTTGTATGCCTGAAAGATACACTGCCAGGAGATGAATCTGATGCTCTCTTGCGAAGGCCCATAGTCGCAAAGCTTTGTTGCAAAGCGACAGAGAGCCTGTTCCCCCCTGCTTGTTCACGTAGAACATGGCTACTTGATTGTCCGTATGAATGAGGACTGTCTTGTAGCTGAGTAGGGAGTGGAACACTCGAAGAGCAAGGAAGATTGCTCTGAGCTCCAAGAGATTGATATGTAGATGAGTCTCCTATGGAGACCAGGTGCCTTGGGTGGAGAGGTCTTGCAGATGAGCTCCCCAACCCATCGGAGAAGCATCTGTTGTGAGAGTTGCCTGGGGTAAGGGTTGTTGAAAAGGAGACCCCAGCAACAGGTTTTGAGTGGACTTCCACCACTGGAGGGACAAAATAAGGTGACTTGTGTTTGCTATTTTGTCTGACAGGCATCCTGATGCCTGGGTCCATTGACTGGATAAAGTCCACTGGGCTGCCCTCATATGAAGGCGAGCATAGGGAACCACATGCACAGTAGATGCCATGTGGCCTAGTAGTTGTAGGATTTCTCGGGCAGTGAGATGAGGCTTTAGCACTGCTTGAGAAGCCAACTGCACAATGCGAAAGCAGCGGGCCTGGGGGAGATAGGCCCTTGCCTTTCTGGTATCCAGCAAAGCTCCTATGAACTCTAAAGACTGAGTGGGAGTTAGACTGGATTTTGGTATGTTTATTACCAGACCCAAATACTGAAGGATACGCATTGTGCAGGATAGAGAGGTCCTGGCCTGTGACTCTGTTGGGGCTTGAATGAGCCAGTCGTCTAAGTAGGGGAAGATGAACACCCCTAGAGTGTGGAGAAATGCTGCTACTACAGCCATGCATTTTGTGAACACCCTTGGAGCTGAGGCCAGGCCAAAAGGAAGCACCCTGCATTGGTAGTGCTTTCCTTGAAAAAGGAACCGAAGGAATCTTCTGTGAGTTGGATGGATGAGAACATGGGTGTACGCATCCTTGAGATCTAGAGAACAAAGCCAATCCTGACTCTGAAGGTATGGCAGCAGAGTTCCGAGAGAAATCATCTTGAATTTCTTTTTGACAAGGAATTTGTTCAATTCTCTGAGGTCAAAGATAGGTCTGTATCCTCCTGTTTTCTTTGGGATAAGGAAATAGGGGGAGTAAAACCCTGTACCCTGCTGATGGATGGGTACTTCTTCTATTGGCCCTTGGGCAAGAAGCATAGTGACCTCCTGACCTAACAGGTTGATGAGAGAGGTCGGAGAATTGAACTGCCTTATTATAGTAAGAGGGGGCATGCTCAAAAAATGAAGCTTGTAGCCCCCCTTTATGATGGAGAGTGTCCAATGCTCTGCTGTTATTTGCCCCCATCTGGGGGCAAAGTGACATAACCTTCCTGGAATGGTAGAAGGCTCTGGTCCCACGAGAGCCAGGAAGGCTAAGTTCTCTAGCTGAAAGTCAAAGGCCTTGTGGAGGCTGAGACTGCTGGGACGGCTGAGGCTTAGCAGTCTTCGCTTTCTTCTGTTTGGGTGGTTGCTGACCTTTCCTGACAAGCTGACCTGCAGAACGTCCCTGCTGAGCATAAGCAGGATAATATCTTTTCTTCTTAGAAAAGAATGTTTTCTTGAAAGATTTCTTTCTAGCAGGATCAGTTGTGGACTTGGATAATCTATCCAAGGTGGAGTTGTCAGCATCCAACTCATTGGCTTTTTCCTGCCAATCTCTACAAAACAGGTTCTCACCAGTACAAGGCATATTTCCCAATTTGTCTTGTACCCAGAGCTCCAGATCAGATGCCTGGAGCCAAGCAATTCTACGTGCACCTATGGCAACGGCAGAGGTTGTGCTTATGCACTCAAAACAGCCAAAAGCTGCACGGTTGACAAATTTAGAAACATCTTGGGCATCTTTGACCAATGTGAGAAAATCCTGTCTTCTATCCTCAGGAAGAATAGGACTAAAAGCCTCTAAATCACCTGTGAGCTCCTTCAGGAACATTCCCATATATAGACTATAGGAAGTGATCCTGGCAGAAAGCATGGAAGCTTGGAAGACACGACGTCCAAAAGCATTCAGAGTTCTGCACTCATGTCCTGGAGGATTAGAGGCATGCCTCTTAGCACTCTTGATCCTTCTCATAGCTGATTCCACTACAATAGAGTGGTGAGGAAGCTGAGTTTTTTGGAAACCAGGACAAGGAGGGACTCGATACAGAGTATCCAGTCTACGAGAATGAGGCGAGGTGGTAAGAGGTGTCTCCCACATTCTTAACATGAGATCATGCAAGATCTCATGGATGGGCAAGGTAGCAGCTTCCTTAGGAGTTTTGGGATATTGTAAAATTTCAAACTCCTTTGCTCTGGGCTCTGTTTCAGGGGCCACAGTAATGGACAGACCCCGAGCCACCTCCCTGATAAAATCCTGAAAGGAAATATCCTCTGGAGGAGACATCCTGCGCTTAGGGGAGGAGGGCTCCTCTGGGAGAAGCATTCCTGCATCGACAGAACTATCAGAATCCTCAGATTCTTCTGAGGACTTGAAGTACCGCCTGTCCGGGTGCTCTTGAAGAGCCCGATACCCGTACAGACCGAAGTCGGTACCGGGAATAATCGGTACCGGAGTATCGGTACCGGAAGGCATCGGATGACTGGGTGCCGGCAATGCGGACACCAATGTCGATGTTATCGGTACCGGTACCGATACCGGTGCAGCAGTCGGTGCCAGTTGAATTGTCTGACGCGGTTCCGAGGATGTCGATGCCGCAAGGTGAGCCGCAAGGAGAGCCGCCAGACTGCGTTCAATAGCCAGGACCCTCTGGTCTATTGACACTGCCGATGCCTGGATGTCGGTACCGGAGGAAATCGCCGGTACCCCAGAGCATGGCACCAGTAGTTCTGCCGAGGTCGGGGCCTCGAGAACATCCTGGAGCCCTGATAATGCTTTAGAAGCCGAAGCCTCCCGCCGGGGCAATTTTGCCGGTGCAGAATCCTCAAGGGCAATACCAAAGGCATCTCGATGCTTAGAAGGAGATCTACCCTTTGAGTACCGGCTAGACTTATGTTTAGTTACCTGAGATCCACGGGAGGAAGAGGAAGCCCTGGAAGACATCGAAGCTGCATCAGAGGGAAACAGGGTACTGAGCTTAGCAGCTCAGTTCTGCCGACCTCTTTTAGACATCATGGCACAGGACATACAATCCGTGATGGAGTGGTCAGGACCTAAACATTTTAGACACCATTCATGGGTGTCGGTGATGGAGATGGTACCGCCACACTTGGTGCACTTTTTGAAACCTGAAGCAGGTTTCTCCATTGTAGGAAAAATTGGGGCCTAAGGCCCAAAAAGGTGCGTGCACCTGGGAAAAAAAGGAAAAGTACTAATATATATATTTTTTTAAAGACAGAAAATAAGAAAGAAAAAAACGTCAGTACCGGTAGAGCATCGAGGAAGGCAGACACGACCACAAAAAAGAAAGAAAAAAGAAGAATTCTTCTGCGGTAACAGGAACAATGACCTGCTGGCTCCGCGGAAAAAGAAGAACTGGAGAGAGGAAGTTGGGAAAGGCGGGAAAGCAGCACGCAGGCAATGTGGGATGCTCCCAAAGGCTTTCTAATTGGACGCTGGGGAGCGTTTCCGCGCAGGCTCTGTCGGTGCTGACGATACCCATATGTGATGACTACATTCCTGCTTATTCCTGGAGATAACCCCTTTTTTTTGTTGAAAAAGGGTTTCTTGACTGACCTTTTCTTTGCTGGGTTGGCTGTAGACTTTGATAGTCTGTTCAAGGTAGTATTTTCAGATTCAATCTGATTAGCCTTGTCTTGCCAATCCTTGCCAAAGAGATTTTCTCCTGTGCAAAGAATATTTCCCAGTTTATCTTGCACCCATTGTTCTAAGTCTGATGCCTGAAGCCAGGCAATACAACGTGCACCGATGGAGATAGCAGAGATTCTGCTAATGCATAAGAACATAAGATATGCCATACTGGGTCAGACCAAGGTCCATCAAGCCCAGTATCCTGTTTCCAACAGTGGCCAATCTAGGTCATATGTACCTAGCAGTTTCCCCAAAAGACACAGGTTCCACAATGCTTGTACTGGGTCAAGCATCGATATCCTGGGTACCTTCTTAATAATGGTTTATGGACCTTTCCTCCAGGAACATGTCCAAACCTTTTTTAAACCCAGCTACACTAACAGCCTTTACTACATCCTCCGGTAACAAATTCCAGAGTTTGATTACACGTTGAGTGAAAAAATATTTTCTTTAAGTAGTCTTAAATAGTTTACCTTGTAGCTTCATTGCATGTCCCCTAGTCTTTCTATATTCTGATAACGTAAACAATTGATCTACGTTTACCTGTTCCACTCCATTCATTAATTTATAGACCTCTATCAAATCTCCCCTCAGCTGTCTCTTTTCCAGGTTAAAGAGCCCTAACCTTTTTAGCCTTTCTTCATAGGAGTATCTGTCCATCCCCTTTACCATTTTGGTGGCTCTTCTCTGAAACTTTTCTAATATCGCTATATCCTTTTTAAGATACGGCGACCAGAATTGCACACAATATTCAAGGTGCGGTCTCACCATGGAACGATATAGAGGCATTATAATATCTTTTGTTTTATTTTCCATTCTTTTCCTTATCATACCTAGCATTCTATTTGCTCTCTTGGCCGCCACTGCACACTGGGCCGAGGGTTTTAACATGGTATCCACAATGACGCCTAAATCCTTTTCCTGGGTGGTGGTTCCTAATGTAGAACCTTGCATCGTGTAACCATAGTTTGGGTTGTTCTTCCCTAGGTGCATAACTTTGCACTTCTCCGCATTAAATTTCATCTGCCATTTTGATGCCCATTCTTCCAATATATCAAGATCCTCTTGCAATTTTCCACAATCCTCTTGGGTTTTAACAACTTTAAATAGTTTTGTGTCATCTGCAAATTTGATAACCTCACTCGTTATTCCACTTTCCAGGTCATTTATGAATATGTCAAAAAGCAGCGGACCCAGCACAGATCCCTGGGGTACACCACTATTCACCTTTCTCCATTGGGAAAATTGGCCATTTAGCCCTACCCTCTGCTTTCTATCTTTTAACCAGTTCCTGATCAACAGTAGTACACTGCCTCCTATCCCATGACTCTTTAGTTTTGCCAAAAGTCTCTGATGAGGGACCTTGTCAAAGGCTTTCTGAAAGTCCAGATACACTATATCAACCGACTCACCATTCAAAGCAATAAAAGGTTGCACGGTTTACAAACTTAGAGACATCCTGGGCATGTTTGACCAGAGTAAGGAATTCCCCCCTTTTTTCCTGAGGGAGAAGAGGGCTCATGAGCTCCAAGTCTCCTGCAACTTCTTTGAGGAACATTCCCACCTTCAGAAGAGTAGTCCAAGCACTCATCACACCTCACTTGGACTACTGCAACGGAATTCTCCAAGGGTTACCCAAAAAAACGCTCAACATACTACAAATGGCACAAAATGCCACCGCTCGGATTATAATGAAATTGCGGGTCTCAGACCATATAACACCAATACTAATGGAACTCCACTGGCTTCCCATTCATGCTTGCATCAGATACAAAACAACAGTAACAACATTCAAATTGATCCACCATCTTATCTCTCCATCCTTATCACAACACAACCCCCACAACAGAAGCAGAACACACAACCTAAATACCCTACACGTCCCACTCACCATATGTACCGTCAAAACTCTCACAAGTAACAGAACTTTCACATACACAGCTCCCTCACAATGGAATAATCTACCTAACAAACTAAGAGATATCAACGACCTGCAAGACTTCCGGGAAAAGCTAAAAACCTACCTATTCCAGGAATACTACAACATAACATAGATAACACCACTTAATTGCTTCACACCTAGCACATGAAACAAAGGCATGTCAACTAAACGATACCTTTCACTCAGCCCACATGATTACACAGCACAGAAACACACTACACCAGTGCAGCCCAGCACCACAATATAAATAAATGGATATAACTGTAAATAGTTCAGACTGTATAATTTTGAATTTCTGATATGCATATTATGTATATTGTAAACCGCCCCGATGTAATGGGGGGCGGTATATCAAGTTGTGAATAAACAATAAACAATATGTAGACAATTTGATTCTTGTTATATGTAACAAATGTTTGCTGTGACAAAAGTTTTACCATCATAGCAACCGTCTGTACCTCTTCAATAAAAAAAAACCAATTGTCCTAGTAGGTGATTTCAACCTAGCCTCTGTACATAATATTCATGCTATGACATTTCTCAACTCGATGTCTGATATGAACTATCAAATAATTAATGTCCCAACCCACAAAAGAGGCAACACTTTAGACTTAGTGTTGCTGCCTAATGATCTTTACTAGCATTACCAAATAGTAATTACACTTACCTGGTAATTGTGGTTCCTTGAGTGACTCCAGTTTAGTCCGCCACCTCTGGGTAGTGTACCTCCTCCTGCAGCTTGGAGACTGGGCATGTCAAAATCGTGACATCACTGGATGCAGCCTGCTGGTCTCTCCCATCAGCCCCAGTGAACTACTTACAAAGCAAACTCAAAAGGAGCAACAAAAGTAGCTTTTTTAAAAAAAATAATTTTCAACCCTATATGCATCTGAACACGTAACAGAAAACGTATTCAACTACAAACCCCCCTGCTCAAGAAAGGGGGGCTGCTTTCTGCATTTTCTCCTTTTCACCCTATGCATAGCCATATACAAAAGAGAGAGCAGAAGGAGAGAGAGAAAGAGATAGAACGAAGCCAGACGACAGTCACTCCATTAAGGGCTATACCCACCTGTAACTGTGCACCTCTCCCATTGAAGAATCACTGCTAATGACACCAGTCCCAGGCGGGAATGAGGACTAAACTGGAGTCACTCAAGGAACCACAATTTTACTATTTCCTTATCGTTCCTCGAGTTTAGTCCTCCACCTCTGGGATGTATCAGAGCAGTAATCATTGGGAGGGCCCTTTCCAGCTGGAGCGCAACACCGCCACCCCGAAACAGGCATCGTTTGCCACCAGGACATCCAGATGGTAATGCTTACTGAAGGTATGACGAGATGACCAAGTGGCCACTTTACAAATTTCTACGGGTGGAACCAAACTGTGCTCCGCCCATGACGTCGCTTGCGCTCTAGTAGAATGAGCCCTTAGACCCACTGGTACTGTACGCCCTTGCAACAGATACGCTGACGCAATCGCCTCCTTAATCCATCTGGAAAGGGACGCTTTCGCCACCGCCTCCCCTTTGCGGGGTCCTCCGAACACCACGAAGAGGCGGTCAGACTTGCGAAAAGTTTCCGAGACCTTTAAATATTGCCTCAACACCCTCTTTATGTCTAAACGGCGCAAACTGCGGTCTGAGACAGTCCTGTCTGCTGAACTTAGAGTTGGGAGAGAAATCAGTTGATTCAGGTGAAACGGAGAAACTACCTTCGGCAAAAACGACGGTACTGGTCATAATACAACCTTTTCTCTGGAAAAACTCAAGAACGGCTCTCTACACGACAACGCTTGCAACTCCGAGATCCGCCTTGCTGAACAGATGGCAACCAAAAACACTGTCTTTAAAGTTAAATCCTTAACCGACGCCTGGAGTAAAGAGGCTCAAATGGTGCCTTAACTAATGCACCTAAAACCAAGTTGAGATCACACGGCGGAACCGAGACTCTACGAGAGGGCCTCAACCTGGAAACTGCTTTAAGAAAACGCAACATATCCGCATGCGATCCTAGAGCCACTCCCTGGACTTTGCCCCTATAGCAGGACAGGGCCGCCAACTGAACTCTCAAGGAACTGGCTGCTAGACCCTTATCAAACCCATCTTGCAGAAAACTCAACACCACGGGGACGGACACAGTTGCCGCGCGAACTTGCCTCCGCGAGCACCAATCCTCAAAAATACGCCATATTCGCACGTATGCCAGGGACGTGGACTTTTTCCTAGCACGCAGTAAGGTCGCAATGACCGCCGCCGAATAACCTTTTTTCTTCAACCTTGCCCTTTCAATGGCCATACCGTAAGCGAGAACCGATCCACCTGAGGCATCTGAAGAGGCCTCTGCAGCAACAGATTCTCTGACGTCGGTAACCGCCAGGGGTCCCCGTCGAGCAAGCGAATGAGATCGGCATACCACGGGCGCCTGGGCCAGTCCAGAGTCACCAACAACACCTTTCCCAATGAGCTTCGATCCGCTGAACCACTCGACCTATGAGTGACCACGGAGGAAAAACAGAGGAGTCCTGACGACGGCCAACGTTGTATCAGCGCGTTGATTCCTTCCGACATTCTCTCGTGGCGCCTGCTGAAGAAACTACCCGTTTTCGCTGACTGAAATGTCGCCATGAGATCCATTATGGGCCGTCCCCATCTCCGCACTATCAGTGCGAACATGTCCGGATGCAGCTCCCATTCTCTGGCATCCACTTGGATCCTGCTGAGAAAATCTGCCATCACATTGTCCTTCCCTGCAATGTGTGCTGCCGAGATTGCTGACAGTCGCGTCTCTACCCAAGAAAATAGTGTCTCTGCCTCTTCTTCCATGGCCGCACTTCCTGTACTTCCCTGCCGATTGATGTAGGCTTCCGTCACACAATTGTCGGACAGCACTCGTACCGCCTGACCCGTCACTGTTGCCTCGAACGCTTGCAACGCCAGACAGACCACTCTCAGTTCCAGCCGGTTGATCGATCATTCGCTCTCCTGTACCGTCCAGGTGCCTTGCGCGAAAAAAGAGCTTCGTAACGTGCTCCCCATCCCACAAGACTCACATCCATTATCAAGGGAAGCCACTCCGGAGGTTCCAGAGGCATTCCTGCTGCCAGAGTGCCCGGTAGCAGCCACCAACGAAGGGACTGCCGTACCCTGAGAGGACAGGGAAGTCATTTGCTCAGCGAGTTGGACTGATGCGACCACTGGCGAAGTAGCACTCTCTGTAACGGTCGCATATGAAATCTGGCCTATGGCACTACTTCCAAGGTCGCCGCCATAGTTCCCAGCAAACGAAGATAATCCCATGCTGATGGCGTCAGCACGGACCTGAACTTGCGTACCAACCGCCGAAGCACTTGGACTCGACAAGTTGGCAGGAACACTGCTCCGCCCCTTGTGTCAAACCGAACTCCCAGATATTCGAGATCCTGGGATGGAACTAAGTGGCTCTTGGTAACATTGATCACCCATCCAAGGCTCTGGAGAAACTTCACCACCTTGTCTGTAACCTGAGCGCTCTCAGTCTCCGACTTCGCCCGAATCAGCCAATCGTTGAGATAAGGGTGAACCAGGACCCCTTCTTTCTGTAAAGCCGCCGCTACCACCACCATAATCTTGGTGAAGGTTCGTGGTGCCGTTGCCAGACCGAATGGCAATGCTTGGAACTGATAATGACCCCAAGGAAGAGCGAACCGCAGAAACCTTTGATGAAATTCTCTGATGGGAATGTGTAAATACGCTTCTGTGAGATCGAGGGAAGTTAAGAACTCCACTTGGTGCACCGCCACCATGACTGATCTCAGCGTTTCCATTCTGAAATGTGGCACTCAAAGACAGCGATTCACCCCTTTTAAATCCAGAACAGGCCGGAGCGACCTGTCTTTCTTTGGCACCACAAAATAAATGGAGTACCAACCCACGCCGTAATCCTCTACAGGAACCGGCACGACTGCTCCCAGCTGTAACAGCCGGTCTAACGTATGACAAATCGCCAGCGTTTTCTGTTGACCTTTGCAGGGAGACATCACAAACGAGTCCAGCTCTGGCCTTGCCAAATGCAGCGCGTAACCCTCGCAAATAATCTCCAACACCCACTGGTCGGACGTGACTTGGGCCCAGGCGGAAAGAAACACCCAAAGACATCCTCCTATCGGGTGACTTCCCACCTGGACCCGCCTCCTTTCATTGCGGTTTTCTGGTGGTTGCTGCGGAGGCGGCTGCGAAACCTCTACCTGCTCCCTGAAACCAACGAAACCCTTGGGCTCTAGATGCAAATCTTCCTCTTTGGAAACCACCCAATCGAGACGTCTGAAATCTTCTGAAATCTCAAAACTGACCCCGGAAGGCCGGCAAGGATTTCCCTTGTTTAGGTTTATCCTCCGGGAGCCTACCGCCCTTGGACTCTCCTAAGTCCTTAATCAACTTGTCAAGATCTTCTCCAAACGACCTTCCCTTAAAGGGAAGCTTACTGAGGCGCGACTTAGACGAACCATTGGCCGCCCAATTCCTGAACCACAAGGACCTCCGGGCGGCAACCAATGAAGCCATACTATTTGCCAGCGCTCTGATCAAGTCGTAATGCACATCTGCCAAATATGCCGAACCAGACTCTAGGCAATCAAGTTCCCTTAGACTTCCTTGATCTAGCTGCGGAGACTGGCGTAAGTGTTGAGACCACCTGAGACATGCTCTCGCCACCCAAGCTCCACAGATGGAGGCCTGCAAGGAGACAGGGTTAGCCTCAAATGACTGTTTGAATAAGCCATCCACTTTTCTATCCTGTGCATCCTTTAAGGCCGCACTACCTTCCACCGGGATAGTGGTCTTTTTTGTTACCGCCGAATCAATTCGGGGGGGAACGGAACCTCTCTTTGTCCTTATCCGCTAAGGGGTAGAGCATGTTCATGGTTCTGACCCGTCGTAGTCCTGCCTCGGGCTAATCCCACTCCTCCGGGATCATCCGATCTACCACCTGGTGGATGGGAAACACCACTTGAGTCTGTCTCACCGCTTGAATAATGGGATCTTCCACTTACTCTCTGTCCATCGGTTGCGCCGCAGCGAGATTCAGAGTCTGCAGGGATTCCGTAATAAGGGCCATTAGCTCATCCTTTCGGAATACCCGAATGATTTTTGCCTGATCCTCAGGCTCAGGAATTTCTCCTTCTTCCAATTCATCCATACCGGCCTCGAGATCAACTTCCGTCTCCTCTGTCTCGTGCCATTCCAAATCTGGAGGAGAAATTTCACAAGTCCGTGACCTCTTGAGAGGTCTCGGAGAAATGCCCCCCGGGTCCCCCGATTGAGGCAGCTGGATAGGGGTTGCCAGTGGCAACGGTTCAGGCAACTTTCCCTACCGCCTCAAACAGAAAGCCTGATGCATAATCAACACAAAATCCGGGCAGAAATCCCCTATCTGTGATTCCGAACCTACCGCCGACCATGTACCTGAAGGGCTCATGAGGCCCTCTGAAAAAGCCTCTGACGGCGCAGCTACCAGCGCCTCATCGCCGGGCGCAGCCTTTGGGCTCAGGGCCTCTGCAACCCCCTGTATGTTCCATCTGCTGCTCCACGCTGGTAGAGACAGAAGCATAGCCCCGACAGATTCCGGTGTCAGCAACTGTGCCCCTGCGAGTACCGCAGACCACACACTGTGGGCGCAATGACATAAGTTGTGCCCCCAATCACTGCTCTGCCAAAAATAAGTGTGGATTGCAGGCAAGACTACTCTCCTCTTTTTTTTTTTTAAACCAAAAACGAAACCCCAAACATCAGGGAATAAGAATGCTACACGAATCCCCCTCAGCAACTCAGAAGTGGACCTGAAATACAAAGAACAGAAAATTAAAAGAAAATGAAAAAGAAGACACTCTGCCTGTGTTATGGCGCTTTTCTCATGAAGATGCGAGCCGCAGCAACTCCCGCCACGCAGCCCTGACTGAGCCCCTAAAATGGCGCCGATCCTCGTCGTGCTTAAAATGGCGCCAAAACCATGGACTCATACACGGCAATAAGAGCCCCTTCCCCAATCTAAGGGCCTTACCTGTGGTGCCGTAAGTACCAGAATCGCTGCTCACAGTGCAATTAAGGCAGCCGCTCCAGCCGCCCGGCCCTGCCGTGGACGGCCGCCATGGCAAGAACTGCTACACCGGCCTACTAGATGAAACGTGGTTTGCTCGCTGAAGCAATCTGTCTCTGCAGAGTGCCGGTACAGCCCGCGGAGCCCACCCCCGTACCATTAAGGGAGGGAGATCCTAAACAGTGAGCTTTACTGCCCAAGGAGAAGAAAATGTGAAAGGCAGCCAGGTCGGGAGTTTTTTTTTTTTTTTTAAAGGGCAAGTTCCCAATTAAATGAACTAAATGTAAAGGATACTAACTTAAATGAAGTAAATGAAATAAGAATTTAAAGGTAATCTAATAAATCTTGATTAAATAAAAATTCAGAATTAGCCAATTCCTGTCAAGATTAATGAATTAAAATTTAAAAATCTAACACCCTGACTAAAGAGCTCCTTATCTGTTCCTCTAGTGAGCCCAGCACCTAGGCTCACTACGTCCTCCTGCTGCATGGAGACTGGACACACTGGGGCTGATGGGAGAGACTGGACACACTGGGGCTGATGGGAGAGACCAGCAGGCTACATCCAGTGATGTCACGATTTTGACATGCCCAGTCTCCAAGCTGCAGGAGGAGGTACACTACCCAGAGGTGGAGGACTAAACTGGAGGAACGATAAGGAATTTTCACTTCCACAAATCCTGCAAATTCCGTGGTCTGATCATCACTTAATAAAGTTTACATTACCTTCTCACCTCTCCCCTTCATCTTCAAATACCAAGGATCCCCCAATCAGAAGATATAGCACAGTTACTTACCTGTAACAGGTGATCTCTGGGGACAGCAGGAATTAGTCTTCACATATGGGTATCGTCGGTACCGACGGAGCCTGCGCGGGAACGCTCCCCAGCGTCCAAAAGGAAAGCTTTTGGGAGCATCCCACAGCGCCTGCGCGCTGCCTTCCCACCTTTCCCAACCGTCTCTCTCCAGTTCGAGTTTTAAAGCTGAGACAAAGAGAGAGAGAGGAAAGGAAAGATAGATAGAGGTACAACTCCTAGGGGAGGTGGGAGGGTTGTGAAGACTAATTCCTGCTGTTCCCAGAGATCACCTGTTACAGGTAAGTAACTGTGCTATCTCCAGGAACAAGCAGGAATGAGTCTTCACATATGGGGACTCCCCAGCTAGAGATGCCTGGGAGATCACCCAGATTGTGAGTCCCTGGAAGGGCTCCATCTCCACCTATGAATCTCAGGCATCCAGTCAGGGATGGAGGGCAGGAGTTGATTAGGTATGGAACAGGTGTTTGAGAACAGCCTGACCAAACAAGGCATCCCGGCGGGAATCCTTGTCCAAGCAGTAATGGGCTGTGAAGGTATGAACCGAGGCCCAGGTGGCTGTTCGACAGATTTGGTCGATGGACACAGAGTATAGATGAGCCATAGAGGCTGCCATGGCTCTCACATTGTGAGCTGTGACATGGCCTTCCAGAGAAAGGTTCTTACTCTGGTAGGCGAAGGAAATACACTGAGCAATCCAATTGGACAGAGTTCTCTTAGAGACTGGAAGTCCTAAATGAGAAGGATCAAAAGCAACAAAAAGTTGAGAGGACTTTCTATGTGCTGTGTTCTTTGTAAATAGAAAGCAAGTGATCTTTTGCAATCCAGAGTATGAAGACTCCTCTCTGCACTTGATGCATGAGGCCCTGGAAAGAAGACAGGTAAATATACCTCCTGGTTCAGATGAAAAGGTGAGACCACTTTAGGCATAAAGTGTGGATTAGTTCTGAGAACTACCTTGTCATGATGGAACCTTGTATAAGGAGGATTAGCCACTAGAGCTTGTAACTCACTGATACAGCGAGCTGAGGTGAGTGCAATAAGAAAAATAACCTTCCAGGAAAGGAATTTCAAGGAGGTAGTGGCTAAGGGTTCAAAGAGTGGCTTCATAAGCTGGCCAAGAACCAGATTTAGGTCCCATGCCACTGGAGGTGGTCTAATGGGAGGTTTAGTTAAAAGAAGGCCTCTCATGAACCTTGCTATAAGAGAATGAGAGGAAATAGGTTGTCCATCAAGAGGCTTCAGGGATGCTGCAATAGCACTCAAATGGACTCTGATTGAATTTGTTTTAAGGCCTGCATGGGATAAATGCAGCAAATAGTCTAGTAACGAATTCAAAGGTATTGCAGAAGGGTTAAGACCATTTTCTGCACACCAAATGGAAAACCTTTTCCATTTAAAAGCATAAGAGCGTCTGGTGGAAGGCTTTCTGGAAGCATGAAGGATATCCTTCACTTGCTGAGAAAGGTGTAAATCTTGAAGGTCTAGGCCTTCAGCAACCAGGCTTTGAGATGAAGAGACTGAGGATTTGGATGCCACAGGGTTCCCTCCTCTTGGGAGAGGAGATCTGGAGCAGACCCCAGGTCCAGGGAGGGAGCTTGAGAGAGATGCAGAAGTAGAGGGTACCACACTTGGCATGGCCAATGTGGTGCTATAAGGATCATAGATCCCTTGTCTCTCTGAAGCTTGAACAGAGTCTTGGGGATGAGGGGAATAGGTGGAAAGGCATAGAGGAAGTCTTGCCCCCAGTGAAGGAGGAAGGCATCCCTGGCCTGAACTCCCTGACATGGAATCCTGGAACAAAACCGGGGAAGTTTGGCATTTCACGGACTTGCAAATAGGTCTATGTCTGGGGTACCCCAAATCCGGAAAATCCTGGCTATCTGGTCCCCATGGAGGGACCATTCGTGTGGAAGCAGAACTCGACTGAGTCTGTCTGCCCAAGAGTTTTGAACCCCTGGAAGATACACTGCCATGAGATGGATTTGATGCTCTCTGGCGAAGGCCCACAATCTCAGAGCTTCGTTGCAAAGCGACAGAGAGCCCGTCCCTCCCTGCTTGTTCACATAGAACATGGCTACCTGATTGTCCATATGGATGAGGACTGTCCTGTAGCTGAGCAGGGTGTGAAATACTCTGAGAGCTAAGAAGATTGCTCTGAGCTCTAAGAGGTTGATATGGAGAGATGTCTCCTGTGGAGACCAGATGCCCTAAGTGGAGAGATCTTGAAGGTGAGCTCCCCAACCCTTTGGAGAGGCATCTGTTGTAAGGGTTACTTGGGGTAGCACCTGTTGAAAGGGGGACCCCAACAACAGATTTTGAGTGGATTTCCACCAGTGGAGGGACCAAAAGAGGCGACTGGAGGTTGCTATTTTGTCTGACAGGCAACCTGATGCCTGGGTCCATTGGGTGGAAAGAGTCCACTGAGCTGCCCTCATGTGAAGGCGAGCATAAGGAACCACATGCACTGTGGATGCCATGTGGCCTAAGAGTTGTAGCATCTCTCGAGCAGTTAAATGGGATTTTAACTGAATCTGGGAGGCTAACTGCACCAAGCGTAGGCAATGGGCCTGGGGAAGATAGGCTCTTGCAGTTGTAGTATCCAGTAAGGCCCCTATGAACTCTAGAGACTGAGTAGGGGTGAGATGGGATTTGGGAATATTGATCACCAGTCCCAGATACTGAAGAAGATGCTTTGTGCAGGCCAGGGAGGTCTGGGATGGAGCTCGGATGAGCCAGTCGTCCAGATATGGGAATACGAATATCCCCAGAGTGCGTAAAAATGCAGCTACCACTGCCATGCATTTTGTGAACACTCTTGGATCAGAGGCCAGACCGAAAGGAAGCACTCTGTATTGGTAGTGCTTTCCTTGGTAAAGGAACCGAAGGAACCTTCTGTGTGTTGGATGGATGAGGACATGGGTGTACGCATCCTTGAGGTCTAGAGAACAAAGCCAGTCCTGACTCTGGAGGTATGGAAGGAGAGTATCCAGAGAAATCATCTTGAATTTCTCCTTGTATAGAAACTTGTTCAACTCTCTGAGATCTAGGATGGGTCTGTAGCCTCCTGTTTTCTTTGGGATGAGAAAATAGGGGGAGTAGAACCCTGAACCCTGTTGAAGAAGGGGTACTTCTTCTATTGCCCCTTGGGCAAGAAGGGTAGCAATCTCTTGACCTAGAAGGTCGAGAAGAGAAGTTGGAGAGCTGAACTGTTTCACCATGGTGTAAGGAGGAAGGTTCAAGAAATGTAGTTTGTATCCCTCCCTTATAATGGAGAGGGTCCAGTGCTCTGCTGTGATTTGTTCCCATCAGGGAGCAAAGTGAGCTAACCTTCCTGGGATGGTGAGAGGCTCTGGATGTTCTAGAGCCAGAAAAGCTAAGTTCTCTAGTGGAAAGTCAAAGGCCCTGAGGAGGCTGAGGCTGTTGGGCCGTAGCAGTCCTCGCAGCCTGAGGCTTGGCCTGTTTTGGTTGTTGTTGCTGCCTCTTTGTAGCAAAACGACCCTGAGAAGAGGCCTGACCATAACCAGAAGAAAATTTCCCTTTTTTTGGGAAAGATCCTTTCTTGAATAACCTCTTTTTGAAAGGAGTAGTAGTAGACTTTGAGGGTCTATCTAAAGCAGAATTTTCAGCATCCATCTGGGTGGCTTTTGCTTGCCAATCTTTGCCAAACAGGTTTTCCCCTGTACAGGGAAGGTTGCCCAGACCATCCTGTACCCAGGATTCCAAATCAGAGGCTTGTAACCAAGCTACTCTGCATGCGCCTATGGCAATAGCCGAAGCTCTACTGGCACCCTCAAAGGAGTCAAAGGCTGCACGGTTGGAAAACTTGGATACATCCTGAGCATGTTTAAGACAGGTAATATATTCTTCTCTCTTATCTTCTGACATAAAAGGAGATAAGGTGTGTAGATGATCTGTAACCTCTTTTAGAAACATCCCCATATAGAGACTATAGGAGTTGATTCTGGCTACAAGCATACTGGCCTGGAAGATTTTCCTGCCAAAAGCATCTAAGGTTCTGCATTCTCTTCCTGGAGGAGCAGAGGAGTGTCTTTTTGTACTCTTGATTTTTTTCATAGCAGACTCTACCACAATAGAGTGGTGAGGAAGCTGAGTCTTATGAAATCCAGGACAAGGAGGAACACGATACATAGTGTCCAACCTGCAAGAAAAAGGAGAGGTGGTAAGAGGAGTTTCCCATATACCTAACATGTCATGTGGTCATAAAGAATCTCATGTATTGGTAAAATGGCTGCCTCTTTAGGAGCCTTAGGATATTGAAGAATATCCAATTTCTTGGCTCTGGGCTCAGTTTCAGAGGCTACTGCAATGGACAGGCTTCTGGCCACCTCCCTGATGAAGTCCTGGAAAGACAAGTCCTCAGGAGGAGACATTCTCTTTTTTGGAGAAGAGGGTTCCTGAGGCGGATCTCCGATGCTTCGATAGAAACCTCTGATGCATCAAATTCTTCAGAGGAATCGAAGTATCGACTGTCTGGATGCTCTCGCAGAGCCCGATACGAGTACCGAGGGGTATCGACATCGGGAGTCATTGGTACCGAATCGGTACTAACAGGCATCACTGGATGCCCGTATCGCTGCTTTCGATGCTGATGCCGATGCAAGCGGTACTGGTATTGGAACTGGAGCTGGATCCGGAACCGGAATAGGTATCGACAACGGAGGTTGTTGTTGTACCGAGGGCGTCGCAGCTTGTATGAAGGCCGTGATAGCCCGCTGCATGGTCAGAATATTCTGATCCATCGACGCCACCAATGTCTGGATGTCGGTACCGGGAACCGCCGGTACCCCAGAACATTGTAACAGGTGATCGGTCGAGGCCGTGCCATCGATGTCAACCTGTGACCCCATAGATAATGCTTTGGAAGCCGGAGCCGCCCGCCGGGGTAATTTTGCCGGTGTGGATTCCTCAATAATAAGTTTGGGTACATCTCGATACTTAGAGGGAGATGTACCCTTTGAGGATCGACTGGATTTAAGTTTTGTTACCTGAGATCCATGGGATGAAGAAGAAGCTCTGGAAGACGTCGATGCCACAGAAGCTGCATCGGAGGGAAACAGGGTACTGAGCTTGGCTGCCCGATTTTGTAACCCTCTTTTAGACATCATGAAGCAGGACTCACAATCCGCGATGGAATGATCAGGACCTAAACATTTTAGACACCAGTCATGGGTGTCTGTGACAGAAATAGTGCCACTGCACTTTGTGTACTTTTTAAACCCGGAGGCGGGCTTTTCCATGAGGAAAAAGACTGTAGGCCTAGGGCCACAGGAGAAAATGCACTGAAGCAGAAAGAAAAAAATATATATATATTTTTTTTTAAAGAAAGAATAGAGACCGGTGGTACCGGTCCTCGAGAAGGCAGACACACGACTAAAGAAAATAAGAAATAAGAAATTCTTCAGCGGTGACAGGAAACACGACCTGCTGGCTCCGTGGAAAAGAAGAACTGGAGAAAGACGGTTGGGAAAGGCGGGAAGGCAGCGCGCAGGTGCTGTGGGATGCTCCCAAAAGCTTTTCTTTTGGACGCTGGGGAGCGTTCCCGCGCAGGCTCCGTCGGTACCGACGATACCCATATGTGAAGACTCATTCCTGCTTGTTCCTGGAGATAAATAGTTTGAGAAGGAGGGTTTCTTAAAGGATACCCTCCCACAAATTGACCCAACATTACCAGACCTAGGTGCTATCATAGCAAACTGGAACTCTACAATAGTTGGTGCTACTACTGCACCCATCTCCCACTATAGAACGAGACAAACACGTAATGAGGTATGGTACACTCAAGATCTGAGAAAGATAAAGCACTCCTTAAGGAAGATCGAGCATACCTGGAGGGTCACCAAGTCCATAGAACATAGATCAATCTACATGAAGACATTACAAAGATTCTATTAATAACAGGAAGAAGGAATACCATAACAGCATTCTCACTAAATCCATCACCTGTCCCAGGGAGCTCTTTGAAATTATGAGAACACTAACTCGTAATCCTAACTCTGATATAAACAATCCCAACATCAAATCTCAAGCTCTCACTAACTATTATATGAGCAGACTAAAACTACCAGCCACAGGCACAACCTTCTTCCAAAATACTAACCTTATGTCCACTGTAATCTAGTTGATATTCTCCCAGATTAAACTAGATTATCTTAATAATATAATATCTAAAATCAACACGACAACATCTAGTCTTGATCCTTGCCCGGTCTGCTGGCTAAAAGCATCCAGAGCAGAACTATCACCAATCATCCTAAAAATGGTTAATGTATCTTTGACACAAGGACTAATGTTCTGTTCTATATAAACTGTTTATTGTTGAAGTTACTTTAAATTCAATGTAAACTGTTCTATGTAAATTGTTATTTTGTTCTTGTTATATGTAAACCGCACTGATTTCAAAGAGCGCGGTATATAAAAGTAAATAAATAAATAAAATAATGCCACAAGCATTAAAACAAGCAATGATACAACCAATTCTAAAACAGAATTTCATGGTTAAAAACAGTCCCACATCATATAGACCTATTTCCAGCCTTCCATTCCTAACCAAAGTTATTGCAAAAATAGCGCAAATCCAACTTTAGGACCATGATGATTTGAATGCCCCTCTTGACGAACACCAATACGGATTCAGGCCGAATCACGGTGTTGACACTCTGCTCTTAGAGCTATTTAAAAAGCGGATCCGAGGAATAGACCATTCAAAACAAGCATTCATCCTTATATTTTTAGACATTGCCTCAGCATTTGACAGCATTAGTCATAGTATAATGCTTGCCAAACTCAGTCAGATAGGGATACAGGGCACTGTTCTTCAATTGTTCCAGTCCCACCTTTCTGGCCAAACTCAACAAGTCAAAATTGGTCAACACACATCTAAACCATACAGACAAAGAACAAGACCTACCACAGGGCTCTGCCCTCTCAGCCCTGCTGTTTGATATTTACCTTCAGCCCATCTGTGATAACTTCAAAAGATTTAAAGTAGGATACCATATATATGCGGATGATATAATGCTATATCTCCCCTTCTGACATTGCAAATCCCATCCTCCACCAGATCACAGCCTGCTTCAATAATGCATCAAAGTGGCTTAACTCGCATAACCTAAAGATCAGCTATAGTAAAACTGAGGTTCTATAAGTAACAAGGAACCATGAATTCACTCCATCCCCAACATTCCACCTTAGTGAAGCTGACCTAACAGTAAAAAACAAAAGTAAAATATCTTGGGGTCATCATAGATCAAACCCTCAGTATGGCCACACATATAAAAGTTACTACAAGAATAATATATTTTAAGCTCAGAATGGTCCAGCAACTAAGACCCCTACTCTCAAACTTTGATTTCAGATCTGTGCTCCAGGCAATGATTACCCCATACTTTGACTACTGCAATGGCATTCTCCATGGCTTACCTAAACAAGAACTAAACCAATTACAGATGGCCCAGCATGTTGCTGCACACACTGCATGGAAGGCCCACATAACTGATCACATCACTCCCATCCTATATAACTTACACTGGTTACCACTTCAAAATCATATTAAACACAAATCACTTATAACCACATTCAAACTTTTCAGGGATTTAGCCCCATTGCACCTCACTTCTCTCATTACAAAATCAACAAATGAAAGAAGAAGATGCACACAAACACATTGGTAGTATCCTCGGATTTCCGTAAATCCAATTGCACCACAAGTAATAAAGCATTTTCATTCTTTGCACCCTGACTCTGGAACGCTCTCCCTGAAAAACTGAGATCTATCAAGGGCTCTCCACTTTCTGCAAGGCAATTAAAACACACCTCTTTGTGGAACATTTCAGTAATAAACTAGAACCAGAAAAGTTGACCCAACCTAACATCCCAAATCTCATAACCGTTAACAAGCAAGTGATCTCTCTCACCACATAATTCTGTTTAGATTCAATCACACTTGTAATATGTCCTGCATATAGTTCATAACCTTACTCACAATATCTCTAGGTTAAAGTCTCAGGGCTTTACTTACTGTAAGTAGTTCATGATAACATTAATCATCGAGATGTCATTAGATTCTATGAATAACTTGTTCTGAACAGTTTCATGTAACTGGTTTTGTTTTTGCTCCCTGTAAACTGCTTCTGATCTCTGGAAAAGGCGGTATAGAAATGCTAATAATAAAATAATAAAATAAAATAATTCTCAATAACTGAAAAAGGGAAATTTAATGCAAACTGGAACTTCATTCATCATTAACTTTTACCCTGCCAAATGTCACTTCATTCTTCATTAACTGTCAGTGTACTTCAACCGCACCAAGTGGAACCGTCTCTACCTTCTACCCTGCCAAATGACACCACACTGTCACCTCTCACTGCATTCTTCATTAACTGTCACTGTACTTCAACCGCACCAAGTGGAACCGTCTCTGTGCTTCTACCCTGCCAAATGACACCACACTGTCACCTCTCACTGCATTCTTAAAAAAACTGTCACTGTATTTCAACCGCACCAAGTGGAACCGTCTCTGCGCTTCTACCCTGCCAAATGACACTGCACTACCACCTCTCACTGCATTCTTCATTAACTGTCACTGTACTTCAACCGCACCAAGTGGAACCGTCTCTGTCTTCTACCCTGCCAAATGACACTGCACTACCACCTCTCACTGCATTCTTCATTAACTGTCACTGTACTTCAACCGCACCAAGTGGAACCGTCTCTGTGCTTCTACCCTGCCAAATGACACCACACTGTCACCTCTCACTGCATTCTTAAAAAAACTGTCACTGTATTTCAACCGCACCAAGTGGAACCGTCTCTGCGCTTCTACCCTGCCAAATGTCACTGCACTACCACCTCTCACTGCATTCTTCATTAACTGTCACTGTACTTCAACCGCACCAAGTGGAACCGTCTCTGTCTTCTACCCTGCCAAATGTCACTGCACTACCACCTCTCACTGCATTCTTCATTAACTGTCACTGTACTTCAGCAACACCAAGTGGAACCGTCTCTGCCTTCTACCCTGCCAAATGTCACTGCACTGCCACCTCTCACTGCATTCTTCATTAACTGTCACTGTACTTCAGCAACACCAAGTGGAACCGTCTCTGCCTTCTACCCTGCCAAATGTCACTGCACTACCACCTCTCACTGCATTCTTCATTAACTGTCACTGTACTTCAGCAACACCAAGTGGAACCGTCTCTGCGCTTCTACCCTGCCAAATGACACTGCACTACCACCTCTCACTGCATTCTTCATTAACTGTCACTGTACTTCAGCAACACCAAGTGGAACCGTCTCTGCCTTCTACCCTGCCAAATGACACTGCACTACCACCTCTCACTGCATTCTTCATTAACTGTCACTGTACTTCAACCGCACCAAGTGGAACCGTCTCTGCGCTTCTACCCTGCCAAATGACACTGCACTACCACCTCTCACTGCATTCTTCATTAACTGTCACTGTACTTCAGCAACACCAAGTGGAACCGTCTCTGCGCTTCTACCCTGCCAAATGACACTGCACTACCACCTCTCACTGCATTCTTCATTAACTGTCACTGTACTTCAGCAACACCAAGTGGAACCGTCTCTGCCTTCTACCCTGCCAAATGACACTGCACTACCACCTCTCACTGCATTCTTCATTAACTGTCACTGTACTTCAACCGCACCAAGTGGAACCGTCTCTGCGCTTCTACCCTGCCAAATGTCACTGCACTACCACCTCTCACTGCATTCTTCATTAACTGTCAGTGTACTTCAACCGCACCAAGTGGAACCGTCTCTGCCTTCTACCCTGCCAAATGACACCACACTGTCACCTCTCACTGCATTCTTCATTAACTGTCAGTGTACTTCAACCGCACCAAGTGGAACCGTCTCTGCCTTCTACCCTGCCAAATGACACCACACTGTCACCTCTCACTGCATTCTTCATTAACTGTCACTGTACTTCAGCAACACCAAGTGGAACCGTCTCTGCCTTCTACCCTGCCAAATGACACTGCACTACCACCTCTCACTGCATTCTTCATTAACTGTCACTGTACTTCAGCAACACCAAGTGGAACCGTCTCTGCCTTCTACCCTGCCAAATGTCACTGCACTACCACCTCTCACTGCATTCTTCATTAACTGTCACTGTACTTCAGCAACACCAAGTGGAACCGTCTCTGCCTTCTACCCTGCCAAATGACACTGCACTACCACCTCTCACTGCATTCTTCATTAACTGTCACTGTACTTCAACCGCACCAAGTGGAACCGTCTCTGCGCTTCTACCCTGCCAAATGACACTGCACTACCACCTCTCACTGCATTCTTCATTAACTGTCACTGTACTTCAGCAACACCAAGTGGAACCGTCTCTGCCTTCTACCCTGCCAAATGACACTGCACTGCCACCTCTCACTGCATTCTTCATTAACTGTCACTGTACTTCAGCAACACCAAGTGGAACCGTCTCTGCCTTCTACCCTGCCAAATGACACTGCACTACCACCTCTCACTGCATTCTTCATTAACTGTCACTGTACTTCAGCAACACCAAGTGGAACCGTCTCTGCCTTCTACCCTGCCAAATGACACTGCACTACCACCTCTCACTGCATTCTTCATTAACTATCACTGTACTTCAGCAACACCAAGTGGAACCGTCTCTGCGCTTCTACCCTGCCAAATGACACTGCACTGCCACCTCTCACTGCATTCTCACTTTCACTCAACAAATAGGAGTTCCTTAGGGCTCAAGCCTCTCAGCCCTCCTCTAATATTTTCTTACAGCCGGTTTGCCAGGTCATCCATAAATAGAAAATTCAATAAATTTATGCTGATGATATAATGATCTTCACACCTGCTAATCTCCTTGTTCCAGACCTCACTAACCTCCGAAGCTGTTTCAGGGATGCAAGGGAATGACTCATCCGACACAATCTACACATCAACAATGAAAAGACTGAAGCCTTATTCATAACTACTGATCCAACCTTCTGCTCACCACCAACACTGAGACTAGACGACACAGAAATCAAAATCAAATCAGAAATAAAATATCTGGGAATAACACTCGACAAACACTTAACTTTCCAACCACAAATAAGGAGAACATCCACTGTTTACCAAAAGCTAAAAACCCTGAAGAATCTTCGCCCCCTTCTCTCTGCTAATCTATTCTGTACCGTCTGCCAAGCCATAGTTACACCTGTTCTGGGTTACTGCATCATCATTTACCAAAGTCTCCCCAAACACACCCTTCACACATTGCAGATGGTCCAGAACATGGCCACATGAATAATCAGCGGAGCATCTTGTCGAGATCACATCACCCCATTACTTATACAGCTCCACTGGCTTCCCATGACTGCCAGAATAAAATTCAAAGCCCTTACCATCATTTAGTTCCTCCCCTTTGCCCACCGGACACATCTCCATCACCGGACCTGATTCAGCTTCGGGGGAGGAAGCAGGAGCCACTAACTCCTCCTGCTCCCCCTGCCAAGACCAATCTTGAGGCCAGCAGGACTGCATTTAAGGAGAGCATGCTGCAGTCATGCCTGCGCCTGAGGGCCCTTTGGTGTTGGCCCTTAGGCGGGGGATCAGGCAACTCTATCTACCAGCCAATTTCCTGAATACCGGCTACATTCTCATCAAGTTTTTGGAATTATTGCAATCCAATATACACAGAGAACACCACAACAATCTTCATACAATCAATAAGTGTTCACAGAAAAAATAGATGAAAATGCTACCACATAATTTAGTTCATTCTACTTTGCCTCATTTTCTTTGCTTTGTTTTTGTACCATCATATATCAATATGTAGCCTAATACAACAGATAAAGTATCTAGAAGTTAATATATCTGATTATATTGACATTGATTGTGCAAACCTTAGTTTTATTCTGCTTTCAGTTAAATGCCTTTTGTTATACACATCATTAGTATTGTGCTTAAACTGTCTCTGATATATTTCCTATAGATATACTTGTAAAAGATTTGTTGATACTCCATTCCTATAATTTTCTCCATTCTCCGATTTCCACAGAAATCATAAGCTTTTCATATATATTATACCATAAAACCAATAACTGTATCACATTTCCTCAAACCAACATATAGATAAGACACTATCTTAACCTCTCTGGCACTTTACTACCAGAAAAAATGGAAAATCGCAGGCTTATTTATATACTCAGCATCATCCTTCTCTTATCTCCTCTGACCATTTCTCTCCAATCAGCTACAACCCAATACTACCAAATACCTATCATACAATACTCACAAAGACTCAGCCCCCCCATCCCACTATAAAAAACACACCATTCATCTATTATAGGCACCACCCTCAAAGGTTAATATATATAAATCCATTAAACAATTATGCACTCCAAACTACCACAAGCACAACATATCCTATAAAATGTATACTACTGAGTACAAGGTCCATAAGAAACAAAGTTCCAGCACTTATGGACCTAATTAATGATATCAAACCTCACATAATCTGCTTAACTGAGACATGGTTAGCCGACTCAGATACAGTTTCAATTAATCAAACAGCCCTCACTGAATGCAACTTATTCCAATACGCAAGGTCAGACAAACGTGGAGGGCACTAATCTTAGCTAAAAAGGACCTAAAAACATCCTTCACCTAAGTAAAAACATTCAAGGCATGGATGTATTAATTATTGAAAATAAAGCATAGTTACTCACCTGTAACAGGTGTTCTCCAGGGACAGCAGGAATCAATCCTCACTTATGGGTGACGTCGGCACCGACGGAGCCCGCACAGAGCAATTCCCCAGCTTTCAAAGAAAGCCTTTGGGATTGCTGCCACGCATGCATGGTCCTCTTCCCACCCAAGGGTGCCATCTTGCTCAGTCAGGTCCCTTAGCTCAAGTCCTACCAAGCAGATGGCAAGGGAAGGACAAAAATTCAGCAACTCGTCAGAGGAGGCGGGAGAGTAGTGAGGACTGATTCCTGCTGTCCCTGGAGAACACCTGTTATAGTTGAGTAACTACTGTTTCTCCAGGAACAAGCAGGAAGTCAGGCCTCACTTATGGGACTCCCTAGCTACAGGCTACTGAATCTGTAAACAAAAAACGCCTCCGTGAGGCCGTGACCAGAAGTTGAAGCCCGAAGGAGCCCGAGTTATCGGGTCGAAACAATCGGTAGCCGTGAAGAAGGGTCGGAGAGCAGGAGTTGCTTATACCCCGAACAGGTTACAGAGTACAGCCTGGCCGAAGGTGCTGTCCTGGCGGGACTCCCTCTCCAGGCAGTAGTGGGCAGAGAAGGAATTCATGGAAGACCAGGTCGCTGCCGGCAGATGTCCATCAGGAGCACAGAGAAGTCACTGAGGCCGCTTTGGCCCGGACCCCGTGTGCGGTGACTCGATGATCTAGTGGGACGCCCGCCTTCGCATGGGCGAAAGCGATGCAGTCCACCACCCAAACCGAGAGGATGCACTTGAAGACTGCCTGCCCCGGTCTATTGGGATCATAGGTCACGAAAAGTCGGTCAGAATTGCGATGAGTGTGGGTTCGCTGCAAATAAAAGGCGAGGGCCTGTTTGCAGTCGAGGGTGTGGAGAGCCGTCGACACCTGGTCGGCGTGGGGCCTTGGGAAGAAGGTCGGCAGGACTATCTCTTGGTTGAGATGGAAGTCTGAAACAACATTAGGCAGGAATTTAAGGTGGGAACGGAGGACCACCCTGTTCCAATAAAACCTGGTGTAAAGGGCACCAGTCATGAGAGCCTGGAGCTCACTGACTCGGTGGGCCGAGGTCAGCGCCACCAGGAAAGCCACCTTCCATGACAGGTGCCGGAGCGAATACATCGCCATTGGCTCGAAGGGTGGATGGGTGAGCTGCGTGAGCACCACATTCAGGTCCCATTATGCCGGAGGAGGATGGATGGGCGGCTTGTAAAGCAGAAGACCCCGCATGAAGCGGGAGACTAACGGCTGCCCCGAGAGGGGTTTTCCCTTGATGGGGAGGTGATTAGCCGAGATGGTACTCAAATGAACCCTGACAGAGTTCAACTTCAGCTCTTCTCTCAAGAGATGGAGGAGGTACTGGAGAACCCATCGAACGGGGCACGAGAAGGGTTCGATCTGGCGCTCTGAGCACCAGACGGAGAAACGTCTTTACTTAAAGGCCTAGGCTCGCCTAGTGGAGTCCTTCCTTGAGGCGAGGAGGACTTCCTCGACCTCCTCCGTAAGGGCCAGAGAGGCTAGAGAGACCCATTCAGCAGCCAGGCCATGAGGGATAGGGAGGTTAGGTTCAGGTGCAGCACCCGACCTTCCTCCTGTGTCAGCAGACCCCGAGCAGAGCCCAGGGGAACCTGAGGCTCCGCCGACAGATGGAGCATGAGTGCGAACCAAGGCTGTTGGGGCCACGAGAATCAACGATGCCCTGTCCCGCTGAGCCTTGAAAAGTGTCCTCACAATGAGGGGGAAAGGAGGGAATGCATAGAGAAGGCTGGATGACCAGTCCAGGAGAAATGCACTGGGGCCCTCCCTGCTCGGGTGTGGCACCGGCCCGCAAAAGCGGGGGAGTTGTGTGTTCTGGGGACTGGCAAAGAGGTCTATCGCCGGCGTCCCCAGCAGAGAAACAGCCAGTCTGCTACTCTGGTATCCAGCCGCCATTCATGGGGGCAAAGGATTCTGATGAGTCTATCCGCCAGGCCATTCCCCTGACCCAGGAAGTACGTCGCCTTGAGGGACATCCTCCGTCGGACAGCGAAAGAGCAGTTGAGGACCGCTTCCCGGCAGAGGGAACACGATCCCATGCCTCCCTCCGTGTTGATGTAGAACATCGCTACATGGTTTTCAGTCTGCATGAGAACCGACCTCCCGCTGAGGTGTTCCTCGAAGGCCCTCAGGGCCCACCGAATTGCCTTGTGTTCGAGCAGGTTTATTTGCTACTGAGACTCCTCGAGTGACCATTGCGCCTGTGTGCAGAGTGGCCCGCAGTGGGCTCCCCACCCTAACAGGGAAGCGTATGTTGTCAGCACCCCATCGTGCTGCGGGCCTGAAAGGGCAATCCCCGCAGGAGGTTGCGGGGATTTTTCCACCAGCTCATGGACAAGCAGAGGTCGGGAAGAACCCTGACGGGGTCCCTGAGGTGTCTGAGGGACTGGCTCCATTGGGCACTGAGCCACCACTGAGCCGTCTGCATGTGCAGGCGGACATGGGGAACCACATGCACGGTTGAGGCCATGTGGCCCAGGAGACGTAGCATGGTCTGAGCAGTGACCTGGGGAGCGCTTTGGACACGAGTCGCCAGAGTTCAGAGGTGGGTTGAGTGATCCTCCGGCAAGAAGGTGGTCACCTGCTAAGTATCGAGGCGCACCCTCATAAGAGCCTGCACCAGCTTGAGGTGAGACTTCGGGTAGTTGACCAAGAACCCCAAGCTCTCCAAGAGGAGGACAGCACGCGACATCGCTCACCGAGCCTCCTCGACTGAGAAGCCCGTAACGAGCCAGTTGTCAAGGTAGGGAAAGATCGGCACACCCTGACGCCGAAGGTAAGCGGCGACCATGACGAGGCACTTTGTGAAGACTCGTGGGGCAGACGCGAGGCCGAAGAGGAGCACCCTGTACTGGAAGTGCTCTCCCTGCACCCTGAAACATAGATACTGCCTGTGTTGGGGGTGGATTAAGATGTGGGCGTAAGCGTCCTTTAGATCCAAGGAGCATAACCAGTCGCCCTGCCAGAGGAAGGGCAGCAGAACACCAAGAGATAACATCTTGAATTTCTCCCGCACCAAGAACTTGTTTAGTCTGCAGAGGTCAAGGATGGGCTGCAGACCCCCCATCTTTTTCAGGACGAGGAAGTACCGGGAATAAAAGCCCCGAACTCGAAGGTGGGGTGGGACCTTCTCGACTGCCTGTTGGGTGAGGAGAGAGCATAATTCCCGCTGCAGCACAAGCTGGTGTGCGGGGAGTTGAGCAAGCTCCGCCAGGGAGAAAGGAGGTGGAAGCCTCTCGAAGTGAAGACAATAGCTGTCTCGGATGACTTGGAGGACCCAAGTGTCCGAGGTGATGGAAGCCCACGATGGGGCAAAGCGGGACCGACGTCCCCCCACTGGCTGCTGTGTCTCCGGAGGGCGAGGGGCTATGCTGATGGCGTCAAAACCCCTGAGTGGGTTGTGGGGGAGCTGGCCTCTGGGCCTTCAGTCCCTTTGTCTTACGATGCCCCTGGCCAGATTTTCCCTGCACCGGAGTAGTCGGCGTGGGGGTAGCTGGATATGGCAGACAGAAAGGGTCTCCAGTATCTGGGCTAAGGAAGAAGGGCTTCTTGGTTGGCTGCTTCTTCCGAGGCAGGGTGGAGACGGGTTCTGGTGACGAACTCCATCTCAATTTCCGCGGCCTTCTTCTCCATCGGCTTGACGAAGAGCTGCTCACCGAGACAGGGCACGTCCAGGAGCTTCTCCTGCAGCCATTGCTCCAAATCAGAGGATTGGAGCCATGCCTGGCAGCGGGCCCCAATGCCCGTGGCTGTCACCTGAGCCAATGTCTCAAAGCCATCATAGGAGGTTCGGAAGAGGTACTTAGAGCAGTCCGCAACGGACTTTAGCAGGGAGTGGAACCTATTGAAGGTCTCTCCCTCGAGGCCCGTGGAGAAACCCCCGAATTCCTTAGCCAAATCATGCAGGAACATGCCAATGTACAGCTGATATGCCTGGATGCGACAAGAGAGCCTGGAGCCATGGTAGGCCTTGCGGCCCAGGGCATTAAGGGCTCTCGACTCTCTGCTGGGTGGTACCAACAAGTGCGATTTCAGGCTCTTTTGCTTCCTCATGGCCAATTCCACCACCATCAAGGTGTGTGGGAGTTGGGTCTTTCGGAAGCTTGGCCCACGTTGTACCTTGTGCATCGTGTCAAGGCGCTTGCTTACGATGGGGACAGAGGCCAGGGCCTCCCACATGCGGAGCAGCAGCTGAGATAGAATAGGAGGTACAGGCACAGTGAGGGATTCCCTGGGCAGGGACTTGTACTGAAGAATGTCGAGTTCTTCAGCACGAGGGTCCTCCTCAGTCTGGGTGACCTGGTTATGGGCCCGTGCCATGTCCTGAATGAACACCAGGAAGGAGGTGTCTTCGGGTGGCGAGCGCCGCTGGAATGCGGGTGGTGAGGGGTCCGATGGAAGTTCCTCGGTGGGTACGGGTTTCCAGGGAGGTGTCCAGATCGGACTGCCACTCCGAGAAATCGGTCGAGGAGTCCGAGCCGGGCAGATCGCCCTGTCCAATGGCCGGTGCTCGAGGCCCTGGACGATCTCGCCTCTGAGGAACGGGAGGGCGAGTGAGACCGATGTCGAGGACCCTCACGTGGCCTGTGGCTCTCAGGGTTTTTCTGGACGGATTTGGGTGTCCCATGCAAGGACCCGCGGTCTCTGGGAGCGAGTCAGCAAAGCTGGCCGTGAGCGCCTGCTGGGAAGCAATGAACGCAGAAATGCTGTGTTCCAGTGCCAGCATGTGGGACTCCCAAGTGGGTGTGGGGCCCTGCAACGCCAATCTCGGAGTCACCAGGTCGGGCGTGGAGGAGGAGAGGGGGTCCTCAGCGGGACGACCCTCAGGAGACCGGGTGCCTTCGTCGGAGGCCTCTGCTTCCGTGCGGGGTACCTTGCAGGGCAGCTCCTTGTCCGACTCTCGGGAACGCTGAAGGGGGCTAAGCGACCGGACGAGGGAGCGCTCACGCTTGTCGGGAGCCCCGGACAGCGTCTTCAAGGCCGCCTTCTTTTTGCGGCACTCCATCTCGGGGGACCCCTGGTAGGAGTGCCACCGAGAACGTGGGGCCGTAAGGGGAGGAACCCACCAAAGGAGAGACGACAGAGGGCGCCACCGGGGATTCCGAGGCGGCCTTTCGGAAAATGTCTTCGGACTTCTGCTTACGGCTGAGCAGGGCGAACAGAGCTCTGGATCATGGTTGGCTCTGAGGCACCAGAGACAACAGTAATGAGTGTCCGTAAGCGACACATTATTTGAATCCGGTGGCCATGGGGGCAAAAATGGCCCCTGCGAGGTTGAAGACCCACGCGGCCAGTGGTTAGAGAAGAAAAAAGGGCGCGAAGCCCGTAACGAAAAAATGAAAAGAAAAAGAGTATCCCCGATAGCTCTAAAAAATAGAACAAGGGAAGGACGGGTAGAGGACCGGTGCAACCGGAAAACAGAGAAGCCTGTGAGGCGAAAAACCGAAACTTTTCCGAGAGACGAGGACATGCGTCCGAAGGGCTCTGCGGAAAAAGGGAGACTGAACAAGATGGCACCCTTGGGCGGGAAGAGGACCACGCATGCATGGCAGCAATCCCAAAGGCTTTCTTTGAGACCTGGGGAATTGCTCTGCGAGGGCTCTGTCGGTGCCGATGTCACCCATAAGTGAGGACTGACTTCCTGCTTGTTCCTGGAGAAAAAAATCTCCAACTCACTAATTTACCGACCCCCCACTCCCAATCCAGACAACTTATTATCCATTTTAGAAGCAGCATGTACATAAAGCTCATGCAATCCTTGGAGACTTTAACCTTCCATCTCTGAACAGCTCACATGAATCTCATTTTATAAATGCCATGTCAGATATAGGCTTCCAATAAGTTGTACAAATACCAACTCATAGAAAAGGAAACATATTAGATCTAATATTCCTCCCAAAAAATATATTGCAAGACAAGCATTACTCTCCACCTAGATCTCTCCCTAGACCATGGACAGATGATTTCCTTTTAGAATATTCTCTCCCGGCTAGTTCTACACCCTCTGACTAGAAGGAAAGCACAGTTACTTACCTGTAACAGGTGATCTCTGGGAACAGCAGGAATTAGTCCTCACATATGGGTACGTCGGAAGGAAAGCTTTTGGGGCCTCCCACTGCGCATGCGTGCTGCCTTCCCGCCTTCCTGACCAACTCTCCTCAGTTCGAGTTTATAGCTGAGACAATAGAGAGAGGAAAGGAAGAGAGAGAGAGATACAACTCTCTTAGGGGAGGTGGGCGGGTTGTGAGGACTATTTCCTGCTGTTCCCAGAGATCACCTGTCACAGGTAAGTAACTGTGCTATCTCCAGGAACAAGCAGGAATAAGTCCTCACATATGGGGACTCCCTAGCTAAGATGCCCGGGAGATCCCCTGAAGGGTATGAGACCCTGAAAGGTTCTTCATCTTCCTATGGATCTCAGGCATCCATTCAGGGAAGGTGGGCTGGAGTTGTTCAAGAATGGAACAGGTGTCTGAGGACAGCCTGACCAAACAAGGCATCCCGGCGGGAGTCCTTGTCCAAACAGTTGTTGTTGTTAAGTGCCGTCGAGTCGGAGTCGACTCATGGCGACCCTCTGGATAGCTATCCTAAATTGTGTTCGGTCTTCAGTCAGGCGGCTCATTGTTGACAGACTGGTACCCGTAGCTGCTGTTATTGTAGCAATCCATCTCATTGCTGGCCTTCCTCTTTTGCGTTGACCTTCTATCTTGCCAAGCATGATGTCTTTCTCTAATGATCTCTCTTTTCGCATGATGTGTCCGAAGTATGAAAGTCGAAGTCTTGTCATCTGAGCTTCTAAAGAAAGCTTAGGTTTGATCTCTTCTAGTACCGACTGGTTTGTTCTTCGGGCAGTCCATGGTATACACAGTATTCGCCGCCAGCACCATAATTCAAAGGCATCAATTTTCTTCTTCCTGTCTGTCTTTTTCACTGTCCAGCTTTCACATCCATATGATGTTATTGAAAATACCATGGCTTGAACAAGTCGAATCTTTGTATGGAGAGAGACATCTCTGCTCTTGAGAATCTTATCTAGGTCTTTCATAGCCATTCTGCCAAGAGCAATGCGTCGTCTGATTTCTTGACTGCTTGTTGCTTCTTTATTGATAGTTGATCCAAGTAGGTTAAAGTTGTTCACGATTTCAATTTCTTCTCCTTCAACGATGAACCTGTTGATTATGCCAGTTGTCATGATCTTTGTCTTCTTTACATTAAGGTGCAGGCCCATTTTGAGACTATGTTCTTTGATTGTGAGAAGCAAATGCTTCAGATCATCTTCACTTTCAGCCAGTAATGTGGTATCATCAGCATAGCGAAGGTTGTTGATGAGTCTTCCACCAATCTTCACACCTCTGTTGTCTTCATACAGTCCTGCTTCTCTGATGATTTGTTCTGCATATAAATTAAACAGGTAGGGGGAAAGTATGCAGCCTTGTCTTACACCTTTGCTTATTTTAAACCATTCTGTTTCTCCTTGTTCCGTTCGAACTGTTGCTTCTTGATCAATGTACAGATTACGCAAGAGAACGATCAGGTGTTCTGGTATACCCATGCTTCTTAATGTGGCCCAGAGTTTCTCATGGTTTACACAGTCAAAAGCCTTGCTATAGTCGATAAAGCACAAATAGATATCCTTTTGGTATTCTTTAGTCTTTTCAAGGATCCATCTCACATCCGCAATGATGTCTCTCGTTCCTCGCCCTTTCCTGAACCCTGCTTGCACTTCAGGTAGTTCTTGTTCTAGGTATGGCTGTAGTCTCTTTTGAATAATCTTCAGTAGAATCTTGCTGGCATGTGGGATCAGAGCGATTGTGCGATAATTTCCACAGTCAGTTGGATCACCTTTCTTTAGTATTGGTATAAACACAGATCTTGTCCAGTCAGTTGGCCATGATGTTGTCTTCCATATTTCTTGGCAGAGCCTTGTAAGTACGGTAACAGCTGCATCAGATTGCTGCAATACGTCTATGGGAATGCTATCAATGCCTGGTGCTTTGTTCTTTGATAAGGCTTTCAATGTTGCTTCAACTTCTTCTTTCATCACCAATGGTTCCTGATCATAAGGTATAGGTTGAAACGGCTGTTGGTCCACTTGATCTTTATCATATAAAAACTCTGTATATTCCTTCCACCTTTTCTTGATCTTCTCAGCATCATTCAACATAGAACCTTGAGCATCTTGTAACATTCCAATTCGAGGCTGGAACTTTTTCTTTAACTCTCGCAGCTTTAGGAAAGCCGATCTTGTTCTTCCTCTAATAGTTTCTGCTTCTATTTCCTTGCAAGTGTCATTGTAGTACTTTTCCTTGTCCTGTCTTGCTGCACGTTGGAAATCTCTGTTGAGTTCTGCGATTGTCTTTCTTTCTCCTTTGGCTTTAGCTTCTCTGCGTTTCTGGGCAATTTTCAGAGTTTCTTCCGTCATCCATTTTGGCCGTTTTTGCTTTTTCACCTTTTGTAGAGACTTCTCGCTTTCTTCCAGCACAACCTTCTTGATGTCATTCCATAACTCTTCCGGAGCTCTGTCATTTGTATCTAAGGCAGCAAATCGATTTTGCAGGCAGTCTTTAAATTCCAGTGGTATATTCTCAAGGTCATATTTTGGTGCATTCATGAGTGGTTTGCACTTTTTCAACTTTAGCTTGAGTTTGCATACTAGTAGTTGATGATCTGTACCACAGTCAGCTCCAGGTTTTGTCTTTGTTGATGTTACAGAGCTTTTCCATCGTTGACTTCCACAGATGTAGTCAATTTGATTTTTATACAATCCATTGGGTGAAGTCCATGTGTACAGTCGTCGCTTGTGTTGCTGAAAGAAGGTGTTTGAGATGAATAGATCATTGGTCTTGCAGAATTCTATCAATCTTTCTCCAGCTTCATTTCTGTTGCCAAGTCCATATTTTCCAACTACTTTGCCTTCTTCTTTGTTGCCAACTTTTGCATTCCAGTCACCCATGACTATCAGGATATCCTGTTTGCATGTTCTGTCAATTTCAGCTTGTACTTGTTCATATAACTCTTCAATTTCATTCTCTTCTGCAGCTGTTGTTGGGGCATATACTTGAATTATAGTTGTGTTGATAGGCAATCCTCGTAGACGAATAGAGATTAAGCGTTCGCTGACTGCATTGTATTTCATTACAGTTCTTGCAAGTTTCTTCTTTATTATAAATGCAACACCATTTCTTCTTTGTCTTTCATTTCCAGCATAGTAGACCATGTGATCATCTGATGCAAAGTGCCCGATGCCAGTCCATTTCAGTTCGCTGACACCCAACAGATCAAGTTGTACACGTTCCATTTCATTCTTGACCACTTCCAACTTCCCTTGGTTCATGCTTCGTACGTTCCATGTTCCAATGTGTAAGACATCTTTACAGCTTCTGACTCTCATTTCATGCGCAGCTACATCAGCAGTCAGACTTCCCGAAGGCTTTGATCCAACCACATCATAAATGCTGGCTTTACTCTGAAAAGTCTTCAGCTCTTCCCCAGTAGCTAGTTGAGTGCCTTCCGACCTGGGAGTCTCATCTTCCAGCACCATAGCACAATTTGTTTTGTTGTAACTATCCATTGGGTTTTCATGGCAAGATACAGAAGTAGATTGCCGGGCCTTCCTTCCTTCCGCAAAGTTTAAGTTTGGTGTTGTTGCCGTTGTCACAGAAATGTGATCCTCCGCCGTCAACACTATCCCATTCTGCTGCTGCCCAGATGGGTGGTTTGTCTTCGTCTGGCACCTCAGCTGAGACCTGTCCATCTTGGGAGACCCTGCCAGTAGTTAAACTACCGATAGTTTAGCTCTCAGCATCACTGATGCACACAAGCCCTCACAGCACTACAAGCTGCAAACCAAGTGAGAGTGTCCAAACAGTAATGGGCTGTAAAGGTATGAACCGAGGCCCAGGTGGCTGCTCGACAGATCTGGTCAATGGACACAGAGTTTAGATGAGCCATAGAGGTGGCCATGGCCCTCACGTTGTGAGCGGTGACATGGCCCTCCAGAGAAAGGTTCTTACTCTGGTAAGCAAAAGAGATACACTGAGCAATCCAATTGGAGAGTGTTCTTTTGGAGACTGGAAGTCCTAAATGAGAAGGATCAAAAGCAACAAAAAGCTGAGAAGACTTTCGATGTTGCTGTGTCCTGTGGAGGTAAAAGGCAAGAGCTCTTTTACAGTCTAGAGTATGAAGGTTCCTCTCTGCATTGGATGCATGAGGAGCTGGAAAAAAGACAGGTAAATATACCTCTTGATTAAGATGAAAAGGTGAGACCACTTAAGGCATAAAGTGAGGATTTGTCCTAAGGACTACCTTATCATGATGGAACCTTGTATAAGGTGGATTAGCCACTAAGGCCTGCAGTTCACTGATGCGGCGAGCTGAAGTGACTGCAATGAGGAAAATAACCTTCCAGGAAAGAAATTTCAAGGAGGTAGTGGCTAAGGGTTCAAAAGGTGGCTTCATAAGCTGACCAAGAACCAAGTTTAAGTCCCATGCCACCGGAGGAGGTCGAATGGGAGGTTTAGTTAAAGTTAAGCCTCTCATGAATCTTGCAATAAGAGGATGAGAGGAAACAGGTTGTCCATTGATGGGCTTAAGTAATGCCGCAATAGCACTCAAATGGACTCTTACTGAATTCGTTTTGAGTCCTGCATTGGAGAGATGCAGGAGATATTCCAAAAGAGAATTCAATGGGAGTGCCAGAGGGTTAAGACCCTCTTGAGCACGCCAAATGGAAAATCTTTTCCATTTAAAAGCATAAGAACGCCTAGTGGAAGGTTTCCTAGAGGCATGTAGGATATCCTTCACTTGCTGCGAAAGATTGAAGTGTTGAAGGTCTAGGCCTTCAGTAACCAAGCTCTGAGGTGAAGGGACTTGGGGTTTGGGTGCCACAAAGTCCCCTCCTCTTGAGACAGAAGGTCTGGAGCCGTTCCCAAGTCCAGGGAGAGGGCTTGGGAGAGATGCAGAAGTAGAGGGTACCACACTTGGCGTGGCCAGCGTGGAGCAATGAGGATCATGGACCCTTGATCCCTTTGAAGTTTGAACAGAGTCTTGGGAATCAAAGGAATGGGTGGAAAGGCATACAGGAAACCCTGACCCCAATGCAGGAGGAAGGCATCCTTGGTCTGAACTCCCTGACACGGAATTCTGGAACAGAACCGGGGAAGTTTGGCATTCCACGGACTTGCAAAGAGGTCTATGTCCGGGGTTCCCCATTTCTGGAAGATTCTGAGTACCTGATCCATGTGCAGGGACCATTCGTGTGGAAGCAGAACTCGACTGAGTCTGTCTGCCCAAGAGTTTTGGATTCCTGGAAGATATACTGCCAGGAGATGGATTTGATGCTCTCTGGCGAAGGCCCATAATCTTAGAGCTTCGATGCAAAGCGACAGAGAGCCAGTCCCTCCTTGTTTATGTAAAACATGGCTACTTGATTGTCCGTGTGAATAAGGACTGTCATGTTGCTGAGGAGGGTATGAAAAACTTTGAGAGCTAGAAAGATTGCTCGAAGTTCCAAGTGGTTGATATGAAGGGTGGTCTCCTGTGGAGACCAAGTGCCCTGAGTGGAGAGATCTTGGAGATGAGCCCCCCAACCTGTTTGGGAGGCATCTGTTGTGAGGGTTGCTTGGGGCAACAATGGTTGAAAGGGGGCCCCCAACAACAGATTTTGAGTGGATATCCACCATTGGAGAGACCAAAAGAGACGATTGGAGTTTGCTATTTGGTCTGAGAGAGCTCCTGATGCTTGAGTCCACTGGGTGGATAAAGTCCATTGAGCTGCTCTCATATGTAGGCGAGCATAAGGCACCACATGCACTGTGGAGGCCATGTGGCCTAATATTTGTAGCATCTCTCTCGCAGTCAAGTGGCTTCTGGACTGAGTCTGAGAGGCTAAGTGCACTAGACGTTGGCAACGGGCCTGAGGTAGATAGGCCCTTGCGGTGGTGGTATCCAACCAGGCCCCTATGAATTCTAGGGATTGAGTAGGGGTGAGTTGGGACTTTGGCAGATTGATCACAAGTCCCAGATACTGTAGAATTCGCCTGGTGCGATCCAGGGAAGTCTGAGCCTCGGACTGAGACGGAGCTCGGATGAGCCAGTCGTCCAGATATGGGAAGACAAAAATTCCCAGGGCGCGTAGGAATGCAGCTACTATTGCCATGCATTTGGTAAATACCCTTGGAGCAGAGGCTAGACCGAAGGGAAGTACTCTGTATTGGAAATGTTTTCCCTGGAACAGAAACCGTAGGAATTTTCTGTGGGATGGATGGATGAGTATATGTGTGTACGCATCCTTAAGATCTAGAGAACAAAGCCAGTCCTGACTCTGTAGGTATGGAAGGAGAGTGCCTAGAGAAAGCATCTTGAATTTCTCCCTGTATAGAAATTTGTTCAATTCTCTGAGATCCAGAATGGGTCTGTACCCCCCTGTTTTCTTGGGAATGAGAAAATAAGGGGAGTAAAAACCTGACCCTTGTTGAGGAAGAGGAACCTCTTCTATTGCCTTTTGGGCGAGAAGAGTGGTCACCTACTGACCCAACAGTTCTAGGAGAGATGGGGGAGAATTGAAACTTCTCACCATGGTATGGGGAGGAAGGTTGGAGAAATGTAGTTTGTAGCCCTCTCTGATGTTAGAGAGGGTCCATTGCTCTGATGTGATTTGCTCCCATCTGGGAGCAAAATGAGTTAACCTTCCTGGAATGGTGAGAGGTTCTGGATGTTTTAGAGCCAGAAAGGTTAAGTTCTCTAGTTTTAAGTCAAAAACCCTGAGGGGGTTGGGACTGTTGGGCTGTAGCAGCCCCTGCAGGCTTTGCCCTGGCCTGTTTAGGCTGCTGACGCTTTGGAGCAAAGCGAGCTGCAGAAGATTGTTGGCCAGTATTTGTGGCAAATCTGGCCTTCTTGTAGAAAGGCTTTTTGAAAGATTTCTTCTTGACAGGAGTAGAGGTAGACTTAGAAAGTCTATCTAAAGCAGCATTTTCTGCATCCATTTGAGTGGCTTTGATTTGCCACTCCTTACCAAACAGATTCTCACCTGTACAGGGCAAATTTCCCAACCCATCCTGGACCCAGGGTTCAAGGTTAGAGGCCTGGAGCCAAGCAATTCTGCGAGCCGCTATGGCAATACCTGAGGCTCTGCTAGAACCCTCAAAGGAGTCAAAGGCTGCTCTGTTGGAGAACTTTGAAATATCTTGGGTATGCTTCAGCAGAAGAAGGAACTCCTCCTTTCTATCCTCTGGGATAAAGGGGAGAAAATGGTGTATTATTAATGCAATTTCCTTCAGAAACATGCCCATATAGAGGCTGTATGAGTTGATTCTGGCAATAAGATTTTTCTTCCAAAAGCATCCAGAGTCCTACATTCTCTTCCTGGGGGAGTAGAAGAGTGTCTTTTAGTACTCTTGATCCTTTTCATAGCTGACTGCACCACGATGGAGTGGTGCGGGAGCTGAGTTTTTTGAAACCCAGGAGAAGGGGGGACACGATACATGGTGTCCAGACGACGAGAATGTGGAGATAGGGTGAGAGGAGTCTCCCATAAGTCCATCATGTGATCTTGAAGAATTTCATGGATGGGCAAGGTGACTGCCTTAGAGTATCCTAAAATGTCTAACTTTTTTGCTCTAGGTTCTTTTTCAGAGGATACAGAAATAGAAAAACCTTTAGCTACTTCAATGATGAAGTCTTGAAAGGATAAATCCTCTGGAGGAGACATTCTCCTCTTTGGAGAAGAGGGCTCCTCAGGTAGAGTAAGGGATACTTCAGCAGAGTCATCTGATGAATCAGAATCATCAGAAGACTCAAAGTATCGTCTGTTTGCTTCCAGGGATCGATAAGCGTATCGACCGATATCGACATCGGGGGTACCCGGAACCGGATCGGTATCGGGAAAAACCCCGGAACCGGGAACCGGAATCGGTATCCTGGTCGATGTGGAAGGCATGGGTACCGGTATCGGTTGTGGTACCGGAACCGGAGTCGGTACCGCAGGGTGCGGTACCGAGGGCGTCGCAGCCTTAATAAAAGCCAAAATGGCCTGCTGCATGGATTGAACTGTATGATCCATGGACGCCACGACTGTCTGGATGTCGGTACCGGATGATTGAGCCGGTACCCCAGAACAGTCTAACAGGTGATCGGTCGAGGCCGTGCCATCGATGTCAACCTGTAACCCCATAGGAGGAGTTTTGGAAGCCGGAGCTTCCCGCCGGGGTTGTTTGGCTGGGGCAGGGTCCTCAGGGTCAAGCCCAGGGGTATCTCGATACTTAGAGGGAGATTTGCCCTTTGAGGACCTGTCAGAGGAATGTTTGGTTACCTGAGATCCATCAGGAGAGGAAGACCTGGAAGATGTCGATGCTGGAGTATCTGTAGAAAACAGCATGTGAAACTTGGTTGCCCGGTTCTGTAAGCCACGTTTAGACATCAAAGAACAGGATGGGCAATCCGGAATGGAATGGTCAGGCCCCAAACATTTAAGACACCATTCATGGGTGTCTGTGACTGAAATAGTACCGCTGCACTTGGTGCATTTTTGAAACCCAGAGGCTTGTTTCTCCATGAGGGAGAATTAGTGAAGGCCTAAAGGCCTCACAGAACTAACACACCAAGTGAGGGAAAAAAAGATTTTTTTTTTTTTTTTTAAATAAAGGAAAAAAGACCGGCGGTACCGGTCTGGAATCGGGGAAGGCAGACACGCGGCCAAAGAAATAAATTAAAATAACAACTTCTTCAGCGGTGACAGGAACACGACCTGCTGGCTCCGCGGAAAAAGAAGAAGAACTGAGGAGAGTTGGTCAGGAAGGCGGGAAGGCAGCGCGCATGCGCAGTGGGAGGCCCCAAAAGCTTTCCTTCTGGGAAGCTGGGGAGCTTTCCCACTCAGGCTCCGTCAGTACCGACGTACCCATATGTGAGGACTTATTCCTGCTTGTTCCTGGAGATACTACTTATTTAAAAAAAAATTTAAAGCATTTGACAAAGAAAAATTTCTTAACGATAACCTCCCCCACTTAGACTCAACAATCAATGACCTAGACGATATCCTAAGCAACTGTAACGCCACTATTTCAAAGGCTGCACTAGCACCGCAATCTCACGACAAAATAAAACAAAGAGATTCCAAAATATGGTATACCCCCAAATAAAAAACTTAAAACAAAAACTAAGGAAAATTGAACACAAATGGAGATGCTCAAAATCTGATCATGATAAGATATACATGGAAACACTTTAAACATATAAAGAAGCTATTAACAGCAGAAAAAAAGAATATCACACAACACTGATTACTAAGTCCCTCAAAAGGCCAAGAGAACTATTCTCTATAATCAAAACACTAATGAAAACACCTAATCCTGAAGCAGAACAACCCTCCATCAACCCACAAACTTTAGACAATTTACTATATGGAAAAACTTAAACCATTAAACAAAGTCAATACTTCCTTTCAACCACTCAGTTCCCAGTCAAATGACCTTAACTTACATAGTCATAACGTGTGGACTACATTCCACAACATTGATTTAAAACACCTCAAGAACATAATCACTAACATCAATATAACTACCTCCCCCTCTGACCTCTGCCCAGTCAGATGGTTCAAAGCATCAAAGGATTAATTCACCCCAGTTATATTGGAAATAGTAAATCGATCCTTAAGACAAGGCTATATGCCACTTGCATTTATTTATTTTCTCTTATATACCACGCTATTCCGCATCAGTGCGGTTTACATTGAACAAACTGAAATTACATTGAACAGGGCATTATATCTTGGAGATAACTATTTTACAGGGAACATGGGCTATGGAGAGTTAAGTGGCTTGCCCAAGACCACAAGGAGCACCTGTGGGACTAGAAACCCCAGTCCTTCCAGCCCAAGGTTGCTGTCCTCTACTGGGATTTGAACCGCCGACCTTCCGGCCGGAAGTACCTTGCCCCAACCACTAGGCCACTCCTCCACTCCAAAGTATTAAAGCAAACTATTATCTGCCCAATCCTATAAATCAAACTCAACTGACAACCACCACCCTAATGCTTACCGTTCCTAACTAAGGTCATAGAAAAAAGTTCAGATCCAGTTACAAGATTTCATTGAATTAAACGCACCTCTTGACAACCAAATGGCTTCAGACCATTTCATAGTGTAGAGACACTTATGCTTACATTTATGGATAGACTCATATGTGGCTTGAATAACAGTAAACAAGCCTTCATTCTACTATTTTTAGACATTGCCTCAGCCTTTGATAACATTAGCCTTAGTTCACTAATATCAAGACTACAGCAGATTAGTTTGCAAGGCATTGTGATACAATGGTTCATCTCCTACTTATCCAACCATACTCAGCAGGTACGAATCGGCTCATCCACGCTAACAATCTTCAAACAGGAACAAGGTATCCCGCAAGGTTCCTCCCTCTCGGCCCTTCTTTTTAATCTATATATACAACCAATTTGCAATATCTTTAAAAAACACAACTTAAACTATCACCTCTACATGGATGACATAATGATGTATCACCCCACAGACATCACAAACCCTGTCTGTCCTCAGATTCATTACTACTACTACTACTACTACTACTACTATTGAACATTTATATAGTGCTACAAGTCATACACAGCATTGCAAAGAGATGTAAGAAACAGTCCCCTGCTCATCAGAGCTTACAATCTAGTCAAGACAAATACAGAAGGTGTAGGCAGGGATAAAGCAAAGGGAAAGAAAAAGGAGATCTGGTGGGTCAGGATATGGAAGGACAGACTAGATAGGCCATGTGGTCTTTTTCTGTCATCATATTTCTATGCTTCTATAGTAACATAGTAAATGATGGCAGATAAAGACCAGTATGGTCCATCTAGTCTGCCCAGTAAGATGGCAAGAGTAGGTTTGCGGTTGACAAGGAGGGCTTCAGACTTTGTGTAATTGATGTTTAGGTTGTTCTGGGTTAACCAGATTGACATTTCTTCCAGGCATGCTGTTATTTCTGAATAGTCTGGGTCATCGAGGTTGATTGGAGAGTATATCATGTCATCTGCATATAGAATATAGCGGATTCTGTATTTCTTGATGATATCGCAGATGGGCTGAATGTAAATATTGAATAGAAGTGCAGACAATGAGGATCCTTGTGGGACACCCTGTGATGTGGTGAAAGGTGATCAGGAATGGTTTCCGTATTTTACTTGTAGCTGTCATATAATGAGAAGAATGGAGAAACTGTGGTGTATGTGTGAAATAGCAGCATATTGTTGTTAAGTGCCGTCGAGTCGGAGTCAACTCATGGCGATTCTCTGGATAGCTATCCTAAATTGTGTTTGGTCTTCAGTCCATTGTTGACAGACTGGTACCTGTAGCTGCTGTTATTGTATCGATCCATCTCATTGTTGGCCTTCCTCTTTTGCGTTGACCTTCTATCTTGCCAAGCATGATGTCTTTCTCTAATGATCTCTCTCTTCTGATGTGTCCAAAGTATGAAAGTCGAAGTCTTGTCATTTGAGCTTCTAAAGAAAGCTTAGGTTTGATCTCCTCTAGTACCGACTGGTTTGTTCTTCGGGCAGTCCATGGTATACACAGTATTCGCCGCCAGCACCATAATTTAAAGGCATCAATTTTCTTCCTGTCTATCTTTTTCACTGTCCAGCTTTCACATCCATATGATGTTACTGAAAATACCATGGCTTGAACAAGTCGAATCTTTGTATGGAGAGAGATATCTCTGCTCTTGAGAATCTTATCTAGGTCTTTCATTGCCATTCTGCCAAGAGCAATGCGTCGTCTGATTTCTTGACTGCTTGTTGCTTCTTTGATAGTTGATCCAAGTAGGTTAAAGTTGTTCACAATTTCAATTTCTTCTCCTTCAACGATGAACCTGCTGATTATACCAGTTGTCATGATCTTTGTCTTCTTTACATTAAGGTGCAGGCCCATTTTGAGACTGTTCTTTGATTGTGAGAAGCAAATGTTTCAGATCATCTTCACTTTCAGCCAGTAATGTGGTATCATCAGCATAGCGAAGGTTGTTGATGAGTCTTCCACCAATCTTCACACCTCTGTTGTCTTCATACAATCCTGCTTCTCTGATGATTTGTTCTGCATATAAATTAAACAGGTAGGGGGAAAGTATGCAGCCTTGTCTTACACCTTTGCTTATTTTAAACCATTCTGTTTCTCCTTGTTCCGTTCGAACTGTTGCTTCTTGATCAATGTACAGACTGTGCAAGAGTACGATCAGGTGTTCTGGTATACCCATGCTTCTTAATGTGGCCCAGAGTTTCTCATGGTTTGCACAGTCAAAAGCTTTGCTATAGTCGATAAAGCACAAATAGATATCCTTTTGGTATTCTTTAGTCTTTTCAAGGATCCATCTCACATCCACAACGATGTCTCTCGTTCCTCGCCCTTTCCTGAACCCCGCTTGCACTTCAGTTAGTTCTTGTTCCAGGTATGGTTGTAGTCTCTTTTGAATAACCTTCAGTAGAATCTTGCTGGCATGTGGGATCAGAGCGACTGTGCGATAATTTCCACAGTCAGTTGGATCACCTTTCTTTAGTATTGGTATAAACACAGATCTTTTCCAGTCAGTTGGCCATGTTGTTGTCTTCCATATTTCTTGGCAGAGCCTTGTAAGTACAGTAAAAGCTGCATCAGATTGCTGTAATACTTCTATGGGAATGCTATCAATGCCTGGTGCTTTGTTCTTTGATAAAGCTTTCAATACTGCTTCAACTTCTTCTTTCATCACCAATGGTTCCCGATCAAAAGGTACAGGTTGAAACGGCTGTTGGTCCACTTGATCTTTATCATATAAAAACTCTGTATATTCCTTCCAACTTTTCTTGATCTTCTCAGCATCATTCAATATAGAACCTTGAGCATCTTGTAACATTCCAATTCGAGGCTGGAACTTTTTCTTTAACTCTCGTAGCTTTAGGAAAGCCGATCTTGTTCTTCCTCTAATAGTTTCTGCTTCTATTTCCTTGCATGCATCATTGTAGTACTTTTCCTTGTCCTGTCTTGCTGCACGTTGGAAATCTCTGTTGAGTTCTGTGATTGTCTTTTTTTCTCCTCTGACTTTAGTTTCTCTGCGTTTCTGGGCAATTTTCAGAGTTTCTTCCGTCATCCATCTTGGCCGGTTTTTCTTTTTCACCTTTTGTAGAGACTTCTCGCTTTCTTCCAACACAACCTTCTTGATGTCATTCCATAACTCTTCTGGAGCTCTGTCATTTGTATCTAAAGCAGCAAATCGATTTTGCAGGCAGTCTTTAAATTCCAGTGGTATATTCTCAAGGTCATATTTTGCTGCATTCATGAGTGGTTTGCTCTTTTTCAACTTTAGCTTGAGTTTGCATACTAGTAGTTGATGATCTGTACCACAGTCAGCTCCAGGTTTTGTCTTTATTGATGTTACAGAGTTTTTCCATCGTTGACTTCCACAGATGTAGTCAATTTGATTTTTATACAATCCATTGGGTGAAGTCCATGTGTACAGTCGCCGCTTGTGTTGCTGGAAGAAGGTGTTTGAGATGAATAGATCGTTGGTCTTGCAGAATTCTATCAGTCTTTCTCCAGCTTCATTTCTGTTGCCAAGTCCATATTTTCCAACTACTTTGTCTTCTTCTTTGTTGCCAACTTTTGCATTCCAGTCACCCATGACTATCAGGATAGAGTAATTAGACCTTACCTGCTAATTAGCGTTCCTGAAGAGACTCCAGTCCAGTCCCTTTACTTCTGGGTTGTGCTCCTCTACCAGCAGCTTTGGAGACTGAGCTCTTCAACTTTTTTCTGATGATCCTCCAGTATAAATACCACTGGCTCCTCCCATCAGATCCAGTATACTAATGACAAAGCAGACTTAATGGAGAGACATTAACATCAACTAACCAATAAACTGAATAACTATAAAAGAACTTCAACTGTCTTCTCACATTAACCTCGAAGTCTGTTAAGCATACCCTTGAACAGCCTCATAAGGACCCAACTCCTCCCTGCCCCTTGGAGAGAAAGATTTTCGTCCCACACTCCCCAAGAGAGAAGGAGTACCTGACATGAACTTAACCATAAGTTCAATAGTTCTGTGCCTATGGAACATCACCACCGACACCAGAAGACCTGCTACCACATCCGCCAAAAATTTCCTATTTCTTGACTTACCAATGCTCACAAAAAACGCCGCGCCGCTCAGATTCCTGTATGAAACGTGGGCAGCAGCAGTTTATACCTAAAGTTTGAAATCCCCCTGAAGAAACTCAATTCATTTGGGTGAAACACATTTAATGGCGCTATGTTAGCTGGCGTTGGGGTATCTCTAAGCTAAGTACTGATTTTTCAGTTATGTTTTAGCACTGTGTATAATATTTTTGACAGGAGCTTAAGAACCATTCACGTACAAATATACAAAAAAAGCTATTTGCTAAGGGACAGTCTTTGATGCTATGACGGCATTTCAAGACACTTCTGTGGCTTTGTTTTAAAGCCGCTGGTCTGAGACATCCCTAAGCCTGCCACTTAATTGTTAAGTGTTAGCTCCTCTTTTAAGAATCTTCACTTTAATATGTTGCAAATGGAGTAATTTTTTTGCATTTGGAGAACTACCCTTTCAGCAGCTAGGCCATCAGATTGAGGGACTGGAGGTTGGGGTGTAAGAGAGATCCTGCTCCTGAGACAGGAGATCGGGTTGCATCCCCAGAGGAAGAGGAGTGTCCACCGCTAGTTGCAAAAGAAGTGGGAACCACGGTTGCCTTGGTCACCTGGGAGCCACCAGGATCACTGAGGCCTTGTCCCGGATCACTTTGAACAGTGTCTTGGGCACTAGAGGCGTGGGAGGAAACGCATATAGGAGGCCTGTAGACCACGGAATGAGAAACGCATCCGCTGCTACTGAGAGGATGCGGTTGTCTGGAGCAGACCCTGGGCAGTTGACGGTTCAGTGGACCGGCAAAGAGATCTATGTTTGGAAGACCCCATCTTAGGAAGATTTGTTGAACCACCAGAGGATTCAACTGCCATTCGTGGGGCTGTAGGATCCTGCTCAATCTGTCTGCTAGATAATTCTCCTGTCCAGGGAGACAGACCGCTTTGAGAAGTATGCCATGATTGACTGCCCAGGTCCTGTGCTTCCTGACAGAGAGGGCGGGACCCTGTGCCCCCCTGTTTGTTCACATAGAACATAGCAACTTGATTGTCCGTCTGAACTAAGACGGACTGGTGAGAGAGGACATGAGAGAAAGTCCGTAGGGCCAAGCGGATAGCTCTCAGCTCCAATAAATTGATCTGCTGTGCGGCCTCCCATGGAGACCACAGGCCCTGAGTGCATGCTCCCTGGCAATGTGCACCCCAACCATGAAGAGAAGCATCTGTCGTGAGTACTTGGAAGTGTGGAGGTGCCTGAAAAGGCACTCCTTGCACCAGATTCGGAAGATGAAGCCACCACTGCAGAGAAGATGCTAGCAGCTGGGACACCCTCATCTTGTCCATCAGGTTTCCTGTAGCCTGCAGCCACTGAGTCCGGAGGCACCACTGAGCCGGCCTCATGTGCAGACGGGCAATTGGAGTGACATCGACCGTGGATGCCATGTGGCCTAATAGCCTCAGGAATTGTCTGGCGGAGACCAGAGAATTGCTGCAGAATTGTCTGGACAAATCCATCAGTCTGTGGGCCCTGTCCACAGGCAAAAAAGCCTTTGCCTGAAGGGTGTCAGTCTTGCTCCTTTGAACTCCAGGCTCTGTGAGGGGCGCAAAGTGAACTTTGCGAAGTTTATGACAAACCCCAGATGCTGGAGAAGAGAGATAGTGCAGAGGGTGGCTTGATTGGTCTCCTGTGGAGACTGACCCCTCTGATGAGCCAGTTGTCCAGGTATGGAAAGACAAAGATCCCTTGAACCCTGAAGTAGGCCACCACCACTACCAGGCACTAGGTGAAAACCCTGGGAGGCGGAGGTTAGGCCAAAAGGGAGTACCCTGTACTGAAAATGGTTTCCTCCCACTACAAATCTGAGATATTGTCTGTGGTCTGGATGAATAAGGATGTGAGTATAAGCATTCTTTAGGTCTAAGGAGCATAGCCAATCTCCCTGCTGGAGGTAGGGCAGCAGTATTCCAAAGGTAAGCATCTTGAACTTTTCCCTCTGCAGGAACTTGTTTAGATTCCGGAAGTCTAGCATGGGCCGGAGGCCTCCTGTCCTTTTTGGTACCAGGAAGTACCTGGAATAGAAGCCTTGACCTCTCAGGTGGTGGGGCACTGGTTCCACCGCCTGTTCCTTTAGAAGACTTGCTAACTCCTGCAGGAGTAGGTTCCTGTGCACAGGGAGTCCTGGAGGCTCCCATGGAAAGTAGGAGGGGGTACCTGGTGGAAGTGGAGCAGACAGCCCCTCTGGACTATGCTTAGCACTCAGGTATCCCTTGTGATGGCCGACCACCTGTGGGTGTACAGGGTCAACCGGCCTCCTGTGCTGAGAGGGGCCAGCTGAGGAGGAGAGGCTATGCCACTGGAGTCAAAACCCTGCTCTCTGCTGTGCAGGAGCCGGAGCTGGTGGCTTGGGGGTTTTCTGCCTACGGGGCCCATGTCCCTGCCCCTTGGCCTGATGACCCTGTTGGGGAGCTGTGGAGGCCTGGTACTGAGGGTAAGTTTTGTAGGCAGATGACTTTCTCGGGTAAAAGGACTTTTTTCCCCAAACCCTTCTTTTGAGAAGGGGCAGAGGTCTTCCTGGACAGCCTTGTCCTGGTGAGGGTCTCGGACTCGAGTTCTGCAGCTTTTTCAGCCATGGGTTTGCCAAAGACGTTTTCACCTCGGCAGGGGACATCGACCAATTTGTCCTGCACCCATGGCTTGAGGTCCGATGACTGTAGCCAGGCCTGACGGCGTGCACCGATGCCAGCCGCGGCTGCTCGGGCCGAAGCCTTGAAGCCATCATAAGCTGCTCGAGACAAACTTCGAGCATTCTCGGATCCCAGTTGACAAGGCTGTGAACCTCTGCAAAGGTTCCTTGGAGAGACCAGCAGAGAACCCGGCAATCTCCTTTGCCAGGTCTCGAAGGTACATGCCCATGTACAGCTGGTAGGTCTGGACATGGCAAGTAAGCATAGAGCCCTGGAAGCACTTTCTACCGAGGGCATCCAGGTTCCGGGCCTCCCAGCCGGGAGGCACCAAGGAGTGCATCTTCTGACTCTTCAGCCGATGCATGGCCGATTCCACAACCATGGAATGGTGCGGTAGCTGTGCCTTCTGGAACCTGGGGCTCTTGTGGACTCGATAGATGGAATCGACCCACTTGCTCAGAACCGGCGTCGAGGCCGGCGCCTCCCACATGCGGAAGAGCACCCATTCCAGCATCGGAGGAACCGGTACAGTAAAGGCCTCCTTGGGAGGTGAGTCATACTGCAGGGCCTCGAGCTCCTCGGCTCGAGGCTCCTCCTCAGGGTCCGCGGGGAAGGCCAAGGCCTTGGCCATGTCCCGCATGAAGTCCGAGAACCGGGTGTCCTCCGGGGAGGGGGGGGTGGGACCGTCTCCGAGGCTCAGACTCTGGTGAGTCCGAAGGGACACACCGGGTCCGAAAAGTGTCCGGGGACTCCTCGTCCTCCATTTCCCAGCCCGACCCCTCGTAGGAGGAATCGAGCGGCTCCGGTCGGGCAGGCACCGATGCCATCCGCCCCAACCTCGGTCCCAAACGGGAGGCCGGGGGAGACCTTGGCCGAGGATCAAATCGAGAGCGCATGGACTTGAGGATTGGCTCGGCCTCCGGGGTCGACTTGGACGTCGATGTCCCAGTGGTCGGGGCAGATGCACCGGTGAGACCAGCGATCAGTGCCTGCTGCTGTTCCATGAAGGCAGCCAAGCTGCTCTCCAAGGCCGTCAACCTGAGACCAAGCTCAGGAGACTCAGCAGCCCCCGACTCGGGCCCCAACGGCATCGGGCCCGACGTCGGCTCCCCCGAAGGAGAGTCCACGAGGACTACAGTACTCACGTGACTCGGGGACTCCGTCTCCACACGAGGTTGTTTAGCAGGCCTCTCCGACTCCGAAGACCCGGGACGGCGTTCGGGGCTATGCGACTTCGCCCTCGAGAAGCCAAGTGCGTCCACCGAGGACGCCCTCGCGGGCTGCTTCTTCCTGCGGTGCTCACGCGAGGGAGACCCCCTCTCAGAGGAACCCCGGCGATGCTCGGGACCAGAGTCCCGAGACGTCGAGGCCTCTGATGAAGTCCGGGCCCGGCCGGACGCGGAGTCAGAAAAGATTCTTTCCTTCTGATGCTGACGGCTCCTCAACACCTTCGAGGACATTTTCCCACACGGGCCACAGATCAGTGGGTCATGATCGGGTCTGAGGCAGCGGAGACAGCAGTCATGTGTGTCGGTGAGAGACATCAGTTTCTTACACCGATCACACTTTTTAAACCCGCTGGCAGTCATCGGGGGAAAAAGAGCCCCTGCAAGGTCAAAAGACAGGGCTGCCAGGGAAAAATAGAAAAATGGCGCAAACGTTAGTCACAAAGGACAAAAAACAAAAAAATGAAGTCCGGGCTCGATACCGGTGTACTGGGCCAGGCGGGAAAGGGAAACCGGCGTCGAACCGAAGAAAAACACGGATCCATGCAGAAAATCAACTTTTTTTCTCGGGTGAAAATGAAACACGTCCGTCGGGCTCCGCGGAAAAAAGAAGACTGAGCAAGATGGCACCCTCGGGCAGGAATGGGACCGCGCATGCGCGCTGCATTCCAAAAGGCTTTCTATGAAAGCTGGGGAAATGCTCCGCACGAGGGCTCCGTTGGCGCCGACGTCACCCATATGTGAGGACTGACTTCCTGCTTGATCCTGGAGAATGACATGTACATGAAAGACAGTGGTACGGATATTATGAGATTTTATTATGGGTGGTTACCTGTCATGTACTGGTGTTGAACAATGTACTGTTGTAGGGTAAGGGGGATGGAATGACTAAAAATATATTTATATCAAAAAATAAAAGGAGGGGAGATGGGGGAAGAATACAAGGAATAACAACAATTCTCCGCCAGCCTCTCCATACCCACTTCACTCCTCTTCTCAAGTCACTTCACTGGCTTCCCATTCGTTTCCGTATCCAGTTCAAACTTCTCCTCCTGACCTATAAATGCATTCACTCTTCAGCCCCCCAGTACCTATCTATCATCTCTCATCTCTCCCTACATCCCCTCTCGGGAACTTCGCTCTTCTATCAGTCTACATCTATCTATGCTTTCCACTGATACTGCTAATTAATTTGCTCCTTCCACCTGGCTGCACCCTTCGCCTGGAACAGTCTACCTTTCTCAGTGCGCCGGGCGCCCTCCCTGGCCCTCTTCAAGTCCAGGTTGAAAATCCACCTCTTCGCTGTTGCTTTCAGATCCTGACTCCTGTGTTGTGACTTGACTAGTTTATAAATGCCGTGTTTGTGTTTGTGCTTTTGCCTTGTCTAGATTTCTCCCTGAATATTTGTATACTTTGTCTTACTAGATTGTAAGCCCTGATTTGTAATTTGTATTTTGTCTTAACAAGAGTGTAAGCTCTGATGAGCAGGGACTGTTTCTCCTACATGTCTGTACAGCACTTCGTACGTTTGCAGCACTATATAAATGCTCAATATATAGATAGATAGAAAGAGCACTGGACAGGAAACTATGGGGGTTCTAATATTGTGAAGTTCTAGGAATGAAGGTTACAAAAGTATTATAAAGGGTTAAACTGGATAAAGATGGTGGTGTGAATCAGGCTTCTAAGTGTGGTGCAACCATAACATAAATAGGCAAAGGTTTGGTATGTATACAGTACATTATCTTGATAATGGATATATAATTGTTATGTACACATTCTTTTGTATAAGGGAAGCTTGAAATGGTATATTAAAAGTCAAATAAACTTTTCAGTTATATAAAAAAAAAAAATTATAGGTAACGACTTTCAAGATCTAGGTCACAATACCGCCTTCTCCAAAAAAGGTGCATCATAGCTCCTTTAAAGGCCTGATTTATTGTTTTCCTTATGTTTCTAAGATCCAAAAGCAGCAGCGAAGAGGTGAGTTTTCAGCCTGGATTTGAAGAGGGTTAGAGAAGGTGCCTGGCGTACAGACACAGGTAGTTTGTTCCAGGCGTAAGGTGCAGCAAGGTGAAAGGAGTGAAGTCTGGCGTTAGCAGTAGAAGAGAAGGGCACAAACAGAAGCAGTTTGCTAGAAGAGCGGAGTTCCCGAGGGGGGGTGTAAGGAGAGATAAGAGAAGAAAGGTAGAGAGGAGTCGCAGAGTGAATGCAGGAGAAGTTTGAACTGGATGCGGAAATGGATAGGGAGTCATTGACCCTCCATTGCCTCGGAAGAAAGGCCTGGCAATCTACTTCCGGTGACACTGCTAAGAAAACCCAGGAGCTTCTGGGTCGCCAGAAGTCAGGACTGACTCGAAGGCACACATTGCATTTTTGAAGTGACTTGAGAAGAGGAGTAATATGGGCACGACAAGACTGGAAGATTAACCGTGCAGCAGAGTGTTGAACAGATTGAAGGGGCGAGAGATGATTCAGAGGGAGACCAGTAAGGAGTAGGTTACAGTAGTCAAGACGAGAGGTGATTAAGGAGTGGATAAGCGTTTTAGTAGTGTGTTCAGAAAGGAAAGGGCGGATTTTGCTGATGTTATAGAGAAAGAAATGGCAGGTCTTATCAGATGGATATGTGTGGATTAAGAGAGAGAGGAGTCAAAGACAACCCTCAGATTGTGGGCTGAGGAATCAGGAAGGAGTACAGAGTTACCCACAGAGACTGAGAAAAGAGGAAGAGGAGGGGAGGTTTTAGGGGGAAAGATAAGAAGTTCAGTCTTGGCCATGTTCAGTTTCAAGCGGCGGTGAGACATCAAGGCAGCAATGTCAGAAAGGCAGGCAGAGATCCGGGTCTGGATTGCCGGAGAGATTTCAGGAGTAGAGAGGTAGATCTGGGAGTCATCAGCATACAGATGGTACTGAAAGCCATGGGAAGAGATAAGTGCACCAAGGGACTGGGTGTAGAGAGAGAAAAGCAGTGGACCCAAGACAGATCCTTGAGGTACATCAACTCGGAGCGGGGTAGCAGAGGAGGAGGAGCCACCAGAACACACACTGAAAGAGCGATGGGAGAGATAGGAGGAGAATCAGGATAGTACAGAGCCCCTAAAACCAAGCAAGGACAGGGTATCGAGGAGAAGGTTGTGGTCAACAGTGTCAAAAGCAGCAGAGAGGTCAAGAAGGATGAGGACAGAGTAAAGGCCCTTGGATTTTGCCAGGAACATGTCACTGGAGACTTTGGCAAGAGCCGTTTCAGTAGAGTGTAAAGGACGAAAGCCAGACTGTAAGGTATCCAGGAGGGCATGAGAGGAGAGGAAGTCGAGGCAGCGGCGGTGAACCGCACGTCCAAGTAGTTTAGAAACGAAGGGAAGGAGAGAGATGGGTCAATAATTAGAAGGACAGGTGGGATCAAGTGAGGGTTTCTTGAGGAGAGGTGTGACCACGGCATGCTTGAAGTCTCCAGGGACTGTTGCAGTGGAGAGCGATAGGTTGAGAATATGAGAGATGGAAGGGACAACAGTGGAGGAGATGGGGCTTAGGAGATGGGTGGGGATAGGATCAAAGGAGCAGGTGGTGAATTTGGAGGAAGAAAGAAGGTGTGCAGTTTCCTCTTCAGAGATCACAGGAAAGGAAGAGAGGGTGGCAGAGGTAGGGGGGAGAGTTGGGAGTGAAGAGGAGGAGGAAGGGAAGTAGCTGATTTTGTGGGGAATTGGAGAGTGATTTTGTCATGGAAATAGTCAGCCAGGGTTTGGGCAGAAAGGGAGGGAGGGATCAGAGGCGGAGCCTTATTGAAGTCATTGATTGGCTAAACACCTGCAATCTAAAAATAAACATTAAAAAAACAGATGTACTATATCTCAAAACCAAAGTCTCATACCTCCTACTATATTTCACATAAAAGAGGCTGAACTGGAGGTCAAAAAGGAAGTCAAATATCTCAGAATCATTCTGGATCAATCTCTAACCATGGTTTCTCATAGAAAATCCACTGCAAGAATTATATACTTTAAACTATGCATGGTACAACAACCTTAGACCCTTACTTGAGAGCCACAACTTTAGAATAGTCCTACAAGCTCTCATAATGCCCCACTTTGTTTACTGCAATAGCATTCTGCAAGGATTACCCAAGAAATCTATTTGGTAAAGCCAGCTAGCACAAAATCTAGCAGCATGCATAAGCCATAAAGCACACCATTATGACCACATTACTCCACTTCTCCAAAGCCTGCACTGGTTGCCCATTGCATCTAGAATAAAATATAAATACATAATGACAGTATTTAAACTCCACAGTAATATGTCTCCATCATACCTTAACTCCCTCCTCAGTTTTCCTGAAAGCTCAAGAACTAGAAGAAATTATTCCCAAAGTACATATGCAATACCTTCCCACATCCTACCAGCAACAAGAGCTTTTACATACATAGCCCCAACACTCTGGAATGCTCTTCCAGACAACTTGAGTGGAGGAGTGGCCTAGTGGTTGGGGCAAAGAACTTCAGGCCAGAAGGTCAGGGGTTCAAATCCCACTAGAGGACAGCAACCTTGGGCCGGAAGGAATGGGGTTTCTAGTCCCACAGGTGCTCTTTGTGGTCTTGGGCAAGCCACTTAACCCTCCATAGCCCATGTTCCCTGTAAAATAGTTATCTCCAAGTTATAATGCCCTGTTCAATGTAATTTCAGTTTGTTCAATGTAAACCGCACTGATGCAGAATAGCGCAGTATATAAGAGAATGTAAATAAATATAAATAAACTTAAGCACAATAAAAGACCTACAACTGTCCCGTAAGGAGCTCAAGACACACTTGTTTATTGAACACTATGGGACCTCCATTGACAGTCCACAATATGAAATCACCTAATATGATAATATTGACCCCTTTTAATTTCAACTCGTTGATATGCACTCGCCTAACTCATTAAGATTTACCCAACTGTATATAGTTGTTGTAATAAAGTTAACATGACTTTTGTTAGTTATTGAGTTTAAATATCATTATTGAGTTTAAATATCGTTCAATGTAAGTTCATTGTTATGTTCTCTGTAAACCGTCTCTGATGACTGGAAGAGGCGGTATATAAAAACTTTATGAATAAATAAATTAAATAAATTTAAAATCCTACACAACGAATCTGCAGACAGCCTCCTGCCTCTCATCTCCAAATCCACAGCTGAACGTCCTGAAGAACTTCCACTCTTAACCTCCTAAAGATCCCGACCCAGAATATCAAGAGCAAATAGTTAATTTGTAATGGGGCCTTTTCACTATTTGCCCCCACATTATGAAACTCCCTCCCAGCAACACAGAGAGTACAGACTTGTCAGATTTCAGAAAGAAACTTAAAACATACCTCTTTCAGAATGAGTACAGTATGGACCCAGACTCAGGAACTCAACCACCTTAAAATGCACACTAAGTACACAACTGACAAATATCCTGGTATATGTGCATAAGTTTACCAATCTAACTAGTATAACCATAACTGTAAATAGTTAGACGTTACACTATGAAGAAATTAGACCTTACCTGCTAATTGTCTTTCCTTGAGTACTCTCCGGGCCAATCCAGGACATTTGGGTGGTCAATCCGCTCCAGCAGCTGGGGACTGAATACTGAACGTTTTTCCCTGACAGCTTACCCAGCTCCTCCTGGTGTCAGAGAATCAGTCTTACGGTAACAAAGCAGAAAAAAACTCAACTAGTACTGTAACCAAAGATAACAAACACTAACTGTCGGACAAGCCGTCTGTAGAACATACAGCATAAGGAGGAAGAACCAGTTTACGCGTTCTATGTCATTCCCTATGCTCCTCCCATTCTGCATGCTCCTCGTTTTTTTTTTTTTTCTGGAAAGAACCCCTGTGTTCTGAAAAGGAACTCCCGCTCCCCCCCCCCAGGATCCATTTCCAATGGTACCCCTTGCTGAAGCTCCGAAACGAGCTCGACAACCCCAGCGAAATCTGCCAACACACCCGCCGAGGCTGCACTCTTCTAAAAGCTCGCAGAAAAACTGGGGAGGGCCCTGGACTGGCCCGGAGAGTACTCAAGGAAAGGCAATTAGCAGGTAATGTCTAATTTCTTCTTCCTAATCGTCTCTTCGGGCCAGTCCAGGACATTTGGGCAGTACCAAAGCAGTACCTAAATCCGGGAGGGTCCTGGAAGCCCTGCAACGATCGCCGAGGCCCCAACACTAGCATCAGCCCTGGCCTGAACATCTAAGCGATAATGTTTCGCGAACGTATGCAACGAAGACCACGTTGCAGCTCGACAGATGTCCACCGGAGGCACCAACGCATATTCCGCCCAGGAAGCAGCTTGGCCTCTAGTGGAATGCGCTCCGAGTCCCACCGGAACAGGCTTTCCCTTGGCCTCATAGGCCACCCGTATGGCATGCTTTACCCACCGAGCGATAGAAGCCTTAGTAGCAGCCTTTCCTCTAGCCGGTCCCCCGTAGAGGACAAACAACCGATCCGATTGCCGAAAGGAGTCCGTTTTCCTAAGATAGGTACGCAACACCCGACCTAGATCCAGCCGCCGAAGCGCACGATCCGGACCGGGAAAGGTGGAAGCGAGACAACCTGGTTCACGTGAAAACTGGAAACCACCTTAGGAAGAAAAGACGGCACTGGACGCAACACCACCTTTTCCTGCGAAAAATGAAGATAAGGCTCCTTGCATGAAAGAGACTGTAGATCGGAAATTCGCCTAGCCGAACACAACGCCACCAGAAAGGCCGTCTTTCAGGACAACTCCCGAAGATGTCTTGATGACGCCGGCACGAAGGGCGGTTCCGTCAAAGCTTGTAAGACCAAATTCAAATCCCAAGGCGGAACCACAGGCCGCAGCGGGGGCCGAATGTTCTTGGCCGCCCTCAGAAAGCGTATAACATCGGGATGTGTAGAAAGAGTGGCCCCTTGCACCCTTCCTCTGTAGCAGGCCAGAGCCGCCAGCTGCACCCTCAGTGTGCTAACTGCTAAGCCTTTGTCGAGCCCTGCCTGAAGAAAACCTAATATGTCGGCCAGGTGCGCCCCCCAGGGCATAATTTGGCGATCGCTACACCAGGCCTCAAAAACGCGCCAGACCCTAATATATGCTAATGAAGTGGATCGTCTCCTGGACTGTAACAAAGTGGCTATCACTGCCCCTGAATAGCCCTTCCGGTGCAATCGTTCCCTTTCAAGAGCCAAGCCGTAAGCAAGAACCGATCTACCTGCGGCATTAACACAGGACCTTGCCGCAACAGATTGAACCGAACTGGCAGCCGCCAGGGAGGAGCCACGAGAAGCCTCATCAGGTCGGCATACCACAGTCGTCTGGGCCAATCCGGAGCCACTAGAACCACTGTCCCCCGGTGACTCGCAATCCGCTGCACCACTTGCCCCAAGAGCGGCCACGGATGGAACACGTAGAGCAGCTGATCCTTCAGCCAAGGCTGCACCAGGCCGTCGAGACCTTCCGACATGTGCTCTCTGCGCCTGCTGTAGAACCGCGCCGCTTTGGCATTGGCTTGGGTAGCCATGAGGTCCATTACTGGCTGGCCCCAACGCTGAGAAATCTCCTGAAATATCGCCCAATTCAACTCCCGTTCCCCGGGGTCTAGGAGATGACAACTGAGATAATCGGCTTGAACACTGTCCTTGCCTGCCACATGGGCTGTGGAAAGCGCTACGAGATGGATTTCTGCCCAGTGAAACAAAAGTTGACTTTTTTCCAACAACGGAGCACTGCCGGTGCCTCTCTGCCTGTTTATGTAAGACACGGTCACCCGATTGTCGGAGAACACCCGAACGGCTTTCCCCTCGAGTACCTCGACAAAGTCCAAGAGTGCCAAGCGCACCGCTCTCAGCTCCAAACGATTTATCGACCAAGCTCTCTCTTCCGTCGACCACGTTCCTTGAGCTAACCGCGTAAACAATGAGCCCCCCAGCCAGAGAGACTCGCATCTGTCGTGAGTAAGGTCCAATCCGGCAGATCCAGTGGAACTCCTGCTGTCAAATGGACGGGAACCAGCCACCACCGTAGACTGTCCCGAACCACCTCCGGATAGGACAAAGAGGATGATCCTGCGGCGACCACCGAGACAGCAACGCCTGCTGCAGCGGTCGCATATTTATTTATTTATTTAACAGTTTCTTCTATACCGCCCCTTCCAGAGATCAGGGGCGGTTTACATTGAACAAAGATTAGCATACTTCCGTATGTCTTACATGGAACAAGTTTTAACTATGTACACATTTTGTTACATGGAACGTATTTTAACATTAACAATAGTACTTTTTTTTTTTTTTATACTTATATACAGGTTAATTATATTGAGCGTAACTTATATACAGGTTGTGGAACAATGAGCATGACATAGTTAATTAACATAAGTTATTTACATTATAGAAGTAGCTGTCGGTTAGGGTAAATCGTTTTGGGTGTTGTGTGTCTTAAGTTAAGTATCTTTCTTGTGTTCTTCTTGTGTTAGTCATTTGTTCTGTCTTGAGGACTGTGGATATTCTTTTGAGATTGTCTAGGAGAGGTTTTTTGTTGGTAGGGGATCTCAAAGTGTTTTGTAAACAGGTATGTTTTTAATTCCTTTTTGAATTGGTGGAGGTCCTTTATCATGCGGAGGGTTAAAGGAGTTTCATTCCAGAGGGTAGGGGCGGCATAGGAGAAGGCTCTGTCGCTTGTTGTTGCTTTGGTTTTTCTAAAGTTTGTCCTTATGTTGAGGGAGTGGGTTGTATTCTGTCTGCGCGTTCTGGTTTCTGATGGGGGTTGTATTCGTGTTGATAATTGTGAGGGAGAGATGTTATTGATGATTTTAAAAGTAGTTAGGAGGATTTTATATTTTATTCGGCTGCATATGGGGAGCCAATGTAGGTCTAAGAGTATTGGGGTCACATGGTCAGTTAATTTAGCTTTTGTAACCATCTTGGCGCATATGTTTTGGGCCCTTTGGAGGAGGTATATGCTTTTTAGTGGTAAGCCGTTTAGGAGACTATTGCAGTAGTCGAAGTGGGGGGTGATGAGAGAGTTGACTACTGATCTAAAATCATTTGTGTTGAGTAGGGGTCTCAGGTGTTGTATTGTCTTGAGTTTATAGAATATTGTTTTTACTGTATGTTTTATGTGCGGTAGCATGGTGAGTGATTGGTCCAGGATTATACCCAGGTATTTTACCTCGTTTTTAACAGGTATTGGTGTGTTACTTATTGTGATTGTAGTAGAGTAGTTATAGTCAGTGTCAGGTTTTCTTGTTATGAACATTGCCTCTGTTTTTTTGAGGTTGATGCTTAGGTGATTGTTTTCAAGCCATATGGTAGTCTCACTCATGCACTGGAGTAAGGCATCATATTTGGGGTTGTTGGTGTTTATGGGGATGGCAAGCATGATATCATCCGCATATATGAAATGGTTGATTTTATACTTCTTGAATATGTTTGTGATTGGCTGGAGGTATAGATTGAAGAGGAGGGCGGAGAGGGCTGATCCTTGAGGGATACCTTGACCTTGAGGGAAAGTTTCTGAAGTTTCTTTGCCTAATTGTATCCATATTAATCTGTGTGAAATGTATGATTTGAACCATTCAAGGACTGTCCCTCCTATTTTTAAGTTTTCTAGTCTGTTGATGAGTGTTTTGTGATTGATGCTGTCAAATGCAGCGGATAGGTCTATGAAGAGGAGAAGGAAACCTTTGCTATTATCATTAGTGCCTCTGATGAGGAGGTCTGTCAGAGCGATTAGGAGGGTTTCAACTCCATGGGAGGGACGGAATCCAAATTGATGTGCATCAAGGAGTTTGTGCTCATCTATGTAGTCCTGTAGTTGGAGTTGTATGGTTTTTTCTATTATTTTAGCGATTAGAGGTATGCTAGCTATTGGCCTGTAAGAGTTGGGATCCTTTGGGTCAAGCTTATTGTTTTTTATTACGGGACGGATCGAGGAGAGCTTTAGGGCATTGGGCATAGTTCCTTGTGAGAGTGATTGGGGCATATGGGCCCTGGCCCACGGAACCAGATCTAAAGCTGCCGCCATCGACCCTAACAACTGTAGATACTGTGATAAGGAAGCTTATCATAGATCAGGAAGGAGCTATAATAGAGGTGAAGTGACTCTGAACAAGCAACCTGTCTGTTCTGGTAGAAATAATAAAACAGAATGTTTCCATAAAAGACTACCAGTCCCAGAATGCACCAGGTTTCCAACAGCCATTAGAAGAGCTGGTGGGGAAACGTGTGTTCAATCAGGAGGGCTATGAGGTAATCCCCAAGCACTCATCTCCAAGGGCAAGGCTTGATTCAGCACAGCTGCGCTGTGCTAGGGTGGAGCATTCATCTAAGCAGGATAAAAGAAAAGCTTATTCTACAGAGAATCATCATCTTGATCATCAGAAGCATCTTGATCAGCCTGAGGATCATCATCATCAGCAGAAGCCAGAGCTGACGGACAGAGAGAGCAAGAAACACTTTGGAAGAAAGAAGAGAAAAGCATTTGGGAGGTCTAAAGGAGTCCATAGCAGTACATATACTGGGAGGCATTCCAGAGGCAAGCATACACCACTGGACTGGGGAAAGCCAGAGGAGTGGGGCTGCAGAGCCAGGAATCCCCGGACGGCACCTGTGAGGGAGACGGCTGCACTTGGAAGGGACCCTAAGACCAGTGCCAGAAGGTATGTGAAGAGAGATCCAGTGTCCAGGGATCTTGATTGGAAGGCTGGACATAAGAACTGGACTACATACTGGCCAGGATATTTAGAGAGGAACTCTAACAGCAATGGAAGCTCAGGTATGAACACTGATCTATGCCCTAGCTCTTCACTGAAACAAGGGAAACAAGTATTGTCCTGAGAGTGTTCCATTGAGAAATTCCTCTGTGCCAATCCATGATAGTGAACCTATGATAATTGAAGAAGGGGAAGATGTTATAAATGGGGACTTTGAATACATGGATTGCTCTCTGTCTAAACTTCTGTGGTAATATGCTATTACAAAATACAACAACCATCACAAAGAAATATAAACTTGTTCTTTAATCTACTCAGAAAAGCTTCTGAGTAGGATTTGAGCCACGTAATAGAAAGTAAACCAGCCAAGAGGGTTTCAGCTGGTAATGGTTAGCAATTGAGCCTTGCCTAATTGCCTGTGAGCTCTGGAGGGACACTTCTGAGTGTGTGTGAAGGTACAGGAAGATATCCCTGAAAAAGAACAGTTTTTTTCCTACTTTGTGGGTTTTGTTTGTTCTTTGAAGCACTGCTAAGGAGAATTAGCAGGAGCTTACAGAAAAGACATTTCTGTTCCCATCAAGGTCTTTATGCTTTGATTTGATTGCTTAACATGTTCAGCTGTTGTTTTTCCTTATTTGTTTTTCTAAGTATAATACTGAAAGCAAGTATTCCTTTTTATGTGCTACCAAGTATATCTGTGTTGGGAGAAATAACCGCATAAATAAAATATCTTCTTTGCTTTACATTCGAGCAAGCACAGCTAATTTATTGTGAACGGCTGAGTCTGGTATGAATGGACTACATTTCCCACAATCCTTTGCAAGTCATATTAATATTTGCCTTTGCCAAGACTGTGGACATTCTCACCCAGCGCCCCCGTTTACAATACCTCCAGGCTGTCGGAGCCTTTAAGCGCAGAAAAGCAGACACCTGAGCGAAAATCTTTCTTACTCTGTCCTGTGGAAGAAACACCGAGCCTATCTCCGTGTCGAAGAGAGCCCCGAGATAAGTTAACCGCATGGTCGGCTCCAAATGACTCTTCGCGCGGTTGATGACCCAGCCTAACTGTTCGAGGAAGTCCACCACACGAGCAGTGGCCACGACTGACTCTGCTCGAGACGGCGCTCGAATGAGCCAGTCGTCGAGATAGGGATGGACTTGAATCCCTTCCTTCCGCAGCGCCGCAGCAGCCACCACCATCACTTTGGTGAACGTCCGCGGCGCCGTCGCGAGGCCAAAGGGCAACGCTCGGAACTGAAAGTGGCCCATTGGGACTGCAAAACGCAAGAACTTCTGATGCTCTTTCCTGATGGGAATGTGCAAATAGGCCTCTGTCAGATCTATGGACGTAAGCACCTCGTCCTGCCTGACGGACCGGATAACTGACCGTAAAGATTCCATCCGGAAATGTGGCACCCGCAAAGCCCGATTTACGTGTTTGAGGTCCAGGATAGGTCGAAAAGAACCTTCTTTCTTGGGAACCACAAAATAAATTGAGTATCGTCCTAAGCCGTACTGGTCGAGGGGAACTGGAACCACTGCTTGAAGACGCAACAAGCATAGCAACGTTTTGCGGACAGCCTCCCGCTTCGTTTGGGGACCGCACGGCGAACGAACAAAGGCGTCCGGTAAATTCTGCGTAAACTCCAGCGCATATCCGTCCCGGACAATTTCGAGAACCCACTGGTCCGTAGTTATGCTGGCCGAGGCGGAGAGAAACTGGTGTAACCGTCCCCCTACCGGAATCTCCACCTGGACCGGCCTCCCTTCATTGCGGCTTCTTAACGGCGGCTTGTTGGGTGTTAAAGAAACCCCTATTGAATGAACGGGCTCCTCGAAAGGACTGCCCCCATGCCACAAAACGGCCCCGCTGATAAGGAGAGAAACGCGATCCGTGGAACCTACGAAAATCTCTGCTGTGACCTCTCTGCACGGAAGACAACTTCGCCGCTCGTGGACGGTCTTCGGGGAGACGCCCACCTTTGGAGTCCCCCAAATCCTTAACTATCTTCTCTAACGCTTCCCCGAATAGCAACTTCCCCTTATACGGGAGCTTACTGAGACGCGCCTTAGAAGACGCATCGGCCGCACAATTCCTTAGCCATAGGAAATGCCTGGCAGCAATTACCGAGGCCATGGACTTTGCGGAGATACGCACCAAATCATAGCAGAGATCCGCTAAATAAGCCGCCGCCGACTCCAACTTGGCGCCGTCTGAGGCATTCTCCACCTTATCCGGACTCTGGTCTCCCTGGAGCCAACGGACAGAGGCCCGGGACACATAGGCACCACAAACGGACACCTGCAAAGCCAAGGCACTGGAATCAAATGCCTGCTTTAGCAGCGCCTCCAATCTACGATCCTGCAAATCCTTAAGAGCTGCCGCGCCTTCCACAGGAATGGTGGTCTTCTTAGTGACCGCCGAAACTAACGCATCCACCTTAGGCATACGCAATAAATCCCGCTCTTCCTGGGGCACGGGGTAAAGGCAAGCAATAGCGCGACCACCCCTTATGGACGCTTCTGGGCACTCCCATTCCGACTCAATCATTTGCTTAATAACCCTATGAATTGGAAAACATCTTTGCTCTGAACGAAAACCCTGTAACAAGGGATCTTCAAGAGGCTCCTGCTGCACTGCCGGGAGCACTATATTAAGGGCCGCTAGCGACTGAGAAATCAACGCCCCTAGTTCTTCTTTACGAAAAACTCTAAATATATTTGGGTCTTCACCTGGTCCCAATTCACCTTCTTCCAGCTCTCCTGGCCAGGCGTCAAACCCTGAGTCTGAGAGAATCTCGCCCTCCTCAGCTACTTGGGACAACGCAGTAGGTACCACACCTGCATCCAACGCAGCTTCCAAACCCTTCTCCCCCAAAGAGCTGCCTTCCCCAGGGTCTGCCACTGTCTGTACCACCGCCGGGGACCCAAACAGGCTGCCTGGGGCAGAACTGTGAGACAATTGATCCCTCTTTAACAAATAGGCATTATGCAATGATAAAATAAATTCGGGGGAGAAGAAGGTACCTAAAGACTGAGGCAAGGAAAGGGAAGCCTGCTGCTTCGATTCCACCGGAGAAGGAGCTGCTGAGGACTGAAAGACTGATTCTCTGACACCAGGGGGAGCTGGGTAAGCTGTCAGGGAAAAACTTTCAGTATTCAGTCTCCAGCTGCTGGAGCGGATTGACCACCCAAATGTCCTGGACTGGCCCGGAGAGACGATTAGGAATAAACTATTGTTGTACTGTTTTCTGCTGCTCCAGTTTCATGTAAAGCAGTGTGCTGATCAGGCCCTGTTACTAATTTGTTAATTGTAAACCGCTTTGAATTGTAGAAAGGCGGTATAGAAATAAGTTTAAATAAATAAAAATAAATTACTGTCACTGTACTTCAACTGCACCAAGCGAAATCGTCTCTGTGCTTCTACCTTGCCAAATGTCACTGCACTGCCACCTCACACTGCATTCGTCATTAACTGTCACTGTACTTCAAATGCACCAAGCGAAACAGTCTCTGTGCTACCCTGCCAAATGTCACTGCACTGCCACCTCTCACTGCATTCGTCATTAACTGTCACTGTACTTCAAATGCACCAAGCGAAACAGTCTCTGTGCTACCCTGCCAAATGTCACTGCACTGCCACCTCTCACTGCATTCGTCATTAACTGTCACTGTACTTCAAATGCACCAAGTGGAACAGTGTCTGTGCTTCTATCCTAACAAATGTCACTGCACTGCCACCTCACACTGCATTTGGCATTAACTGTCATCATACTTCAACTGCACCAAGCAAAATCGTCTCTGTGCTTCTACCCTGCCAAATGTCACTGCACTGACACCTCACACTGCATTTGGCATTAACTGTCATTGTATTTCAGCAACACCCAAAGGATTAGTCTCTGCGTTTCTACCCTGCCGAATGTCACTGCACCGACACCTTTCACTTCATTATTCATTAACCATCACTGTACTTCAGCTACACCAACTGGAACCGTCTCTGCACTTCTACCCTGACACATGACACTACACTGCCACCTCTCACTGCATTATTCATTAACTGTCATTGGAACAGTCACTGCACTTCCACTTGTCACTGCATTTTTCAGTAAGTGCCACTGCACTCCAGCACTGCTGTCACTGCATCCTTCAGTAACTACTACTGCATTCCCTCACTGCCAATTACCACTGCATTCCCTCACTGCCAATTACCACAGCATCTCTGAGTTACTGCCACTCTTAACTTGACTTTAACACAAATGCAAGCAGGTGCTCATGACATATGGCCATTAACATTAGTAATTTACATGTATTGTGTTGCTACTGACAGATTCCCTGACAGTAATAACAGAACATATACAAATCTCCTTCAAGGGTTAAAGCAGCACGCCTCCTGAAACATCCCCCTACCTCCCTCCACACACAATACTGCAAGGACCTTTGGGTCTGAACTTTCTCAGGCTTACCCACCCTCAGAAGTCTCCTAATGTTCTTCACTAGCAGAGGGAACTGGATTACTTATTGTTAGAGCAGCACTAAGCTCAAAACCGTGCTGCTGACATTCTCTGACCCACATACCAAGGAACATTATCTGCAAGGTTTAAGAATGACGAGAACATAAACCCCTTAATTAGCATGAGATAACAACCCTCTGAATGCAGGTCCAGATTTAAGATTTCAGTGCTCACAGGCAGAGGGTGAGAGCGGAGGTCCTCCCATGGAGCATGAAGAGTGGAGGGGAGTCCTCTGGAAAGAAGGTGAGTGTGTTGGGGACAGAGTGCCATAATCCCTCTGAAATGGCTGCGATGTGGGTGGCCCTAAAGAAAGTGAGAGAAGGTTCCTTTTATGGTCTAGGTACTTAAGGCTTTCAACATCTGGTGCCCTAGGCAATTGTCTCCGCTGCCTATGCCCAAATCTACTAGCAGTGGTGCTTCAGGTTCCAACAGAGCTAAAATCTACCAGGAAGGAGAGAGGTAAATGAAGAAATGACTAGCTTTGCATTTATTCCAGTACTGGTGTTTCATTCACTTCCGGAAATTACTCTGAGGGTTTGACCTTGAGAAGGATGTCCTGACTTTTAGATTTAGTTACAGCATCCCTTAACACATCTTCAGAGTAAACCCATGTAAAGTAGACATCAAAGAGCAGCAAGACACCAATTCCTTCTTACAAAAGCCTATTTTGCTATGTACAAGGCCCAGCTTTCTGTGGTTCCTTGTTCTGTCTGATTCTCAGTATCTTTGGTGAGGGTTTGGGAAGAAGCAGGCGCTGCTCCTATGGAAGTGCAGCAAAAAGTGAATGCAAAGATTTTACATAGTCTCTGAGTCAGGAATGAGTCAGACTGCAGTGAGAAAGTCCAGGGGAGATGCTGAGGTGAGTTGCAGGAAGACAGCAGTGCACAAAAAGCCCGGATAGCACTGAAATTCCTCACAGCAAATCTACTCAGACACATACTTTCCATAATGATGAAAAATGGGACATTTTTTAACCCATTCTCAGCTAGTCTTACGAAGCTTCTGGGATGTCTCCTGTGGCAGAGAGATAACCACACAGAAATCTAGGGACTTGAAGGGAAACACACCTCATGTGCTGTTAATTAAATATTACATCTTCCATCTTGAACAAAATATTGCAGATGTCCTGTTAGAGTCCCCTTGATATGTGGAAATAAGGGAGAACAGTGAAGCTGTAGGTGAGACCTTTTTATTTGACAAACTTAAGGCTGCATACTTTCCCCCTACCTGTTTAATTTATATGCAGAACAAATCATCAGAGAAGCAGGACTGTATGAAGACAACCAAGGGGTGAAGATTGGTGGAAGATTCATCAACAACCTTCGCTATGCTGATACCACCACATTACTGGCTGAAAGTGAAGACGATCTGAAACATTTGCTTCTCAAGATCAAGAAACAGTCTTAAAATGGGCCTGTACCTTAATGTAAATAAGGCAAAGATCCTGACAACTGGCAAAAGCAATAAGTTCATCATTGATGGAGAAGAAATTGAAATAGTTGGTCCAAGTAGGTTAAAGTTGTCAACTATTTATTTATTTTATTTATTTATTTATTTAGTATACATTTGTATACCGCTACTTCCAGCGATCAGCAGCGGTTTGATTACAGATTGGAAATTGTCAAATCATGACAGGAAATTTTTGAGGTATAAACACATTGATTAGACAGGAAAGCACAGCACACAGAGAACTATTTTACAGAGAACATGGGCTATGGAGGGTTAAGTGGCTTGCCCAAGACCACAAGGAGCACCTGTGGGACTAGAAACCCCAGTCCTTCCGGCCCAAGGTTGCTGTCCTCTAGTGGGATTTGAACCCCCGACCTTCCGGCCCAAAGTACCTTGCCCCAACCACTAGGCCACTCCTCCACTCTATGAATAAGGAAACGACAAGCAGTCATGAAATCCGATAATACATTGCTCTTGGCAGAATGGCTATGAAGAACCTTGACAAGATTCCAAGGAGCAGAGATGTCACTCTGTATACAAAGATTCGACTCATTCAAGCCATGATATTTTCAATAATGTCCTATAGATGCAAAATTTGGACAATGAAAAAGATAGACAGGAATAAAACCAATGCCTTTGAATTATGGTACTGGTGACGAATATTGTATATATCATGGACTTCCCAAAGAACAAACCAGTCAGTACTAGAGGAGATCAAACCTAAGCTTTACTTAGAAGCTCAGATGACAAGACTTTGACTTTCATGCTTTGGACACATCATGCGAAGAGAGAAATTGTTAGAGAAAGACATCATGCTTGGCAAGGTAGAAGGTCAATGCAAGAGGAAGGCCGGCAATGAGATGGATCGATACCATAACAGCAGCAATGGGTGTCACTTTATCAACAATGAGACGCCTGACTGAAGACCGAACACAGTTTAGGACAACTATCCCGAGAGTCGCCATGAGTCGACACAGACTCGACGGCACTTAATGACAATAACTTAATATATCTGTAAATTAAACTGTAAATTAGCCACAGATAAAATTCTGTTTGTATATAATTTGTATATAGTTTCCCCTGTTATCTCCAAGTTACTGACCCTGTTATAATGTAAGCAAAGGATTGTTCCAATGCAAAACTTTTGTTGACTGTAAACCGCGCTGGTACCAAAAAGCGCGGTATATAAGAACTGTAAATAAATAAATAAATATCTATGATTAGCTTTCTAGAGTTCTCCTTTCTTCATCATTAATGAAGAAACTATGTTTTGGGTTTAAATAGCACACACTTATCTAGGTTTTAGGCTGTCTGTGTATGCTATTGCAGGTCAGTAAGAGGGGGGATGGCAGGGTTAGTCAGAGCTGTCCCAAGACTACCTGATGCCCTAGGTAAGTCTTCAGTCAGCTCCTCCTTACACAGTCCAGCATCTCACTTTCCCTTCCCTACCCTCCAGATGTCCAGAATCTCCCCAAACCAGGTCCAGCACTTCTTCTCTTTCACATATTCCCCTGTAGACCAGCATCCCCCCTTCCCATTCTTATGGCACATATCCAGCATCTCCCCTTCCTTTCCCTACTTCCTGTGTCCAGCATTTCCCTTTTAATTCCCTTCCCCTGGCTCTGTATCCAGCATTTTCCCTTCCCCATCTTTCCCACAGTCCAACATATTCTATTCTCTATCCCACCATAATCCAACATCTCCCCTTCCCTGCCCTCTGCTCCATGTCCAGCATTTCCCCTTCCCTTCTCTTACCCCCCACTTAGCCCAGCAAATTCCCTTATTCTGCCCCCCCATCCAGAATATTCCTTTTTCTTCTCCACCCCTCCCTGTCCAGTATCTCTCCACATCTTCCCTTTCCCTTGCTCTCTCCCCTCCTCTGCAGCCACCTATCTATGCTTAGGCCATCCGGATCACCGCAAAGAAGTATACAGGGCACGGGATCTCTAAGCGCAGAAATGTACTTAAATTCTGCTGAGTTCCACCCTCTTCTGTAGGATGTTTGTGCCAGAGGGATAAGGAACCAGCAGAACTTAAGAACATGCCTGTGCTCAGAGGCCCTGTATCGTGCATGCTGCTTTACAGATTCAGGGTAGCCTGGATATAGTTAGGGAGGGTGATGAAAGCAGTGAAGGAGGACAGGGAGCAGGCCTTGGTCTGCCAAGCCATCGCCCCTGAATTCTGCCACTCTAAGCAGAAGTCTAGTCCACGAAGTGGTAGGGCTCTCTTGAAGATAACATTTTCATAGTTGAAACGGTGAGAAAATCAATGTCATTAAAAGTCATTTTATGTTTGTTTCAAAATGTTTGATGATCCTCATTTCAAATGTTTTTCGTTCTTGTGTATTACTGAAGTAGCTTTACTGTAAGGTCAAGGTGGAGTCCAATCACAGCAAGCTCAAAGTTCTAGACTTCAAAAACACTGACTTCAGTAAAAGGACCAAATAACTGAAGGAGGAGTTGGAAGGGTGGGAGGGGATGAGGGAAGTGGAATTACAACAGACTAAACTAAAGGAGGCAATAAAAGGGGCAACAGATACATATGTAAGGAAAGTAAATAAAGGAAAAGGAAGCCTATTTGGTTCTCCAAAGAATTGGCTGCACAAATAAAGGCAAAAAACACAGCTTTCACAAAATTCAGAAGTTCACAAATAGAGAAACACAGAAAAGAATACAGTATCAAACTAAAAGAGACAAAAAGAAATAAGGATAGCAAAATCAAAGGCAGAAGAAAAAATGGCTAAAGATGTGAAGTGTGGCAACAAACCTTTTCAGGTATATTCGGGAGAGGAAGAAAATCAGAGGTGGAATTGCAGGACTCAAAAGTGCTGGGAACGGATTTGTGGAAAGTGACACTGAAAAAGCGAAAATGCTAAACAAATACTTCTGTTCTGTTTTTACTGACAGAATCCTGGAGAAGGACCACCTGTGACTGACAAATATACAAATATACACCATCCACAGAAGATGATATGATGGAACAGCTTGCAAAACTTAAAGTGGACAAGATCATGGGACAAGATGGGATACATCCCAGGATACTGAAAGAGCTCAGAGGCTCTTGCATGACCATTTAAGGATCTTTTTAATAGATCCTTGGAGACAGGAGAAGTTCCACAGGACTGGAGAAGGGCTGATGTGGTACCTTTTCACAAAAGTGGTAGTAGGGAAGAAGTGACAAAATACAGGCCAGTAAGCCTTACCTTGGTAGAGGGAAAAGTAATGGAGGTGCTCCTGAAAGAGCGAATAGTTGATTTTCTCGAAACCAACAGGTTGCATGATCCAAGGTAACATGGTTTACCAAAGGACGATCATGCCAAACAAATTTGATTGAGTTCTTTTACTGAACAGAGAACTAGATCAAGGGCTTGCGATGGATGTGATCTACCTACATTTCAGCAAAGCCTTTGATAGTGTTCCTCATAGGAGACTTATCAATAAACTCAACAGCTTGGGGATGGGTCCCAAGGTGGTGAACTGTATCAGAAATTGGTTGACTGAGAGACCACAGAAGGTGATGGTAAACGGAACTCACTCGGATGAAAGGAAGGTGATTAGCGGTGTGCCCCAGGGTTCGGTCCTGGGACCGGAACTTTTCAATGTATTTGTGAGTGATATTGCTGAAGGACTGAATGGTACAGTATGTCTTTTTGTAGATGACAAAAAAATTTGCAACAGAGTGGATTCCCCTGAGGGAGTGGATAACATGAGGAAAAACCTACAAAAGCTGTAAGAATAAATCTTAACTGTCAAGCATTAGACCAATGTGAAGAAGTGCAGTGTCATGTATATGGGAAGCAGAAATCCAAGGGAATTGTATGCGACAGAGGGCAAGAGGTTGGTGTGCATGGACCAGGAGGACTTTGGCGTGATTGTTTCTAAGGATCTCAAGGTGGCAAAACAGTGTGACAAGGTGGTGGCAAAAGCCAGAAGGATGTTAGGTTGCATACAAAGAGGAATTACCAGCAGAAAGGAAGAGGTACTAATGCCACTGTACAAGTTGCTGGTGAGGCCTCACTTGGAATATTGTGTTCAGTTTTGGAGACTGTATCTCGCAAAGGATATAAAAAGACTGGAAATGGTTCAGAGGAAGGCAACCAAAATGATTTGGAGCCAGCGTCAGAAGACTTATAAGAAGAGACTTGAAGACCTAAATATGTACACGCTGGAGGAGAGGAGGGACAGGGGAGATATGATTCAGACCTTCAAATACTTAAGAGTATTAATGAACAAACAAACCTCTTCCAAAGATGGGGAAGCTGTAAAACTAGAGGGCATAACATGAAGCTGCAAGAGGGTAAATTGAAAGGTAATGTCAGGAAATACTTTTTCACTGAAAGGGTGGTGGATGCTTGGAATGTCCTCCCGCTGGAAGTGGTGGGGGCATATACAGTGACAGAATTCAAACTCTCATGGGACAGACACAGTGGATCCCCTTATAGCAACAGGACAAAATCAAAATAAACATAACAATTTCTTATAGCTCAACAAATAGGGGTGATCTACACGAAGGGGTGGGTACACCCCTAAACAAAGGCATGAGGAGGGGTGACTTGCACGGAGCGGGTAGACTAGATGGACCATACTGGTCTTTATCTGCCATCATATACTATGTTACTATGTTATTAATTGAATATATTCAATTATATGTAAAACATGAAATGAGATACCTTGGGGCAATCCTTGATCAGATGCTCAGCATGGTAACGCATATAAAGCTAATTTTAAAAAAACAGTCTATTACAAACTACGATTGTTATAACACCTTAGACCGCTACTATCCAACTATGATTATCAGTCGGTACTTCAAGCCACGATCCTCCCACATTTTGATTTTGCTAATAGTATACTACAAAGTCTCCCCAAACAAATGCTGAAACCCCTCCAACTAGCCCAAAATGTCGCTGCCTGAATGATAAATAAGACTAATATTACAGAACATGTCACCCCATATTATATGATCTACATGGTTCCTATCCTAATCAAATATAAAATGCTAATAATTATATTTACGCTAACAAGGAAAATATCTTCATGCTACCTGAAAACACTGATAAACATCTCTCGTACTGAGAGAACAAGAAGAGGATGCATCCAAAATAATATAACAGTCCCTACTCACTACCGATATACAAACTGGTCCACGAGCAACAGAGAATTTTTGTATTTTCAAACTAAGAGCTGTAAAAGACCTCCTACTGTTCCCACATGCTAGCAAGATTTTACTGAAGATTATTCAAAAGAGACTACAAACATACCTGGAACAAGAACTAACTGAAGTGCAAGCAGGGTTCAGGAAAGGGCGAGGAACGAGAGACATCATTGCGGATGTGAGATGGATCCTTGAAAAGACTAAAGAATACCAAAAGGATATCTATTTGTGCTTTATCGACTATAGCAAGGCTTTTGACTGTGTAAACCATGAGAAACTCTGGACCACATTAAGAAGCATGGGTATAACAGAACACCTGATCGTTCTCTTGCGCAATCTGTACATTGATCAAGAAGCAGCAGCAGTTCGAACGGAACAAGGAGAAACAGAATGGTTTAAAATAAGCAAAGGTGTAAGACAAGGCTGCATACTTTCCCCCTACTTGTTTAATTTATATGCAGAACAAATCATCAGAGAAGCAGGATTGTATGAAGACAAGAGAGGTGTGAAGATTGGTGGAAGACTCATCAACAACCTTTGCTATGCTGATACTACATTACTGGCTGGAAGTGAAGATGATCTGAAACATTTGCTTCTCACAATCAAAGAACATAGTCTCAAAATGGGCCTGCACCTTAATGTAAAGAAGACAAAGATCATGACAACTGGCATAATCAACAGGTTCATTGTTGAAGGAGAAGAAATTGAAATTGTGAACAATTTTAACCTACTTGGATCAACTATCAATAAAGAAGCAACAAGCAGTCAAGAAATCAAACGATGCATTGTTCTTGGCAGAATGGCTATGAAAGACCTAGATAAGATTCTCAAGAGCAGAGATGTCTCTCTCCATTTATTTATTTATTTACATTCTCTTATATACCGCGCTATTCTGCATCAGTGCGGTTTACATTGAACAAACTGAAATTACATTGAACAGGGCATTATAACTTGGAGATAAATAAATAAATGTTCCCTGTAAAATAGTTAACTGTATTTCTATACCGCCTTATCATACAATCAAGGCGGTGTAAAAAACAAAACAGATAAAATTGGTGAGAGTGATAGATATACATTGAAAGAAGTTAATAGATTTGTAAGTAAAAGTATAAATTATTTAGATGTAACGAGGTATAAACATTAATCATTAAAATACAGCACAATAATCATTACAGTACAATGTGAGCTAAACTACAAAGTTATATACATTTAAAATATCATGGGACAAAGTAAAGTAATTAATAGGTTTTGAAGGGGTGAGTACGTAGATCAAACGATTAAGTGATAGGACCATAATATTCGATGAAAAGCAATGTTTTCAGCTGCTTACGGAAGTCTTTAAGGTCCGTTGATGATCTCAAGTCATCTGGGAGTGAATTCCAAATTATTGGGGCAGCCAGGGAGCGTGCTCTCTCTGTTGTATCCTTTCGTGACATTCTGAAGTCACTTGAAGAGTTGACTCTATGGGAAGTTCCCCTTCTTCTTGGTCTGGTGCTGGGGTCAGAAAAAATGAGGGAGTTCAGACTGTTGGCTGAAATGTGATGTTTAATTTTGAATATATTAATTATTGTTTATATTTAATGCGTAAGTGGATTGGGAGCCAGTGAAGATCCTTTAGAACTGGAGTAATATGGTCATGAATAGATGTTCCAGATATAATACGGGCTGCAGTGTTCTGAGCTAATTGAAGAGGTTTGAGAGATTGCATCGCTAATCCAAGGAAGATGGGATTGCAGAAATCCAGTAAAGGAGTGATAAGCGCTTGACACACGGTACGAAAAAGATCGGAGGCAAGGAGCGGTTTTAGTCTTCTTATAATTCTCATCCTGTAATACGCATTCTTGATTGTTTTATTAATGTGTGTTTTAAGATTTAATTCACTGTCCAGAGTAACACCAAGGTATTTAACTTCTACTTTCATTGGAATGGTTGTGTCCGCAACTCTGATGTCCTGTGGATGTAAGAATTCAGGGTTACGAGTGATTATTAGGGCCTCCGTTTTGCTATAGTTGATTGAAAAGTTATTCTCATTACACCATCTTGTCATTTCTGATAAGCAAAGTGAAATATTGGAGTATACAGGGTTGTCAATAGAAAAAGACGTGAATATCAGAATGTCGTCTGCAGAAAATGTTATGTGCTTTCAGGATATCACAAATTGGTTGAATGTAAATGTTGAATAGAAGAGATGAGAGGGCGGACCCTTGAGGGACTCCTTGAAGTACTTTTATAGGTTGGGAAGTATTATACCCTACTTTTACTCGAATCTGCCTGTCAGAAAGGTACGATTGAAACCATTTTAGAGTAGTACCATGAATCCCAATCTTCTTAAGTCTTTCCAGGAGAATTAGGTGGTCAACTGTGTCGAATGCTGAGGAAATGTCTACAAAGATCAATAGAATACCTTTTTTTGTTGTTGTCTATTACTCGGAGGATGTTGTCAAAGAGGTGGATCAAAAGAGTTTCAACTCCATGATTAGGACGGAATCCATGTTGGTTATCATCTAGGGGGGCATGATTGTCAATGTGATCCTGTAATTGCTGCTGTACTGATTTTTCTATGATTTTTGCTAGAAATGGTATACTGGAAATTGGTCTGTATGCAGCAGGATTACTTTTGCCGAGAATTGTTTTCTTTGGTATTGGACGAACTGTAGCTTGCTTTAGTTATGCTGGCATAATACCTTGGGAGAGTGAGTTGAGCACAATGTTGTGTATGTAGGGGATAAAGCTTGATTTGGTAGCTTTGATCCAAGAAACTGGGCAAGGGTCCGTAGGAGCGGTGCTTGTATTAATTGCTGAGATGATATGAGAGAGTTGATCAGTTGAGGGAGAGCAGAAATTATCCCATGATTTAGGATGAGAGTCTTGCGAGCTTGTAAAGCTGTGCAAAGTTGCCTTTGTGGAGTGAAACTTTCCTTGATGTAATCAGCAAATTTTTGTGGATCAATTTGGACATCCTCATCTGTACTTTGCTCTTTTGTGAGGATCTTCACTATTTCAAATAATTCTCTGGGTTTGTTTAAGGAGGTGTTTGATCATATTTGTGTGGAATTCCTTCTTGGAATGATTGATGAGATCCGTGTATTGTCTTTGCTTTTCTAGGTATATTTTCTGGATATTTGTTGCCTTGTATTTCCGCCATCTTCGTTCTGCCTTTCTGAGATCTCTTTTTAATTTCCGTAAGTAAGTAGAGAACCAAGGTTTGTTTTGTCTCCTGTTGTATTGGAAATTCTTTGGGCCGCTGAGGCAGCATTAGATAATGTGTTGTTCCAGTTGAAAATTTGAGCCTCAAGATTGTTCGATTCGATATTCAGATGTTCTAAAGTATCCAGTAAGAAGGCGTCTTTGTCAAATTTCTTGAAGCGCCTTTGCGAGAGAGCGTTAACAGACTGCTTGTTTAACATATTCTTCTGTAGAAGCAGCCTTAACTTAATTAAGTAGTGGTCTGACCAAGGTACTGGGATGATTGTAGGAGATGATAAAAAACCTCTTGAAATTAGGTAGCTGGTTGCAAAGATAAGATCAGGTGTAGAGCCATGACTATGTGTTGGGACATCAATGATTTGGGTGAATTTAAGAGAGGACATTGCTTGGAGGAAGGCTTCTGCATCTTTGAGGTTGGTGGACTTAAGATTGAAGTCACCTAACAGAAGCGTGGGTTTGTTCTTTGCGGAAATGGCACATATAGTTTCAAGCGTAGATGCTAATTCATCATGGGCTATGGAGGGTTAAGTGGCTTGCCCAAGACCACAAGGAGCATCTGTGGGACTAGAAACCCCAGTCCTTCCGGCCCAAGGTTGCTGTCCTCTAGTGGGATTTGAAACCCCGACCTTCTGGCCTGAAGTACCTTGCCCCAACCACTAGGCCACTCCTCCACTCCATACAAAGATTCGACTTGTTCAAGCCATGGTATTTTCAATAACATCATATGGATGTGAAAGCTGGACAGTGAAAAAGACAGACAGGAAGAAAATTGATGCCTTTGAATTATGGTGCTGGCGACGAATACTGTGTATACCATGGACTGCCCGAAGAACAAACCAGTCGGTACTAGAGGAGATCAAACCTAAGCTTTCTTTAGAAGCTCAGATGACAAGATGTTGACTTTCATATTTTGGACACATCATGCGAAGAGAGAGATCATTAGAGAAAGACATCATGCTTGGCAAGATAGAAGATCAACGCAAAAGAGGAAGGCCAGCAATGAGATGGATTGATACAATAACAGCAGCTACGAGTACCAGTCTGTCAACAATAAGCTGCCTGACTCAAGACTGAACACAGTTTAGGATAGCTATCCAGAGGGTCGCCATGAGTCGACTCTGACTCGACGGCACTTAACAACAACAACTGTTCCGTAAGGAAATTAAAACATTCCTATTTATTGAACATTTTGGAAATGTACTGGATCGTGATGAAATATACCCAACATAGAACTTTAGAAGCCCACCTTAAATCCGGATGAACAAAGGTAAATATATGAATAGAGATAGATAATATCTGTAAATAATGTAAAATATTTGTTTCTGTAAATATGTTATGACCAGTTCATAAGTCAGTCATATGATTTTAGAGTTTAATGTATCAGTTCTGTTCATTGTAAACCACCCTTGATCTCTAGAAGGGACGGTATAGAAAACAACTTTTAAATAAAATAAAAATCATAGGTGTGGGATCTTCCTTTGAGAAATATTCATCTTCTTATCTGTTTATTTCTGTGACAGTTTATAGTATTGTCTGTGAAGACTGATTTGTGTGGCTTGTTTCTCCATTGTAGCACCCTCTTTACATGAATCCTGGTCTGCTGCGGGGTTATTGGGTGCCCTAGGCAAACCTTCTTCCTTGCAACAATCTGTGCCATCATTTTTGAAGGATACATCTCATTTTATTATGAAACTTCAACAGGTTCAGGGGGATGTTGACTCCTGGTGGTTAGTTTCATTGGATGTTGCTGCAATGTACACTAATATTGATCAGAGTCAAGCTTTGTCAGTCATTTCTCAGTTGCATATTTCTCTACCGGATTGCATTCCACGCTCCTTTTTTCAGGAGTTGTTACAACTGGTGCTTGAAAAAATTTTTTTCTATTTGAGAAGCAATTTTATCATCAAATTCAGGGAATTGCAATGGGAGCGACGGTGGCTCCATCAGTAGCCACATTGTATATGGCTGAATTTGAAGAATCCCAGATTTATTCATCATCATGGTTCACTAACGTGGCACATTGGGTAAGGTTTCTTGACGATATTTTTTTCTTATGGACAAGTACCGAATCCTCTTTACAATTATTTTTACATTGGTTAAATTCTTTGAGACCAAATCTGTCTTTTACTATGCATCATCATTTTTTTCAACTGGAATTTCTTGATGTTTTAGTGTACAAAAGGCACAATGTTCTTCATACAACATTATTTTGAAAACCAGTGCAGCGGAATACGCTCCTCACTTTTACCAGTTTTCACCCAATATCTCTGAAGCAAGGCCTTCCTTATGGCCAATTTCTTCGGCTTCGGCGGATATGTTCTGAATTCAATGAGTTTTTACAACATGCTCAGGATCTTTCTGTTCGCCTTGCTCAGCGTGGTTATCCTAAGAGAATTATCAAGCGAGCTTTTTTGAGAGCTAAGTACACCCATCGTGAATGGTTGTTTCCATCGTCTGATTTACCGTCTGTGGGTGCCTCCATCTCTGTTGGTTCTTCTGAAACTATTGTAGGAATTCTTCCCTACATGTCTCACACTCACCAAGTTCGAAAAATTCTTCTCAAACATTGGCATGTGTTACAATTACACTCATGCTTTCAAGGTCGATTGCAAATTGCACATACTAGGGGACCTAATCTTTGTGATATTGTTGGGGTTACTTCTTCCCCTTTGGATAAATGCATATTGGAGAGACCTTTAGAAGTGGGTCATTTTTCATGTTCTTCTTGTGCTTATTGCGCACAATCGATAACGGGCTTTGAATGGCTGGTGCCTAATTCTAGTTTAGTTCATAAAGCACGATGGTACACCACATGTTTGACATCTTATGTGGTCTATGTTTTGGTTTGCCCTTGTCATCTTTTATACATTGGGCAGACTGTCCGCCCGGTCAAAATTCGTCTTGGTGAACATGCCTCCCGACTCCGGACTGGCACACTGTCAGCTCCAATTGTGCAACATTGCATGGATCATCATCATTCTTTTGAAGATCTTACCTGGAGGGTACTGGACAGAGTGCCTGAAAATCCACGGGGTGGGGATCGTGAGCAATTACTACAAATTTTGGAGCAGCGTTGGATTTTCACTTGGTCTACTGTAGAACCTTTGGGTCTTAATAAGGAGTTGGATTGGATCAGTATCCTTTAGTGGTTTTTAAAAATGGTGTGTTTCAATTTTTCATTTTGTTTCCTCTCCTGTACAAGCTTTATTTATTTTATTTATTTATTTATTTACTTTCTCTTATATACCGCGCTATTCTGCATCAGTGCAGTTTACATTGAACAAACTGAAATTACATTGAACAGGGCATTATAACTTGGAGATAACTATTTTACAGGGAACATGGGCTATGGAGGGTTAAGTGGCTTGCCCAAGACCACAAGGAGCACCTGTGGGACTAGAAACCCCAGTCCTTCCGGCCCAAGGTTGCTGTCCTCTAGTGGGATTTGAACCCCCGACCTTCCAGCCTGAAGTACCTTGCCCCAACCACTAGGCCACTCCTCCACTCCTTGGCTAACCTTGGCTATCAGCCTTCTGCCCATTGGTTTGGCTTGCTATTTAATGATTGAACCTTCCTGCAGGACTTGGATCTGTAATGAGCATGCGCCGGCATCTCGGAGCGGTGGAGGTGCCGGTTGCTTTCAATTTCGGCAGTTCGATTGAGCGTTGAGACAGGGCATTGATTTTTGACTTGCCCGAAACGCAGTGCTGTGTCTTCTGTTGGAAAACTGCTTTTTTGCAAATTCCTCATTTGTTTGGAAGCTGTCATTCACACTTCGAATTTTTGAGGATTGGGACTGCCTTGGGAATGTCTGCTGCTGCGAGCTTTCAAAATGGACTGCAGCTCATGATCACGGTGGTTCAGATAAGTTAAAGTGTTTTGAATGTTTTCACTTTTATAAATGTTTTAGAGGTGGCACCACTTCATGGTTTTTTTACCACCTTATTTAAGCTCTTGTGTGGGCTTTTATGGGACTATCTTTAATGGATTAAAATGGAAGTTATGGCTTCGAGAGGCTTTTAACCTTGTGGCTTTTAACCTCATGGCCGACCTTCCGACAAAAATAATTTCTTTGTTGCTCATTTTTTTCTGTTGGTCACTCCTTTTTTGGTTTAGGTTTTACAATCTATTTCTCGGCAGCCAGACAAGATTCTGTGAGTGGCAAAAGGGCAGTGGGGCAGGTAGTTTAAATTCCTTCCCTCTGCTGGAGGCTTTACCCCAGGGCTTTTCCGGCAGATTGGTCCTTGCCCAGCAAGAGGAAGGACTCTTAATAGTAGGTCCGTTTTCTCTGCTATGTGGGGTAGTCTCATGGTATAAAGCCACAAGTTTATGGAATCTTGTTACTGATATAGTGAGATTGGCCCTGCGGCATAGATGAAACTGAACTAATAAGTGTCAGGAGGGGGAGGGGTAGAATTTAAAATATCTGAGTGCTGCCGTTTTATTGCCCCCAAAATCTCAGCACTAAAGACAACTGCCTAGTTAGTGCAGCTGGGTTTAAAAAAGGTTTTGATTAGTTCCAGGAGGAAATGTTCATAAACCATTATTAAAGAGTACCAGGGAAATCCACTGCTTATCCTAGGATAAGCAATGTGGACTCTGTACCTTTTTGGGAACCTGACAGGTACTTGTGACCTGGACTGGTCACTGTTGGAAACAGGATACTGGACTTGATGGACCCATGGACTGACCCAATATGGCATATCTTATGTTCTTAGGTTTTGGTTTGCCCAATGAAAGCGCTGGCCCTGACTGAATCACATAGGCTAGAGATGCGTGAATGTGCACCTTTTATTCAGACTGTCTCTCACATGAGGACAGCTGTAGGGACCTGTGATATGTGCTGCCATAAAGCGTAGTTACTCACCTGTAACAGGTGTTATCCAAGGACAGCAGGAATCAGTCCTCACTTATGGGCGACGTTGGCACTGATGGAGCCCGCACAGCGCAATTCCCCAGCTTTCAAAGAAAGCCTTTGGGATTGCTGCCACACATGCGTAGTCCTCTTCCCACCCAAGGGTGCCATCTTGCTCAGTCAGGTCCCTTAGCTCGAGCCCTACCAAGCAGATGGCAAGGGAAGGACAAAAATATGGCAACTCATCAGGGGAAGAAGGAGGGTAGTGAGGACTGATTCCTGCTGTCCCTGGAGAACACCTGTTACAGGTAAGTAACTACGCTTTCTCCAGGAACAAGCAGGAAGTCAGTCCTCACTTATGGGACTCCCCAGCTACAGGCTACCGAACTGTAACCAAAAAAGCCTCCGCAAGGTCGTGGGCAAAAGCCGATGCCCATAGGAGCCGAAGCCCTCGGTAGCCGTGAAGGTCGGAGGGCAGGAGTTGCTTATACCCCAAACAGGTTACGAAGTACAGCCTGGTCGAAGGCGCTGTCCCGGCAGGACTCCCTCTCCAGGCAGTAGTGAGCAGCGAAGATATTCATGGAAGACCAGGTCACCGCCCAGCAGATGTCCAACAGGGGCACGGACTGCAGCGAGGCCACCAAGGTCACCTTGGCCTGAACTCCGTGTGCAGTGACTTGACAATCTAGCGTGGCACCCGCCTTCGTATGAGCAAAAGCGATGCAGTCCGCTACCCAAACCGAGAGGGTGCATTTGGTAACTGCCTGTCCCAGTCTATAGGGATCGTAGGTCACAAAGAGTCGGCCAGACTTGCGACGAGTATGGGTGCACTGCAAGTAGAAGGCGAGAGCCCTTCTGCAGTCGAGAGTGTGGAGATCCGCCAATGCCTGGTCAGCATGGGGTCTCGGGAAGAAAGTTGGCAGGACTAACTCCTGATTAAGATGAAAATCCGAGATGACTTTAGGCAGGAATTTAGGGTGGGTACAGAGGACCACCCTATTCCGAAAGAACCTGGGGTAAGGGGTGTCAGCCACGAGAGCCTGGAGCTCACTGACTCGGCGGGCTGAGGTCAGTGCCACCAGGAAGGCCACCTTCCAGGACAGGTGCCGGAGCGAGCACGTCGCCATTGGCTCGAAGGGTGAACGGGTGAGCTGCATGAGCACCACATTCAGGTCCCATTCTGCTGGAGGAGGATGGATGGGCAGCTTGGAAAACAAAGACCCAGCATAAAGCAGGAGACTAACGGCTGCCTTGAGAGGGGTTTTCCCTCGATGGGGAGGTGGTTCGCCAAGATGGCGCTCAAGTGTACCCTGACAGAGTCAGACCAGCCCTTCCTTCGAGAGATGGAGAAGGTACTGGAGTATCCATCGAATGGGGCACGAGAACAGGTCGTCTGGAGCCCCGAGCACCAGATGGCGTAGGCTCGTCTAGTGGAGTCTTTTTTTATGGCAAGGAGGACTTCCTCGACCTCCTCCGGAAGAGCCAGTGAGGCTAGGTAAACCCGTTCAGCCGCCAGGCTGTGAGGGATAAGAAGGCTAGGTTCAGGTGCTGCACCCGCCCCTCCTTCTGCGTTAGCAGACCCGGGGCAGAGCCCAGGGTGACAGGAGGCTCCGTCGACAGCCGAAGCAGAAGTGGGAACCAAGGCTACCGAAGCCACAAAGATCAACAATGCCCGATCCCGCTGAGCCTTAAAAAGGGTTCTCGCAATGAGAGAGAAGGGAGGGAATGCATAGAGCAGGCTGGATGACCAATCCAGAAGGAATACATCTGGACTCTCCCTGCTTCGGTGCGGTACTGGGCCGCAAAAGCGGAGAAGCTGCGCATTCTAGGTACTGGCAAAGAGGTCTATTGCCGGCGTCCCCCAGTGAAGAAACAGCCAGTCTGCTACCCCTGGATCCAGCCGCCATTCATGGGGGCAAAGGATTCTGCTGAGCCTGTCCGCCAGGACATTCTCCTGACCCGGAAGGTAGATTGCCTTGAGGGACATCTTCTGTCAGACAGCGAAGGAGCAGATGAGGATCGCTTCCCAGCAGAGGGAGCGCGATCCCGTGCCTCCCTCCTTGTTGACACAGAACATCGCCACGTGGTTAACATAAGAACATAAGATATGCCATACTGGGTCAGACCAAGGTCCATCAAGCCCAGTATCCTGTTTCCAACAGTGGCCAATCTAGGTCATACGTACCTAGCAGTATCCCCAAAAGACACAGGTTCCACAATGCTTGTATTGGGTCAAGCATTGATATCCTGGGTCCCTTTTTAATAATGGTTTATGGACCTTTCCTCCAGGAAATTGTCCAAACCTTTTTTAAACCCAGCTACACTAACAGCTCTTACTACATCCTCCGGTAACAAATTCCAGAGTTTGATTACACGTTGAGTGAAAAAATATTTTCTCTTATTTGTCTTAAATAGTTTACCCTGTAGCTTCATTACATGTCCCCTAGTCTTTCTATATTCTGATAGCGTAAACAAATCGATCTATGTTTACCCGTTCCACTCCATTCATTAATTTATAGACCTCTATCGGTTGTCGGTCTGCACAAGAACCAACCTCCCCTTGAGGTGGTCCCCGAAGGCCCTCAGGGCCCACCGAATGGCCCAGAGTTTGAGGAAGTTTATCTGCTGCTGAGACTCCTCGGGCGACCACTGCCCCTGCATGCCCAACGGCCTGCCGTGAGCTCCCCACCCTAGCAGGGAAGCGTCTGTCATCAGCACCATGAGGGGCCTTGAAGGGCAACCCCTGGAGGAGGTTGTGGGGGTTTTGTCACCAGCTTAGGGACAAGAGGAGGTCGGAAAGGACCCTGACAGGGTCCCTGAGGTGACCGAGGGACGGGCTCCATTGGGCGCTAAGGAACCACTGAGCTGTCCACATGTGTAGGGGGGGCATGGAGGACAACATACACAGTAGAGGCCATGTGGACCAGGAGGGGTAGCATGGTCCGAGCTGTGAACCGGGGAGTGCTTTGGACCCAGGCTGGCAGGGATCGGAGGTGGTTGGTGCGATCCACTGGTAAGAATGCGATCGCCCGCCGAGTATCGAGGTGCACCCCGATGAACTCGAGTGCCTGCATCGGCGCGAGGTGAGACTTTGAGCAGTTGACCAAGAACCTCAAGCTCTCCAACAAAAGGACTGTGCGCGACGTTGCTTGCCAGGTTTCCTCAATTGAGGATCCCGTGACGAGCGAGTCGTCGAGGTAGGGAAAGACCGGCATGCCCTGACATCTGAGATGAGCGGCGACCACGACGTGAAGACTCATGAGGCGGACGCGAGGCTGAAAAGGAGCACCCTGTACCGGAAGTACTCTCCCTGCATCCTGAAGCACAGGTACTGCCTGTGCTGGAGGTGGATTAAGATAGGAGCGTAAGCGTCCTTTAGATCTAAGGAGCATAGCCAGTCGCCTTGCCGGAGGAAGGGAGGCAGAATGCCAAGGGATTACATCTTGAACTTCTCCCGCACCAAAATCTTGTTCAACTTTCGGAGTTCGAGGATGGGCCGCAAACCCCCCATCTTTTTCAGGATGAGGAAGTACCGGGAATAGAAGCCCCGACCTCGAAGGAGCGGAGGGAACTTCTCGACTGCCCATTGGGCAAGGAGAGAGAGTAGTTCCCACTACAGTAAAACCTGGTGAGCGTGGAGTTGAGGAGGCTCGGCCAGCGAGAAGGGAGGTGGAAGCCTGTCGAAGTGAAGGCGATAGCCGTCTGAGACGACCTGGAGAACCCAGGTGTCTGAGGTGATGGAAGCCCACTGACAGGCATCCTCCCACTGGCTGCTGCGTCGCCGGAGGGTGAGGGGCTATGCCAATGACGTCAAAACCCCTGTGTGAGTTGTGGAGGAGCCAGAGTTTGTGCTTTTGGCCCTTTAGGCTTGCGATGCCCTTGGCCGGACTTACCCTGCACCGGGGTAGTCGGCATGGGGGTAGCCGGGTAGCCACGGTACTGGAGGCCCTTCCTCAGAAAGAAAGGCTGTTTGGCTTGCTGCTTTTTCCGGGGCAGAGTGGAAGTCTTGCGTGAGAGACGGGTTCTGGTGAGAAACTCTATCTCTATCTCTGCGGCTTTATCCTCCATCGGCTTGCCAAAGAGCTGCTTGCTGAGGCAGGGGATGTCCAGGAGCTTTTCCTGCACCCACTGCTCCAAATCTGATTGGAGCCATTCCTGGCAGCGGGCCCCGACGTCCGCAGCAGCCACTCGAACCGATGACTCGAATCCATCGTAGGCGGCTCAGGAGAGGTATTTTGAGCAGTCTGCGATGGACTTCAACAGAATACTGAACCTATTGCGGGGCTCGCCCTCGAGGCTCGGGGAGAACTCTGAGCTCTTTGGCTAAATTGTGCAAAAACATACCCATGTATAATTGGTATGCTTGAATGCGGCAAGAGAGCATGGAGCCTTGGCAGGCCTTGCGGCCCAGGGCATCAAGGGCTCTCGACTCTCGGCCAGGTGGTACCGACAAATGTGATTTTGGGCTCTTCTGTTTCCTCATGGTCGAGTCCACCACCATAGAGGTGTGGAGAAGTTGGGTCTTCCTGAACCCCGGCCCACGTTGTACATAGTATCAAGGCGCTTGCTCACGATGGGGACTGAGGCGGGTGCCTCCCACATGCAGAACAGCAGCCGAGACAGAATAGGAGGGACCGGCACAGTGAGAGATTCCCTAGGCAGGGATTCATACTGAAGAATATCGAGTTCTTCAGTACGAGGGTCCTCCTTGGCCTGAGTGGTCAGGTTAAGGGCCCATGCCATATCTCGAATGAACACCAGGAAGGATGTGTCCTTGGGTGGCGAGCGCCGCTAGAACGTGGGTGGGGAGGGGTCCGACGGAAGGTCCCGGTGGGTACCGGTTTCCGGGGAGGTGTCCCCATCAGACTCCCACTCTGAGAATTCGGTCAAGGAGTCCGAGCCGGGCAGATCGCCCTATCCAGCGGCCGGTGCCCATTTGGAATCAGAGGCCCTTGAAGATCTCGCTTCCGAGGAACGGGAGGACGAGCGAGACCAACGTCGAGGACCCTCACAAGGCACGCGGCTTTCGGGGGTTTCCTAAACGGATTTTGGTGTCCCACGGAAGGAACGCACGGTCTCTGGGAAGCGATGAACACAGAAATGCTGCGTTCTAGCGCCAGCATTCGGGACTCCCACATGGGCATGGGGCCCTGCGACAAAGGCCCCGGGGTCACCGGGTCGAGCATCGAGGAGGTCCTCACGAGGACGGACCTCTGGAGACCGGACGCCTTCTCCGGAGGCCTCTGTATCCGTACAGGGTACCTTGCGGGGCAACTCCTTATCCAACTCTCGGGAACGCCGAAGGGGGTTGAGCGACCGAGCGCGGGAGCACTCGCGCTTATCGGGAGCCCCCAACAGCGACTTTGAGGCCTTCTTCTTTTTGTGCTGCTCCACCTCAGGGGATCCCTGGTCGCAGTGCCGCCGAGAGTGCGAGGCCGAAGACAGGGACCCCACTGGGGGAGAGATGACCGAGGGTACCATCGGGGATTCCGAGGCACCCTTTCGAAAAATGTCTTCGGACTTCTGCTTACGACTGAGCAGAGCCTTAGAGGACATTTTCTTGCAGAGCGAACAAAGCTCCGGATCATGGTCAGCTCCAAGGCACCGCAGACAACAGTCATGAGTGTCCTTTAGCAACATGTTCCTAGAGCATCTATCGCATTTTTTGAAGCCGGTGGCCATGGGGGCAAAAATGGCCCCCGCGAGGTCGAAGATCCACTTGGCCAGCGGTTAGGGAAAGAAAAAGGGCGCGAAGCCCGTTGACAAAAAATGAAGAAAAACAAATCACGGACAGTAGCCGGCAAAGACCAGATGCCTGAAGAAAGGGACCAGGATCTTGACTGGCGCCAAAGTCTTACCCAAGGCCAATGACGCTCGAAGCTCAGCTCGACGACCAGGGACTCTCTAGCAGTTGAGGGCCCAGTTGTCAGGGCAGATGAACCGGCCATCATCGCCTGCTGCAGGGCCAGTATAACAGGGATGTTCTGCTCCAGGGCCGCCATTCTGGTTTCCAAGCCAGAAAACTCTGCAGCCTTCGACGCGGGCACAGATGATCTTAGACCCGGTGCTCGCACTCTAGTGAGTGCATCCTCGATGAGGAAAGAGTAGTTACTCACCTGTAACAGGTGTTCTCCAGGAGCAGCAGGAATCAGTCCTCACATATGGGTGACGTTGGCGCCGATGGAGCCCCCGTGCGGAGCATTTCCCCAGCTTTCATAGAAAGCCTTTGGGAATGCAGCGCGCATGCGCGGTCCCCTTCCTGCCCAAGGGTGCCATCTTGCTCAGTCTGATGACATAGCTAAAAGACAGCAAAAATAGCAAAAATAAATCATAGGACTGCAACTCCAAGGGGAGGAGGGAGGGTTGTGAGGACTGATTCCTGCTGCTCCTGGAGAACACCTGTTACAGGTGAGTAACTACTCTTTCTCCAGGACCAAGCAGGAAGTCAGTCCTCACATATGGGACTCCCTAGCTCAGGGCTACCAGAGGCCCCAAACTGAAAAAATGAGCTCCCTCTAGAGCCTCAGCATGCAAGAACAGAATCTTCTCTGATAACGCCCCCGAAAGGTAGCCCAACACCAGGGCCGGAGAGTAGGAGTTGCCTAGACCCCAAAGAGATTATGGAGTACCGCTTGTCCGAAAGCACTGTCCCTGCGGGACTCCCTCTCAAGGCAGTAGTGGGCCGCAAAAGTCTGGCTTGAAGACCAAGTAGCGGCCCAGCAGATGTCTGCCAACGGAACAGAGCGGAGATGAGCCACTGATGCAGCCTTTGCCCTGACATGGTGAGCCGTAACCCGACCCTGCAACGAGAGGCCTGTGCCTTGTAAGCCCAGGCGATGCAGTCAGCTACCCATATGGACAAAGTACACTTGGAGACAGCCAACCCCAAGTTTCTGGGGTCATAAGAGACGAAGAGCTGAACCACCCTCCGGTGCTCCCGCGTACGGTCAAGGTAGAAGGACAACGCCCTCCTACAGTCCAGGGTATGCAAGACCATCTCAGCCCGGCTAGCATGAGGCCTGGGAAAGAAAGTCGGAAGAACCACCTCCTGATTGAGGTGGAAGGAGGAGACAACCTTTGGAAGGAACTTGGGGTGAGTCCATAAGACTACCCTGTTCCTATAGAACCTAGTATATGGTGCTTCTGATACTAGGGCCTGAAGCTCACTCACTCGCCTTGCTGAGGTAAGGGCTACCAGAAATAGCGCTTTCCAGGACAGAAAACGCAGAGGGCAAGTAGCCATAGGTTCAAATGGTGGGCAAGTAAGCTGTTGCAAGACCACATTTAAATCCCATTCAGGGGCAGGTGGACGCACTGGAGGCTTAAGCAAAAGCAGGCCTCTGAGGAAGCAAGCCACCAAAGGATGGCTGGATAGAGACTGACCCTCCACCTGTGAGTGGTGTGCTGAAAGAGCACTAAGATGAACTCTAACAGAATTGGACTTAAGGCCTAGGTTGGACAGGTGAAGCAAATACTGCAGCACCACTGGTACCAGGCATGAGAAGGGATTCTCATTGTGTTGAGTACACCAGGTAGAGAATCTACGCCACTTAAGGGCATAAGACTTTCTGGTGGACTGCCTCCTAGAGGCCAAGACTATGTCCTCCACTTCCCTAGGCAGTAGTAAAGGCGCTAGGACTACCCTTTCAGCAGCCAGGCCATCAAATTGAGGGACTGGAGATTGGGGTGCAAGAGAGATCTCTGCTCCTGAGACAGGAGATCGGGTTGCATCCCCAGAGGAAGAGGAGTGTCCACCGCCAGTTGCAACAGTAGTGGGAACCAGGGTTGCCTTGGCCACCTGGGGGCCACCAGAATCACTGAGGCCTTGTCCCGGGTCACCTTGAATAGTGTCTTGGACACTAGAGGCGTGGGAGGAAACACATATAGGAGGCCTGTAGACCATGGAATGAGAAACGCATCCGCTGCTACTCTGAGAGGATGCGGTTGTCTGGAACAGAAACTGGGTAGTTGACGGTTCAGAGGACTGGCAAAGAGATCTATGGTTGGAAGACCCCATCTCAGGAAGATCTATTGAACCACTAAAGGATTCAACTGCCATTCGTGTGGCTGCAGTATCCTGCTCAATCTGTCCGCCAGGTAATTCTCCTGACCTGGGAGGTAGACTGCTTTGAGAAGAATGCCATGATTGACTGCCCAGGAGCAGTTTCTGCGCTTCCTGACATAGAAGGAGGGACCCTGTGCCTCCTTGTTTGTTCACATTGCGGCGCTCCTGCCCCGCCTTAGGGCTAAAGACAGGAGCGGGGCCTATTGCCTCGTGAGGAAGGAGTTTAAAACCTATTCCCCTGGAATGCTGGGTACTGTAGTTTTTCTGCTCCTTTCACTCCGAAATAAAGTGTAGTTGTGCGCCAGAGACGGTAAGGCTTATTTGCAAGTATTTTTTATTATGGTTAAGGTTATTCTTCCATCGCATGACAAATTCAGAAATATGAACCAAACAGGTGCTTTAACACGAACAGAAAGAACTCAGGTATAAAGTCAACTTAAAGTAGAAATTCAGCTTTACTTCTAAGCAGTTTACTCAGCTCTGCCCCAAGAGGTCATTCACTTTAAATGCAGCCTCTTTTCACACACTGTTACGTTCACAGTGCTGGGTTACTTCAGGTGCAGGTAATTAAAGCTTTCCTAGCATGGCAGCAAAACAGCTCCGTAGTATTCAACTCATACACGGCATAACCAGTTTCTTCAGTTTGGTATTTCCACACAACAAATAGTACAGTCCATGCTCTCACAGTCAGGTAAGTCAGAATTATCCTGCATTAATTCCTCAGACTGTATAGAATTATTAGCTTCCTGCAATATTGGCTGTCTGTTTGCTTTTAGCTTTAAAAACGCTTTAAAATCCTGGAGAAGCAATTCAGCCTGTTGTCTGCTAGATAAGGAATTGTTATCAGTTATTAAACTTCCCTCTTGATTAAGGCTGTTTCCCTTTTCCTCTCTCAGGTTAAGTGAATCAGAGTAACTCTTAGGCTCTTTTGTTAAGGTTTCAAATATAGGAGAGTTGGGTTTACCTTCACTCTGGAAACTCTTTGGCAAATCGCTTACTTGTTGCCAAGCCCCTCTTATCCTAGGTGGCTCAGACGTCCTCCAGCTGTGAGAGTTCCCGTGCCTCTCTGGGCCAAACTGTAATTCCCAGAATGAGTTATTTTTCTCTTGCCTGCCGTGAAGGCTTTCTCTCCCAGGGCTCTGCCTTCCTCCAGGTGTCTATTCCAGGGCTAGGTCCACTTTCCTCAGGACTTCCATTTATTGCCTCTGAACAGATTCTTGCAGGTCTTCTTCTACTGCTTCGGCTCAGTCCTTGGCTGCTAGCCTTCTCTCTCTGACTGCTGCTCCTCTGACTGCTCACAGTACTCTGACCGTTCCCTGGGTTCCTTCTCTTCTTCTTCCACTTCTCCTTCCAGCTCTTCTTCTCCTTCCACTTCTCCTCCTCCTTCTTCCCCATAGCAAAGCCATACTCCGGTTTAAAACCAGGTTCTCTTCTAGACACGCCCCTTCCAAGCACTGGGTGTGCCCAATCAGGACTGCACGACTCCTCCCCTGGGCTGGTATCCATGCTCAGCTCAGCAGAACGAAGTCTCTCTTTCTTTCCAGCATTGACAATCTGACGTAAATCCTGTTGCCCTTCAGGATTTTCATCTGTCTCCATAGCCTCAGGAGGGCGCTCTTCACCACAACATAGAAAATAGCAACTTGATTGTCCGTCTGAACCAAGACAGACTGGTGAGAGATGAGATGAGAGAAAGTTCTCAGGGCTAAGCGGATAGCTCTCAGTTCTAAGAAATTGATCTGCTATGCGGCCTCCCAAGGAGTCCACAGGCCTTGAGTACATGCCCCTTGGCAATGTGCACCCCAACCTTGAAGAGAAGCATCGGTTGTCAGCACCTGAGAGTGTGGAGGTGCCTGAAAAGGCACCCCTTGCACTAGATTCGGAAGATGAAGCCACCATTGCAGAGAAGACCATAGTAGGCTGGACACCCTCATCTTGTCCGCGAGGCTTCCTGTGGCCTGGTGCCACTGAGTCCTGAGGCCCCATTGAGCTGGTCTCATGTGTAGACGGGCATTTGGAGTTACATGGACCCTGGATGCCATGTGGCCTAAGAGCCTCAGGAATTGTCTGGCGGAGACCAGAGAATTGCTGTGGAATAGCCTGGCTAGATCCATCAATCTGTGGGCCCTGTCCACTGGTAGAAAGGCCTTTGCCAGAAAGGTGTCCAGTCGAGCTCCTATGAACTCCATGTTCTGGGAGGGTTGCAAACTGGACTTTGCAAAGTTTATGACAAACCCCAGGTGCTGAAGCAGAGCGACAGTGCGAAGGGTGGCTTGATTGGCCTCTTGCGGGGATTGACCCCTGATCAGCCAATCATCCAGATATGGAAAGACAGAGGCCTTGAACCCTGAGGTAGGCCACCACCACCGCTAGGCACTTGGTGAATACCCTGGGGGCGGAGGTGAGGCCAAAAGGCAGCACCTTGTACTGATAATGTTGCCCTCCCACTACAAATCTGAGATATTGTCTGTGATCTAGATGAATGAGGATGCGAGTATAAGCATCCTTTAGGTCTAAGGAGCATAGCCAATCTCCCTGCTGGAGGTAGGGCAGCAGGATTCCAAGGGTAAGCATCTTGAACTTTTCCCTCTCCAGGAACTTGTTCAGGTTTTGCAAGTCTAGGATGGGTCTGAGGCCTCCTGTTCTCTTTGGTACCAGGAAGTACCTGGAATAGAAGCCTTGACCTCTCAGGTGGTGGGGCACCGGTTCCACTGCCTGTTCCTTCAGAAGACCTGGGAGTTTAAAACACGTATGCACGAACATAAAAGCAGAATAAAATGTCGACAACATGAAGCCCCCATAGTTGACCATTGTCTGCATAACAATCATAAATTTGACGAGCTTCAGTGTTTCTGCATCGCTCAAATATTGACGGGCTGGAAGGGTAAATCCAAAGATCAAACTTTACTCTGGCATGAACAGCGGTGGATCTATAGATTAAAATCGGTGACCCCAGGAGGTTTAAATGCCCGCATTGAATGGGAGGCATGCGGATGAGTTTTGCAATCCTTTGGTTGATGTCACACGAAGGGAAGGATTAGTAAAGTCTATAAGATCTATTGCCCATGCGTGGCGTTTTTGTAAGCCGGTACGCTTGGATATGGACTGAACAAATGTGTTGGGAGAGAAGAACAGTACTACACTGTTCAAATTGAAAAGATTTGTTTAAGAACAGGTAGTTGGTTTTCTTAAATGATAACGTAATTTTAAGTTTCAATTTTGGAAAGTCGCTACATTTTGTGAGCATGATTCTTGTTTTAATTGTAGTGCTTTCTACCTACAGTGCTTCCTACATACTTCTCTGAAAAACTCAGGTATAGTGTTCTCTATACAACCCCCTGAAGAAACCGGAGAGTGGTGAAACGCAGATCTGGCGCAGAAGGTGACGTTGGGGAAGATGTTAAAAGCTAAACACGAATTTTGAGTTTTCTACTATACATAAGTGAAAAAATAATTCTCATGCAACGTTATATTTTTAAAGGTCATTGATGCAATTTGGGCGATTTTCAGACTATATCTCATAAAACTGAATAATTATTACGCCCGTGAGTCTGAGACCTCAGTTGCTAATATTATAATTTAATATAATTTAACATGAATCAATTTGCAGTATTTGATATAGTTCGACTTTCAGGATAGTATCATCAGAGTATTAAAATTTTGTTATTGACAAACACATGACTCTGAAGAAGTGACCACTGTTGGATTTATGGACCTTCAGAAGACCTGCCAACTCCTGCAGGAGTAAGTCCCTGTGCAGAGGGAGTCTGGGAGGCTCCCCTGGAAAATAGGAGAGGGGTACCTGGTGGAAGTGGAGGAGATAGCCCTTCTGGACTATACTTAGAACCCAGGTATCCCTTGTGACGGCTGACCACCTGTGGGCGAACAGGGCCAGCCTGCCTCCAGTGCTGATAGGGGCCAGCTGAGGAGGAGAGGCTATGCCATTGCAGTCAAAATTCCCCTCCCTGCTGAGCAGGAGCCAGAGTAGGAGGCTTGGGGGCCTTCTGCCAACGGGGCCCATGACCCTGCTGACCCTGTTGGGGAGCTACAGAGGCCTGATAATGAGGGTACTGTTTATAGGCAGATGACTTCCTTGGGTAAAAGGTCTTTTTTCCCGAGCCCTTCTTCTTTTGAGAAGGGGCAGAGGTTTTTCTGGACAGCCTTGTCCGGGTAAGAGTCTCGGTCTCGGGTTCTGCAGCCTTGTCAGCCATGGGCTTGCCAAAGAGGTTTTCACCTCGGCAGGGGACATCGACCAACTTGTCCTGCACCCATGGCTCGAGGTCCGATGACTGTAGCCAAGCCTGACGATGTGCACCGATGCCGGCAGCGGCTATTCGGGCCGAAGCCTTGAAGCCATGATAGGCTGCTCGAGATATAAACTTTGAGCACTCACGAATACCAGAGGACAGAGCATTGAACCTCTGCAAAGGTTCCTCGGAGAGATCAGCAGAGAACCCGGCAATCTCCTTTGCCAGGTGTCGAAGGTACATGCCTATGTACAGCTGGTAGGTCTGAACATGGCAAGCAAGCATAGAGCCCTGGAAGCACTTCTTACCGAGGGCATCCAGATTCCGGGCCTCCCGGCCGGGAGGCACCAAGGAGTGCATCTTCTGACTCTTCCGACGATGCATGGCCGATTCCACAACCATGGAGTGGTGCGGTAATTGTGCCTTTTGGAACCTGGGGCTCTTGCGGACTCAATAGATGGAATCGACCCGCTTGCTTAAAACCGGTGTCGATGCCGGCGCCTCCCACATGCGGAAGAGCAACCGTTCCAGCATCGGAGGAACCGGAACAGTAAAGGCCTCCTTCGGAGGAGAGTCATACTGTAGGGCCTCGAGCTCCTCGGCTCGAGGCTCCTCCTCGGGATCCGCGAGGAATGCCAAAGCCTTGGCCATGTCCCGCACAAAGTCCGAGAACTAGGTACCCTCTGGGGGGGACCTTCTCCGAGGCTCGGACTCAGGCGAGTCCGAAGGAACAAACCGAGTCCAAAAGGTGTCGGGCGACTCCTCATCCTCCGTCTCCCAGCCGGACTCCTCGGAGGAGGAATCGAGCGGCTCCGGTCGGGCAGGCATCGATCCCTCTGCCCTGATGACCTCGGTCCCGAACGGGAGGCTGAGGGGGACCTTGGCCGAGGATCGACTCGAGCTCGCATGGACTCGAGGATCGGCTCGGCCTCCGGGGTCAACTTGGACGTCGATGTCCCGGTGGTCGGGGCAGATGCACCGGTGAGACCGGCGATCAGTGCCCGCTGCTGTTCCATGAAGGCAGCCAAGCTGCTCTCCAAGACCATCAACCTGAGTCCGAGCTCAGGAGTCTCAGCAGCCCCCGACTCGGGCCCCGGCGGCGCCAGGCCCGACGTCGGCTCCCCTGGAGGTAGGTCCACGAGGACTACAGTACTCACGTGACCCAGGGACTCCATCTCCACACGAGGTTGTTTTGCAGGCCTCTCCAACTCCGAAGACCCGGGACAGCGCTCGGGGCTATACGACTTGGCCCTCGAGGAGCCAAGTGCGTCCACCGACGCCGCCCTCATGGGTTTTTTCTTCTTACGATGCTCCTGCAAGGGAAACCCCCTTTCAGAGGAGCCTCGACGCTGCTCGGGGCCAGAGTCCCGAGATGTCGAGGCCTCTGACGAGGTCCGGGCCCTACTGGACGCGGAGTCAGAGAAGATTCTTTCCTTTTGGTGCTGCCGACTCCTTAACGCCTTAGAGGACATCTTCCCACATGGACCACAGATCATCGGGTCATGATCGGGTCCGAGGCACCGGAGGCAGCAGTCATGTGTGTCGGTGAGAGACATAAGTTTCTTACACCGATCACACTTTTTAAACCCGCTGGCAGCCACTGGGGGAAAAGGGGCCCCTGCAAGGTCAAAAGACAGGGCTGCCAGTGAAAAAAAGAAAAAATGGCGCGAACGCTAGTCACTAAGGACAAAAACCGAAAAAGAGATCCGGGCTCGATACCGATGTATCGGGCCCAGGCGGGAAAGGGACACCGGCGTCGAACCGAAGAAAAACAGGTTAACGCAGAGAAAATCAACTTCTTCCTCAGGTGAAACGAATACACATCCATCGGGCTCCGCAGAAAAAAGAAGACTGAGCAAGATGGCACCCTTGGTCGGGAAGGGGACCGCGCATGCGTGCTGCATTCCCAAAGGCTTTCTATGAAAGCTGGGGAAATGCTCCACATGGGGGCTCCGTCGGCGCCGTCACCCATATGTGAGGACTGACTTCCTGCTTGATCCTGGAGAATACGGCCTTAAGGAACATTGCAAGGTCTCTGCCGACCGAGGAATCCTTGGTAGGGCACTTCTCCAGGCGGTTTTACCAGGTTACTCCAGTGCAACCTCGGCAGATTTCGAAGACTTCTTCTTTTTCTCTGGGTCCGATGTCTTCTCGGAGGAGCCACCGCCGCGGGACTCAGAGGACGCTCGGGCCTCATGGGATGTGCTGGACTTGGAGCTCGGGGAGGACGGGGCCAAGTCGGACCTGGGGAACAATTTCTCTTGCAACTCCGACCTTTTCCTGTTGGCTTTGAGCGTCATGGTCTGGCAAAGGTCGCAGGAGGTGCTGTCATGGTCCAGGCCCAGGCAGCGCAAGCAGCAGTCATAGATGTCCATTACTGAGATGGTTTGACTGCAGTGGTCACATTTTTTGAATCCACTGGGAGACATGGTGGGGAGCACCCGGATGGGGCCGACGACTCCCGGGCGAAAAAAGGCACGAACGCCGGTCGAGGGAGACCTCAATAAAAAAGGGAGCCGAGAACGGCGCCAGCTCGAGGCGGGAAGAAGAACAGGTATGCTAACTGGGAAAAACTAACTTTAAAGGATAATTAGCAGAAAGGTTTCCAGGGAAACAGGACACACGTCCATAGGGCTCCGCGGAAAAAGGGAGACTGATCAAGATGGCACCCTTGGATGGGAAGGGACCACGCATGCATGGTAGCATATCCCAAAGGCTTTTTTTGAAAGCTGGGGAAATGCTTCCATGCAGGCTCTGTCAGTGCCAATGTCACCCGTATGTGAGAACCGACCTCCTGCTTGTTCCTGGAGAATACCAACAGCCACAGATTTTTTGCATCCTCAAAAAAACCTAATCAGTTCAAAACTAAACATCTACATTTATAATTTATAAACAGCTAAGAATAGAAGCTCCAGTTACAACTAGTACATTTGTTGTCCAAGGATACATTAGTATGGATGCAGAGCAGAGAATTAATAGTAACTTTGGTTTAAAAAAAGAACAACAAGGAAAAAAGAACAGATATTCCAAAGAAAAGATCAACGCCAACAGTGACAAACAAAAACAGAACCCAGAAACGAGATAATAGAACAGACAAACTGGGGGTAAGTCACAGTGAGTGTAGATTACGTTGTGTGTGGCGTAATAGGTCTTACCCTGGGGGCAGTGGATGAAGTCCCCAAGGTAAGTCACAGAGAGTGCGGGAGGCAGTAGGTGAGATCTTATCCTCAGGGTAAGTCACAGGGAGTGCTGGGAGCAGTGGATAAGATCTTATCCTGGGGGCACATCAAAGGGAGTGCTGGGAAAAGTAGGTGAGATGTTATCCCCAGGGTAAGTCACAGAGTGCAGGGGGCAGTGGGTGAAGTCTTATGCCCAGGGTAAGTTACAGGGAGTGTTGGAGGTAGTGAGTGAGATCTGATCCCCAGGGCAAATCACAGAGAGTGTTGGAGGGAATAGATGAGGTCTTACCTCTAGTATAAGTTGCAGAAAGTGCTGGGGGCAGTAGGTGAGATCTTATCGTCAAGGTAAGTCACAGAGAATGCTGAGGGCAGTAGCTGAGATCTTATCCCCAGAGTAAGTCACAGAGTGTGCTGAGGGCAGTAGCTGAGATCTTATCCCCAGAGTAAGTCACAGAGAATGCTGAGGGCAGTAGCTGAGATCTTATCCCCAGAGTAAGTCACAGAGTGTGCTGGGAGTAGCTGAGATCTTATCCCCAGAGTAAGTCACAGAGAGTGCTGGGAGTAGCTGAGATCTTATCCCCAGAGTAAGTCACAGAGAGTGCTGGGGGCAGTAGCTGAGATCTCATCTCCAGGGTAGATCACAGAGAGTGCAGAGGGCAGTAGGTGAGATCTCATCTCCAGAGTAAGTCACAGAGGGTGCTGGAGGAAGTGGGTAAGATCTTATCCCCAGGGTAAGTCATAGAGGAGCGCTAGGGGCAGAAGGTGAGGTCTTATTCCCATTTTAAGTCACAGAACATGCTGGAGGCAGTAGGGGATGTCTTATCTCCAGCGTAGTCACAGAGAATGCTAGAGGAAACACTGTGATAGCAAACTGTGGCACAAAGTAAACAGAAGGGCACTAACACCATCAATATAAGCAGCGTTGCCGTCCCTCCCCATCTTGCAGCTGCTCGCGCAGCTGCCCTTGGCATGACCACATTCACATCTGCCTGATGAAGATTCCTATTATTCGAGTCTGAGAATATTTTTCCTGCAGAAGTGGAACCGCAGCCTCCTCACTGCAATAACTTAAGAATCAGTTACCTAGCAACAGGCACAACATTCAGGAGAAATATTACAGTTCAGCATTGCCCTGAACACTGGTGACTGATCTGTGCACTATTCAAAATAATGTCAGATGATCCTAGTTTGAGCAATCAAGTCATAGGAAAGTCCAGGAAAGAGACTGTGCATTATTTACACGTGGCCCTGTATGTCTATCATTATTATTTGACCAAATTGAAACTGTGGGTACCCATGTCATTGGGGGTGCAGGGGACACCTCCATCATCAACTACTACTGAACATTTGTATAGCGCTACAAGTCGTACGCAGCGCTGCACAGACATGTAAGAGACAGTCCCTGCTCATCAGAGCTTACAATCTAGTCAAGACAAACAGAAGGTTTAGGAAGGGATAAAGCAAGAGGAAAGAAAAAGGAGATCAGGTGAGTCAAGATCCAAAAGCAGCATAGCATCACTTCCCATTTTCTCCTCTGCCAACCCTGTTCTCTGGGTGTCCGCCCCCTCCTTATCCTGTTTGTCCTATACAATTACGCCAGTCTGACAGTAGCTGCATTTCTGGAAAATAACTGCAGTGAGGGGCCTTGAGAGTTGTCACACTGTCACAGGCTCCTACACAGCCTATGGGAGGGCTGGGGCACCGCCAAGGCTCACCAGAGGGTCCATGCTGAACTTACTTTCTCAGAGTGCTGCAGCTGTGGGACTGGTGGACATATACAGGACAAGCAATGAGGTGACAGCATCCAGGCAGCAGCATAAGAGTGGCAGTGACATTCCAGTCTCTACTCTCTTCTATATGTGTTTGTACAGTGCTGCGTATGCCTTGTAGCACTATATAAATGATTGATAGTAGTAGTAGAAAATCTAGTGCTGGAGACAGTTGCCTACAGACAGTGCTTATGCCTAAAATCTAGGCCTGCAGGCTACGGATCTGGTGCTGCGGACGCTTCTGCACCCCTAATACTGAACACTGTGCCAAGGAAAGGGTTTGGATAATAGCACCCCTATATCATTTTGAAAGATGGCTCCTGTGCTCTGCAGGTCTTTCACTGTTACCTTCAAGCTGAGAAGTCACAAATGGCAACCTGCTTGTTCTATTCTACAAATATACCCAAGAGTATCAAATGAGCTAAAGCAAAACTATTGGGCTCTGAAGGGGGGGGGGGGGGAACAGAAAAACCAAAGCAGGAAAACGGCAGGATATTAGAGTTGGCCCCCATCCGCACTGGATGCAGCTAGACCGCAGGGACATCATCACTTCTCCCATGTTTCTGCTATGCCCACTTTAGGGGATGGTCAGGGGTGAAAGGACGGGGACATGTCAAGGCCATGTGAGTAAAAGGGAAAGGGGGTGGTTCTTGAACACTAAAGGTGCCTCTGCGCTCAGTCTGGAAGGACTTTAGTGCCTGTGGATATCCCTTAGGGCCCAGGCCATGTAAGAACGTAGTGTTGCACTGAGATCTGATGCCTGACACCTTGCTCTTAATACTGCATCCTGCCTGCAATACTCCGACATCAGCACCATCATTTCCCTCTCACCTGCCCTCCAGATCCTCGTCTGCCAGTTCCGATGCTGAGGGTTGCACCAATCAGGATGTCGGGATCGGTGCCGGTCCGGCTCTGCGGAAGGCCGAGCTTCGGTATTAGAGGGAGGGAGGGGGGCTCGCGCCAGGTGCCGAAAGCTGCGGGGAGCGGTGGAGAGCTGGAGCATTGGTACCGGCAGAAGGCGAGGGCTCGGTCCCGGTCGCGGAGACTCACCGGCAGAAGAGGGGGAGGGGGGAATACGGTCTCACTCTGCTTCTTCCAGCCACGTTCAGCCCCGTCCTCGCCGCATCTTGTCTCGCTGCAAAAGGAAACAGCGGTGCGCGCGCCAGGCTGGGCTGCACGCTCCCGCCGCTCGTAGCCGTCGATGACGTCTCCAGCGCTGACGAAGCCTCACTGCTGTACGGGGGAGGAAGGAACCCAGGCTCTCCCCAGCCCATCGACCACTCTTCATCTTCTTCCTAAACCCGTCTGCCCGCATCCTTATCGCCTCCCACATACTCCCAACCTCCATTTTCATCCCTATCTCCTCTTTTATTTTATTAACCGTTTTTTACAAGTCAAAACGGGTTACAAAGAACTGCCCTCCCATCATGAATCCTTCCTTCTCTCATCTACCCTCAACCTCCATCCTTAGCACGTCTGTCCTCCCACCACGAATCCTTCCCTCTCCCATCTACTCTCAACCTCCAACTTTCATGTTATCACCTCTGTCCTCCCATCACTTATACTTCCCCATTCCATCATCCATCTTTCATCTCCCTCTCCCCTCTCCTATCCTTTATCCTTCCCCCTCTCATTACTCCCATCCCAGTATCCATCTTTCATCCTAAATGTCCTCTATTCTCCCATAATTCATCCTTCCCATCATCCATCTTCCATTCTTATCTCCCCTGTCCTCCCATCATCTGTCCTTCCCCCTCCCATCTACTGCCAAACTCAAATTTTATGCTTATCTCCTCTGTCCTCCATCATTAATACTTCTCCCTCCCATCTACTCCCAACCATCTTCCATCCTCATCTCCTGTCTTCTCATCATTTATCCTTCCCCATTCCATCATCCATCTTTAATTTCCATCTCCTATCATCCTTTATCCCTCCCCCTCCGATTACTCTCAACATCCATTTTTCATCCTTATCACTTCTATTCTCCCATCATTTCTCCTTCCTCATCCCATAATCCATCTTTCATCCTTATCTCCTCTGCCCTCCCATCATTTATCCTTTCCCCATTTCCATCATCCATCTTTCATCTCCTCTAGCCTATCATCCTTTTAGCCTTCCCCCTCCATTACTCCCATCCATCTTTCATCCTTATCACCTGTCCTCTCATCATCACTCCTTCCCCTTCCCATCTACTCCAAACCTCCATCTTTCATCCTTATCTCCTCAATCCTCCCATCATTAATACTTCTCCCTCCCATCTACTCCCAACCTTCATCTTCCATCCTTATCTCCTCTGACCTCCTATTATTAATCCTTTCCTCCTGTCCTCCTATCATTAATCCTTCCCTATTCCATCATCCGTCTTTCATCTCCATCTCCTCTATTCTATCATCCTTTATCCTTCCCCCTCCCATTACTCCCAACATCCATCTTTCATCCTTATCTCCTCTATCCTCCCAACGTGAATCCTTCCCCCTCCCATCTACTCCTAACCTCCATATTTTATCTTTATTTCCCCTGTCCTCCCATCATTTATCCTGCCCCATTTCCATCATCCATCTTTCATCTCCTCTAGCCTATCATCCTTTATCCTTCCCCCTCCATTACTCCAAACATCCATTTTTCATCCTTATTTCCTCTGTCCTCTCATCATCAATCCTTCCCCCTCCCATCTACTCCAAAACTCCATCTTTCATCCTTATTTCCTCAATCCTCCCATCATTAATACTTTTCCCTCCCATCTACTCCCAACCTCCATTTCCCATCCTTATCTCCTCTGTCCTATCATTTATCCGTCCCTATTCCATCATCTATCTTTCTTCTCCATCTCCTCTATTCTATCATCCTTTATCCTTCCACCTCCCATTACTCCCAACATCCATCTTTCATCCTTATCTCCTCTGTTCTCCTATCATTTACCCTTTATCATCCAATTAGTCATCTTACTTCCTTATGTCTGTCCTTCCATCATTTATCCTTGCTCATCCCATTATCCTTCCTTATGTTCTCTGTCCTTACATCATTTATCCTTCCTGGGATAATCGTAGCTTTATAGGTATTTACACATCTTAAAAGACAGGAGGTGCTCTCAGGTGAAGCTCATTACCCAAATCAGTCATACACTAAGGACCTGAGATTAGTTAAGCTTCACGTGAACAAGGTATATTACACGTATTAGGTACAGTTTTATTAGTATAAATATCCATAGCAACCCTTAGTAAGTAAAGAAGTTAGATCTAAACACAAACTTAAAACTAAGATGCAGACAGCAGTCCAGCAGCGGGATGGGGACTTTCCAGTCTTTTGCATTGAGTGTCACATGTATGATTTTTTCCCAGTTGGTAAGAGGTCTTACATGTGCACTAGGTGCAAGGAGCTCTTTGCTCTCAGGGAACGAGTCCGTTCTCTAGAGGCTAAAGTAGCAGACTTGGAAAGCATAAGACAGACAGAGAGGTACATAGACAAGACCTACAGGGATACAGTCCTGAAGTCCCACCTCCAGTCTGGCAGCATCCCTGTTGCCATGGAGGAGAGAGGTCACGTGACAGGAGAGCATCACCCTGGTGTGGCAGGAAGTGATCCTGTAACTAGGACCTGTCCTCCAGGTGATGTAAAACCCTCTCGCACCGAGGAAGTTTCTCCGGGGCCATATGCCCATGAGGGAAGGGTTAGGACAGCCGTTATAGTTGGTGATTCGATCATTAGGCATGTAGATAGCTGGGTGGCTGGTGGACGTGAGGATCGCCTGGTGACATGCCTGCCTGGTGCGAAGGTAGCAGACCTCACACGCCACCTAGATAAGATAGTGCTAGGGAGGAGTCTGCTGTCTTGGTACATGTCGGTACCAATGACATAGGAAAATGTGGTAGGGAGGTTCTGGAGGCTAAATTTAGGCTTTTAGGTAGGAAGTTGAAATCCAGAACTTCCAGGGTAACGTTCTCCGAAATGCTTCCTGTTCCACGCGCAGGACCCAAAAGGCAGGCAGAGCTCCGGAGTCTCAATGCGTGGATGAGACAATGGTGCAGAGATGAGGGTTTTGGATTTGTTAGGAAATGGGGAACATTCTGGGGAAAGGAGGGGCTATTCCGAAGGGATGGGCTTCACCTTAACCGGGATGGAACCAGGCTGCTGGCATTAACCTTTAAAAAGGAGATAGAGCAGCTTTTAAACCAGATATTAGGGGAAAGCCGACAGTCGCCCAAGAGCGGATAGTTCAGAAGAATGTATCTTTGAAGGATACTACCAAAAGCAGAGAGGTTCCACAAAAGAGTAAAGTAGCCCAAATGCCCTCAAGTATGGAGCAGACTGAGCTTAAAGATCCCAAATTACCTATGTCTAACAATAGCCAAATTAATATGAATAAAATACATTCTCTAAAATGCTTGTATGCAAATGCTAGAAGTCTAAAAAATAAGATGGGAGAGTTAGAATATATAGCACTAAATGAAAGGTTAGATATGATTGGAATATCAGAGACATGGTGGAAGGAGGACAACCAGTGGGACACTGTGATACCTGGCTACAAACTATATCGTAATGATAGAGCTGATCAAATTGGTGGAGGGGTTGCTCTCTATGTTAGAGAGGGCATTGAGTCAGAAAGGATTAAAGTTTTGCAGGAAACAAAATCTGCTGTAGAATCTATATGGATTGAAATTCCATGTAAAAGGGGGAAGGCAATGGCAGTGGGGGTGTACTATCGAGCGCCTTGCCAGAATGACCAAATGGATGATGAAATGCTCAAAGAAATTAAGGAAGCTAACAAAAGTTACAGTGCAGTAATAATAATGGGTGATTTCAACTACCCCGGTATCGACTGGGTCAGTGTCACGTCAGGACATGCTAGGGAGATAAAGTTCCTAGATGAAATAAATGACTGCTTCTTGGAGCAGCTGGTTCATGAACCGACCAGAGGGGAAGCCATATTATACCTAGTCCTTAGTGGAACACCAGATCTAGTGCAAGAGATAAGGTTGTTGGAGCCACTTGGCAATAGTGATCATAGCATGATCGCCTTTGATTTAATTAGTGGAGGAGGGATAGTAAGGAAATCCACAGTACTACCTTTTAACTTTCGAAAGGGAGACTATGATAAAATGAGGAAAACAGTTAAAACAAACTAAAAGGAGCAGTTGCAAAGGTTAAAGACGTACATCAGGCTTGAAAAATACTATCTTGGAAGCCCAGACCAGCTGTATTCCACGCTTTAAGTGGAAGGAAGTCCAAAAAACTGCCAGCATGGTTTAAAGGTGAGGTCAGAGAGGCTGCTGTTGCCAAAAAAGCATCTTTCAGGAAATAGAAAAAAGAGCCAAACGACGAAACCTGGAAATAGCACAAGCACTGGCAAGTCAAATGCAAGGCATTGATAAGGCAGGCAAAGGGAGAATTTGAGAAGAAGCTTGCTGCGGAAGGAAAAACGTGAAGTAAAGACCTTTTCAAGTACATTCGTAGCAAAAAACCTGTGAGAGAGTCAGTTGGTCCATTAGATGATAAAGGGGTTAAAGAAGCACTAAGAGGCGACAAGGCGATAGCGGAGAGATTGAATGAATTCTTTGCTTCAGTCTTTACTGAGGAAGATGTAGGGATGTTACCCATGACTGAAGTGGTATTTAAAGGTGCGGAAGAATTGAAGGAAATATCAATACATCGGGAAGATGTATTACAACTATTAGATAAACTGAAGAGTAGCAAATCACCTGGGCTGGATGGTATACATCCAAGGGTGTTGAAAGAACTGAAATATGAGATTACTAATAGCAGGTCTGCAATCTGTGAACTATCATTAAAATCATCTCTAATACCTGAAGATTGGAGGATCGCCAATGTAACACCAATTTTTAAAAAGGGTTCCATGGGTGATCCGGGAAACTACAGACCGGTGAGCCTGACTTCAGTACCGGGAAAAATGGTAGAAACCATCATAAAGAATAAAATTACTCAGCATGTAGATAGTCATGACCTAATGGGAGACAGCCAACATGGCTTTAGACAAGGAAGATCTTGTCTTACTAATCTGTTATGTTTTTTCGAAGGAGTGAATAATCAGGTGGACAAAGGTGAGTCGGTTGATATTGTGTATCTGGACTTTCAGAAAGCCTTTGACAAGGTCCCTCATCAGAGACTTTTGGCAAAACTAAAGAGTCATGGGATAGGAGGCAGTGTACTATTGTGGATCAGGAACTGGTTAAAAGATAGAAAGCAGAGGGTAGGGCTAAATGGCCAATTTTCCCAATGGAGAAAGGTGAATAGTGGTGTACCCCAGGGATCTGTGCTGGGTCCGCTGCTTTTTGACATATTCATAAATGACCTGGAAAGTGGAATAACGAGTGAGGTTATCAAATTTGCAGATGACACAAAACTATTTAAAGTTGTTAAAACCCAAGAGGATTGTGGAAAATTGCAAGAGGATCTTGATAAATTGGAAGACTGGGCATCAAAATGGCAGATGAAATTTAATGTGGACAAGTGCAAGGTTATGCACCTAGGGAAGAACAACCCAAACTATGGTTACATGATGCAAGGTTCCACATTAGGAACCACCACCCAGGAAAAAGATTTAGGCGTCATTGTGGATAACATGTTAAAACCCTCGGCCCAGTGTGCAGCGGCGGCCAAGAGAGCAAATAGAATGCTAGGTATGATAAGGAAAGGAATGGAAAATAAAACAAAAGATATTATAATGCCTCTATATCGTTCCATGGTGAGACCGCACCTTGAATATTGTGTGCAATTCTGGTCACCGTATCTTAAAAAGGATATAGCGATATTAGAAAAGGTTCAGAGAAGAGCCACCAAAATGGTAAAGGGGATGGAAGGATACTCCTATGAAGAAAGGCTAAAATGGTTAGGGCTCTTTAACCTGGAAAAGAGACGGCTGAGGGGAGATATGATAGAAGTCTATAAATTAATGAACGGAGTGGAACGGGTAAACGTAGATCGATTGTTTATGTTATCAGAATATAGAAAGACTAGGGGACATGCAATGAAGCTACAGGGTAAACTATTTAAGACTAATAAAAGAAAATATTTTTTCACTCAACGTGTAATCAAACTCTGGAATTTGTTACCGGAGGATGTAGTAAAGGCTGTTAGCGTAGCTGGGTTTAAAAAAAGGTTTGGACAAGTTCCTGGAGGAAAGGTCCATAAACCATTATTAAGAAGGGACCCAGGATATCAATGCTTGAACCAATACAAGCATTGTGGAATCTGTGTCTCTTGCGGAAACTGCTGGGTACGTATGACCTAGATTGGCCACTGTTGGAAACAGAATACTGGGCTTGATGGACCTTGGTCTGACCCAGTATGGCATATCTTATGTTCTTATGTTCTCATCCCATTATCCATCTTTCATGCTTCTCTCCTTTGTCCTCCCAGCATGAATCCTCCCCCTCCCTTCTACTCCCAACATCCATATTTCATCTTTATCTCCTCTGTTCTCCCATCATTTATCCTTTCCCATCTACTCCATCTTCCATCCTAATCTCATCTGTCCTCCCATCATCAATCCTTCCCCCTCCCACCTACTCCCAACCTCCATCTTTAATCCTTATCTCGTCTGTCCTCCCATCATTTATCATTACTCCTCCTATCTACTCCAAACTTCCATCTTTCATCCTTATCTCCTCTGTCCTCCCTGGCACTATCCTGGTAATACTGAAACAGTCTGTCAGGATATTCAATGGTACCTATCTCTCTGGCAGGTGTTGTTAACTGGATAAGTTCTTTTTAAAACCGATCCATTAATTTTTAAATTGTTCGACAATCCTATACCATCGTATCCTGCATAACTATGAATCCTAGATGGACTGTGCTGGTCTTTGTCTGCCATCATTTTTTATGTTATTATGTTTTAAGAGTTTCCCAGCAAACCTTTCTAAGTTCTGAGTCAGTCGTCCAGGTATGGAAAGACAAAGATGCCCTGGTTCCTGAGATAGGCCGCCACCACCGCCAGACACTTGGTGAAAACCCTGGGGCGGAGGTGAGGCCAAATGGAAGTACTCTGTATTGAAAATGACTTCCTCCCACTACAAATCTGAGATATTGTCTGTGGTCTGGATGAATGAGGATATGAGTATAAGCATCCTTCAGGTCTAAGGAGCATAGCCAATCTCCCTGCTGGAGGTAGGGCAGCAGTATTCCAAGGGTAAGCATCTTGAACTTTTCCCTCTCCAGGAACTTGTTGAGATTTCGCAAGTCTAGGATGGGCCTGAGGCCTCCAGTCCTTTTTGGTACCAGAAAGTACCTGGAATAGAAGCCTCACCCTATCAGGTGCTGAGGCACCGGTTCCACCGCCTGCTCCTGTAGAAGACTTGCCAACTCCTGAAGGAGGTTCCTGTGCAGAGGGAGTCTTGGAGGCTCCCCTGGAAAATAGGAGGGGGGTAACTGGTTGAAGTGGAGCAAATAGCCATTTTGGACTATGCTCAGTACCCAGGTATCCCCTGTTATGGCTGACCACCTGTGGGCGTACAGTGTCAGCCGGCCTCCTGTGCTGAGAGGAGCCAGCTGAAGAGGAGAGGCTATGCAGTGGGAGTCAAAACCCCGCTCCCTGCTGTGCAGGAGCTGGAGCTGAAGGCTTGGGGGTTTTCTGCCTACGGGGCCCATGTCCCTGCCCCTTGGCCTGCTGACCCTGATGGGGAGCTGTAGAGGCCTGAAATTGAGGGTAGGATTTGTAGGCAGTAGCCTTCCTCGGGTAAAAGGGCTTTTTCCCTGAGTCCTCCTTCTTCTGAGAAGGGGCAGAAGTTTTCCTGGACAGCCTTGTCCTGGTGAGAGTCTCAGACTCGAGTTCTGCAGCCTTTTCAGCCATGGGTTTGCCAAAAAGGTTCTCACCTCGGCAAGGGACATCGACCAACTTGTCCTGTACCCATGGCTCATGGTCTGATGACTGTAGCCAAGCCTGACAGCGTGCACCGATGCCGGCCGCGGCTACTCGGGCCGAAGCCTCGAAGCGATCATAGGCTGCTCGAGAGATAAACTTTGAGCACTTTCGTATTCCGGATGACAAAGCCTTAAACCTCTGCAAAGGTTCCTCGGAAAGGCCAGCTGAGAACCCGGCAATCTCCTTTGCCAGGTCCCAGAGGTACATGCCCATGTACAGCTGGTATGTCTGGACACGGCAAGCCAGCATAGAGCCCTGGAAGCACTTTCTACCGAGGGCGTCCAGGTTCCGGGCGTCCAGGTTCCAGGCCTCCCGGCCGGGGGGCACCAAGGAGTGCATCTTCAGACGATGCATGGCCGATTGCACAACCATAGAGTGGTGCGGTAGCTGTGCCTTCTGGAACCCAGGTCTCTTATGGACTCAATAAATGGAATCGACCCGTTTGCTGAGAACCTGCGCCGAGGCCGGTGCCTTCCACATGCGGAACAGCAGCCGTTCCAGCATCAGAGGAACCGGTACAGTAAAGGCCTCCCTTAGGTGGAGAGTCATACTGGAGGGCCTCGAGCTCTTCGGCTCGAGGCTCCTCCTCGGGATCCGTGGGGAAAGCCAAGGCTTTGGCCATGTCCCTCATGAAGTCCGAGAACCGGGTATCCTCCGGTGGGGACAGTCTCCAAGGCTGACTCCAGTGAGTCCGATGGGACGCACCGGGTCCGGAAAGTGTCCGGGGACTCCTCGTCCTCCGTCTCCCACTCGGACCCTCCGAGGAGGAATCAAGCGGCTCCAACCGGGTGGGCATCGATGCCATCCACCCCGATGCCGAAGGCACCGGTGTCGACGACCTCGGCCCCAAGAGGGAGACCGAGGGGAACCTTGGCCGAGGATCGATTTGAGACCGCATCGACTCGAGGATCGGCTCGTCCTCCGGGGTCGACTTGGACGTCGAGGTCCCAGTAGTCGGGGCAGATGCACCAGTGAAACCGGCGATCAGTACCCGCTGCTGCTCCATGAAGGCAGCCAAGCTGCTCTCCAAGGCCGTCAACCTGAGACTCAGCTCAGGAGACTCAGCAGCTCCCGACTCGGGCCCTGACGGCGTCGGGCCCAATGTCGGCTCCCCCGGAAGGGAGTCTACGAGGACAACAGCACTCACGTGACTCGGGGACTCCGGCTCCACTCTAGGCAACTTGGCAGGCCTCTCCGACTCCGAGGACCCTGGACGGAGGTCGGGACTATGCGACCTGGCCCTCGAGGGGCCAAGAGTGTCCACCGATGCCGCCCTCACGGGTTTCTTCTTCCTTCTGTGTTCCCGAGAAGGAGACCCCCTTTCAGTGGAGCCTCGACGGTGCTCGGGGTCAGACTCCCGAGATGTCGAGGCCTCTGACGAGGTCCGGGCCCGGCTGGACGCAGAGTCAGAAAAAAGTCTTTCACGCTGATGCTGATGGCTCCTGAGCACCTTAGAGGACATTTTGCCACATGGGACACAGACCACCGGGTCATGGGCGGGCCCGAGGCACCGGAGACAGCAGTCATGTGTGTCAGTGAGAGACATCAAATTCTTACTCCGATCACACTTCTTGAACCCGCTGGCAGCCATCGGGGGAAAAAGGACCCCTTCAAGGTCAAAAGACCGGGCTGCCAATGAAAAAGAGAAAAAAAGCGGGAACGCTAGTCACGAAGGACAAAAAACGAAAAACTAGCTCCGGGCTCGATACTGGTGTACCGGGCCCAGGTGGGAAGGGGAACCGGCGTCGAACCGGGCAAAAACCACAAATCCAACACAGGAAAATCAACTTTTTACTGGGTGACGACACACGTACGTCGGGCTCCACGGAAAAAAGAAGACTGAGCAAGATGGCACCCTTGGGTGGGAAGGGGACCGTGCATGCGCGCTGCATTCCCAAAGGCTTTCTTTGAAAGCTGGGGAAATGCTCCGCACGAGGGCTCCGTCGGCGCTGACGTCACCCATATGTGAGGACTGACTTCCTGCTTGGTCCTGGAGAAAGTAACAGTACCCTGGAAACTACCAATTTGGTACTATCAATATTACTTGACCCCTGTGTTTTTCTTTCCGCTGTAAGACCTGGTCGATTAACAGCCATGGTGGAAATACGTAAAGTAGCACATCTTGTGGCCATGGCTGTGAGAGCGCGTCTATTCCCTCGGACAGTCTCTCACTCCTTCAACTGAAGAACCTCGGACATTTTGCGTTTCTTGCAGAAGCCATCAAGTCTATTACTGGTTGACCCCACCTTTCTAGATGATGATCACTGAGAAAGTCTGCCATTAGTCTAAAAGTATTTTGTATATGAACCTGGATTTATGTGTCTAGATGGGTGGAAGGGTGGATTTGTTGTGTTCTGGTTTTATGTGTTGACGGAACCGTGCCGGTTGAATAGTGAGTACTTGAATTGGGCAGAAATAATAATTCTGTTCGTGTGTTTGTGATTGCACCTTGTGATTGGTGTGGCTTGAGCTACTCCATTTTAGCTTTGTTTAAAACGCGGCTCTATGTGTTGACAGGAATGCACCAGTTGATTGATGGGGCTTGGAACCTATCGGGTTTGAATGCCTGATGTTATCTTCTGCTCATGCGTGGCGTTTTTTTGGACTGTGAGGAGCTGTGTAGTTTGTTCAGCATGTCAAGAGGCACTGCCAGTCAGTTTTGGTGAGTGGTTTTGTATTCTGTTGGGCTCTAGTTGTATATATGGGATGTGTTGGGTCTGCTTTAAGAGCTGGCGTTTTTTGCATGATTGAGCCCCTTTTAAATTTAAAGGGGGTTATTTCTATCTGCAGCCATGGTTGGTATTCTGTTATCATTTTATATGCTTAGCCTGTTTTTTATGGGGGCAATATATCTTTGAGCTCATTGCACAGGTTTAAATATATTTTCCTTTTTTGGTACTCTCTCCTACAGCATGTTTCTTTTGGCTATTCAGAACCCTTGATAAAGCGCATAGTGAAACGCTTGGTTGACATGATGGTGGCGTCGGGGTAACAGATTCATGCCTTGGAGATCATTGCAGTCAAGCTGTGTTTAAGACATGCTCTAGAAGGGAGTATTGTGTACAACCACATTTGATAAGTATTGTAAAAGAGTATGAAATACTGAAAAGAAGTTATCAAATAGTGAAGTATTGAAAATTGTTGAATATTGTAAATAGAGTATTGAAAATTGAATATTGTAAATTGAAAAATATAATGTTTAATAAGGAGGTTTTTTTGGCTATTGATGTGATGGAGATGGCAAAGACATGCTTGGCTCTGTCTGCCTGATCCGTGTAGTCTGAAGCCTTTTTTCTCCTTGATTCTACCTGTGATTAGGTGATTTATTTATTGGTGTTTTTTAATATCTTGCCAATTTATGTTCTAGTAGAGTGAATTTTTGTCTTTTGAATGATGTTCATTTCACTCTGAAACTGAAGTTTTTTAGTTTGATTAGTCTGGACTGTACTGGAAGGACGCTATGGAAGGATAAATTAGACCTTACCTGCTAATTTGCTTTCTTTTAGTCCTTCCAGTAACTGCTGTAACCCCATTATGCTGCTCCTTCATTCATCTTTGTGGAATTCATTGTTCTTGGAGATTAGAGGGCCTGAGAACTGTGCTGTCATAACAGTTATTTTGGTATTATTTAGGGCTCAATTTAGAAGTTCTATTTATGAGTTGGACGTCTGAAAACAGGTACATGGAATGGATGTGCAAATCATGGGTGTGTCCCCAGAGCTATTTTAGAACGCCGGGTATATAGATGTCCCCAGCACAAGAAAGTCCAAGTAGCATTGGAGTGAGGCGGAGGCAAGCCCTGGGTGGAGCAAGGGAATTGCACATCGCAGTGCAATTTCAGAATGGAACAAGCAGGTCAGGCCCTGGTTGTTGAGGCGTCCATGCCTATATCTGCTCCTGACCTGAGCAAAATGTGTTTATATCACCAAAGTCATGTCATGTTTGGATTTTTGTAACTTGGCCCTTGCTGGCATCACACAGGCTCAACTCCATCGACTTCAACTGCTCCAAAATACTGCAGCCCGGATCATTACTCATACCTCCTGCCGGGAGCATATTACCCCATTCCTCATCAAACTTCACTGGCTTCCACTCGCCTACCGTATCCATTATAAAATTCTCATCATGACTCATCGCACCGTATATTCAAATGCTCCGCAATATTTAGTTGATTTGCTGCAATTTCATACTCCTACCCACAGTCTCTGCTCTATCCATATCAATTGGCTAGTCCTCCCCTCCCCCTCTCATGCCCACTTTCACTCCACCTTTTTTTTTCTAGCCCCCTCCCTCTGGAATTCCCTCCCGGTCATATTGTGTCAAGAACCCTCCTTTCCCAAATTTAAGAGTCTTTTGAAAACCCACCTCTGCCAATCCACTTTCAACCTGCCTCCAACCCCCCTAAAACCACTGCTCCTATGCTCCTTTACTACTTTTAGTACCTGTTGAAATTTTATCTCTGTCTCTTGTGTCTCTCTTTACTGCAACTGTGCTGTCACTGTCCTATCATGCAATTGAATTCATTTCCTTTCCCGGCCTACGGCCATTTCTCTGAACTTTGCTTTTTTTGTAAACCGCCCTGGTGTCATAAAGGAACGGTATATCGAGCGATATAATAAGCATAAACAAAAAGAGAGACCTAGAGGTTAGGGCAGCAGCCTAGGGCCAGAAAGACCAGTGTTCAAATCTCACTGGCACTCCTTGTGGCCTTGGGCAAGCACTTTACCCTCCATTGCCTCAGGTACAAACTTAGACCGTAAGCCCTTGGGGACAAGGAAATGTACACAGTACATGAATGTAACTCGCCTTGATCTTCTCCTAGGCTATAAATAAAATAAATACTCGGTCGTGTCACCTCTGAGTATCTGAAATGGCAGGGCAGAAGGTACTAGTCTCATAACACAGACATCCCCCCCCCTTCTTTTCTATCCAGGCTGGGGTATCCAAGTACCCATTCTGCATGAGTACAATTTGGGGAAGTCCATATTTGTGAAAAGGCCTATACTCGTGAATGTACCTGGCCTTTCTATTTGCAAGGGGCCTCTCTTCAGAACCAGTTACTGGGATATTCATCTTTCAGGGTGGGAACAGAGTCATTACAGAAGGCATACTGCCACTCCCCCAGTTTTTGGACCTTCTGCTCTGGATGTCTCAAAACTTTCCTACATGTCCCTTCTAAAATGCCATGTCACATGTTTAGATTCTGTTTACACTATTTTTTATATGTTATGCTGCCAACTGCTGACCTTTTCAGGATACTGTGTCAACATCTTAACAGATGTAGAGTTTTTACTCTGATTGGGGCAAGTGGATAAAATAATCATGGGAATTTACACCTATAAAGTAGATTCTCCATTTTGTAGGGTAGGGCTCTCAAGACCTTACAATCTGGGCTTGCAGTGAGGACACAGTTATTACCAATGCTGCCATTAAAAAAGATGTCTGATGGATAGTCCAGAATCAACCAAATAAGAGTAGGAAGGCAAGGACCCATGAAGGATAGGGAGAGGAGAATAGGAAGGAGAGAACCCAGGAAGGAAAGGGAGAGGAGAGTAGGAAGGAGAGGGAGAGGAGAGTAGGAAGGAGAGAACCCAGGAAGGAAAGGGAGAGGAGAGTAGGAAGGAGAGGGAGAGGAGAGTAGGAAGGAGAGAACCCAGGAAGGAAAGGGAGAGGAGAGTAGGAAGGAGAGAACCCAGGAAGGAAAGGGAGAGGAGAGTAGGAAGGAGAGGGAGAGGAGAGTAGGAAGGAGAGAACCCAGGAAGGAAAGGGAGAGGAGAGTAGGAAGGAGAGTGAGAGGAGAGTAGGAAGGAGAGAACCCAGGAAGGAAATGAGAGGAGAGTAGGAAGGCAGAACCCAGGAAAGAAAGGGAGAGGAGAGTAGGAAGGAGAGAACCCAGGAAGGAAAGGGAGAGGAGAGTAGGAAGGAGAGGGAGAGGAGAGTAGGAAGGAGAGAACCCAGGAAGGAAATGAGAGGAGAGTAGGAAGGCAGAACCCAGGAAAGAAAGGGAGAGGAGAGTAGGAAGGAGAGAACCCAGGAAGGAAAGGGAGAGGAGAGTAGGAAGGAGAGAACCCAGGAAGGAAAGGGAGAGGAGAGTAGGAAGGAGAGAACCCAGGAAGGAAAGGGAGAGGAGAGTAGGAAGGAGAGAACCCAGGAAGAATAGGGGAAGGAGAGAGAAAATCCAGGAATTAAAGAGAGAGGAAAGTGAAAATCCAGGAAGGATGGGGCGAGCAGAGAAGGGGAGAGAAAATGCAGGAATAAAAGGGAGAGGGTAGTAGGAGAGAGGGAACCCAGGAAGGATAGGGAAGAGGAGAGTAGGAGGGGAGAACATAGGATAGGGAGAGAAGGAGGATGAGAACTCAGGAAGGATAAGGAGAGAGAACCCAAGAAGGATAGGGAGAAAAGAAAGGAAGTTGAAGTTCTGAAGATAGGGGATAGGAGGGCAGAGAGATCAAAGGATCAGAGATGGGGATAGGGAAGAAAAGACCTGGGGGTGGGGTGGGAGGGGAGTGGAGTGAAATTGAAAGAATGAGACTAGTGAAAGGCAGAAAACTTGGGAAGGTGCTTAGGTTCTGAAGCTTTAGGGGGAGATTCAAGAGCTGGAGATCAGAGGAAGGGAGAGAACACCAGGAAAGGGACCATGAAAGAGAAGAGAAAAGAAGGTAGAGGATCCCAAATGGGGCAGAGAGAGACTAAAGGACTATGGACTGAGGGATGTCTGTAGGACCCTTCTGGCACCAGTTGCACAAGATGACATCCAATTTGGCCCTTAGGCCATAAACTTTGACCATTTCTGTTCTAGTCAATAAGACAGCAACTTAGGGCCCAATATTTAACTTGGATGGCTATGTACCGCTATGGCGCATAGCTGTCACTGCCAACCGTTAACCCCAGATATTCAATGATGGGATGATATGCGGTATTGAATATCCGAGGTCACTGCACAGCCTCCGCAGAAGCTAACCGGGCAGCAGTGATATTGAACTGCTGCCGAGTTAGCTCCTATGGGTAAAAGATAGGCCAGCTTTTGCTGCACCATCTTTTACGCGTAAGTCGCTAACCGGGCAGCATGCAATATCGCAGCTGCACGGTTAGTGACTTTTGCCAGCCTCAGAATGCCCAGAACATGCCCCAGTGCTAAGCGGTTAGCATTAGGGCATGTAGTGTCGTTAATCGGGGATATTCAGTGGCACTAACCGTGTTAGTGTTGTTGAATATCCCGCTAAGCGGAATTTACATGGTTTACAGGTCTGTAAACCATGTAAATGCCTTCAAATGTTGGGCTCTTAATTCTTAGCAAGAGAGTTTCAGCTGAGAACAGAGGGTGATAACGCATTAGAAGTCAGCAAGACTTGGTCAGAGCCTCCAAAAGGATTCAAGCTACTAGTGTTGGCTTTTGTACTCCTTGAGAGGCTGGTGAGGTCCAGAAGATGCATCCAACTATACATCTCAACCGGTCTAGGCTATGATGTGAGGCAGCAAACCATGCACAATTTAATGAGAAAAGGGAAAATTTTGTTAATCTTGCTTGGGGATATAAAGCGTAGTTACTCACCTGTAACAGGTGATCTCTGGGAACAGCAGGAATTTAGTCCTCACATATGGGTATCGTTGGTACTGATGGAGCCTGTGCGGGAACGCTCCCCAGCGTCCAACAGGAACACTTTTGGGAGCATCCCTCAGCACATGCGTGCTGCCTTTCCAACTGTCCCTCTTCAGTTAAGTTTGTAGCTGAGTGAAAGGATAGAGGGAGAGAGGAAAGAGACAAAGAGAGAGAGAGAGACAACTCCTAGGGGAGGTGGGTGGGTTGTGAGGACTAAATTCCTGCTGTTCCCAGGGATCACCTGTTACAGGTGAGTAACTACACTATCTCCAGGAACAAGCAGGAATGTAGTCCTCACATATGGGGACTCCGTAGCTGAAGATGCCAGGGAGATATCCCCAGGAAGGTGCCACCGTCGAAGGTGAGACTCCTTCCTCCCATGGATCTCTGGCATCCCACCAGGGTTGGTGGGTAGGAGTTGGTTTAAGTTTGAAAGAGATTTTGAAGAACAGCTTGGCCAAAGAAGGTATCCCAATGGGAGGCTTTATCTAGGCAGTAGTGGGCTGTGAAGGTGTGTACTGAGCCCAGGTGGCTGCTCGACAAATGTCATCGATAGACACAGAGTGGAGATTAGTCATGGAAGCTGCCATGGCTCTCACATTGTGAGCTGTGACATGTTCCTGAAGAGGAAGACCCTTACTCTCATAAGTAAAGCACAGTTACTTACCTGTAACAGGTGATCTCTGGGAACAGCAGGAATTAGTCTTCACATATGGGTACGTCGGTACCGACGGAGCCTGCACGGGAATGCTCCCCAGCATCCAATCAGAAAGCTTTTGGGAGCATCCCTCGCGCCTGCACGCTGACTTCCCGCCTTTCCCACTGCCTCTCCTCAGTTGAGTTTCATAGCTGAGACAGAAGGAGAGAAAGAGGAAAGGAGATAGATAGACACAACTCCTAGGGGAGGTGGGTGGGTTGTGAAGACTAATTCCTGCTGTTCTTAGAGATCACCTGTTACAGGTAAGTAACTGTGCTATCTCCAGGAACAAGCAGGAATGAGTCTTCACATATGGGGACTCCCTAGCTGTGGGTGCCAGGGGAGATCCCATAAAATGCGTATCCCTGGAACAGGACGGCATTTCCCAAACCTGGATCCCCGGCATCCCCTGAGGGATGGGGGGTAGGAGTTGAATAGAGAAGAGCTGTAGAGGAACAGCGAATCTAAAGACTACAGAAAAAATGAGTCTTTAGAATGTACGTCAAGTATCATTAAAATATTTAATGAACTAGCACAATATAGAGCTTACCTACTAGATTGTAGGAAGTAGAACTGTGATGGAGTGTACTGTAGATGCAGTAGCGGAATCCTCAAGGTAACTTCACAGCAGTGAGGATGAAGTTCCAAATCTGGAATGGGCAGGTAACCCAGGTGTCAACTGGGGTAGGAGAAGAACGGCAGGTCTTCAATGGAAAGCTTTATGGGAAAAAGCTGAAAACTCTTTTAGGTACAGAGTTAACATTGAGGACTAAAAGAAGAAGACTGACCGATCTGGAGAATTAGCCCAGTCCTGAAGGGAAGAGGGGGTATGGAAAAAAGCCCCTATTCCCAGGGAGAACAGAAGTGTACTCAGAAATACTGAAGATGTACACTGTCTTCCCTAGCTGGTAAGAGATAGGAAGACATTGAAGTTTGATACTTCATAGACAGGGAGATTTATAACAAAAAATAGAAGCTGTTGTCATCACAGCAATAATTGTGTGTATAACCGCTCCCACTTGCTGAGCCGTATGAGAATAGGCAAGCGGACTGTCTGGACCCCTTAAGAAGGGATAGGCTTTATAGCACAGACAGTTAGGGAGATAGCAGGTAATACTTAGCGTCCTATGGACATCTCCCAATGGATATATATATATATATATATATATATGGAGAGACAGACATATCTATATATATGTGCATATATGTCTAGATATGTATGATATATATATATGGAGAGACAGACATATCTATATATATGTGCATATATGTCTAGATATGTATGATATATATATATATATATATGGAGAGACAGACATATCTATATATATGTGCATATATGTCTAGATATGTATGATATATATATATATATATATATATGGAGAGACAGACATATCTATATATATGTGCATATATGTCTAGATATGTATGATATATATATATATATATGGAGAGACAGACATATCTATATATATGTGCATATATGTCTAGATATTTTTGATATATATATATATATATGGAGAGACAGGCATATCTATATATATGTGCATATATGTCTATATATATGTCTATATATATATATCTATATATATATATATATATATATATATATATATATATAGAGAGAGAGAGAGAGAGAGAGAGAGAGAGAGAGAGAGAGAGAGAGAGAGAGAGAGAGAGAGATGGGCATGACTTATGCCCACACAGACTACAGAAATATGTATGTATAGGACATCTACATACATGAATATAAGTCTGAGGATACATGCCTGCAACTGAGCCCCACAAAAACATTCACATGGGGAATGTGATGGGAAAAGATTCATCTAATAAGGGGGTAAAAACCACCTGAAGATATATAGAGAATCTATTTCTGCGGTGCAGGCATGTAGTTCAGTGAATAACCAGTATGGTTGCGTGAAAAAACAGAGGATAATAGCAGTCTGGCACGAGCATGTCAGGAGTACTTTAGGACTCTGACATGTCCAAAGGACAAAAGAAAAACGCATAAACTAAGACACCAGGATGACCCAGCCAAGGGACACAGGGGTATCAGGTACACTAAAAGAGTATGCGTTGTCCAAGTGGAGCAGAAAAGCATAATGCCAAGCTGTAAGGAAAAAGGGGTAGATTCCTGCAAGATTGGGAACTCCTTGGACATTCACACAGGAAAAGCTTGTCTTCTGTATCACAACAGGAGACAAGAGGGTATAAAGAACCCATATAGTCATGGAATGATTATATAAGTTTTTTCTACTATATGGAAAAAACCTTCAGAGATAAAGTCCAATGCTCTGTAGCAAGGGCCCATAGTAGTAAGCTCCTCTGAAGATTGCAGAGAGCATTGTGCAGGAGAATTATGAGATAAAACTGACTGAAGTCAAGTGTGTTGCCACATCCTAGGAAAGGATATGGCTAGAAGAAGATAACCTGCAGTGAGTAGTATTATGCAAGATAGTTGAAAGTAGCTTGCAATGAGTACTAGAATAATCACTGGAACTCCTGCATGCACAGCAACTGAACAAAACAGCAGAGAGGATTCTCCTGTATAAAAACAGAGAGAAAACAGACAAAGGGAGCGGAAATATTCCCGTCCCTGTCTGATGAGTTGCATTGAAGGATAACAAAAAAGTCTACACTGGAAAGAAAGAAAAGTGTTTCAGTATGGTACCAACTCAAGCAGGGGAAACCCTGGAAGAGAGGTGGTTGGAAGGTGACTTACCATATGGTAAGTCAGCTGAAGGAAAAGATGTCCATGTGGGGCAGAAAACTATCATGGGAGAGTTGTAACCTCCCTTCGTAGTAGTAAGAAGGGGAGAATTCTGTAACCCATGGACAAAAGTATCCTAACAGCTTAGCATACTGAAACCCAGTGTAGAGTTTGAAGAATAAACCTCTGCTAAGAAGAAGTTAACTGTAGATTGCAACATATAGGAACCTATGGTTGCTGTTTATGAATAGGCTGGTTAGAGTCTGGAGACCTCAGACTAGGATGAGATGTCCCTTGCTTGGGTACATCTGGAGGATGGGCAGGAGAAGGGTGAAACCTTCTTTTCTTAGGGAAAGAAGGTTTGGTAGGACATTTCCTACGTCCTGGGGAAAAAGAAGGCTTAGGATGGTTTCCAGAACCAGGGAAGTCAGTGGAGCAATGAGCAACCTGACGTAAAGCCTCTCTATTGAAGAGATTTTCTCCAGTACAAGGAGAATTACCCAGTGTATGTTGTGCCCATCTGCTCAAGTCTGAAGCTTGCAGCCAGGCTTTACGACGTGCTCCAATGGCAATAGCAGAGGATCTGCTAACAGACTCAAAAGAGTCTAGAGAAGCACGAGAAAGAAACCAAGAGATATTCCTGTTATGATTAAGAAGCAAGGAATAGTCAGTGGCCTTAGGCTCTGACAAAAAAGGGGACAAATGAGATAATTTCTCTGTGACCTCCTGAAGTGTCAGACTCATAAAAAATATATGAGATAATTCTTGAAGCCAGCATAGAAGTTTGGAAGGTTTGACGTCCAAAGGTATCAAGTGCTTTAGATGCACGACCTGGCGGATAAGAAGAATGCTTCTTCTTACTTCTTACCTTCCTCATTGCTGATTCCACTACAATGGAATGATGTGGAAGTTGATTTTTGTGAAACCCTGGAGAGGGAGGCACCTGATACAGAACATTAGTGGCTGTAGAAGGCGAAGGAACCTTTAAAGGTGATTCCCACATCCTCAGAAGATCCTGCAAAGAATGATGTAAAGGAAGCATTATATTTTCCTTTTCTGCAGGATCTTGGTTAAGAGTAGAGCCAGGAATAGGAATGGCAAGAAAGGTTGCCATGTCAAGGAGAAATTTCTGAAAAGAAGGATCTCCAATGGGAACTATTCCTGGGTAAGCTGAGGTGGAAGAAGCAGCTTGAGCACAAGAAGATATACTGGACTGGTGCAGAAAAAGAATCCTGCTAGATGGACAGTGATACTGACAGTTCTGATTCGAGGCAGTTAGTACTGCATCGTCAGTGCCCGGTATCGATTCCAAGCTAGGCATAGAAAGGATCGATGGCACCGATGGAACTGCAGGAATCGACATCGATACCGATACCGGTATCGGAGACGGTAATGTCATCGAAGCAGTAATCGAGGGCTGCTGAAGCGGTACCGAGGTAGCCAGAGAGCCTTGGTGAATATCCTCGGTACTGCGTAGACGGAAACGATATGGATCGGTTCCGAAACGCGTTGGTACCAAGTCATCTAGACTGGACATTGATTCTAGACTCGGCATCGAAGGGAGCGAGTCTATCGATGCATGTCTAGAAGGTACCGACGTTGGTGGTGGTATCAGCGATGCCGATACAAGAAAGTCAATCGGAGTCGTATCGATCGGTTCCGAAGGTACCGAGGACGTCCGAAGACGATGCTTGGTGAAGAGTGGAACACTCGACACCGGCGCCAATGTCGGGGTATCGGTACCGCTCCAAGCCGATACCAACCCCAAGCATGGCGAAGATACAGGAAAGTCAATCTGGGTCGTATCGATCAGCCCCGAAGGTACCAGATGACGATCCCAGGTGAAGAGTGGAACACTCGACACCGATGCCGATGTATCAGTACCGCTCGAAGCCGGTACCAACCCCGAGCATGGCAGAGATACAGGAAAGCCAATCTGGGTCGTATCGATCGGCCCCGAAGGTACCGAGGACACCAGATGACGATCCCAGGGGAAGAGTGGAACACTCGACACCGGTGCCGATGCCGGGGGATCGGTACCGCTCGAAGCGGATACCACCCCCGAGCATGGCTCAGGTATGTTCTGTGAGGGGTGAGCCCCAGAAACAACCTGAAACCCCGTAAATGCTTTGGAGCCTGAAGACTCCCGCCAGGGTTTTATTGCCAATGGGGTCTTGAGGGCAAGGCCGGAGCCGTCATCATGCTGGGCATGAGACTTACCCTTCAAGAATTGGCTAGTCTTAACAGACTGTTTGTGGGTTACCTGATCCTGGAGAGAAGAATAAACCGGTGTCCTCACCTAAGGAGGAAAAACCGCATTGAGGGAAACTCGAAAAAGGGAAGGTCTTCTCCCAATAATATAGCCTGAGGTATCAGGGGAAAAAGGGTCAGGACCCAAACAGGTTAGACACCAAGCATTGGAGTCTAAAAAGAAAACTAAGTTTCCACAGTGAAAGCACTTCTTAGGGAAAGAAGGCTCCATGTTTGAAAAGGCCTGGTAGGCCCCAAAACGTTATAACAAAAAACTGAGGAGAAAATATTTCTCTAAGTTTGAAAAAGAAAAGAATAAAGCACCGGCGGTACCGGTATCGGCGGGAAAGACAGCCGCGACCACAAGAAAACAAGAAAATAAGGATTTTAAAGAAAAAAGTTTCTGCGGTGACAGGACGTCGTCCTGTTGGCTCCGCGGAAAAACGAAAACTGAGGAGAGGCAGTGGGAAAGGCGGGAAGTCAGCGCGCAGGCGCGAGGGATGCTCCCAAAAGCTTTCTGATTGGATGCTGGGGAGCATTCCCGTGCAGGCTCCATCGGTACCGACGTACCCATATGTGAAGACTCATTCCTGCTTGTTCCTGGAGATAGGATATGCATTGGGCAATCAATTTAGATAAAGTTCTTTTGGAGACTGGAAGTCCCAAATGACTAGGGTCAAAAGCTACAAAAAGTTGCGAGGACTTTCTATGATGCTGTGTTCTTTGAATGTAAAAGGCTAAGGCCCTTTTACAATCCAAAGTATGAAGGTGTCTTGAAGGACTAGAAAGGGGGCTGTTACTTCTGGAGAGAAATCTGAAATTGTGAGTATATACTTCTGGGAATTTTTCTGAAAGGAATTGTTTTTCTTTTAAAGCTAATTAATCTGTGAACCCACTATTTTTTGTTAAATCAGTCAGGGCCTAGTAGAACAGAAGAGAACTTTCTGGTTACCTTTCATACCCAGTAGGGAGCTGTAGTTTAAATTTCATAGTCACTCAGGGCCTAGCATCAGCAAAGTACTTTTAGTTTCAAATTAAAACACAGAAGAGAGCTTTCTGGTTAAATTTAGAATCCAGCAGAGAGCTTGAAGTTTAAATTTCATAATAGGTTAGAGCCTAGCAGCAGCAAAGAGCTATAATTTAAATCAAATCAGAATATAGCTTACCTCAGCAGCACAGGACAGGGTACTGTGTAGCAGCCCTTTTTTTAATAAGTTGTTTAAACTAGATAATAGGGGAAAGCCGACAGTCGCCCAAGAGCGCATGGTTCGGAAGAATGTATCCTTGAAGGATACTACAAAAAGCAGAGAGGTTCCAAAAAAGATTAAAGTAGCCCAAATGCCCTCGAGTATGGAGCAGACAGAGCTTAAAGATCCCAAATTACCCATGTCTACCAATAGCCAAATTAATATGAATAAAATACAGTCTCTAAAATGCTTGTATGCAAATGCTAGAAGTCTACAAAACAAGATGGGAGAGTTAGAATATATAGCACTAAACGAGAGGTTAGATATGATTGGAATATCAGAGACATGGTGGAAGGAGGACAACCAGTGGGACACTGATACCTGGGTACAAACTATATCGTAATGATAGAGCTGATCAAATTGGTGGAGGGGTTGTGCTCTATGTTAGAGAGGGCATTGAGTCAGAAAGGATTAAAGTTTTGCAAGAAACAAAATTTGCTGTAGAATCTCTTTTCCATGTAAAAAGGGGAAGGCGATGGCAGTGGGGGTGTACTATCGTCCGCCTGGCCAAAATGAACAAATGGATGATGAAATGCTCAAAGAAATCAAGGAAGCTAGCAAATGTTACAGTGCAGTAATAATAATGGGTGATTTCAATTACCCCGGCATTGACTGGGTCAGTGTCACAACAGGACATGCTAGGGAGATAAAGTTCCTAGATGAAATAAATGACTGCTTCTTGGAGCAGCTGGTTCATGAACCGACCAGAGGGGAAGCAATATTAGACCTAGTCCTTAGTGGAACACCAGATGTAGTGCAAGAGATAAGGGTGTTGGGGCCACTTGGCAATAGTGATCATAGCATGATCACCTTTGATTTAATTAGTGGAGGAGGGATAGTAAGGAAATCCACAGTACTACCCTTTAACTTTCGAAAGGGAGACTATGATAAAATGAGGAAAACAGTTAAGAAAAAACTAAAAGGAGCAGTTGCAAAGGTTAAAGACGTACATCAAGCTTGGGTGTTGTTGAAAAATACTATCTTGGAAGCCCAGACCAGCTGTATTCCACGCTTTAAGAAAAGTAGAAGGAAGTCCAAAAAACTGCCAGCATGGTTTAAAGGTGAGGTCAGAGAGGCTGTTGTTGCCAAAAAAGCATCTTTCAGGAAATGGAAAAAAGAGCCAAACGATGAAACCTGGAAACAGCACAAGCACTGGCAAGTCAAATGCAAGGCATTGATAAGGCAGGCAAAGAGAATTTGAGAAGAAGCTTGCTGCGGAAGCAAAAACGGGAAATAAAGACCTTTTCAAGTACATTTGTAGCAAAAAACCTGTGAGAGAGTCAGTTGGTCCATTAGATGATAAAGGGGTTAAAGGAGCACTAAGAGGCGACAAGGCGATAGCGGAGAGACTGAATGAATTCTTTGCTTCGGTCTTTACTGAGGAAGATGTAGGGATGTTACCCGTGACTGAAGTGGTATTTAAAGGTGTGGAAGAATTGAAGGAAATATCGATACATCGGGAAGATGTCTTACAACTATTAGATAAACTGAAGAGTAGCAAATCACCTGGGCCGGAAGGTATACATCCAAGGGTGTTGAAAGAACTGAAATTTGAGATTGCAGACCTGCTATCAGTAATCTGTGAACTATCATTAAAATCATCTCTAATACCTGAGGAATAGAGGATCGCCAATGTAACACCAATTTTTAAAAAGGGTTCGATGGGTGATCCGGGAAACTACAGACCGGTGAGCCTGACATCAGTACCGGGAAAAATGGTAGAAACCATCATAAAGAATAAAATTACTCAGCATGTAGATAGTCACGACCTAATGGGAGACAGCCAACATGGCTTTAGACAAGGAAGATCTTGTCTTACTAATCTGTTATGTTTTTTTGAAGGAGTGAATAAACAGGTGGACAAAGGTGAGTCGGTTGATATTGTGTATCTGGACTTTCAGAAAGCCTTTGACAAGGTCCCTCATGAGAGACTTTTGGCAAAACTAAAGAGTCATGGGATAGGAGGCAGTGTACTATTGTGGATCAGGAACTGGTTAAAAGATAGAAAGCAGAGGGTAGGGCTAAATGGCCAATTTTCCCAATGGAGAAAGGTAAATAGTGGTGTACCCCAGGGATCTGTGCTGGGTCCGCTGCTTTTTGACATATTCATAAATGACCTGGAAAGTGGAATAAAGAGTGAGGTTATCAAATTTGCAGATGACACAAAACTATTTAAAGTTGTTAAAACCCAGGAGGATTGTGGAAAATTGCAAGAGGATCTTGATAAATTGGAAGACTGGGCATCAAAATGGCAGATGAAATTTAATGTGGAGAAGTGCAAGGTTATGCACCTAGGGAAGAACAACCCAAACTATGGTTACACGATGCAAGGTTCCACATTAGGAACCACCACCCAGGAAAAAGATTTAGGCGTCATTGTGGATACCATGTTAAAACCCTCGGCCCAGTGTGCAGCGGCGGCCAAGAGAGCAAATAGAATGCTAGGTATGATAAGGAAATGAATGGAAAATAAAACAAAAGATATTATAATGCCTCTATATCGTTCCATGGTGAGACCGCACCTTGAATATTGTGTGCAATTCTGGTCGCCGTATCTTAAAAAGGATATAGCGATTTTAGAAAAGGTTCAGAGAAGAGCCACCAAAATGGTAAAGGGGATGGAAGGCTACTCCTATGAAGAAAGGCTAAAAAGGTTGGGGCTTTTTAACCTGGAAAAGAGACGGCTGAGGGGAGATATGATAGAAGTCTATAAATTAATGAATGGAGTGGAACGGGTAAACGTAGATCGATTGTTTACCTTATCAGAATATAGAAAGACTAGGGGACATGCAATGAAGCTACAGGGTAAACTATTTAAGACTAATAAAAGAAAATATTTTTTCACTCAACATGTAATCAAACTCTGGAATTTGTTACCAGAGGATGTAGTAAAGGCTGTTAGTGTAGCTGGGTTTAAAAAAGGTTTGGACAAGTTCCTGGAGGAAAGGTCCATAAACCATTATTAAGAAGGGACCCAGGATATCAATGCTTGAACCAATACAAGCATTGTGGAACCTGTGTCCCTTGGGGAAACTGCAAGGTACGTATGACCTAGATTGGCCACTGTTGGAAACAGAATAATGGGCTTGATGGACCTTGGTCTGACCCAGTATGGCATATCTTATGTTCTTATGTTCTTTCTGCATTAGAGGCATGAGGCCTCGGAAAAAATACAGGAAGATAAATTGATTGGTTTAAATGAAAAGGCGAAACCACCTTTGGCATAAAGTGTGGGTGAGTTTGAAGAACAACCTTATCATGATGAAATCTAGTATAAGGAGGATCAGCCACTAAAGCTTGCAATTCACTAATGCGACGGGCAGAGGTGATTGCAATTAGGAAAATGACCTTCCAGGTCAAAAACTTAAGGGCTGTAGTGGCTAAAGGTTCAAAAGGCAGCCTCATGAGCAGCCCGAGAACTAGATTTAGATCCCATGCTACCGGTGGTGGCTTGATGGGAGGTTTAGTTAATAAAAGGCCTCTCATAAATCTTGATAGGAGTGGATGAGAGGAAATTGGTTGTCCATTTAAAGGCTTATAAGAAGCTGCAATTGCACTAAGATGGACTCTTACCGAATTGATCTTTAAGCCAGAATTCGATAAGTGAAGGAGATACTCTAGTATCGATTCTAAGGGTATGACCAGGGGGTTTAATCCCTTCTTAGAGCACCATATAGTAACTTCTTGTGGAAAGTTTCCTAGAAGCCTGAAGGATATCTTTTACCTGCTGGGACAGGTTGAAATCCTGGAGGTCTAAGCTTTCAACAACCAGGCCGTGAGGTGCAGGGACTTGGGATTTGGGTGCCAAAGCATCCGTTTCTCCTGGGAAAGGAGATCTGGAGCATGCCCTAACTCCAGAGGTGGCGCTTGAGAGAGATGCAGAAGCAGGGAATACCACGTTTGGCGTGGCCATCGTGGTGCTATGAGAATCATGCGACCCCTGTCTCTCTGAAGTTTGAAGAGTGTCTTGGGGATGAGGGGACTGGGTGGGAAGGCATAAAGGAAGTCCTGACCCCAGTGAAGGAGGAAGGCATCCCTCGCCTGACAGTTGTGTGCCAGAATCCTGGAACAGAACCGGGGAAGTTTGGCATTCAGTGGACTTGCAAAGAGGTCTATGTCTGGAGTGCCCCAGAGATGAAATATCTTTGACACCTGGTCTAGGTGGAGTGACCACTCATGAGGTAGCAGTACTTAACTAAGTTTGTCTGCCCAAAGGTTTTGAATGCCTGGAAGATATACCACTAGAAGGTGAATTTGATGCTCTCTGGCGAGGGCCCATAGTCGTAAAGCTTCGTTGCATAACGACAGAGAGCCTTTCCCACCCTGCTTGTTCACATAGAACATGGCTACCTGATTGTCCGTCTGGACTAGGACTGTCTTGTAGCTGAGCTGGGCGTGGAACACTCGAAGAGCTAAATAGATTGCTCTTAACTCCAGGAGGTTTGTGTGTAAACCAACCTCCTGTGGTGTCCAGGTGCCCTGGGTAGAGAGATGATTCAGGTGTGCTCCCCAACCCACCTGTGATGCATCTGTTGTTAGGGTGGCCTGAAAGAGGGGTTGATGGAAAGGAGACCCTACTGTCAGATTTTCTAATGATTGCCACCATTGGAGGGACAAAATTAGTCATTGAGAGATTGTTATTTAGTCCGACAAATAACCCGTGGCCTGTGTCCACTGTGTGGAGAGGGTCCACTGAGCTGCTCGCACGTGGAGGCGAGCATATGGGACTACATGAACTGTGGATGCCATGTGTCCCAGTAACTGCAGTAGCTCCCGAGCAGTGAGGGAGGATTTGCCTGCTGCTTGGGAAGCTAACTGCATTATGTGAAGACATCGGGCTTATGGAAGGAAAGCCCTTGCCTGTCTGGTATCCAGACAGGCTCCTATGAATTCTAGGCATTGGGAAGCAACTAGTTGAGATTTCGGGAAGTTTATTACCAATCCCAAGTATTGGAGGATTCGCATTGTATGAGACAGTGCAGTACTGGCCTCTGTCACTGTGGAGGCTCGGATGAGCCAGTCATCTAAGTAGGGGAAGACAAAGATCCCCAGGGTTTGTAGAAATGCAGCTACTACTGCCATGCATTTCGTGAATACCCTAGGTGCTGAAGCCAGACCAAAAGGAAGAACCCTGTACTGGAAATGTCTTCCCCTGAACAGGAAACGTAAAAATTTCCTGTGATCTGGATGGATAAGAATGTGAGTGTATGCATGCTTTAAGTCTAGAGAGCAAAGCCAGTCCTGGCTTTGAAGGTATGGCAGAAGAGTTCCCAGAGAAATCATCTTGAATTTTTCTCGAAACAGATATTTGTTCAATTGTCTGAGGTCTAGAATGGGTCTGTGTCCCCCTGTTTTCTTTGGGATAAGAAAATAGGGGGAGTAGAACCCTGCACCCTGTTGAAGAATGGGTACTTCCTCTATTGCCCCTTGGGCCAGAAGTGTGGAGACCTCGTGATCTAGCAGATTGTCTGTAGAGGTTTGTGAATTGAACTGCTTTAGAATTGTAGGAGGGGGTAAGCTGTGAAAATGAAGTTTGTACCCCTCCCCTACAATGGACAGAGTCCAATCTTCTGCTGTTATCTGATGCCATCCCTGGGAATATTGGGGGTTGAGGACCCCTCAGAGGCAGGAAGGCAAAGCTCTCTGCAATGCAATGTGTGCCTTTGAGTCAGTCCTGACTCCTGGCGATCCAGAAGCTCCTGGGTTTTCTTGGCAGTATCACCAGAAGTAGATTGTCAGGCCTTTCTTCTGAGGCAATGGAGGGTTAAGTGACTTGCCCAAGGCCACAAGGAGTGCTAGTGGGACTTGAACCCTGATTGCTTGGTTACCAAGCCAGTGTTCTAACCACTAGGCTACTCCTCCACTCCCCACTAGGCTACTCCTCCACTCTCTAGGAAACTCTCTAGGAAGGAGTCAAAGCCCTTGAGGGGGCTGAACCTGGAGAGCTGGATGGGCTCTCAAGCCTTTTGGTTTCTTTTGTTGTCTGGTTTGTCCCTTTTGGGCAACCTGACCTGGAGCTTGAGTCTGATGGGTATAGGAAGGATAAAACTTCCTCTTTTTGCTAAAAGAGGGTTTCTTATAAGGCTTTTTTTTGGCTGGAGTGGCTGTAGACTTTGACAATCTATCTAAGGTAGAATTGTCCGCATCTAACTCGTTAGCCTTCTCCTGTCAGTTCTTGCCAAAGAGATTTTCTCCCGTGCAAGGAATGTTGCCTAACTTGTCCTGTACCCAAGTCTCCAAGTCTGATGTTTGTAGCCAGGCAATCCGTCGTGCGCCAATGGCAATAGCAGAGGTTCTGCTGATGCATTCAAAGCAGTCAAAGGCTGCACGATTGACAAACTTGGAGACATCCTGAGCATGCTTAACCAGAGTAATAAAGTCTTGTCTCTTATCATCTGGGAGAAATGGGCTCATAAGTTCCAAGTCTCCTGTGATTTCTTTAAGGAACATTCCCATATATAGGATATATGAGCTGATCCTAGCTGAAAGCATGGAAGCTTGAAAAGTTCTGCGTCGAAAAGCATCCAGAGTCCTGCATTCACGACCTGGAGGATTGGATGCATGTCTTTTTGCACTTTTCATCCTACGCATGGCTGACTCCACTACCATTGAATGATGTGGCAGCTGAGTTTTCTGAAATCCAGGACATGGTGGGACTCGATACATAGTATCAAGTCTCCTAGAGTGAGGAGAAGTAGTCAGAGGTGTCTCCCACATTCTGAGCATCAAGTTATGCAGAATTTCATGGATAGGCAGAGTAGCTGCCTCCTTAGGAGCTTTAGGATATTGGAGGATTTCCAATTCCTTTGCTCTGGGTTCCTCCTCAGGAGCTACGGTGATAGAAATACCTTTAGCCGTATCACGGATTAAATCCTGAAATGACATGTCCTCTGGAGGTGACATTCTGCGCTGAGGAGAAGAGGGATCTTCTAAGAGAAACCCTCTAGTGCCAGCAGAATTGTCAGAGTCTTCGGAATCGGAGGATTCGAAGTATTCCTGACTCCGATGCTCTTGCAAAGCACGATCCCGGTACCGATCGAAGTCGGAACCGAGGTGACCCAGTACCACTTTATCCACTCCAGCCGGGGGTGGAATAGGAAGAGTTACCATCGGGGCCGGTACCATCGGTACCGGTGTCGATGTCGGCACCAGTGCCCTTGGGACCACCGGTACCGCAGCTGAGAGAAGAGCTGCAATACTGCGTTCGATAGCAAGAAATCTCTGGTCTATCGACGCTGCTGATGGCTGGGTGTTGGTACCGGTAAGAACGGCTGGAACCCCTGAGCATGGCACAGGTAGTTCTTGCGAGGTTGAAGTCTTGAGACCATCCTGAAGCTCCATCGATGCTTTGGAAGCCGAAGCCTCCCGCCGGGGCTGTTTTGCCGGTGTGGTTCCCTCAAGGGCAATGCCAATGGCCTCTCAATGCTTAGCAGGAGAGCTACCATTTGAGGACCGGCTTTTGTGTTTAGTTACCTGAGATCCATGGGAGGAAGAAGAGGCCCTTGACGATGTCGATGCAATGGATCTGGCATCTGAAGAGAAGAGGCTACCGAGTTTTGCGGTGCGGTTCTGTCTTCCTCTCTTAGTCATCCCCATGCAGGAGAGACATTCAGTTGGAGAATGATCAGGTCCTAATTAGACACCAATCGTGGGTGTGAGTGATGGAAATGGTACCGCCACACTTAGTACATTTTTTAAAACCACTAGTTGGCTTTTCCATGATTTTGGACAAATGGGGCCTAATGCCCAAAATGGTGCCTAGCACCAAAACAGGAAATATATATTTTTTTTTTTTAGAAAAGAAAAGAACCGGCGGTACCGGTAGGTGTCGTGCGGTAGGCAAACGCGACCACAAAAAAAGAATTTTAAAGATGGAATTTTCTGCGGTGACAGGGAATAGGTCCTGTTGGCTCTGCGGAAAACGAAGAACTGAAGAGGGACAGTTGGAAAGGCGGGAAGGCAGCGCGCATGTGCTGAGGGATGCTCCCAAAAGCGTTCCTATTGGACGCTGGGGAGCGTTCCCGCACAGGCTCCGTCGGTACCGACGATACCCATAGGTGAGGACTACATTCCTGCTTGTTCCTGGAGATAAGTAATTTCCCCAGTGCCTTTCCTCAAGGGTATATATTTTATTTTATGTATTTATTTAGACATTATAGGCCTGACATTCAAAGGGAGTAACACAGCAGACCTGCTAACCATGTTACTCCCATTATCCGTATAGCTATTAGCCATGTTAGTGCCGCTGGATATCCAGCTTAGTGACATTTACATGGTTTGCACGTCTGCAAAGCCTGTAAATGCCTTTGAATAGCGGACCTATTGGTTTTATGTAGGTTTGTTCTTCTCTAACCTCCTGTGGGAGTGCATTCTAGATGAAGGCAAGTAATCTTAAGATGAGCCTCATTCATTGAAGGAACCTGCAGCAAGAGCTGATTAGCTGACCGTAAAATACAGCTAAGCACATCGTTTCACATGAGTTCCTCATGTATTGGAGAAGTTGCTCTAGAATGGGTTTGAAACAACTAAATTATCACTTTGCTGTATTGGAAGCCAGTGTAAAGTTATCAGGGATGATGTAATATGATCTCTGCTTCCTGCACCATCTGAAGCACTTTCAAAGACTAGGGAAACACCAGGAATACAACCCTACAGTAACCAAAGATGAAAGCAGCAAAGTATGCACCAGGCAGGAATCAAATGCTTCAGTTTCCAATGCAAACAAAGCTGCTTCAGAGACAGAGCAGTATCTCTTTTGTAGCAAATGTGCCTCCTATCTGGCCAAAAGCCAAATCAAAAATATTCCTGTTGCTAGAGACAAACGATATCTCAGTGTTGTCCATATTTAATACCAATCTATTTTAGACATCTCTAACTGAGCCTGAAACAGAGATTTAGGCAGAAATATCAACATGCCATCTGTACCCTGAACTAGGAATGATCTGTGTGAATTCTAAATCTCACCTCTTGTGATTATGTCAGAAGCATCCCCACATGTAACTAGTTGCATTTACACTTGAAGACTGGCATCACATGCAAAGGCCATTTCAGAAAGGGACTAATTACATGTGCTGATGCAAACCACCGGTATCATCACAGATTGCCCATCTCACAAGGGGAATCATAAGAACATAAGAAATACCATACTGGGTGAGACCAAAAGCTCCATTAATTCCAGTATCCTCTTTTCAACACTGGCCAATCAGGTCACAAATACCTGGCAGGATCCTAAAAGTAGCCAGATTCCAAGCTAATTATCCAATACACATCAATGAGAAAAAATCCAGACATTGGCATTTACACTTGCCCAAGGCATGAATATGTGCCTTCTTGAAGAGGCAGATATAAAGGCTGATGTCAGGCCTTTTGCCTTTATTTGACAGCCTGACCCCTAGTGGTAATATTATGAGATTACCATTGGAGGTCACGGTTACTATTTTGAACCCAGGACCAGGAACAACTGCAATGACTGAGGATTGCTCCTACTCCCACTAGACACTAAGGATCTCAGTAAGGGCAGGGATGGGGGGGTGAGGAGTAGGGGGGGATCTTGCAGGCGAGGTCCTCAGGGAGGAGAACTTAATATTGCAGAGATTGGGCGGGGTGTGTTCATGCCATGGTGGGAGAAATCAGATGCCGGGGAGGGGGGGGGAGGGGGCAATGTTGGGGGGTGATCAGGGAAAGGGAAGGTGAACTTTTACTTACCATTAATTTCCTTTCCTGGAATCCTGCTAGACCAGTGCAGACTAATGAGTTGTGTCCCCCTGCCATCAGATGGTGCGATAGAGAAAATTGCAGAAGCTTTATGACATCACCTTTGGTAAATAATCCTGTACACCTAGGGGTCAGCTTCAGTATAACGCAAGCACCAGGACTTCAGAACAGTTCAAGAATAAGCGATACCAGACTGAAAAGTCGTAAGACTTAGTACTGTACATGAAAAAACAATGAAACTGAGACTCACGGCTGAGGAAGAATGTACAAAACAGAGAACAACTAGGTTGCTGACTTGCTGCACAGAATTACTTCCAGACGGCGACAAGAACAGTATAGGGTGGGTCCTGGACTGTTCTAGCGGGATTCCAGGAAAGGAAATTAACGGTAAGTAAAATTTCATCTTCCAAACCATCCTGCTAGACTAGTCCAGATTAGTAGGGAATACCAAAGCTACACCACCGTAGGATGGAAAGATAGAGTCACAGCCAAGACAGTGGCTCCGAAGCAAGCTGCTTCCCTGGTTTGGAGATCCAAGCAATAATGACAAGCAAATGTAGACAGGGAAGACCCAGTGGCTGCCCTGCAAATATCAAGCAGGTGTATCCGCAATCTTCGGCCCAAGAAGTAGCGTGAGCTCTAGTTGAATGTGCCAGAACCCCACCGGGAACATGCTTATTCTGTAGGATATAGGCCTGGTGGCAGCCGCCCCTTTCTGCAGACCGGAAAATAGAACAAAGAGATAGTCGGAAAGATGAAAAGGACTGGTAACCTTGATATAGCGACAAAAGACACTTCTAACATCCAGAAGATGCAAGGCTTGATTGCGACCTGAACCTGTAAAAATGTGGGAAGAGAAACAGACTGAAGGAATCCTGGCAAGAAAGGGTCTGGAGCTCTGAAACATGCAGGGCAGACATAACCACCACAAGACAGTCTGGAGAGTCAGATCTTTGAGGGAAGAGGCATAAAGTGGTTCGAATGGGGTGCGAGTAAGCGCATGGAGAACCAAAGAAAGATCCCAGCCCAGTACCAATGGGCAGATTGGTGGAAGCAGGGAACAGACTCCCTGCAGAAAGTGGGTGATGTTTGCATGAGAGGCAAGGGAATGCCCCCGAATCGGATTCCTGAAGTATGACAAGGCAGTGACATGCATCTTCAACGAGCTAAGAGCAAGATCCTTATCAAATCTATCATGTAGAATGGAAAGAACAGCCAGCATATCAACTTTTCACAGGGGACAGGGATTTCCAGGGATACCATGAAGAGAAGAGATGCCAAACTTGGGCGTAGGCCCGAGAGGTTGAGGGCCGTCGCGCTTTAAGCAATGTTGAGACCACCTGCGGCAAATAACCCTTGTTCTCTAAGTGGCGCCGCTCAACAGCCAGGACGTAAGCGAGTAAGGAGTGGAATTGTCCATGAAGATGGGAGCTTGACGCAGGAGATCCTGCAGCATGCCGAGACCAGGTCGGCATACCAGGGCTGCCACGGCCAATTCAATGCTACAAGGACTACTCAGCCGGGATGTGTCTCTATTTGACGCAAAACACGGCCGATCATTGGCCAAGAAAGAAAGATGTACAGAAGTTGGAATGGGGACCAGGGCTGAACCAGGACACCCAGTCCCTGAGATCGTGGCTGCTCCTGCAGACTGAAGGAGGACAGTACCTTGGCATTGGAAGAGGTGACCATGAAGTCCAGAATTGGGCAACTCCACTGGTGCACAGTGGTCATAAAGGCCCATGGCGCAAGCTGCCACTCTCTGGGGATCCAGTGTGTAACGACTGGGGAAATCTGCCTGAACATTCTCCACTCCCGCTATACTCTGGGCTGATAGAGCTCAGAGATGTTGCTCTGCCCATGGGAATAAGAGACCTATCTCCAGGGCCACCCCCAGGCACTTGGTTCCACCTTGCCGATTGAGATAACCCACTGTGGTGGAATTGTCTGAGAGTACCCGCACTGCACAGTCTTGTAGAAGAAAGTGAAACGAGTGAAAAGCCAGCCAGACAGCATGCGCCTCAAGGCGATTGATTGTCCAGGTGGCTTTGTGGCCTATCCAAGAGCCCTATGCAGTGTTTCCCAGGCAGCGCACCCCTCAGCCCGCCAGACTGGCATCAGTAGTCAGAATTACCCAATGCAGAGTGTTCAAGGGAATCCCTTTCAATAAGTGACGAGGGCAAAGTCACCATTTTAGGCTGCGAAGCACCAAAGGCAGGAAGAGAAGATGAATTAGATAATCCTGGGTGGAGGGGGACCAGCGGGATAGTAGGGTGTGTTGCAATGGCGCATGTGCGTTTGGGCCCATGGGACCACATGGAGGGTGGATGCCATTGTGCCAAGGACTTGCAAATAGTCCCAGGCTGTGATAGTTGACAGGCTTTGGAAGGCCTGGAGCTGAGAGCAGAGATTCTCGCACCTGCCCTGAGTGAAGAAGACTCGGTCTGTTGCTGTGTCAAAACGAGCTCTAAGGAATTCGAGCAACTGAGTTGGTTGGAGATGACTCTTGGCATGGTTGACCACCCAGCGAGACGGTTCAGGAAACTGATGACCCAAGATACTGCTGATAGCGCCTCCTGATAAGTCTTGGCTCTGATGAGCCAGTCATCTAGGTACGGATGGATGCGGATGCCTTGGCGCTGCAGCACCACTACAACCAGCACCATGGAGAATGTTCGGGAAGCCATGGTGAAACCAAAGGGCAAGAGCTTGAAACTGATAATATTAACCAAGCACCGTAAAACACAGGTACTGCTGATGATCCTTGCAAACTGGAATGTGAAAGTATGCTTTCGCAAGGTCCAGGGAGGCAAGAAATTCCCCTGGGCATACAGTTTGGATGACAGATTTGAAAGATTTTCATTCGGAATCGTGGAACATGAAGGCAGCGATGAACTCTTGAGATCCAAAATAAAATGGAAGGATCCATCCCTTTTGGGCATCACAAAGTAGATAGAATAGTGACCGGAGCTTCATTTGGAAGGAGGAACCAGACGAACAGCATGGTGCTGAAGCGTCAAATATGTGACCGATCTTTTGATGGAGGAGCCGCAGGGAAAGACCAGGAAAGCGCTTGGGACAGGCGCAGCCAGGTCGAGTGTGTAGCCCCTTGAATCACCTTGAGCACCCACTTGTCCGATGTTATCTGGGTCCATTCGTGGGAAAAAAGATGTAACGAACTGCCCACAAGTGGCACCTCGAAATGGACCCCGAGCCTGTCAATGAGAGCATCGTGAGGGACCTGAGAATTTAGTGGTCAAGGAGTAATTATCCTGGTTGTAGGGACCCCCAAAAGGACTGAGGTTTGGATCTCGAATTGTTCGAGGAGACACTGGGTTTGCTGGGATGATAGCGTCGGATGTCCAAAGTGGAAGATGAAGACAACAAAGCTACTGGGCAACGAGAGTTGGATTTCGGCCAGCCTCTGACAAACGCTGAGGCTTGACTTCCCCCAAATCCTTTACTAGCTTCTCCAAATCCTCACCAAAGAGAAGCCAACCCTTAGAAGGCAGCTTAGCGAGGTGGGATTTGGAAGCCACATTGGCACTCCAATGCCGCAGCCAAAGCCAGCAACATGCCACTGTATCAACGGCTACGGAGTGAGATGACAAGTGCAGAAGATCATAAAAGGCATCTGCTATAAAGACGGTGACTGATTCCAGGAGAGGCAAGGCTGAGTCTTCCAGTAGGAGTTGGAGCTATTGCAGCAGAACACGTGACACTAGTCTTTCACATACTGAAGACTAAGGAAGAAGAAGAAAAGGAGGTTTTCAAGAGACTTTCCACTTTTCAGTCAATCTGGTCTTGAAGTGCGATACTGCCTTCTACGGGAATGGTCGTGTGCTTAGTGACGGCAGTCACGAGAGCATCAACCTTAGGAAAACGTAACCACTTGTTCAGGTCCTCCAGGAACCCAAGGTAAAAACGGCCCAAGCAACGCACAGAGCGCAGGGGCACATCTAGGAAAACCCATTCCAGGGTAACCATTTGCTGATGTTCTGTGGGGAAAGGAAAGGCCTTGGATGGCGTCTTGATATCCACAATGATGGGATATGCTGGAGGCTTAGCCAGGTTCGGAGGAGTCAGTATCTCTGAAAGGCAAAGTGCTTCCGTAATCTGGGCAGTCAGAGCCGGAAGGTCCTCTTTATGGAAAATATGAATGTCTTGGCCTTCATCCTCAGTCTCCTGCTCCTCCAGAGGCAAGTGCTCACCTTTCTCTCTGTCAGACTCAGAGTTGAGAGAAAGGTCCTCCAACGGGCACTCACCATCCTCTCCAGCAGGGTGCATGTCCCATGAAGGAGAGGAGGTACCCCTGGCTTGGCTGGTAGAGAGACTGGCATCAGCGTCAGCTGAACTAAGCCTGGCACACTTTCGAAGTAGATGAGCTGCAGGACTTGTCACTGCTAAAGAGCTTGAGCGCCATAAATCCCAGGCCTGACAGAATAATGCCATAAACTGGTGGTCAGAACTGCTAGTATCCGGCTGAGGAGACTGTGAAAGCTGTGAAGTGGGCTGCTGTGACTGAGAAGAGCTGGATTGATGCTGGAAGAGAGTCCTGTGCCAATAAAAGAGTCCTCTTGGTTGGCCCCACAGGCGGCACACAGGTTATCAATTAAATGTTTACGCTTCCTACAAGCTAAACAGAGCTGTAGGGAGTCGGGCATAGCCGCAGGAGAAAGCGTATACTCACCTGTAACAGGTGATCTCCGGGAAGAGCAGGAATTTAGTCTTCACATATGGGTGACGTCGGTACTGACGGAGCCCGCGCGGGATCGTTCCCCAGCATCGAATAGGAAAGCCTTTGGGAGCATCTCACTGTGTCTGCGTTGCTGCCTTCTCGACTTTGTGACTCTCCCTCCTCAGTTGAGTTTGTAGCTGAGATAAAAGGAGAGAAAAGAGAAACCCTGCAACTCCTAGGGGAGAAGGGTAAGTTGTGAAGACTAAATTCCTGCTGTTCCCGGAGATCACCTGTTACAGGTGAATAACTACGCTATCTCCAGGAACAAACAGGAATGTAGTCGTCACAAATGGGACTCCCTAGCTCCCAGATGCCAGAGAAATGACCCCAGAATCGGTAGATTTGCCTCAGAGCAGGGCTCAAGAGGTCATGGATCCGTCATGGATGTTTAGCATTGAAAAGTTCCAGTACGGAGGGTAGAGTTGCCCTAAGTCTGAAAGAGGTGCTGGAGAACAGCCTGACCAAACATGGCATCCCGGCAGGAGTCCTTGTCAAGACAGTAATGAGCAGCAAAGGTATGCACCGAAGACTCAATGGCCACAGAACATAAGTTTGCTGTGGAGGCTGCCATGGCACGAACATTATGGGTAGTGGCATGCCCCTCAAGGGATAGTCCTGCCCTGTCATAAGCAAATGAGATGCAATCTGCTATCCATTTGGATAGAGTACATTTAGAAACTAGGAGACCCAAATGACTAGAGTCAAAGGAAATGAACAACTGTGAAGCCCTGTGATGCTCTCTAGCTCTTTGAAGATAAAATGCTAAGGAACGCTTGAAGTCAAAGGTGGGCAAGGCTGCTTCTGCCCTAGAGGAATGTGGTCTAGGAAAAAAGACAGGAAGGTAAACTGATTGGTTGAGATGGAAAGGAGACACTACCTTTGGCATGAAATGGAGGTGAGTCCTAAGGACCACCTTATCATGGTGGAACCGGGTGTTAGGCGGATCCACCACCAAAGCCTGAAGCTCACTGATACATCTAGCTGAAGTGAGGGCAATGAGGAAGATAACCTTCCAAGAGAGAAACTTTAGTGAGGTTGTGGCTAAAGGTTCAAAAGGCGACTTGAAGAGCTGCTCTAATACGACAATAAGATCCCGTGCCACCGGTGGAGGACTGATGGGAGGCTTGGTCAATAAGAGCCCTCTCATGAAACGCGCCACAAGCAGTTGTGAGGAGATAGGCTGCCCATCTAAGGGATGGTGAGTGGCAGCAATTGAACTGAGGTGAACCCTCACTGAGTTTGTCTTGAGACCAGAGGACAAAAGATGGAGGAGATACTGAAGGAGAGCCCCTACAAGAGCTGAGAAGGGATTGAGATCCTTCTGGGAACACTAGAACTCATAAGAATGTCTGGTGGACAGTTTTCTGGAGGCTAGCAAGATCTCCTTTACTTCCTGAAGAAGGTTAAGATCTTGTAACACTACACTTTCAGCAGCCAAGCCATGAGATGGAGAATGCGGATTGGGATGGAGTACCGTCCCTTCCTCCTGGGAGAGGAGATCAAGAGCTGACCAGAGACTAAGGGGACGAGTCTGAGACAGACGTAGCAGGAAAGGAAACCACGATTGACGTGGCCAGTGCGGAACTATGAGGATCATGTGCCCTCTGTCTGCTTGAAGCTTGAAAAGCATTTTGGGAATTAGGGGCACGGGAGGAAAAGCATACAGGAAATGCTGACCCCAGTGAATGTGGAAAGCATACACATGGAAGGTGGACATCAGGGTTCTGGTGCAAAAACGAGGAAGTTTGGCATTTTGCGGAGTGGCAAAAAGGTCTATCTCCGGAGTTCCCCAGGTCTGAAAGAGGAAGGAGATTGTCTCCTGATGGAGGGACCATTCATGTGGAAGAAGGATCCAACTCAACCTGTCTGCTAGGACATTTTGCTGTCCTGGCAGATATATTGCTTGGAGGTATATACGGTGAGCAATGGCAAAGGACCAACGATGGAGAGCCTCCTTGCAGAGGGGCCAATAGCCCGTTTCTCCCTGCTTGCTCACACAGAACATAGCTACCTGATTGTCCATCTGGATGAGAACTCTGTGGCCCTGAAGTTGTTGTTGAAACACCTTGAGGGCATTGAAGATAGCACGAAGCTCCAGAAGATTTATCTGGAGCCGCAACTCCTGCTCTGTCCAGAGGCCCTGAGTGGAGAGAGAGCCTAAGTGGGCTCCCCTGCCCAGTTTGAAGGCATCCGTTGTCAAGATGCATTATGTGGAGGCATCTGAAATGACCCTATGCGGAGATTTCCTGGGTAGACCACCACAGAAGGAAGTCAGTCCCTGAGGGCCCCGGAGACCTGCCTCCACTGGGAGGACAGAGTCCATTGAGCTGTCCGCATGTGCAGGCGGGCATATGGAACCACATGAACTGTAGAGGCCATATTAGCTAGAAGTTGCAGCATCTCCTTGGCCAAGAGGTTGTCTCTGAGTCACACTTGAGATGCGAGCTGCAGTAGGCGAATACAACGGTCCTGGGGTAGGAAGACTCTTGACCGCCGAGTTTCCAGGAGAGCTCCTATAAATTCTAGTGTTCGAGTAGGAGCTAAATGGGATTTTGCAAGATTTATCACAAATACCAGCTCTTGTAGTACCTGCATTGTGCGAAGGAAGGATAGGTGAACCTCCTGTGAGGTGGCTGCCCTTATCAGCCAGTCATCTAAGTAAGGAAGACGAATATCCTGAGAGTCCTTAATTATGCGGCTACCACCGCCATGCACTTTGTGAAGACTCTTGGGACAGAGGCAAGTCCGTATGGAAGGACTCTGTATTGATAGCGATTTCCTTGGAAGATGAAGCGTAGATACTTCCTATGTTCTGGATGAATGAGGATATGTGTATACGCCAGTTCTGACTCTGGAAATAAGGCAGAAGGGTTCCTGACTCTGGAGATAAGGCAAAATTTCTCTCGTACTAGACACTTGTTTAGGTTTCTGAGGTCTAAGATGGGTCTGTATCCTCCGTTTTTCTTTGGTGTGAGAAAGTAAGGATGTTGGAACCTCTTCTATAGCACCCTGTGAAAGAAGAGAGGTGATCTCTTGTAGCATGACAGCAGTGGGTGGGGGGGGGGGTTGAGAATGATATTTCCCCACTAGGGTGGAGGGGGGTGCTTTGTAAATGAAGTTTGTGTCCCTCTCACACTATGGTTAGTGTTCCACTGCTCTGAGATGCCATCTGTGGGCATAATGACAGAGTCTACCTGCTATGTGGAGGGAGTGGGGATTCTGCAGGGGCAGGGTGGCTATGATCTTAGGAAGAAGTCAAAAACCAGGCACAGATTGTGTCTGCGCAGCTGGATGTGGTTTAGGAGCCTGTGGCTTCTTTTGTTGCTTGGGCGGCTGTTGCCTCTTCTGGGTACTCTGAGGCTGGTATTAAGAAGCCGGGGGGTAAGAAGGGAAAATTGTTTTCTTCTTACCAAAGAAAGCTTTCTTTGCAGCTTTGAATTCGTTTTGGCAGGGGTGACAGTGGTTTTGGAAAGCTTGTTGAGGGTGGTATTTTCAGATTCTAACTGAGAAGCCTTATCCTGCCTATCTTTCCCAAACAGTTTCTCTCCTGTACAGGGAATATTACCCAGCTTGTCTTGAACCCACTGTTCAAGATCTGATGCCTGGAGCCATGCAATTCTACGTGCACGTCTGCCCTCTTATCATCCGGGAGAAAAGGAGCCATTGATTCCAGATCTCTAGTTACCTCCTTAAGGAACATACCCATATAGAGTATGTAAGAACTTATGCGTGCTGAAAGCATTGAAGTTTGAAAACAGCAACACCCAAAGGCATTGAGGGTTCTCAATTCCCTACCTGGGGGATTGGACGAGTGTGTCTTAGAACTCTTGATTCGACGCATAGCCGATTCCACTACTATTGAGTGGTGTAGAAGCTGTGTTTTCTGGAAATTGGGACTTTCTGGTACCCAAACATGGTATTGAGACGTCGAGTATGGGGGGGAAAATGGTGAGAAGCATTTCCCACATCCGGAGCATGAGGTCCTGGAGTATATGATGAATAGGGAGAGCAGTCGCCTCCTTAGGAGATATAGGATATTGGAGGATTTCCAATTCCTCTGCTCTAGGCTCTCTCAGATGTAGGTGTAATGGAAAGGCCCCTCATCATATCCTCGATGAACTCTTGAAAAGACATGTTTTCAGGAGAGGACATGTGCCGTTGCAGAAACAGCACGGGTTCCTCCAGAAGACTTTGCATTTCTCAGGCGCCGATCGAGTCATCATCCGAAAAATCAGAATCAGTAGAGTCAAAGTATCGGCATGAGCGATGCAAGCTCCGGTACCAATCAAGATCAGTATCAGCCCGAGAAACCTGTCTGACCGGTACCTTGGAACAGGGAACATACTCGAGGGCCAGTATGGGCGGGAGTGCGGCAAGAGGCCTAAAACCCGATGCCAACTGCATTGGCATCGTCATCAGTACTCGAGGGCCAGTATGGGCGGGAGTGCGGCGAGAGGCCTAAAACCCAATACCGACTGCATTGGCATCGTCATCAGTACTCGAGGGCCAGTATGGGCGGGAGTGCAGCGAGGGGCATAAAACACGATGCCGACTGCAATGGCATCATCATCAGTACCGGTGTCAGTGAAACCGCCGGTAAGGTTCTAATCACTATCAATGCTGCCAATAGAGCTGCTAGATTCCGCTCAATGGCCAGGTTATGCTGGTCCATAGAACCTGCCGATGCCTGGGTATCGGTACCGGAAGCATGGGCTACCGTCCCAGAGCATGGCACCAGGAGCTCTCTTGAGTTGGAGGCCTCAGGAGCATCCTGGAACCCGAGTGGCTTTGGAGGGGAGGTCCTCCCGCTGGGGTTGTTTGGCTGGACGATCCACCTCCAGGGCAACGCTTGAGGCATCTCTATGCTTAAATTGAGATCTACCCTTTGGAAGATGGCCTGTCTTCGATGAAGACTTGTGTTTCGATACCTGAGATCCATGAGAGAAAGACAATGCCTTCAATGAAGTTGAAGCAAGTGAGACCGCATCTGAGGCAGCAGAGTTTTGTTGCCTGATTCTGTAGGCCTCTCTTTGTCATCTTCTTACATAGAAGACATTCGGACAGCTGGTGATCTGGGCCGAGGCATTTGAGACACTAGTTATAGGTATCAGTAGCAGAGATAGTGCTACTACACTCAGAACATTTTTTAAAACCATTGACTGTTTTTTCCATCGTGTCGGTAGACTGGATGGAAGGTTGAAGGCCTAAAATGGCGTTGATGTGCCTGAAGAAGTTTAAGTTCTTTTTTTGAAAGAAAAAAAAGGAACAGAATTGAAAATGTCTGTTCTGGCATCGATGGGAAGGCAGACGCAACCACAAAAAACAACAAAGAAAGAAAAATAAAGCAATTTTCTACGGTGACAGGATTTGCTTCCTGCTGGCTCTGCAGAAAACGAAGAACTGAGGAGGGAGAGTGCCCAGTGGTTAAAAAGGGTGCGAAAGCGCAGAAAGGTAAATGATGGGAAAAACAGATCTCGAGACCGACACCCAAGGCTGTGGTGCTCGAAATGGCGGGAAGGGAACTGGCGCTAGCTGGAAAAGACAAAAATGTATTGGAAAGAGAATAAACCTTTTTGAGGGACGAGACACACATCCAAAGGACTATATGGAAAAAGGGAAACTGAGCAAGATGGCACCTTTGGGCAGGAAGGAGACCATGCATGCGTGATGGCATTTGCGAAGGCTTTTTTTGAAAGCTGGGGAATTGCTCCGCGTGGGCTCCGCCAGTGCCGATGACATCCATACGTGAGGACTGACTTCCTGCTTGTTCCTGGAGAAGTGTAGTTATTCACCTGTAGAGCACAGTTACTTACCTGTAACAGGTGATCTCTGGGAACAGCAGGAATTAGTCCTCACATGTGGGTACGTCGGTACCGACGGAGCCTGCGTGGGAAAGCTCCCCAGCTTCCCAGAAAGAAAGCTTTTGGGAGCCTCCCACAGCGCCTGCGCGCTGCCTTCCCGCCTTTCCTAACCAACTCTCCTCAGTTCAAGTTTAAAGCTGAGACAATAGAGAAAGAGAGAGAGGAAAGGAAAGAGAGAGAGAGATACAACTCCTAGGGGAGGTGGGAGGGTTGTGAGGACTAATTCCTGCTGTTCCCAGAGATCACCTGTTACAGGTAAGTAACTGTGCTATCTCCAGGAACAAGCAGGAATGAGTCCTCACATATGGGGACTCCCTAGCTAAGATGCCTGGGAGATCCCCAAGGGTATGAGACCCTGAAGGGTTCCTCGTCTTCCTATGGATCTCAGGCATCCATTCAGGGAAGGAGGGCAGGAGTTGTTCAAGAATGGAACAGTTGTCTGAGGACAGCCTGACCAAACAAGGCATCCCGGCGGGAGTCCTTGTCCAAACAGTAATGGGCTGTGAAGGTATGAACCGAGGCCCAGGTGGCTGCTCGACAGATCTGGTCGATGGACACAGAATGAAGATGAGCCATAGAGGTGGCCATGGCCCTCACATTGTGAGCTGTGACATGGCCCTCCAGAGAAAGTTTCTTACTCTGGTAAGCAAAAGAAATACACTGAGCAATCCAATTGGACAGTGTTCTTTTAGAGACTGGAAGTCCTAAATGAGAAGGATCAAAAGCAACAAAAAGCTGGGAAGACTTTCTATGTTGCTGTGTCCTGTGTAAGTAAAAAACAAGAGCTCTTTTACAATCTAGAGTATGAAGGTTCCTCTCTGCACTGGATGCATGAGGAGCTCGAAAAAAGACAGGTAAATATACCTCTTGATTAAGATGAAAAGGTGAGACCACTTTAGGCATAAAGTGAGGATTTGTCCTAAGGACTACCTTATCATGATGGAACCTTGTATAAGGTGGATTAGCCACTAAGGCCTGCAGTTCACTGATGCGGCGAGCAGAAGTGATTGCAATAAGGGAAATAACCTTCCAGGAAAGAAATTTCAAGGAGGTAGTGGCTAAGGGTCCAAAAGGTGGCTTCATAAGCTGACCAAGAACCAAGTTTGTCCCATGCCACCAGAGGAGGTCGAATGGGAGGTTTAGTTAAAGTTAGGCCTCTCATGAATCTTGCAATAAGAGGATGAGAGGAAATAGGTTGTCCATTGAGAGGCTTAAGGAATGCTGCAATAGCACTCAAATGGACCCTTACTGAATTCGTTTTAAGGCCTGCATTGGAGAGATGCAGGAGATATTCCAATAGAGAATTCACAGGAAGTGCCAGAGGGTCAAGACCCTTTTGAGCACACCAAATGGAAAATCTTTTCCACTTAAAAGCATAGGAACGCCTAGTGGAAGGTTTTCTGGAAGCATGGAGGATATCCTTCACTTGCTGAGAAAGATTGAAGTCTTGAAGGTCTAGGCCTTCAGTAACCAAGCTCTGAGGTGAAGGGACTTGCGGTTTGGATGCCACAAAGTCCCTTCCTCCTGGGACAGAAGGTCTGGCGCAGCTCCCAAGTCCAGGGAGGGGGCTTGGGAGAGATGAAGAAGTAGAGGGTACCACACTTGGCGTGGCCAGCGTGGAGCTATCATAGATCCTTGATCCCTCTGGAGTTTGAACAGAGTCTTGAGAATCAAAGGAATGGGTGGAAAGGCATACAGGAAGCCCTGACCCCAATGAAGGAGGAAGGCATCCTTGGCCTGAACTCCCTGACAGGGAATTCTGGAACAGAACCGGGGAGGTTTGGCATTCCATGGACTTGCAAAGAGGTCTATGTCCGGGGTTCCCCATTCTTGGAAGATTCTGAGTACCTGATCCATGTGCAGGGACCATTCGTGTGGAAGCAGAACTTGACTGAGTCTGTCTGCCCAAGTGTTTTGGATTCCTGGGAGGTATACTGCCAGGAGATGGATTTGATGCTCTCTGGCGAAGGCCCATAATCTTAGAGCTTCGTTGCAAAGCGACAGAGAGCCAGTTCCTCCTTGCTTGTTTATGTAAAACATGGCTACTTGATTGTCCGTATGAATGAGGACTGTCTTGTAGCTGAGGAGGGTATGAAAGACCTTGAGAGCTGGGAACACTGCTCGAAGTTCCAAGTGGTTGATATGAAGAGAGGTCTCCTGTGGGGACCAAGTGCCTTGGGTGGAGAGGTCTTGTAGATGAGCTCCCCAACCTGTTTGGGAGGCATCTGTTGTGAGGGTTGCTTGGGGTAACAAAGGTTGGAAGGGGACCCCAGCAACAGATTTTGAGTGGACATCCACCATTGGAAAGACCAAAAGAGACGTTTGGAGGTTGCTATTTGGTCTGAGAGAGCTCCTGAAGCTTGAGTCCACTGGGTGGACAAAGTCCATTGAGCTGCTCTCATGTGTAGGCGAGCATAGGGTACCACATGTACTGTGGAAGCCATATGGCCTAGCAGCTGTAGCATCTCCCTGGCAGTTAAGTGGCTCTCTGACTGAATCTGGGAGGCTTACTGCACTAGACGTTGACAACGGGCCTGAGGAAGGTAGGCCCTTGCAGAAGTGGTGTCCAACCAGGCCCCTATGAATTCCAGGGACTGAGTAGGGGTGAGCTGGGACTTTGGGAGGTTTACCACAAGTCCCAGGTATTGCAGAATGCGCCTGGTGCGGTTCAGGGAGATCTGAGCCTCTGACTGGGTTGGAGCTCGGATGAGCCAGTCGTCCAGGTATGGGAAGACAAATATTCCCAGAGTGCGTAGAAATGCAGCAACTATTGCCATGCATTTGGTGAACACTCTTGGAGCAGAGGCTAGACCAAAAGGAAGCACTCTGTATTGGTAATGTTTTCCCTGGAACAGAAAACGTAGGAATTTTCTGTGAGATGGATGGATGAGGACATGAGTGTATGCATCCTTGAGATCTAGAGAACAAAGCCAATCCTGACTCTGCAGGTATGGAAGGAGAGTGCCTAGAGAAAGCATCTTGAACTTCTCCTTGCATAGGAATTTGTTCAATTCTCTGAGATCTAGAATGGGTCTGTATCCCCCTGTTTTCTTTGGAATGAGAAAATAGGGGGAGTAAAACCCTGACCCCTGTTGAAGAAGAGGAACTTCTTCTATGGCCCCCTGGGCCAGAAGGGTAGTCACCTCCTGATCCAGAAGGTCGAGGAGAGATGTGGGAGAAGTGAAGTGTCTCACCATGGTGTAGGGAGGAAGGTCTGAGAAATGAAGTTTGTAGCCCTCTCTTATGATGGAGAGGGTCCACTGCTCTGATGTGATTTGCTCCCATCTGGGAGCAAAATGAGCTAACCTTCCTGGAATGGTGAGAGGTTCTGGCTGTCGTAGAGCCAGAAAGGTTAAGTTCTCTAGTATCAAGTCAAAAACCCTGAGGGGGTTGGGACTGCTGGGTTGTAGCAGTCCCTGCAGGTTTAGGCCTGGCCTGTTTAGGTTGCTGACGCTTAGTAGCAAAGCGACCTGTAGAAGATTGTTGGCCAGAAGTGGAAGGAAATCTGCTCCTTTTGTAAAAAGGCTTTTTGAAAAGTTTTCTTCTTGGCTGGAATGGAGGTTGACTTGGAAAGTCTATCCAGAGCAGAATTCTCTGCATCCATTTGAGTAGCCTTTATTTGCCACTCTTTGCCAAAGAGATTTTCACCCGTACAGGGCAGATTTCCTAAACCATCCTGAACCCAGGGCTCTAGATCAGAAGCCTGGAGCCAAGCAATTCTGCGAGCAGCTATGGCAATGCCTGAGGCTCTGCTGGCACCTTCAAAGGAGTCAAAGGCTGCCCTGTTGGAAAACTTTGAAATGTCTTGAGTATGCTTAAGCCAAAGGAGGAACTCATCCCTTTTATCCTCTGGAAGAAAAGGGAGAACGTTGTGCAGCTTTTGTGCAACTTCCTTTAGAAACATACCCATATAAAGGCTATATGAGTTGATTCTGGCAATAAGCATGCTGGCTTGGAGGATTTTTCTACCAAAAGCATCCAAGGTCCTGCATTCTCTTCCTGGAGGAGCAGAAGAGTGTCTTTTGGTACTCTTTATCCTTTTCAAAGCTGACTGCACCACAATGGAGTGGTGAGGAAGCTGAGTTTTCTGAAATCCAGGACAAGGAGGGACACGGTACATAGTGTCCAATCTACGAGAATGAGGAGAAAGGGTGAGAGGAGTCTCCCATAAGTCAATCATATGTTCATGAAGAATTTCATGAATTGGCAAGGTGACTGCCTCTCTGGGAGCCTTAGAGTATCCTAAAATATCAAATTTTTTTGCTCTAGGCTCTGTTTCAGAGGTTACTGAAATAGAGAGTCCTTTAGCCACTACTATTATGAAGTCTTGAAAGGACAAATCCTCTGGAGGAGACATTCTCCTTTTTGGAGAAGTAGGTTCCTCAGGAAGGGTAATGGATACTTCAGGAGACTCATCTGATGAATCAGAATCAGAGGAATCGAAGTATCGTCTGTCCCCTTCCAACGATCGATACGCGTATTGATCGGTACCGACATCGGGCGTTCCCGGTACCGGATCGGTACCGAGAAATAGCCCTGGACAAGGAACCGAAGTCGGTATCCTGGCCGATGTCGATGCAGTCGGTACCGTTATCGGCGCTGGTACCGGTACCGACGCCGGTACTGACAACGGAACTCATTGTGGTACCGTCGGCGTCGCAGCATTAATAAAAGCCATTATAGCCTGCTGCATGGATTGAACAGTGTGATCCATGGACGCCACGACTGCCTGGATGTCGGTACCGGGAGAAGGTGCCGGTACCCCAGAGCAGTCTAACAGGTGATCGGTCGAGGCCGTGCCATCGATGTCAACCTGTAACCCCATAGGAGGAGCTTTGGAAGCCGGAGCTTCCCGCCGGGGTTGTTTGGCTGGGGCAGGATCCTCGAAGGCAAGCCCGGAGGCATCTCGATGCTGAGAGGGAGATTTGCCCTTCAAGGACCTGCTAGGTTTATGTTTGGTTACCTGAGACCCATCAGGAGAGGAAGACCTGGAAGATGTCGATGCCACCGCCGGTGCATCCGTGGGAAACAGCACATGGAGCTTGGCTGCTCGGTTCTGTAACCCTCGTTTAGACATTAGAGAGCAGGACTGGCAATCCGGAATGGAGTGTTCAGGACCCAAACATTTAAGACACCATTCATGGGTATCTGTAACAGAAATTGTACCGCTACACTTAGTGCATTTTTTGAACCCGGAGGCTGGTTTTTCCATGAGGGAAAATTTTCTTGTGGGCCTGTAGGCCTAAGAAGAAAAATACACCAAGTGAGGAAAAAATATATATACATTTTTTTTTTTAGAAAGAAAAGAAAAGAAAAGACTGGCGGTACCGGTCTGGCGTCGGGGAAGGCAGACACGCGACCAAAGAAATAAATTAAAATAAAGAACTTCTTCAGCAGTGACAGGAACACGACCTGCTGGCTCCGCGGAAAAGAAGAACTGAGGAGAGTTGGTTAGGAAAGGCGGGAAGGCAGCACGCAAGCGCTGTGGGAGGCTCCCAAAAGCTTTCTTTCTGGGAAGCTGGGGAGCTTTCCCGCGCAGGCTCTGTCGGTACCGACGTACCCATATGTGAGGACTCATTCCTGTTTGTTCCTGGAGATCAGGTGTTCTCCAGGGACAGCAGGAATTAGTCCTCACATATGGGTGACGTTGGCACCGAAAGAGCCCGTGTGGATGCATCTCCCCATCTTTCAACGAAAGCCTTTGGGAGATGCACCATGCATGCGTGGTCCCCTTCCCGCCCAAGGGTGCTATCTTGCCTCAGTCCGATGACATAGCTAAGACGGTAAAAATTAAAATAAAGAAGCAACTCCAAGGGAAGGTGCGAGGGTTGTGAGAATTGATTCCTGCTGTCTCTACAGTTGAGTAACTACTCTTTCTCCAGGAACAAGCAGGAAGTCAGTCCTCATATATGGGATTCCCCAGCTATAGGCTATCAAGAACCTGTACAAAATGCCATGGGTAACCAGAGGTGGTGAGCCATGAGCTGCAGCAGTTGAGCCCAACTGAGACACTCTCGCAAGACCCAAGTGTCTAGCGGTGAACTAGCACTCTGGTAGCCTGAACACAGAAGAGTCGGATGGCAGGAGTTGCCTACATCCCGAAGAGATTAACAAGAACATGGCCTGGCTGACGATGCTGTCCTGTTGGGACTCCCTCTCCAAGCAGTAGTGAGTTGCAAAGATATGTACTGAAGACCAACTGGTGGCCCGGCAGATTTCTACAACAGGTATGTAACACAGATTCGCTACAGAGGCAGCCATGGCTCTGACGTAGTGCGCCGTGACCCTGTGGTCTAGTGAGATCCCAGTCTGCTCATAGGCGAGGGCAATGCAGTCTGCCACCCAAATGGACAGAGTTCACTTAGTGCAGAAGGGAGGCACCTCCAGCAGCCACAAGGCAGCACAAAGGAGCAGGAGAGCCACGCCACTGGAGGAAAGTGCTTTATTAAAAACAGGATCTGCCCGACACGTGTTTCAGCTGAAGCTTTCTTCAGGGGACTAAGACCTTGTACAAAAACATATACACGGACTTCCGGTGACGTCACGGAGCTGATGGCAGCATAGAAGCCTAGCTCCGTCCGAATCCCGAGATTGAGGTGAAAAAGCGGTGCCCCAAGTGAAAACAAAGTGGAAGGGCAGAGAGCGAACACCATGGCGATGGCAGCGAAGAAAAAGCTGGCCAACTTCCAATCCCCATATGCGCGGAAAGAGGCCGCAGTAACAAATCTCTTCATTAGTGAGAGCTAAGAATGACTTTTGCAAGACGACAAATCATTCATCCATTAGAAAACTATTTCACACAACGACAAAATCAGACCCAAGTATAGGTGGTTAAAATGTAGTTGATAAAGAAATTAAGTCTAGAACTCATCAAGGGACACGAAGAGCAAAAGAGGTTCAACCGATTCAAAAACAAATGAAACTGCTTACTGGCTGCAAACACACCCGTTTCAAACTTTCTAATTGGACCAGCTAATGTAACTATTGAGGAGATTGAGCCAAATGTTTGGCGGGAACAAACAGGGAACCATACTGCATTGTAGTTCCGGAGGCTATAAAAACTATCAGGCATAAGGGACTCCAAGAGAAAGCAGAAGAAAAGTATATAAAACACCATACCTTTCACAACACTGCAATTCTGTCAAAGGGAGCCGTGAAGGAAAATGAAGTCGTTAAATATTTTTAAGGACGTGACATCAGAAAGACGAGAGGATTAATTATGCATGCAAACAATTTACCACAGTCTAAAAACACCATAAATTCAAACCACAAAGAGCAATGGGAGAGCAAAAAACATTTAAAATCAATAGCCTATATGTATAGAAGGGAGAAGGGTCTCACAGATGGCCAAACCTGGCCAAAAAACAGTTCACCATAAATGAAAAGATATTCTCATAAAGGAGTATATAAGTATCCAACATACTGATTAGATAAAGGGGAAGCAAATAAAGGCAAACTAAACAAATAAGAAGCAGCAATACATATCAATCCATCAAGAGCAACAAAGCACAAGAGGCCATAAATTACAAAATTGTGAATTAAAAGAATATAAATAAATAATTAAAATAATAATAAAAAATATAATAATGGGATAGCAAGAGGAGCCAAGGACCCTGAGGTAGCAAACCAACTGACATGAGCAACAGTTAAATAACACAATAGACTGAAAATTGAAAAAATAATAAAAGGTGAATCATGATAAGAAAATAAAAAGACAGAAATATCAATCTCTTGATTGAGGCCATTAAGATGACATGTGTTCAACTGAAAAATAGTACATTGTTCCAACCTGAGGAGGGCTGTTTTGTCTCCTCCTCTCCAGTTGGGGACAACCTGTTTAAAGACCAGAAATCTTAAGTCTGAAATCTTGTGTTGCACCTTGATCCAATATTCAAAAAGGGGCTTCTGCATCACATACATAAGAACATAAGATATGCCATACTGGGTCAGACCAAGGTCCATCAAGCCCAGCATTCTGTTTCCAACAGTGGCCAATCTAGGTCATACGTACCTAGCAGTTTCCCCAAGGGACACAGGTTCCACAAAGCTTGTACTGGTTCAAGCATTGATATCCTGGGTCCCTTCTTAATAATGGTTTATGGACCTTTCCTCCAGGAACTTGTCCAAACCTTTTTTAAACCCAGCTACACTAACAGCCTTTACTACATCCTCCGGCAACAAATTCCAGAGTTTGATTACACGTTGAGTGAAAAAATATTTTCTTTTATTAGTCTTAAATAGTTTACCCTGTAGCTTCATTGCATGTCCCCTAGTCTTTCCATATTCTGATAAGGTAAACAATCGATCTACGTTTACCCGTTCCACTCCGTTCATTAATTTATAGACTTCTATCATATCTCCCCTCAGCCGTCTCTTCTCCAGGCTAAAGAGCCCCAACCTTTTTAGCCTTTCTTCATAGGAGTAGCCTTCCATCCCCTTTACCATTTTGGTGGCTCTTCTCTGAACCTTTTCTAAAATCGCTATATCCTTTTTAAGATACGGCGACCAGAATTGCACACAATATTCAAGGTGCGGTCTCACCATGGAACGATATAGAGGCATTATAATATCTTTTGTTTTATTTTCCATTCCTTTCCTTATCATACCTAGCATTCTATTTGCTCTCTTGGCCGCCGCTGCACACTGGGCCGAGGGTTTTAACAAGGTATCCACAATGACGCCTAAATCTTTTTCCTGGGTGGTGGTTCCTAATGTGGAACCTTGCATCGTGTAACCATAGTTTGGGTTGTTCTTCCCTAGGTGCATAACCTTGCACTTCTCCACATTAAATTTCATCTGCCATTTTGATGCCCAGTCTTCCAATTTATCAAGATCCTCTTGCAATTTTCCACAATCCTCCTGGGTTTTAACAACTTTAAATAGTTTTGTGTCATCTGCAAATTTGATAACCTCACTTGTTATTCCACTTTCCAGGTCATTTATGAATATGTCAAAAAGCAGCGGACCCAGCACAGATCCCTGGGGTACACCACTATTCACCTTTCTCCATTGGGAAAATTGGCCATTTAGCCCTACCCTCTGCTTTCTATCTTTTAACCAGTTCCTGATCCACAGTAGTACACTGCCTCCTATCCCATGACTCTTTAGTTTTGCCAAAAGTCTCTCATGAGGGACCTTGTCAAAGGCTTTCTGAAAGTCCAGATACACAATATCAACCGACTCACCTTTGTCCACCTGTTTATTCACTCCTTCAAAAAAACATAACAGATTAGTAAGACAAGATCTTCCTTGTCTAAAGCCATGTTGGCTGTCTCCCATTAGGTCGTGACTATCTACATGCTGAGTAATTTTATTCTTTATGACATCTCAAGCAACTTCTTTGTTCCATGATGCACATCTTAACGCATCCCGTTGTCTTCCCCACATAGAGAAGGTTACAGGGACATATAATAAAGTAAATGACATTATCTGTATTACAATTCATAAATCTGTCCAACGTATAAGTTTTTGCTGTCACCGGATGTTGGAAAACATTTCTACAGGTGAGAACGTGGTCACAGGCTGAGCAGGACCCACACCGGAAGTGGCCCTTAGTGGGTGCGCTGCATTGGGGGACAGGCAAGTTAGAGGGGACCAAAATGTTAGAGAGATTGGAATTCCTTTTATATGAAAAAAGTAATTCTTGTTCAGAGAAAGCAGAGATCGTCTGGACAATGTGCCACTCACAACGAATGATACCTGTGATTTTCTTGGAAAGACTGGAGAGCCGCATAGGGCAAACCATCTTGTCCATGTCCAGTTGTACTTGCTTTTGCAATAGATCACTCCGTCTGGAGTTTTTCGCTCTATGATATGCCGCCTCTATGTTGTTTGGAGGGATATTCTTTTTCTGCAAATCTGCCACGTAGCAACCCAGCATTATCTTCGAAGTCAGCATCTTCAGTGCAGATACGCCTAGCCCTTAAAAACTGACTGACAGCAAGATTCTTCTTTAATGACGGACTGTGAAAACTGTGGTAATGTAGAAAATGATTGCGATCTGTAGGCTTGCGATATAAAGTGATCTTAAAACCAGTATCACCTTTCATAATTAGAATATCCAAATAATGTAATTGATGGTCATTTACAGAGGCCTCAAACCTTAAGTTGTCATCAGGTGTATTAAGCCAGATAAGAAACTGATCCAAAACCTGCCGTTCACTATCCCAAATGAAACATATGTCATTAATATATCCACGCCACATTTTAATATTGTCTTTGTATGGATGCCTTGATAAAATATTTGCCTCAAAGTCAGAAACATACAGATTGGCTACATCAGGGGCCATAGAGGACCCCCATGGCCACTCCCTTGATCTGGTTCCTTTGGATTAAGTGATTGTCATATAGTACTATCTATTATTTTTAACTTTTTTTAAGTCTTTATTTGAAATGTTACAATTTTAATTTAACCTTTATTTTATACTTTATATTTTATATGTATAATGTTTTGTGTATATGTTTTTGTACAAGGTCTTAGTTCCCTGAAGAAGGCTTCGGCCGAAACATGTGTCGGGCAGACCCTGTTATTAATGAAGCACTTTTCTCCAGTGGCATGGCTCTCCTGCTTCTTTGTGCTGCAGAGTTCACTTAGTTACTGGAAGTCCCAGTTGACTAGGGTCATAGGAGACAAAGAGCTGAGGTGCTTTGTGGTGGCCCTGAGTCCGTTGCAGATAGAAGGACAGGGTCCTTTAATAATCTAGAATATGGAGCATGGTCTCCGCCTTGCCGGTGTGAGGCTTTGGGAAGAGGGTGGGGAGCACCACCTCCTGATTAAGGTGGAAGGGGGACAGCACCTTTGGCAGAAACCTGGGGTGTGTGCAGAGCAACACCCTGTTCTTGTAGAACCTTGTGTAGGGCGACTCTGCCATCAGAGCCTGTAGATCACTGACCCTGCAAGATGACGTGAGTACCACGAGAAACACTACTTTCCAGGAGAGGTACCGCAGGTGTCAGGTAGCCAGCGGTTCAAACAAACACTGCGTTGAGACCCCACACTTCTGCTGGTGGGTGGACCGGGGGCTTGGACAACATAAGGCCCCGCAGGAAAGAGAGATAAGGGGATGAACTGAGAGGGGTTGCCCTCGACAGCATGGTGGTGCACCGCAATAGCACTCAGGTGCACTCTGACTGAGTTGGACTTTAGTCCCACCTGGGATAGGTGGAGTAGGTACTGGAGCAACGCTGTATTGAGCAGGAGAAAGGGTTCACCTGCCTCTCGGTACACTACACCGAAAACCGAGACGCCATCAGAAGGCATATGCCTTCTCATGGAGGGCTTACGGGAGGCCAGAAGGATCTCCTCCACATCATGTGGGAGGTTAAAGGGAGCTAGTGCTACCTTTCAGCAGCCATGCCATGAGTGACAGGGCCCCCAGGTTGGGGTGCAGGAAAGAGCCCTAATCCTGTGAGAGTAGTCCTGGGGCACAGCCCAGGGGAATCGGAGGTGCTACTGACAGACAGAGAAGCAGCAGGAATTAGGGTTGCCTGGGCCACGGGAGGGGGGGGGGCTACCAGAATCAGCGAAGCTCTGTCGCACTGGACCTTGAAGAGAGTCTCGGCGACCAGCGCTGTCGGCAGGAAGGCGTAAAGGAGGCCTTCCATTCATGGGATGAGGAACGCATCTGCTGCCACCTGGGATGGGTGCGTTTGGCAGGAGCAAAAGCGGGTGTTGTCCAGGCTGGCAAACAGATTCACTAGGGGGATGCGCCAGAGTCAGAAAAGCCGGGAGGCCAATCTGGGGTCCAGGCGCCACTCGTGCGGTTGGAGGACTCTGCTCAGCTTGTCCACCAGTGCGCTGTCTGGGCCTGGGAGGCAGACTGCCCGCAAGAGCATCCCGTTGCGTGGTGCATATGAGGAGAGGGCTACCGCCTCCTGGCAGAGGGAGTATGACCTCGTGCCTCCTTGTTGGATTACATAGAACATTGCAACTTGGTTTTCCATCTGGGCCAGCACCGACTGCTGCTGCAACCACTGGCGAAAAGCTCGGAGGGACAGAAATATCGCCCGGAGCTCCAGAAGGTTGATCTGCAACTGGCACTCCATCTCACAATGAGCTCCCCATCCTCGCAGGGAGGCGTCCATGGTGAGCTCTATCTGGGGGGTGGGTGCCTGGAAGGGTATCCCAGCCTGAAGGCGGCAGGAGATCCGCCACCAGTGGATGGAGTCCGCCAGTTGGAGAGTCACTTTTACCCTGTCCTGAAGTCTGCCTGTGGCTTGTGTCCGCTGGGAGCAGAGGCACAATTGAGCTGCCCTCCTAAGCATGCGTGGGTATGGTGTTACATGGACTGTGGAGGCCACATGGCCCAGCAAGGCAGAGGAGAAGGCAAGTGGGCACCAACCGGTGGTTGTACTAATGCGGCTAGCGCCCTGAGGCACTCTGTCCACTCCGGAGGGAGGAAGGCCTTAGCCTGGAGGGTGTCCAGCTGAGCCCCTATGAACTCCAGGCACTGTGCTGGAGAGAGGAGGGACTGGGAGTAGTTTATGACGAACCCCAGATGCTGCAGGACATCAATGGTGTGCTTGGTGGTGTGCTGTACCTCTGCAGCTATGCCTCCACTTATGAGCCAGTCGTCCAGGTAGAGAAAGACCAAGGCCTCTTGGAGACGAAGGTGGGCTGCAACCACTGCTAGGCACTTGATGAAGACTCTTGATGATGACGCCAGTCCGAAGTGTAGCACCCTATATTGATAGTGACCTGCTCCCACCATGAACCGAAGGTATTGATGGTGGGTGGGATGGATCAGGATGTGTGTATAAGCATCCTTCAGGTCTAAAAAGTATAGCCACTCTCCCTGCTGGAGGTAAAGCGTAATTACTCACTAGTAACAGGGGTTTCTCCAGGGACAGCAGGAATCAGTCCTCACATATGGGTGACATCGACGGAGCCATCGTGAAAGCATCTCCCCAGCTTCCAAAGAAAGTTTTTGGGAGATGCCACCACGCATGCATGGTCCCCTTCCCACCCTAGGGTGCCATCTTACTCAGTCAGATGACATAGCTAGAGCTGACAACAGAAGATGGCAAAAATAGTACAGTAACTCCAAGGGGAGGAGGGAGGGTTGTGAGGACTGATTCCTGCTGTCCCTGGAGAACAGCTGTTACAGGTGAGTAATTACGCTTTCTCCAGGAACAAGCAGGAAGTCAGTCCTCACATATGGGACTCTTTAGCTACAGGCTACCGAGAACTTGCAAAAAAACCACGGCACCGCCATGAGCAGCCGCAAGCAAATCTGAGAACAGACTCTGAGGACCCCCCGTGTTCTGGGAGAATCATGGCTCAGGTAGCCTGAACAAGAAGGGTCGGAGGGCAGGAGTTGCCTAAACCCCGAACAGATTACGGAGTACGGCCTGGCCAAAGGCACTGTCCCGCCGGGACTTCCTATCCAGGCAGTAGTGAGCTGCAAAGGTGTGGACTGAGGACCAGGTGGTGGCCCGGCAGATGTTTGCCATAGGGACAGAGTGTAGGCACAGAACTGAGGTTGCCATAGCCCTGACATTGTGCGCTGTGACCCGGTACTCCAACGATAGCCCAGCCTGATCATGGGCAAAGATGATGCAGTCCGCAACCCAGGTGGACAGGGTCCGCTTGGTGACAGCCTCCTCCAGTCGACTGGGGTCGTATGAAATGAAAAGCTATGAGGCTTTGCGGTGGCCCTGAGTATGCTGCAGGCAGAAGGATAGGGCCCTTTTGCAGTCCAGAATATGGAAAACGGCCGCAGCCTTGTCGCTGTGGGGCCGTGGAAAGAAGGTAGGGAGCAACACCTCTTGGTTGAGGTGGAAGACAGATACCACCTTCGGAAGTAATTTAGGGTGAGTGCAAAGCATGAACCTGGTGTAGGGTGGCTCGTCCACCAAGGCCTGAAGCTCGCTGACTCTACGGGCAGGGGTGAGTGCCACTAGGAAGGCAACCTTCCAAGATAGGTAACGCAAATGGCAGGTAGCCAAGGGTTTGAAGGGCGGCTTGGTAAGCTGCGTCAGAAACTCGTTGAGATCCCATTCTACTGGAGAGGGCCAGATGGGAGGTTTAGAGAGCAGCAAGTCACGCATGAATCGGGTAATGAAGGGCTGCACAGAAAGAGGCTTGCCCTCTATGGAGTGATGGATCGCAGAGAGCACGCTCAGGTGTACCCTGACAGAGTTAGATGAGTCCGGTCTGAAAAAGGTGGAGCAAGTATTTCAGCAGTGTATGCACCGGGCAGGAGAACGGATCTACCCATTGCTCCATATACCATACCAAGAATCTGAGCCACTTGAAGGTGTAGGCTCATCTCGTGGAGTTCTTATGAGAGGCCAAGACAACTTCTTCCACCTCCCTGGGGACGTTGAGGGGTGCTAGGGCAACCCGTTCAGCAGCCATGCTGTTAGCGACAGGGACCCCAGGTTGGAGTGGAAAAGCAAACCCTCCTCCTGGGTCAGTAGTCCTGGGGAACTCCCCAGAGGGACCGGGAACTCTGTCGAGAGGCAGAGTAACAGGGGAAAACAAGGTTGTCTGGGCCATCGTGGAGCCACCAGGTTCATGGAAACCTTGTCCCGCTGGACCTTGAAGAGGGTCTGCGCGATTAGTGGTGTGGGAGCGAAGGCATGCAGAAGGCCCTCCGACCACGAGATGAGGAGGGTGTCCACTGCTATCTGGGATGAATGTGATTGGGGACAGCAGTAGCAGGGCAGCTGAGCATTGGTTGGGCTGGGCTGGCAAAGAGGTCCAGACTTGGGGTTCCCCATAGTCAGAATAGCTGCTGCACCATCCTGAGGTCTAGGTGCCACTCGTGTGGCTGGAGGACCCTACTCAGTCTGTCTGATAGGGCACTGTCCAGGCCCAGAAGGTATATTGCCCTGAAGAGCATTCCCTGACTGATCGCATATGAGCAGAGGGCTACTGCTTCCTGGCAGAGGTGATGAGACTCTGTGCCCCCGTTTGTTCTGGAAGAACATCACAATCTGGTTGTCTGTTTGGACCAGCACTGACTGATGCTTTAGGTGGTGTTGGAAGGCCCTGATTGCCAAAAAAATGGCTCTGAGCTTCAGCAGGTTGATCTGCTACTGGCTCTCCTCAAAAGACCAGTTGCCCTGTGTGCGCAGTTCCTTGCAGTAGGTACCCCAGCCCAGTAGGGAGGCATCTGTAGTGAGGACCCTCTAGGGATTTGGGTGTTGAAAGGGCATGCCCTTCTGCAGGTGCTGTGCCTCCTGCCACCAACTGAGTGACTCTGCTAGTTAATGGGACACTGAGACCCTGTCTTGGAGCCTGCCCGTGGCCTGAGTCCACTGAGCAGAGGCACCACTGAGCTGTCCGTATGTGGAGGCGGGAGTTGGGGACTACATGGATTGTGGAAGCCATGTGGCTGAGCAGATGAAGCATGGACCGCGCCAACATGGTGTGATGGTGTTAAACCGCCAGGGCCCTGAGGCAATCCGCCCTGTCCAGGGTGTCCAGGTGAGCCCCTATGAACTCCAGGTCCTGTGTTGGAGAGAGGTGGGATTTGGGGTGGTTTATCACAAACCCAAGATGTTGTAGGACCTTGATGGTGCAGGCCATGGCCTGTTGCACCTCTGAGGCAGTGTTTCCCCTTACTAGCCAGTCGTTCAGATATGGGGAAGACGAAGGCCCTTTGGAGATGGAGGAAGGCGGCCATCACTGCCAGGCATTTAGTAAAGACTCATGGTGCAGAGGCTATGCCGAAGGGTAATACCCTGTACTGGTAGTGGTCACCCCTGACCATGAACCTTAGGTACTGCCTGTGAATAGGATGAATAAGGATGTGGGTATAAGCATCCTTTAGGTCCAAGGAGCATAGCCAATCTCCCTGCTGGAGGTACAGCAGCAATATTCCAAGGGAGAGCATTTTGAACTTCTCCCGCACTAGGTATTTGTTCAGGTTTCTCAAGTCCAGGATGGGCCTTAGGCCTCCTGTTCTTTTTGGGACTAGAAAGTATCTGGAGTAGAACTCTTTTTCTTTTAGGTGGTGTGGTACAGGCTCCACAGCCCTGTCCTTGAGAAGGTCTGCAAGTTCCTGCAGTAGCAGGGCCTGGGTGCAGAGGAGTGCGAGGGGGCTCTCCTGGAAAGAAAGGGGGAGGCGTCTGGTCCAGAGGAAGGAGGTAACCTTCCCTGACCACCTGAAGTGCCCAGGGGTCAATGGTGATGGCAGACCACCGGTGGGCACAATGAATCAGGCGCCCCCCCCCATCAGTAGCTGGTCCCCCATGGGTGGAGAGGATATGCTCTGGGAATCAAAACCCTGACCCAGTCTGGGCTGGAGCTGGTGTCTGGGGCCCTTAGGCTTATGTGGGCCCTGGCCTGCTCCCTTGCCCTGATGACCCTGCTGAGGGGTCTGGGAGGCTTAGTATGGGGGGATAACCTCAGTAAGGCTGGCCTTTCCAGTGGAAGGGAGGCCTTTTCCCCGATGGTTTCTTTTGGGAAGAGTGGAGATCTTCCTCGAGAGTCAAGTTCTGGTGACATACTTGCTCTCGATCTCCGCCGCCTTGTCCTCCATCAACTTGCCAAAGAGGCTTTCACCAAGGCAAGGCACACAGAGGAGTTTTTCCTGGACCCATTGCTCGAGGTCCGATGCCTGGAGCCAAGCCTGGTGTCGAGCACCGTTGCCTGTGATGGTTACCCACATGTTAGACTCGAAGCAGTCATAAGTCCTCAAGTCAAATACTTCAAGTACTCCCTGACAGACTTTGTGAGGGTCTGGAAGCATTGGAGGTGGTCCCTGCTGAGACCTGCCGAGAAACCCCCGAGTTCCTTGGTTAGGTCTCGGAGGTGCATGCTGATATACAGCTGATATGCTTGTATAAGGCACGCTAGCATCGAGCCCTGGTAACATTTACATCCAAGGGCGTCGAGGTCGCGGGTCTCCCTATCCGGGGGCACCGAAGAGTGAGTCTTCGAGCTTTTCTGTCGACACATGGCCGACTCGACCACCATGGAGGTGTGAGAAGTTGCACCTTCATGGACCCAGTACATACAGTCCACGCATCAGCTAACAATCAGCACCGATGCCGGTGTTTTCCACATTCGAAGAAGGAGGCGCCCGGGGATGGAGGGGACAGGAACCGTGAGGGCCTCCTTGAGTGGGGCCTCATATTGGATTTCGAATTCCTCAGTGTGGGGGTCCTTCTCCGACTCAGTGGTGAGGGACAGTGCCTTCGCCATTTCCCGGACAAACTCAAGGAACGAGGTGTCCTCAGGCAGGCACCAGCGCCTTGATGCTGACAGGGACGGATCTGAGAGGAGGTCACGGTTTGCTCTTGTCTCCGGGGAAGCCTTGTCTTCAGACTCCCAGTCCAAGTAGTCCATTGAGGACAAGGCCCGACGGCTCTAAGGGCTGCGTTGGATCTGGCCTTCGATGTACTGCGGGCTGAGGCTTAGCCGGTACCAGAGGTGCGTGCTGGGGAGGATCTCGCTCCCGAGGACCAGGATCGAGACCCTCTCCAAGGATCGGCTCGAGACATGGGGCTTTCGAGAATCTCTTTGGCGACCTGGGGAGTCCTCGGCATCGAGGTCCCTGCAGTCTCAGCACATGTGCCGGCAGGGCCGGGCAGCAACACTTGCTGTGAGGCAAGGAATGCAGAAACACTGTGTTCCAACGCCATTCATCCTTGGTTTCCAACTCAGGGGTTGCAGCCTTTGGCACCGACGCCGGGGTGACCAATTCAGGTGTCGAGGAGGAGAAGGAGTCCTCGATGGGACGGACCTCGGGGGTCTGAGATCTGTTGCCGGCAGCCTCGGCGTCTGTTCTGGGTGCCTTGGCCAGCCGCTCCCGCTCTGACTCCTTGGAAACCCTCTGGGGGCTGTGGGACCTCGCCCAGGCTTGCTGTGCATGTCCCCTTCCCAGGAAGAGGTCCTCAAAGATTTCTTATTTTTCTTATGCCCTTATTGGAGTGTCCATGTGCTGGCTCGGGCACTGTGGGGGCTTTACACGGCTCCAAGGATCGGTGTGGGGCCTTAAAGCGTACATCTACAAGGGATATCGGGGCTAAATCTAACCTGCGGAAGGTGTCATCCTGCTTCTGCCAGCTACTCTGGATAGCCTTAGCAGACATCTTTTTGCACAAGAAGCATGCCTCTGGGTCATGGTCGGCACTTAGACACCTGAGGCAACAGTCATCTGTGTTGGTAAGGGACATGTTCTTGGAGCACTGATCACACTTTTTAAACCCGGTGGTCATTGAGGCAAAAAGGGCCCCAGTGAGATAGAAGACCTTCAATGCGGCCAGCGGTTAGAAAAGGCGCGGAACCACACTAGATAAAAAACCTAACTAAATAGGTTCAGGGTCCCGAGGCTGAAGCGATGGGACTTGGAGGCGGGAAAGGGACCGGGTGCTAACCAGATGGTACACAGAGGTACATGAGGAAATCAACTTTTTTCCAGGGAAGAAAGACGAACGTCTGTAGGGCTCCGTGGAAAGAAGGACTCAAGTAAGATGGCACCCTTGGGCAGGAAGGGGACCATGCATGCGTGGTGGCATCTCCCAAAGGCTTTGTTTGAAAGCTGGAGAGATGCTTCCGCAAGTGCTCTGTTGGCATTGACATCACCCATATGTGAGGACTGACTTCCTGGTTGATCCTGGAGAAGGCAGCAGTGTTCCAAGGGAGATCATCTTGAACTTCCTCACCAGATATCTCTTCAAGTCCCATAGGTCCAGGATGAGCCAGAGTCCTCCTGTCCACTTGGGAATGAGGAAATATCTGGAGTAGAAGCCTTTGCCCCAGAGATGTTTGGGCACTGGCTCCACCGCCCTGTCCATGAAGAGGCCTGCGAGCTCGGTGAGGAGCAAAGTTTGGTGAAGGGGAGGCCTTACAGGTTCTCCTGGGAAGAACAAGGGTGGCATCTGTTGCAGGTAAAGGAGGTACCCCTCCTTGACTACTTGCAGCACCCAGGAGTCGGTGGTGATGGAGGATCACCTATAGGTAAACAGAGCCCGACGCCCTCCTGTGGTCTGCTGAGGGCTGCCTGGGGGAGAAAAGACCATACCCTAGGAGTCAAGAGCTTCCTCCAGGCTGGACTAGGGCCGGTGCCTGGGTCTTAGGGGTCTTAGGGTTGCGGAAGCCATGTCCTTGCCCCTTGGACTGTTGCCCCTGCTGTGGGCCAGAGAAGGCCTGGTACTGTGGAACATTACCAAACACCCCTTTCTTTCTTGGGAAGAAAGGCTCCTTTCCCAGGGCCTTCTTATGGGGGTGCATTGAGGTCTTCTTCAAAAGTCTGGTCCTGGTCAGGAACTCAGTTTCTATCTCAGCTGCCTTGTCTAACATGGGTTTCCCGAAGAGGTTCTCTCTGGTGCAAGGGACATCAATGAGTTTTTCCTGGACCCATTGCTTGAGGTCAGATGACTGCAGCCATGGCTGGCATTGGGCCCTGATGCCAGCGGCAGTCAATCTGGCTAAGGATTCAAAGGCATCATATGCTGCTCGATACAGGAACTTTGAGCATTCCTTGACTGCTGAGGCCAGTGACTTGAACTGCTGAAGAGGTTCCCCATTGAGGCCTGCAGAGAAACCGGCGAGTTCCCTCGCCAGTTCCTTTAGATACGTGTGGATGTACAACTGGTAGGACTGGACTCGGCAAACCAGTATCGAGCCCTGATAGCATTTTCGGCCAAGGGCATCCAAGGTCCGAACCTCCCTACCTGGGGGCACCAAAGAATGAGTCTTTTGGTTCTTGTCGCCACATGGCCGATCTGGCGACCATAGAATTGTGAGGGATTTTGGAATCCCAGGCTTTTTGGAATCGCAGGCTTTGGTGGATTTTTTGGAATCCCAGACTTCGGTGGATTTGGTACATGGAGTCAAGCCATCTACTCACAGTGGGCATCGATGCTGGTATTTCCCACATACGGAAGAGGAGGCGCTCAAGGATTGGAGGGATGGGCACCGTGAGGGCTTCCTTCAGGGGAGGGGGAGTCGTACTGGAGAATCTCAAGCTCCTCCGTGCGGAGGTCCTCTTCTGCTTTGGTCTCGAACGCGAGTGCCTTCACCTTGTCCTGCACAAAGTCGAGGAAGGCAATGTTCTCGGGTAGGGAATGGTGCCAGGGCACCGGTGGATTCGGGTCGGAGGACATGTCTCGGTGTTGCCGGATGTCCACGGACTCTTCATCTTCAGTCTCCCAGTCTGACTTGAAATCACAGGAAGAATCCAGGGTTCCCCGCAGCTCCCGTGATCGGGCCCCGAGCCCGAAGGTTCACGACCCCAGGAGACCTGCAGTCCGAGCTGTATGTAGTCACCGGAGAGGACCGGTGTCCCGAGGAATGGGACCGGGACCTCTTCCAAAGCCGAAGGATCTCTCAAGGCAGGTGGCTCTTGAGGATCGGCTCAACGACCAGAGAAATCCTCAAGGTCGAGGGTCCGGTCATCAGGACAGATGAACCGGAGGAACCGGACATCAATGCCTGCTGCTGTGTCAGGTGGGCAGCGATACTGCGCTCCAAGGCTGCCATTCTGGTCTAAATGCCAGACAGCTCCGCAGCCTTCGATGCAGGTACCGGCTCTGTCGAGGGGGAGTCCTCGACCAGGATGGCCTTGGGCATCCGAGGCTGGTCGCCCAATACTGACGCCTCCTTCTGGGGTAGCTTGTAAGGCCACTCCTGCTCTAACTCTTCAGATTTATGCTGGGGACTGCACGGCCTGGTGTGGGATTTACCCACTTTTCCAGACTCGTCCTCCAAGACGGCCTTTGAAGTTTTTGAGCACTTCTTGCATTCCACCTCTGGGGAGTTGCTCTTAGAGAAGCCTCGGCTGCAAGACTCCGAAGCAGCCTGGGCATCGTAGGGCATCGAGGTATCAGAGGGGGCCTTGGAGCATGGTGTCGCTGAGGACTCTAGCGCAGAGTCTGATCTATGTAACAACCTCTCCTGCTGCAACTGATGGCTGTTGATGGCCTTTGCGGACATTGACTTGCAAAGGTCACAGCCTGAGTTGTCGTGGTCTGGCCCAAGGCAACGAGGCAGCAGTCATGTGGGTTGGTGAGGGACATCATCTTACTGCACCAATCACATTTTTTTAAGCCACTGGAGACCATGGAAAAAATGTGTCCTTGGACCCGGATGAGGGTCCAAGGCCTACTGGCCAAAAAAGGATGTGACGCGTCGGTCAAGGGACACCTCGAGAAAAAACAGGAAAACAAGAAAAATGAACCCAAAGAGAGATGCCGAGGCGAGCTTGCTTGGGAGCGGGAAGAGGAATCGGTACGCTTACTGGAAATGAATAATTTTAAGACAAAAGAGACACTTTTTCTGGGAAAATGGGACAGAAGTCCGGTAGGCTCTGCAGAAAAAAGGAGACTGAGGCAAGATGGCACCCCATGGGTAGGAAGGGGATCACGCATGCGTGGTGCATCTCCCATGTAAATCGCTTTGATTATAGATGGCAGTATACAAAACCTGTTAAAGCCTTTCTTTCTTTGAAAGCTGGGGCGATGCTTCTGCGCGGGCTCCATCGGTGCTGACATCACTCATAAGTGAGGACTTACTTCCTGCTTGTTCCCGGAGAAATAATTAATTTACTGCTCTGTGCCACTGAATTGGTGGAAGCCGGCTGAGAAGGCTAAGATTTTGGTACAGCTGAAGTCTGCAGTGACCACTTCTTCACCGCCGGAGCCTTCAACTAAATTGCTTTTTTTTTTTTCTTTCTTTTTTTAAAACTTTATACGGTAAAACAAAAAAGAGCCTGATAGGCTATGCCCTGACTGAACTCTTGTTTGCAGGGAGAGCTGACCTGCAAGGCTACACTCCTCATGAGGAGTACTTCCCTTCAGAGGTGCTCTACTGATCCTCCTGATCAGGAGCACCTCTGGAAAATCACTGGAAAAGGTTGGAAAAAGCCCAAGAGGCACCCGAGCATGACAGGAAATTCAAAAGAAAGCTGCACTGACAGAAAATATTCTTTGGAGTCCGTCAGCAGCTAAAATAAGTCCACCATCTGCAAAGACAAGAGAAAATACCGAAGTTGACCCCTAGGAGTACAGGATTATCTACCAAGGGTGATGTCACTAAGCTTCTGGAATTTTCCCTGTCTCACCACTAGTCTGGATTGGTCTAGCAAAATGGTTTGGAAATGGTGCTGTAGTATCGGAATCAGGATATGTGTGTGCACGGAAGCAGCTTTTTAAAATCTGCACACACATCCTGATCCCGATCTTGCAGCACCATTTGAATAATTTGGTGTCATCTGCAAATTTAATCACCTCACTTTTTTTTCCCAATTCCAGATCATTTTAAATATGTTAAAAAGCATTGGTCTCAATACAGATCCCTAGAATACTCCATTATTCACCTCCTCCATTGAGGAAAGTGACCATTTAACCCTGTTTCCTACTACTACTACTGATCATTTACATAGAGCTGCAAGGCATCTATCTCTCAACCAGTTTCCATTCCATTCCATAACAGGACATTGCCTCCTAAGCCATGATTTTAATTTGCTCAGGAGTCTCTCATGTGGGACCTTGCAAATGCTTTCTGGAAGTCTAAATACATGATGGGGATCATTTTGGAAGCCTTATTCATAATTTGGACATCTAAAAACAAGCAGAGACATCCCAAGCAAAGGCATTTTAGAAGCCAGTTTTGAGGATGTCCTCCATGTGAGGATGTCCAAGTGTGAATGGGGGCATGGTGGAGGCATTCCCAGGAACCTGGATGCCCCCACCTGATCGCAGAAATGTCATGGATGTCTGGCTTTGAATCTAACTTTTGACCTGCTCCAGGCACGAACAGGAACAAACAGGCATCTGAAAAGTGCTTGTTTTGGCTGAAAAACATCCAAGCAAGAATCAGTCCTCACATATGAGAATTACCTTTTCAGCAGCCATGCCATCAAGTTGAGGGAGTTGAGATTGGGGTGCAGGAGAGCACCCCCATCCTGAGATACGAGGCGCAGGGAGGATCCCAAGGGAATGGGAGCCTCCACTGCTAGCTGGAGAACAAGCGGAAACCAGGGTTGCCTGGGCCACCGTGGGGAGATAAAAATGACCGAGGCTCTGTCTTGGAGGATCTTGAACAGAGTTTTGGCCACCAGAGGCATCGGGGGAAATGCATACAGAAGGCCCACAGACCATGATATCAGAAAAATATCGGCAGCCACCCTGTGCGGATGCGGCTGCCTGGAGCAGAACCGGGGCAACTGGTGATTGTCCGGACTTGCAAATAGGCCCATCACTGGCCGCCCTCAGGTCCGGAAAATCCAATTGGCTACTCTGTAGTCCAGCTGCCATTCATGGGGCTGGAGAATCCTGCTTAGCCTGTCTGCTAGCCAGATGTCCCGGCCCGGCAGGTAAACTGCTCGGAGACGAATGCCATGCCGGGCTGCGAACGAGCACAGGTCCAGGGTTTCCTGACATAGGGGGCAGGACCCCATACCTCCCTGTTTGTTCACATAGAACATGGCCACCTGGTTGTCTGTCTGCACCAAGACAGGTTTGTGGGCCAGGAACTGCCTGAAAACGAGCTCCTTTTCACCACAAAGACCAAAATATACGACGTGGCACGTTTCGGGTCTAAAAGATTTTTGACCCTGAATCAGGTAAATTAGGGCTTGTAGTCGAAAAACTTCAATCTTCAAAAGGCAGAGCCCTAATTTACCTGATGCAGGGTCAAACATCTTTTAGACCCGGAATGTGCCACGTCGTATATTTTGGTCTTTGTGGTGAAAAGGAGCTCGAGGCAGATTTCAGCGTGTACTTAGGTTCCTGTAGCGAAAAGGAACTTCAAGCTGACTGTAGCTAAGTGATACAATTTAATTACACAGTTTACTTTTTCAAATGATTAAAATGGAGTAACCACAGCGAGAGGGTGGTTTTGTTTCCTCCCACTTTGGTGCTTTATACTCCGACAAAAAGAGAGGGTCTTCTCATCATATATTTTTTCAGAGTTCAACTATTGCATGAAAACATCTAGGGCAAGGTGGATGGCACGGAGTTCCAGGAAATTGATTTGTTGGGTCCTCTCGCTTGGGGATCACACTCCCTGAGTACAAAAATCCTGGCAATGGGCCCCCCAGCCCAGCAGGGATGCATCTGTGGTAAGGATCCTCGTGTGTAGAGGAGCCTGAAAGGCATTCCCGCCTCCAAGTGATACAGTCGGAGCCACCAGGCCAGGGACTGTACCAGGCGCCGGGACACCTTGACCCTGTCCCGGAGGCACCCTGTAGCCTGAGACCACTGGTCTCTGACACCATTGAGCAGTCTGCATGTGGAGGCGGGCATCCTGGGTCACATGGACTGTGGAAGCCATGTGCCCGAGGAGATGCAGGAATTGTCTTGCTGACACTACAGACCTGCGACTCACTTGTCCTGCCAGAGCCAGAAGTCTGCTTGCCCTGTCTGCAGGCAGATAGGCCTTTGCTTGAAGGGTGTTGATCCTGGCCCCAATGAACGCCAGCTGTTGAGTCGGAGTGAGGCTGGACTTAGGGTAGTTGATTACGAACCCTAGGTGTTGTAGCACCTGGATGGTGTGAGATGTGGCCTGGTGGACCTCGATGGCTGAAGTGCCTCTGATGAGCCAGTCGTCAAAGTAGGGGAAGACAAAGACCCCTTGGAGCCTGAGAAAGGCAGCCACCACTGCCAGGCACTTTGTGAACACCCTGGGGGCCAAGGCCAGACCAAAGGGGAATACCCTATACTGGTAGTGATTGGCCCCCACCACAAAGCGCAGAAACTGCCTGTGGTCTGGGTGTATCAGGATGTGTGTATACATATCTTTTAGGTCTAAGGAGCATAGCCAGTCTCCCTGGTGGAGGTAAGGCGGCAATATTCCAAGGGAGAGCATCTTGAACTTCTCCCTCACCAGGAATTTGTTGAGGTTGCTCAGGACGAGGATGGGTCTGAGGCCTCCTGTCCTCTTTGGCACCAGAAAGTACCTGGAGTAGAAGCCCCTGCCCTGCAGGTGGTGGGGCACCTGTTCTACCGCCTGGTCCTCGAGAAGACCCGCCAATTCCTTCAGAAAAAGGTCCCCGTAAAGGGGAGACCTGAGGGGCTCTCCTGGAAAGTAAGGAGGAGGCACCTGGGCTAGGTGAAGACAGCCCTCGCAGACCACCTGTAAAGCCCAGGCATTGGTGGTAATGGCTGTCCACCTGTGGGCATACAAAGCAAGCCTGCCTATTGTGATCTGCCTGGCTCCTGTGGGAAGAGGGGCCATGCTGTAGGAGTTAAAAGCCACTGCCAGGCTGGGCCGGTGCCGGTGGCTGGGGTTTGGGGGCTTTCTGCTTATGCAGGCCATGCCCCTGTCCCTTGGCCTGCTGCCCCTATTGGGGAGCCGGGGAGGTCTGAAAATGGGGGTAGCTTTGGTAAGCAGCACCTTTCCTCGGGAAAAAGGGCTCTTCACCCGAGCCCTTCTTGCGAGAAGGTCTTCTTGGAGAGCCATGTCCTCGTCATGTACTCAGTCTCCAGCTCTGTGGCCTTGTCAGTCATGGGTTTGCCAAAGAGATTCTCCCCTTAGCATGGGACATCGACCAACTTGTCCTGAACCCATTGTTCAAGGTCCGACGACTGCAGCCATGCCTGGCGGCATGTACCAATGCCCACCTCGGCTACCCAGGCTGCCGATTCAAACCCATCATAGGCCGCCCGAGATAAACTTTGAGCACTCACGGACAGCTTTGGACAGGCCCCTGAAGCACTGCAAAGGTTCCTCGGAGAGACCAGCCGACAACCCGGTGAGTTTCTTTGCCAGGTCCCTCAGGTACATGCCCATGTACAGCTGGTATGCCTGGATCCGACAAGTCAGCATTGAACCCTGGAAACACTTCCTGCCGAGGGCATCCAAGTTGTGGGCCTCCCTGCTGGGAGGCACCGAGGAGTGCATCTTCTGACTCTTCAGCCTGTGCATGGCCGATTCCACAACCATGGAATTGTGCGGCAGTTGCGACTTTTGAAACCCAGGGCTCTGGCGGACTCGATACATCGAGTTGAGCCGTTTGCTGATCACCGGCACTGATGTCGGTGTCTATGTGCGGAACATCAGTCGTTCCAGAATCGGAGGCATGGGTACAGTAAAGACCTCCCGAGAGGGGGCCTCATACTGGAGGATCTCGAGCTCGTCGGCTTGAGGATCCTCCTCGGACTCCATGGGGAACGCCAAAGCCTTGGACATATCCCGCACAAGCCTAATGTCCTCCGGTGGGGACATTCTCCGAGGCTCGCACACCAGGGAATCGGAAGGGACATCCCTAAGCCGACGGGTATCCAAGGACTCCTCGTCTTCGGTTTCCCACGCCGACGCCTCCGAGGAGGAATTGAGGGGCTTGTCAGGCATCGAGGGCCCCGGCGCTGGCCACCCCGACCCTGAACGGGAGGCCGAATGACACCTCGGCTGAGGACCGACTTGAGCCCAAAAGGCTTCGAGGATTGGCTCGGCCTCCGGGGTCAACTTCGACGGCCTGGTGGTCGGGGCAGAGGAACCGGACAGTCGGGCTATCAGCACCCACTGCTGCTCCATAAAGGCAGTGAAACTGCGCTCCAAGGCCACCATTCTGGACTCGAGTCCGGAAGGCTCTGCAGCCACCGGCGGTTCCCCCGGAGGGGAGTCCTCGACGAGGACAGTTGGTACTTGCCTCGGCTGATCCATCTCCCAACAAGACATCTTTGCCGGGCGCTCCTTCTCTGAAGATCCCGGCTGGTACTCAGGGCTCTGCGACAGGCTCCGGGAGGAGCCAGGTCGCTTGGAGCCATCCAGAGATGCCGCCTTCAAGGATTTCTTCTTCCTCTTGTGCTCCCTCGAGGGAGACAGCCTTTCCGAGGAACCTCGATGCTGCTTGGGCTCGGAATGCTCCCTCTGAGACGGGGAAGTCTCAGATGAGGTCCGGGCTCTCAGAGGCAAGGACTCAGAAAAAATCCTATCATGCTGCTGCTGGCGGCTCTTCAGGGCCTTAGAGGACATTTTCCTACATGGGCCCACAGATCGATGGATGATGGTCGGGCCCGAGGCACGGAGACAGCAGTCGTGCGTATTGGTGAGGGACATGAGTTTCACACACCGATCGCATTTCTTAAACCTGCTGGCAGCCATCGGGGGAAAAAGGGCCCCTGCAAGGTTGAAGACCCGGGTTGTCAGTGAAAAAGAAAAATAGGCGCGAACGCCAGTCACGAAGGACAAAAACTGAAAATAGAGACGGACTCGATACCGGCGTACTGAGCCAAAGGCGGGAAGAGGTACCGGTGTCGACCGGTCGAAAAAACAAGAGAAAAATAAACTTTTTTTCGGGGACACGTCCGAAGGGCTCCGCGGAAAAAAGGAGACTGAGCAAGATGGCACCCTTGGGCAGGAAGGGGACCGCGCATGCGTGATGGCAACTCCCAAAGGCTTTCTCTGAAAGCTGGAGATTTGCTCTGCATGAGGGCTCTGTCGGTGCTGATGTCGCCCATATGTGAGGACTGACTTCCTGCTTGTTTCCGGAGAAAAAAGCACTCCATCATCCCCAGTACTCAGCAAAATGTCAACAATCGCCATAGGGGGATTTGAATCCTGGCAGCCGTGTTCCTAGCCCACTACTCTAACCTTTAGGCTATTCTATTCAGTGAGGTTTTGAAATATGGGTCTAGGGATGTCTACTGTATGTAAACACCCCCACAGATGTCCATATCAGGTACATCCATGTTTATGAAATCGTGGCTGCACTTGGATGTGCCTGCTTCTTTTCAGACACTCTGGCTTAGATGTCCCAGGTTGCATTTGGAAGTCCCTTCTAAACTCCCCCTCTATATCAACTGGCTCCCTTCACCCACATGTTTATTCATGCCTTCAAAGAAATGGAACAGACTGGTGAGGCAAGACTTCCCTTGGCTAATCCATGTTCACTTTGTCCTATTAAACCATGTCTGTCCAAGTGTTTACTGATTTTGTTCTTAATAATGGTTTCCATCATTTTCTTCATCACTGATATTAGGCTCACCTGTCTAGTTTCCCAGTGCACCTCTGGAACTCTTTTTAAAAACTGGCATTACATTGGCCACCCTACAATTTACTGGAATCATAAACAATTTTAATGCTAAGTTAAAAATTATTAATAGTAGCTCTGCAATTGTATCTTTGAGTTCTTTCAGCACTCTTTGGTGAAATCATCCGGTCCAGATGATTTGCTGCTTTTTAGTTTTTCAATTTTTTCTACTACATCTTCCAGGTTCACTGAGATTTGATTCGGCTCTTCTAACTCATCACCTTTAAATACTTTTATGGCAAGGGCAACTTCCTGACATCTTCCTCAATAAAGGCCGAAGCAAAGAATTCATTTAGTCTCTCAGCTATGGCCCTATCCTCCCTGAGTACACCTTTTATCATCTAATGATCCACCTGATCCCCCCGCAGGCTTCCTGATTTGAATATACCTGAAAAAAAATTTATTTTGAGTTTTTGTCTCTATGGTAAGCTTCTTTTCAAATTCTCATTTTGCATTTAACTTCCTAGTGCTTAAGCCATTTCATATTTTATTTGGTTCATTTTTCCATTTTTTTTGAAAGATGTTTTTTGGCTCTAATAGCCTCTTTCACCTCACCTTTTAACCATGCTGGCTGTCATTTGGCCTTCCTGCTGCCTTTCTTAATGCTTGTTTGTTCATTTGGTCAGGGCATTCAAGATTGTATTTGTAAATGTCAATGACTGGTGTAAACTCTTAGGGGTCTGTTTACTAAAATATGGTAGACTTTTGCAACAGAAGGCATTAGCTGCAAAAGTGAAGCGATAGCAGCAAATATACCATGGTATTTGCAGGGGGTGTCCCCAGTATTTCCCTGCATATACTGCAGAGAAAAAGTTGGGATCGTGAGGCGGCAGCTTTGCGGATGCAGCTAATGCCACTCACTGAGGTAGCAATTACAACCTGCAAAGCCTGAAGAATGTGCTGCTACCATGCACCGTGAACACCCTTGGTACCTGCTCGATACTGGAACGCCTACTGCCCACCCACATCCCTTCCATTCGAGTAGGCCACCATGCGAAATGTAGCTACCATGGAAAAAGGCCCACGATAGATGAATTTCTCTGTTAGTGGTCTTCACAGCATGATGACCCCACACTGTCACAAAGACAACTAATGCCCTTTCATAAACATCCCCCTTAATCTTTGCTGCTGCTCCTTTTAGTTTTCTTCTAATAATTTTCCTCATTTTATCATAGTCTCCCTTTTGAAAATGAAATGGTCAAAGCTGAGCTGAAGTGATCTCCAGTTACTATTTTCTGCCAGAATTGTGCTTCAAAATAGCGCTGATTGAAGCAAGGTTGGCACCATTCTGAAGTACAGCACTACCAGAGCAGAATTCACTGGGGGTTGCTCCCGACACCTTCAGCCTCCCAGAGAATGGAATAGAATGCAGGGGGGGGGGGGGATCTAGCAAAAATAACGGGATGGAAAAAAGCCTGTGGTGCGTGTGACTTTTTAAAATGTTTATCTTGTGCAGGTATAGTGAGTAGTGGGCTATTGTAAATGAGATAAAAGAAATAACAAATTTTTTTTTAACATTTCATTTACCAGGTTCATTGTCCAATGACAGTTCACCTCCCTTCTATATGTCTCGTGCTAAACTTTGAACCATACTATATTCCCATCGCTACAAGATAAGACATCTAGCTCTCCTCTCTCCATGATATTTCTCCTGCCATGGGATGTCCTCTTTCAGATTTATTTCTCCTTTGGGTAAGCTTTGCCTTTTCTAGATTCTTCCTACAGAGCACTTCTTTTTTAACTTCAGTGCTACTAATCATCTGTACACAGCACTGTACACAAACACATACAAGACAGTCCCTGCTCAAAAGAGCATGCAATCTAATCAGGACACAACAAACAGGGGACTAGGCTAGTTGATCACTACTCTGCAACCCTGCACTACACATGTCTTGGAAAGCGTTCTGTAGAAGAGTTAACCATGTGAAGAGCAAGTTCTTCATCTCTTATTTAGTAAAATATGTTCTCGCCTGTGGAGCTAAATTATCGTTATGTTTATCTTGTTTTTAGTTCATTGCCTTTATTAATTTTCTAAATTTTAACTGATTTGTATTTGTATCAATGATGAACTTATTGATTTTGACAGTTGTCAGATCTTTGTCTTCTTAACGTTAAGGTGCAGACCCATTTTAAGACTCTATTCCTTGATCTTGAGAAGCAAATGTTTCAAATCTTCTTCACTTTCAGCCAGTAATGAGGTATCAGCATAGAGAAGGTTGTTGATGAGTCTTCCACCAATCTTCACACCTCGGTTATCTTCATACAGTCCTGCTTTTCTGATGATTTGTTCTGCATATAAATTAAAGAGGTAGGGGGAAAGTATGCAGCCTTATTGTACACTTTTGCTGATTTTAAACCATTCTGTTTCTCCTAGTTCCTTTCGAACTGTTGCTTCTTGATCAATATAAAGGTTGTGCAAGAGAATGATCAGGTGTTCTGGTATACTGTACACATGCTTCTTAACGTGGCCCAGAGTTTCTCATAGTTTACACAGGCAAAAGCCTTGTTGTAGTCAATAAAACACATAATAAGGATATCCTTTTGGTATTCTTTTGTCTTTTCACATCCGCGATAATGCCTCTTCATCATTGATGGAGAAGAAATTGAAATAGTTGACAGCTTTAACTTACTTGGATCAATAAAGAAAGGACTAGCAGTCAAGAAATTTGACAACGTATTGCCCTTGGTAGAATGGTTATGAAGGACCTAGACAAGATTCTCAAGAGCAGAGATGTCTCTCTCCATACAAAGATTCGACTTGTCCAGGCCATGGTATTTTCACTAATGTCGTATGGATGCGAAAGTTGGACAGTGAAAAAGATAGATAGGAAGAAAATTGATGGCTTTGAATTGTACTGTTCTTTGATGCCTGTTCTATGTAAACTGCGCTGATTTCAAAATAGTGCAGTATATAAAATCAAATAAATAAAATGGTGCTGGCAATAAATACTGTGTAGATCATGGACTGCCTGAAGAACAAACCAGTCAGTACTAGAGTAGATCAAACCTAAGCTTTCCTTAGAAGCTCAGTTGACAAGACTTCGACTATCATACTTTGGACACATCATGCGAAGAGAGCGATAGTTAGAGAAAGACATCATGCTTGGCAAGCTAGAAGGTCAACGCAAAAGAGGAGGCCAGCAATGAGATGGATTGATACCATAACAGCAGCAATGGGTGTCACTTTATCAACAATGAGCCGCCTGACTGAAGACCGAACACGGTTTAGGACAACTATCCAGAGGGTCGGCAGGAATAGACACCGACTCAATGGCACTTAACAACAACAAATTATGACATGTAGTTCACTGTAATATTTTGCTAATAAACAGTTTAGCTTGTTATCTTGCACCCCACCCTCAGCAAGAAATCCCCCTTTTGTCCTAATTTACAGAAGAATTATTATGGCTAATAACTCAAGGCATCAGTTTTAAATTAATCAATACGAACAAAGTCTGTGGAGTAACCAAGGAGCTAAGAGTAAAATGAAGATGGAACCTGAAGTCTTCCTATAGCAGAATGGAGATCATCACCATATCTAAGTTCAAACAAATAGATCATTGAAATTAAATTGCACATAGTCGCCATGATAACTAGAATGTTCCATACTGCACATGAGATAAAAAGTGTACTTACGACAGCAATGAAAGTGACTCATAATGGTGCCCCAGTACAACCTTATGAATTGGTCAGTATCAACCACCCTCTAGCCAAATACTGTGCCCCAAGCTGATGCAAGAGCACTTCCATAACTACAGGATTGGAGAAGCAGCATGCTGCTTTGCCTGGTCTTTCCCTTCAAGACCCATACTATAGCACCCTGTGGCACGTTCTGCTCACCAACCACTATTCATTATGATCAGCCATGCTGAATTAGACCTAGTCCCCCTTTACATCAGTGAAGATGGCACCTTCAGTCCTAGCACCCTCACTATTCGTTTTTGTTCCTGTGCTCTGCTGCTGAGGGCTCTTCCCCAGACTCCTGCATCTCAGCAGAGAGTGATGGACTTTCCAGAATGAAGGCTCAACGATTTTGTCACCATCCATTTGCTAAGAGACTTTCATAGAGTACTGTGCATTCAGGGCTGGCCTGAGGAAAACAGTGCTCTGGTGTGACAGCCAAAATGGTGCCTTCCTACCACCAAGGAAATGGCTCCCTGGTGCTGTGTGTGTAAGAAAATGGTACACATCACTAATTGGTGTGAAAAACAGCTCAGCTCTCCAAGGGCACAACTCCAGCAGCCCTGACAACCTACTGAATGCACTTGGTAGCTCCTGCATAAAGAAGAGGCTCAACAGCATGCTGTCCAAATGGGTAGGGACAAGGTCCATGTGCTCTCTCACAGTTTCTGCCCACATCCACAGTTCTTTTAGCTCCAGGAGGTACTAACCAATCAGATGCAGCAAGTGGAGAGGAGGCAGAGCCATCTGTTCCCTCTAGCCAATTACAAACTGGATGTGCTGTGAGTCAGGACCAAGGTTGCCATGTCCATGGGTTTTCTCACCCAATTTGGCAACTTTATTGTCTGGGTCACAGGAAAAATTTGCAAGTCACAGATTGCGGGTTTTTAGGCTATTTCCTTCCCCCACTTTAGATGACACAACCACAGTAGAAGTTTTTTGTTGTTGTTGTTTTTAAAAGGCAACATCCTAGCTCCAAGAACGTAAAGGATCTTGGTTGCATCTCATTGATCAGATCCTACAGCAGCACATCAGGAGCTAACCAATGAGATGTTGCAGTATGGATAAGACTCAGTCAATCAGGGAGAAGGAGGGTGTGCCAAGGGAGGGGCGCTGTTTTCAGTTATTTTGTACCAGTACTAGGCTGAAAATTTTCAAATCATCTGGCAACAATGGTTGGGACTAAGGAAGGACACAGAAAGTGGAAGACAATGGGACATTGCCATTGCAGAGGTTTTCTTGTCCAAATTGTAGCATAAAGTCCAAAAAGCTGCAATCCACAACTGATAAACATTTACCACAACTTGGGCAAAAATCAAATCCAACTGGGGGAGAAAAACCACAGAAATGGCAACACTGTTTATAACTTTCATCAATGGGGCCGAAAGGAAAACTAGCAAAAGACGAAGGAGCAAGTAAAAAGCACTGCTAACTAAGTCCCCTGCTGACTGGAGGATAGGGTTGCCAACCGGCCGGTTTTCAGCCGGCCTGGCCGGTTTTTCCATGGCCAGGCCGGCTGCCGGCGCAGAGGTAAAACCGGCCCTTGAAAAGCCGGTTTTTTGCTCTGGCCGCAAGATCGGAAGCAGCCAGAGCAAAAAACCGGCTTTTCTTCCGATCTGAAGAAGTCCGCGGAGTTAAAAAAAAAACAGCCCACACACCGGAAGGCTTCAGAGGGAGCCGGGGAAGCCCACGCGAGGCCCCGGCTCCCTCTGTACAACTGCCAGCGTGAAGATCCTTTTCCTTCACGCTGGCGGCTGTTTCTGTGAACCCGCGATTGCTGGGAAAGGATACAGCCAATGCCCGTGAACCTTTCCCAGCATTCGCGGCTTCACAGAAACAACCGCCAGCGTGAAGGAAAAGGATCTTCACGCTGGCAGTTGTACAGAGGGAGCCGGGGCCTCGCGCGGGCTTCTCCGGCTCCCTCTGAAGCCCCTCAGACAACCGTGGTGCTGGTCGGGGGGGGGAGAGGCCAAGGACTACAAATGGGCTGGGGGGGGGAGATCTGGACTGGAAAAGGGCTATGGGGGGGGGGGGAGATCTGGACTGGAAAAGGGCTATGGGGGGGGGGGGAAGTGGACTGGAAATGTTGCTGGGTTGGGTGGGGGGGGGACCTGGACTGGAAATGGGCTATGAGGGGGGGAACTTGGACTGGAAAAGGGCTATGGGGGGGGACTTGGACCGGAAATGTTGCTGTGATGGGGGGGGACCTGGACTGGAAATGGGCTGTGAGGAGGGGAACTTGGACTGGAAAAGGGCTATGGGGGGGGGACTTGGACTGGAAATGTTGTTGTGATGGGGGGGGGGGACCTGGACTGGAAATGGGCTATGGTGGAGGGAGGGGGAACTTGGACTGGAAATAGGCTGTAATTAGGGGGGCTAGGACTGCAAATGGGCTGTGATGGTGGGGGGGGGCCTAGGACTGGAAATAGGCTGTGATGGGGGGGGGGGCTAGGGCTAGAAAGAGGCTGTGATGGGGGACTTGGACTGGAAATGGGCTGTGATTGGGGGGGGGGCTAGGACTGGAAATGGACTGATGAAGAGCTGGAATAGAACTGGAAATGGGCTGATGGGGGCTACAATAGGTCTGGAAATGGGATGATGTGGGGCATGGGAGAATGGGACTAGAAGGGAGTGGATGCTGGGTGGGTCTAGAACTATAAGGGAACTGATTTGGGGGGAGGACTAGAATGGATGGGGAATGAGAATGGAAGGGGAAAAGATATTTTGTGTGGAAGAAAAGTCTATGATGGGCCGGGTATTGGGAGAGTAAGAGGGACTTGAGAATGGAAGGGTGAAATTTAAATGGATGATAAAGGAATAAGGAAAGAATTGGGGGAAAGAGCAAAAGGGAAACAATCAGTATGTTAAAGCAGAAATAGAGAGAGAATGGAAAACATCTAAAAGAGAAGAAAGGACAAATGGATAGCTCGCAGAAGGCACGAAGAAACCAGAAGAAAGTGACTGGAGCAATTGCAACTGAAAAATAAAATGCCTAAACAGAAGGTAGAAAAATACTTTTTATTTTGAATTTATTAACTGGAATATGTCTGGTCTGGGAAGTGTTTATTGCTAACATCTTTGCGTTTTTGTTTAGTGCAAGAGGAAATTACTTTATAGTTTTATTTCTCCAGTGTTGTACATTTCATGTTTGGCTTTTGGGGTTCCCAGTTTAATTATCTGACCAAGGAAGTTAGCCTACACGTATCCTCGGTAATTTTTGTGGGTGGGGCTGGGGGGGCGGGGCGGGGCAGGGGTGGGACTAGGGGCGGAGAATGGGTGGAGCATGGCGAGCCACAGGTTTCGGGTTTTTCTCGGTGAAAAAGTTGGCAACCCTACTGGAGGATAATGCTCAGGCAGTGGGAAGAAGAGAGAGACCTCTGCAGGCAGCAGGGGCTCTTGTCTCCTCCCTACCCTACACACACGCTCTTCTTTCTGCCAATCACTGACTTTCAGGATTCAGGGCAGAACTCTGCCTTGCAGCCACTGAATGAGCACATATAAGAGCTCCTCCTAAACATTTGGGTCCTAGACAAGTGCCTAGCTTGCCTCTACCTCTACAAAAATTATACATTGAATTAAAAAGTTGGCAAATCTAGTACAGCAAGGGGGCGTATTGAATACTCAATCAAGAAAAATATCACATGAAATCTGCTCAAATATATTTACAGACACATTGAAAACGCTGACTGACACTGCAGCCTTGAGATGCTACTAATAAGGCCATTGATAAATCTTCCACTTACGCTGATAAGCTCGATCTCCCATAGTTTCTTCACAAGATCCAGGGATGTGAAGCCATTCATGAGAAAACTTTTGGTGTAATTGCTTAGTTCAATGGATTCCAGCCACTCCGGTACTGACGATGGATTGTAGCCATCCGTCCCAACTGCTCTCATCTAAAAAGAATAGAAAAATGATGAGGCATAGTTACAGTGGAAGGAGCAATCTGAAGTACATTCTTATGCGCTCATTCCCAAAGAATTAGGCTGCTTGACATAAGGAAAGATTATGCTGCTTTCTATAAAGAACAGAATTGCCTCAGTTTGACTGTTTGGAAAATGCTGCCTTCAGATATAGGAAGGATAATTTTCAGCAGCATTTCTGTGTGTAAAAGAGGAATGAGCTTGCTTGATATGTGGGTCAGCAGACAAGTCTACTGCCCATATATGTGTAAGTCTACCCGGACTGTGCAGCAGTATTCTTAGGAATGGTATTAGGGCAGAGCTTTCACTTAAATTAATCCAGAAAACAGGTGTGCGCCAAACACTGCTGGCCGAACCACTAGGCATCCACTTGGGGTAACAAAGTCTTGACGGCAGCACTGGTGCTGGTTTGGAAAGAGCAGCTGCAACACAAATGCAGATAGCACAGCTAGGGGCCTTTGAGCATGTATGTGTGCTCAGACCTGCTGCTTCCCATTCCCCTTCTAAGCAGGGAGTGGAGTGGGGGGGAGGCAGGCAGGCTGCTGCTGGCCTTGAACATGCGCACATACTAAAGTTCCTGTGTTATGCAGCCCAGGTGGGAAAGCAGCAGTAGCAGTGACACCGGCAATACTGAAGAGACAAGTCAGACCCATCAAGAAGGCGGCAAGAAGGGGGAGATAATGGAAAGGGATGTAGGGAGTCACACAGGATTAAAGTTTTTCAGGAAACAAAACACACTAGAATCTCTATGGATTGAAATTCCATGTTAAAGGGGGAAGTTGATGGCAGGGGGGGTGTACTATTGACCGCCTGGCCAGAATGAACATAAGAATGATGAAATGCTCGAAGAAATCAGGGAAGCTAACAATATTTACAGCACAGTAATAACAATGGGTGATTTCAATTACCTCGGTATCGACTGGCTCAGTGTCACAGCAGGACATGCTAGGGAGATAACGTTTCTAGATGAAATAAATGACTACTTCATGGAGCAGCTGGTCCATGAACGACAAGAGCAGAAGCCATTTTGGACCTAGTCCTTAGTGGAAGACAAGATCTAGTGCAAAAGATAAGGGTTTTGGAATGACTTGGCAATAGCGATCATAGCATGATCGCTTTTGATTAATAAATGGAGAAAGGATGGCAAAGAAATCCACAGTGTTACCCTATAACTTTCAAAAGGGAGACTATGATAAAATGAGGAAAACAGTTAAGAAAAAACTAAAAGGAGCAGCTGCAAAGGTTAAAGATTTACATCAAGCATGGGTGTTTAAAAATACTATCTTGGAAGCCCAGACCAGTTATATTACACGATTTAAGAGAAGTAGAAGTAGTCCAAAAAAATGCCATCATGGTTTAAAGGTGAGGTCAGAGAGGCTATTGTAGTCAAAAAGCATCTTTCAGGAAATGAAAAAAGGAGCCAAATGACGAAAACTGGAAACATAAGCACTGGCAAGTTAGATGAATAGTATAATAGGTACACTACTTGTCAAACTGATTGACAGATGAGATAAGGATGACATCAGCCAATCAGCGTTCACTTCTGGGTAACGTCTCACAAATGGCCCCGCCTACCCCAAAGAAATGAATGGGTGCTAGTCCTTCCCAGTCATGCCCCTATACTCCCCCCCGACATGGACACCCCCCACCCCTGACACGCCCACCCCCACCCCTAAGAATCATGCCAGCCAATCAGCGTTCACTTCTGGAGTTATGCCCCACCCACACCCCTCCCACCCTCAACCACATCCCCCAGCCTACATCCTCGCAAATGACATCACCGGCATCAGGGTGTCTGATCCTGGAAATGTGTTTTGTTTCTGGTTTATGCTGACATCAGCAGAAGCAGAGTGATTGCTTCCTCTGCAGGAATCCGGAAAACACAAAACAAAAATATTTTTATCTCCCTGCCTGAGTTCTTTTTTTCCACAAAGCAGTGCAATGCTTTTAGTGAAAGGTGTGTATTGCAAAATGTTTAGAACCGATTATTATAAATAACTCTGTGATAGCAACAGACGAGGGCTTTATTCAAATGTATATTCATTAGTAAAAAACACAAACCTGGATCTTTAATGTGATGCAAAGAGAGAATTTGAAAAAAAGCTTGCTGTGGAAGCAAAAATGCATAATGAAAACTTTTTCAAGTACATTTGTAGCAAAAAACCTGTGAGAGAGTCAGTTGGATGATAAAGAGGTAAAAGAGGCAGTAAGAAAGGACAAGACCACAGTAGAGCGACTGAATGAATTCTTTGCTTTGGTCTTTACTAATGAAGATGTAGGGAAGTTATCCATGCCTGAAATGGTATATAAAGCTGATACAGCAGAAGAACTGAAAGAAATATTGATAAACCAGGAAGATGTACTATAACTATTTGATAAACTGAAGAGTAGCAAATCATCTGGACCGGATGGTATACATCCAATGGTGTTGAAAGAACTGATATATGAGATTGCAGACCTACTATTACTAATCTGTGAACTATCATTAAAATCATCTGTAATACCTGAAGACTGGAGGATGAACAATGTAACACCAATTTTTAAAAAGCGTTTCAGGGGTGATCCGGGAAACTACAGACCTGTGAACCTAACGTCAGTACTGGGAAAAATGGTAGAAATCGTTATTAAGAAAAACATTTCTGAATATGTAGATAATCATGGTTTTATGGGAAACAGCCAACATGGCTTTAGCCAGGGAAGGTCTTGTCTTACTAATCTGTTATATTTTTTTGAAGGTGCAAATAAACAGGTAGACAAAAGGTGGATCTATTGATGTAGTGCATTTGGATTTTCAGAAAGCTTTTGACAAGGTCCCTCATGAGAGACTCTTGGTGAAATTAAAAAGTCATGGGATGGCAGGATCACGTGATGCAGTGAGCCGAGAGGCTGCTTTTTTCTCGGCTCCAGGGCAAATCGCTTTTAACCCCTGAAAACCTCTGATTTAAAAAGAAAATCCCAGAGGGCTCACATACTACTTGATTGTATGAAATTGACAGCAACTGCCAGAAGAAACATGATTGAAGCCGCAGCTAAGAGGGTGGCAGCGAAAGTGACACATAAGGAGAAAAATTGGGGCCCAGAAAAAAAATGGTGGACCATGCCTTGCCAAAGAGAAAGAAATGGAGGCAGTGGGCCTGATGGAAGAGGTCTCTCAGGCTGTGGTGGTGGCTTTGGAGAACAGGCTACAAGGTCTATCGGACCAGCTTTCACTAGTGGCCCAAGCTTTCTCTGATATCAGGGGCCGAATGACACAAGCAGAGCAACATATATCAAATACGGAGGATGTGCAACAGACCCACTCTCAAAAACTCCAAAGACTTGAGGCGTTCCTTAACACCCACAGTGAAATGTTGGACGATCTAGAAAATCACGGCCGCTGAAAAAACGTAGTTACTCACCTGTAACAGGTGTTCTCCAGGACAGCAGGAATCAGTCCTCACATATGGGTGATGTCGGCATCAACGGAGCCCCTGCAGAAGCATCCCCCCAGCTTTCAAAGAAAGCCTTTGGGAGATGTCACAACGCATGCGCGGTCCCCTTCCCGCCCAAGGGTGCCATCTTGCTCAGTCAGATGACATGGCTAAAAGACAACAAAAATAAAAGATGGTAAAGGAGCAACTCCAAAGGGAGGAGGGAGGGTTGTGAGGACTGATTCCTGCTGTCTCCGGAGAACACATGTTGCAGGTGAGCAACGACAAGACAGCAATCTCGACAACAAATGATTCTATAGTGGTAAACCTTACGCGGACTTCTCTCACGTTTGATCAAGAACGTTTATTGAATCTTGGTCTTTCCTTTGTCCCAACAGTTTCATATGATTCTTTCAAAATGTGGGTAGATTTATACAAATTTTTTAGAAAGCTACGTATAATGCACTATTTTTCGGATAAACCTGAAACAATTGATGCCTCAGTTTTGCGACCGGTGTCCACATGGTTACCTCCAGAAGTAATGGATCCTTCCATTTTAACTTATCAAAATTTAGTTTTACAAGATTTGGAACGGTTAGAATGGACCAATCTATCCACATGGGTGAATTTGGACAGAAGAGGATGGGAATCTTTGCGGCAGTTGAAACAGAATTCTGCACTTACCATCCGTCGAGCAGACAAGGGTGGTGCAATCTACATCTGATTATGAGGTACTTTTACGGACTCATTTATCTGATACTGTAACTTATCAATTGTTATCACAGGATCCTACTACTGAATTGCAGAAAAAAGTGAAGTCTTTGGCTGATATGGCATTCCAAAATGGATGGTTAACAAGGAAAGAATATCAGTTTTTGACACCTACAAATCCTAAAGTTCCCATAATATATTTGGTTCCTAAGATACATAAATCCTTGATTTGCCCACCGAGTAGACCAATTGTATCTTGCAGGGGATCTGTGTTAGAACCACTGTCACAATTTTGTGACTTTTTTTGCGTAAAGAAGCTGCACTAGTGCAATCATATATACGTGATACAGCTCATTTTCTCCAATTATTGTCGACGTTAAATCTTCCAACAAGGAATTTTCAAATGATCATACTAGATGTCGCTGCCCTATATACAAATATTAATCAGGTGGAGGCTTTAGAATTGTTACACTCGAAGTTTGAGTTTGCACCTCCACGACTTCCCTGTCAGTTTTTGCTGGAGTTAATAACACTAGTATTAACACAAAATTATTTTCTATCTCAGGGGCTTTTTTACCAACAGATTTTCTAGATTGCGATGGGGACATCAGCAGCGCCCTCGATCGCTACAATATATATGGCAGATTTTGAGGAGCAACACCTTTATAAAACCTCCTATTTTCAAAACATTCCGTTTTGGAAGCGTTTCTTAGATGACTTTTTTCTTGTGGACTGGTACCTCTATGGAGTTACAGGAATTCTTGAAGGGGATAAACACTATTAAACCTAATTTAACCTTTACTTCTAACATTGCTGATCAACGAATAGATTTCTTTGGACATTACTGTTTTTAAAGAGTCTGATCATTTTCGTACTTCTTTGTACCGAAAAACTGCAACGCAATAGTTTACTTAAATACCAAAGTTTTCATCCTAATTCGTTGAAGAGAGGTCTCCCTTATGGACAATTTTTACGAATACGACGTATTTGTTCAACATTGGATGACTTTAAATTACATTCGGCGGATCTTAGCAAAAGACTCCTAGATAGGGGCTATCCTAGGAAAATAATTCGGATGGCATATCGTCGGGCGTTATACACACATCGGGAATGGATTTTGACTGATCATACCCCATCACTATCTGCTGAGCCATCTACACCGTCTATTGTGGCCATATTACCTTATATGATGTCTAGTAATGCTGTGGCTAATATTCTCCGTAAACATTGGCCTGTGCTGGAGTTACATCCCTGTTTTCAACTATCCTTTATGGTGGCATTCTCTAGGGGTGCGAATTTGGGAGATATCGTGGCTCGATCGACATTGATGGTAGATAGACCACTTGTTCCATCTCTTCAACATCAAGGCCACAGTATTTGTCACAATTGTGTTTATTGTGCTTCCTCTTTAACAGGGGTTATGTGGACTCATCCTACGACTGGTCAGTTTTATAGGAGAAAATGGGAGACGGATTGCACTACATCTTATGTAGTTTACATAATTCAATGTCCTTGCCCTCTTGTGTATGTGGGGCACACAACATGAAAAGTTAAAATCAGATTAGGAGAACATGCTTCACGTTTGCGGCAACGGATTGCAACAGCTCCGATGGTGGAACATTGTCAGTTGTTAAATCATACATGTCAAGATTTACGATGGTCAGTCATCGATCATGTACCATTGGACCCTAGAGGTGGTGATCGCATTAACAAACTTCAACGAACTGAACAATATTGGATTTTTCGTTTGCGTACGGTACATCCCACTGGTCTAAACAAAGAGGCTGAATGGACAAGTATCATCTGACGTCATCCGTTAGGCTTAGGGACTCCCTGTATTGGTGGGTAATCCCTCTGGTTCCTATTGGTTGACATTTCAGATTGAAGGCAATGAATAGCCATTCATAGAAGCTTTGCCCTTTGAAGAAACAGCTGATCTTTGGCGTTTTTTGATGGTTTTCAACATGGTATGATAATAGCACTTGAAACAGGGTGACAGACCCGAAACGTGCACGTCGTGCTCAACAGTACAAGATTGATGTTCTTTGAAACAGCTAAGTAGAGGATAACTTTGCTACAATTTGTTTTTGAAAATGATTAAATAGGATAAAACCGAGTAGAGGACATAGTTTTTGGTCTATGCCCCTTTCCGGTAATATCCGACAAACAAATTAGAAAGGTTTCACTGGGGGAAACAGAAGTGGGGCAACTGAAAGTTGTCCAGACTGGCGAACAAGTCCATCAGGGGTTCCCCCCAGAGCCGGAAAAGTCAGCTGGCTATCCCGGGGTCCAACTGCCACTCATGCAGCTGGAGAACCCTGCTGAGTCTGTCGGCCAGCAGGTTGTCCTGGCCTGGCAGATACACTGCCCTCAGGAGGATACCCTATTGGATCGCGTACGAACAGAGACCCAGTGCCTAGTGGCAAAGGACACGGGTCCCCCGTGCCCTCTTAATCCAACTACGTACTCTTCGGAACCTCCAACCACTCCTAAACCCCTTCTGCACTGTCTGCCAGGCTCTCACCATCCCATCCCTTGACTACTGCAATCTCATTATTATTATTTATTATTATTTATTTATTTAGTGTACATTTGTATCCCGCTGCTTCCAGCGATCAGCAGCGGTTGCTATACATGGTAAGAGTGGCTGTACCGGCCAGAAATCAGAAATATATACATTGCGATTAGGGAGAGAGAGGTAGTGCACAGCAAGCATAGGGTTACAGATTACAGTTGATTGATGTTAAGACTTCACACAGGATACTTTATATACATATTTACACATGACTGAATGCAGATCTCGTTGTGAGATTACATAGGGTACAGTGGTTTTTCCCATGCATAGAAGACAGTAGTTAGTGGGAAATAATGGTAGGGGTACAGGGCCTAGGTTATATTGTAGTGCGATTGGAAGAGGTGCGTCTTAAGCTTTTTTCTGAAGTCTTTCAGATCACAGTTTGCATGCAGTTCACATGGCAGCTGGTTCCAGAGTGTCGGCGCTATATAGGAGAAAGCTCTGTTACTGGTACATGCATTAACCTTTCTGATGCACTTCGGGAGACAGAGGGTATTGAGGTTCGGTGTTCTTCTACTTCTGTTGTTGGGTAGATTGGATATTAAGCTGTTGAGGTGTGAGGGAGCTACATTATGGATGAGTTTGAAAGTAGTGACTATCATTTTGTATTGAATGAGGGCCGCAATGGGGAGCCAATGTAGCTCAATTAGAACAGGTGTAATGTGGTCAGAGAGGCCTTTTTGCATAATGATTCTGGCCGCCACATTTTGTGCCATTTGTAGAATATTAATAGTTTTCTTTGGCAGGCCTTGCAGTATGTCATTGCAATAGTCTAGATGTGGAATGATGAGGGCTTGAGCGACAGACCTGAAGTTGGCATGATCGAGGATGCTACGTAGAGGCTGCAAGACTCTTAATTTGTGGAAAATGGCCCGATTGGTAATTCAAAGGTGTTTGTCCATATTTAGGTTGCTGTCAAGCATCACTCCTAGATATTTTATCTCTGTCTTGATGTTGTAATTGTTATTATTCATGGTGACTGTTGTTGGGGGCTCGAAGCCCGGTTTCCTGGAGATACACATTGCTTCTGTTTTCTTGTGATTGATGGACATGTTGTTGCGTCCAAGCCAGGTTTGTAGCTCGAACAGGCATTTTTCAAGCTTGTTGAGGTTTAGGTTATTTACGTCGAGTTGAGTATAAAGCATTAGGTCATCTGCGTATATATGGTAGTTGATCTCGTGGTCCTGGAAAATCTTGCATACTGGTTGTAGGTATAAGTTGAATAGGAGGGAGGAGAGGGCAGAGCCTTGTGGAATGCCTTGGGTTTGTGGGAAAGGGGATGCTTTGTCATTGTTGAATTGGACCTGCTGCATTCTGTTGGTTATATAAGAGGAGAACCAATTTAGTGGCGTTCCTGAAATGCCTATGGACTCAAGTCGCTCCAGTAGTGTGGGGTGATGCACTGAGTCGAAGGCAGCTGATATATCTATAAATATAAGCATATACATCTTGCTCTTGTTTTCTAGGCCTTTGAGCAGGTTGTCCATTAGGGCTAGCAGGAGGGTTTCTTCACCGTGATGTTGCCGAAACCCGTATTGATGCACATCAAGGGTGTTCGTGTCATCAATGTGGTCCTGCAGCTGCTGCTGTACTGCCTTTTCAATAATCTTGGCAAGGAAAGATATGCTTGAAATTGGGCGGTAGGAGGTTGGGTCGTCCTTGTTGAGTGCTTTGTTTTTCAAAATGGGTTGTATGAGTGACTTTTTAAGAAGCGATGGCATGAGACCTTGCAGTAGTGAAAGGTTCACTACGTGAGAGATGTGCTGTGCCATTTCTTGCTTGGTTGCCTTGATCCAGGCGGCTGGACGGTGGTCAAGAGGGGAGGTTGTGGTTTTTAGGTTGGTAATGATGTTTATTTGCTGGTCGTCCACTCTCTGGAAGGTTGACCATTTTCTGCCCTGGTCTGGTCTTCCTTGGGTGTTAATCTTTTGTAGGGAGTTAGCCGCATCTAGCTTTGGAGCGAGGAGAGCAGGCGCTGTGTAACTAAGTTTGCTGGCATAGTGATCCGCTAGCCGTTGGGCTGTTATGGATCCGCTGAGATTGCTGTCATGCGGAGCCTTGGTGAGCGATCTTACAAGTGTGAACAGCTCCCTGGGCCTGTTGAGGGCCTTGTTGAGTGTGTTTGTATGGTGCGTTTTCTTTGCCTGGTTGACTTCATTCTTGTATGTTGATAGGAGGCTGAGGTAATCCTTCCTCTGTTCCTCGGTTTTGAGCTTTCTCCATTTTCGTTCTTGCCTTCTCAGGGCCTTCTTCAGTTCCCGTAGGGTTGCGGTGTACCATGGTTCTGACTTGGTTTTGGTTGGGTTCCTTGGGTGACTCCAGGTGGGTCATCTATCATGGCCTTCCCAAGAACAGCATACACCCCATCCATATGGCACAGAACACAATAGCTCGTCTCATCACAAATAACCCTAGACGATCACACATAACGCCAATCCTCCATGATCTCCACTGGCTTCCCATTCAGTCCAGAGTTAAATTCAAAGTAATCACCCTCATACATAAAATCATTTCCAATGAGTCAGCTCCATGCCTCTCCTCACTCCTATCCAATTCCAACAACAATAGAACACGCCACACTATCACTAAAAACCTTCTAACTATCCCAACTACTAAGAGAAAATGCAATCAAACTACCTGTAATCGGGCATTCTCCCTTTATGCCCCCTCTTTATAGAATGCTCTACCAGGTGAACTAGGGAACTGCTCCGATCATACCGAGTTCCGAAAGAAGCTAAAAACTCATCTCTTCCAAGAACATTTTTCCCTAACACCATAGCCCTCCCTCTAAACTCTTTCCCTCCCACTCAACCCTCCCTCTAATACCTTACCCAATTCATTTTCCTATGACCTCTCCCTAACCTCTCCTGTAAATAAGCATGTAAATATTTCTTGTCCATGAAGACTCCTCATGTACAAAAGTTACTTATATTAATCATATATACTCTTGTTATGTAGTTCGGTTCTATGTAATCAGTTGAAATATACTGTCATGTTATGTTCTCTGTAAACCATCTTGACTTGAAGAAAGACAGTATATAAAAACTGTTAAATAAATAAATAATTGTTTACGTAGAACACTGCCAACTGGTTGTCCGTCTGGACTAGGACTGGCTGGTGGCAGAGATGGTGACAGACAACTTTCAGAGCAAGATGTATTGCTCGGAGTTCCAGGAGGTTGATTTGTTGGGAACTCTCGTCTGGCGACCAGGTGCCCCGAGTGCGGAGGGTCCCGCAGTTGGCTCCCCAGCCGAGCAGAGAGGCGTCCATGGTAAGGACTCTTGAGTGGCTGGGAGTCTGGAAGGGCATGCCCGCTTCTAGATGTTGGGGCAACTGCCACCAGATCAGGGAATCCGCCAACTGGCGGGTCACCGCAACCCTGTCCCGGAGGTGGCCTGTGGCCACTAGTCCCGGAGACACCACTGAGCCGCCCTCATATGGAGGCGAGCGTCTGGGTTGACGTGGACTGTGGAGGCCATATGGCCGAGGAGATGCAGAAGGTGTCAGGCAGGCACCGAGAGACAGTGTTGTACATCTCAAGCAAGAGATATGAAACAATCTGCCTGGTCCTTGGGCAGGAAGGCCTTGGCCTGGAAGATGTTGAGCTTTGCCCCGATGAACTCCAGGCACTGCGCCGGAAGGAGGTGAGACTTGGGGTAATTTACGACGAAGCCCAAGTGTTGCAAAACCTGGATGGTGCGTCCAGTGGCCTGCTGCACCTCAGAGGCTGTGCCTCCCTTTATGAGCCAGTCGTCCTGAGGAAGGCGGCCACGACCGCCAGGCATTTCGTGAAGACCCTCGGGGCAGAGGCTAGGCTGAAGGGAAGCACCTGGTATTGAAAGTGTTTGCCTCCTACCACAAACCGTAGGTACTGCCTGTGGTTGGGGTGGAAAAGGATGTGGGTATAAGCATCCTTGAGGTCTAAGGTCATGTTCCCTGTAAAATAGTTATCTCCAAGTTATAATGCCCTGTTCAATGTAATTTCACTTTGTTCAATGTAAACCGCACTGATGCAGAATAGCGCGGTATATAAGAGAATGTAAATAAATAAATAAGGAGCACAGTCAATCTCCCTGCTGCAGGTATGGCAGCAATGTTCCAAGGGAGAGCATCTTGACCTTCTCCCTCACCAGGAATTTGTTGAGATTGCGCAGCTCGAGGATGGGCCTTAGGCCCCCTATCCTCTTTGGGATGAGGACGTATCTGGAGTAGAACCCTCTGCTCTTGAGGTGGTGGGGACCGATTCCACCGCTTTGTACTCGAGAAGACCTGCGAACTCCTTCAGGAGAAGGTCCTGGTGGAGGGGAGACCTGAGGGGCTCTCCCGGGAAATAAGGAGGAGGTGTCTGAGTCAGGTGGAGGAGGTAACCCTCCTCGACTACCCTCAGAGCCCAGGAATCGGTGGTGATGGACACCCACCTCTGGGCATAGAGGGCCAGATGTCCCCCTGTGGACTGCTGATCTCCTTGGGGTAGAGAGGCTATGCTGAAGGACTTAAAAGCTCTCCCCTGGCTGGGCTGGAGCCGGTGCCCATGTCCCTTGGCCTGCTGACCCTGTTGGGGAACTGGAGATAGGGTGGGTAGTTTCAGTAAGCAGCTCCCTTCCTCAGGTAAAAGGGCTTTTTACCCAAGCCCTTCCGTCAGGGAGGGGCAGTGGTCTTCTTGGAGAGCCTGGTCCTCGTTATGAACTCTGTCTCCAACTCGGCAGCCTTGTCGGTCATGGGTTTGCCGAAGAGGTTCTCCCCTTGGCATGGGATATCGAATAGTTTATCCTGAACCGAGGTCAGACGACTGAAGCCAAGCCTGGCGGTGTGCACCAATGCCTGCTGTGGCTACCGGGGCCGCCAACTCAAACCCGAAAGTTCCTTCGCCAAGTCTCTCAAGTACATGGCCATGTACAGCTGGTAGGCCTGGACCCGACAGATGAGTATTGAGCCCTGGTAGCACTTCCTGCCAAGGGCATCCAAGGTGCAGGCCTACCTGCTAGGGGGCACCGAGGAGTGCGTCTTCTGACTTTTCAGCTGACGCATGGCCGACTCCACCACCGTGGAATTTTGCAGCAGCTGTGACTTCTGGAAGTCCAGGCTCCGGCGGACCCGATACATCGAGTCGAGCCTTGCTCATCACCGATGCCGGTGTCTCCCACATGTGGAGCATGAGCCGTTCAAGGATGGGAGGAATGGGCACCGTGGGCGATTCCCAAGGAGGGGCCTCGTACTGGAGACCGAGGCCGGTCCGTGACCGGATCCTTCCGAGGGACCTTGATAGGTCTCTCCTTTTCCGACGCCTTGGATGAGCGACTCGGACTGCGGAACCGGGCCTGAGAGGTTCCCAGCCAGTTGGAACCATTCAAGGACGCTGCCTTCGAGGGTTTCTTCTTCTTCCTGTGTTCCCTTGAGGGGGACCCCCTCTGCGAGGATCCACGACGATGCTCGGGTTTGGAAAGCTCCTCCCAAGATGTCAGGGCCTCAGACGAGGCCTTGGCCTTCGGAGGCATCGGGGAATCAGGGAAGGACTTATCGTGCTTCTGCTGGCAGCTCTTCAGGGCCTTGCTGGACATCCGTTTGCAGAGACTGCACTCCGCCGTGTCGTGGTCCAGCCCAAGACATCGGAAGCAGCATTCATGTGTGTCGGTTAAGGGCATTATCTTAGAGCACTGATCACACTTTTTAAAGCTACTGCTAGCCATGGGGGAAAAAAGTACCCCTGCGAGGTCAAAGACTCTCTGAGCTGCCAGTGGGGAAAAAGGGCATGAAGGTGCCAGAAAAAGAAAAAGAATGAAGACTTAAAAAATGAACCGAACCAAACGCCGAGGCACCGAGGACGGTAGCGGGAATGGTATCGGTGCAAGACCGGAGTCGAGTTTGAAACTCAGGTACCAAAATATCAACTTTTTCTGGGGTAAAGCCAGACAACGTCTGAAGGGCTCCGCGAAAAAAGAAAACTGAGCAAGATGGCACCCCCTTTGGCGGGATGGGGACCGCACATGCATGGTGGCATCTTCCAAAGGCTTTCTTTGAAACCTGGGGGGATGCTTCTGCAGGGGCTCCGTCGGTGCCAACGTCACCCATATGAGAGGACTGACTTCCTGCTTGTTCCCGGATTTGTCGGGGTGGCTGAATCTGTCACAGGGGGTGGGGGCTGAGAGGATTCATGGAGACATTGATCACAACTAACCTGGCCTTGGGAGAACATGGCGGGAAAATCTTGTTGGAACAAGTACACTGCAAAGGCCATAAGCGTGATGGGGCTAACTGATCACGAATTGTCATTGCCTGATTTCACAATTACCTACAGAAGGAGGCCGTGCTACAGGCAGCCAGGGCACGACGCAATGCTGCGCAAGCTCCACTGGATCTACTGGAATTCCAAGACTACTCCGCCGTGGTCGGTCAGCGGCCAAAGGCCTGTGCAGATATCTGCAGGAGACTGGCAGCTAAAGGAGTCCGATTTTCAATGCAATACCCGGTGAAACTACGGGTGAAACACCAGGGCCATTATTACTCTCTCTACTCCAGCAGAGGCACTCGTGGGATAACCTGCCCAGCAATAGCCCAAGAGACACTTGAGAAGCGATCTGAGATTGATGGTGTTGTATGAGGACGATGGTATCAATACTGGTAAAAGGGGAGAGTTGGGATGGTAACACACGAGTTGGGGCGGGAGATGGCGAACTAAGAAAAACTCCGAGACTGCCTTTACTCCCACAATAGACTTTGTGATCCTATATGTTATGGTTAAGACTTATGTTGATTATAGTTGTAAAATTTTCCACAGCAAGTGGGATGGATTGGACATCACAGGAACATGACAACAGAAAAAGACCGAGGGAGTTGTTAACATGAGGAAAGATCTACAAAAGCTGGAAGAATGGTCTAATGCTTGGCAATTAAGATTTAATGTGAAAAAGTGCAGTGTCATGCACTTGGGTAGCAGAAATCCAAGGGAAATGTACGTGATAGGGGGCGAGAGGTTGGTGTGCATGGTTCAGGAGAAAGACCTTGGTGTGATTTTCTCTTATGATCTCAAGGTGGCAAAACAGTGCAACAAGGTGGTGGCAAAAGCCAGGAGGATGTTGGGCTGCATACAAAGAGGGATTACCAGCAGAAAGGAACAGGTACTTATGCCACTGTACAAGTCACTGGTCAGGCCTCACTTGGAATACTGTGTTCAGTTTTGGAGACCATATCTTGCAAAAGATGTAAAAAGACTGGAAACTGTTCAGAGGAAGGCGACCAAAATGATTGGGAGCCTGCGTCAGAAGCCTTATGAGAAGAGGCTTGAAGACCTAAATATGTACATTTTGGAGGAGAGGAGGGACAGGGGAGATATGATTCAGACCTTTAAATACTTAAAGAGAAATGATGAACAAACAAACAAACCTCTTCCAAAGACGGGGAAGCTGTAAAACCAAACATGAAACTGCAAGGTGGTAAATTGAAAGGCAATGTCAGGAAATATTTTTTCACTGAAAGGGTGGTGGATGCTTGGAATGCCCTCCCGATGGAAGTGGTGGGGGCAAACATGGTGACGGAATTCAAAACGGCATGGGACAGACACAGGATAAAAACAAAATAAACTGAACCATCTATTTCTGAACCATCTAACTTCTGGGCAGACTAGATGGACCATACTGGTCTTTATCTGCCGTCATTTTCTATGTTACCATGACCTCATGGCCTATCTAGACTGTCCTTCCATATCAATCACTACAACATTCCTCTTTTTACCTTTAAAGATCATCTCTGTTTATCCCATGCTTCTCTGAATTCAGATACTGTCCTCATCTCTACCACCTCCACTGGAAGACTATTCCATGGATCCACAACTCTTTCCATGAAGAAATATTTCTGCATATCAGTCCTGAATCTATCCCCTTTCACCCTCATCCCATGTCCCCTTGTAGCAGAGCTTGCTTTCAATCGAAAGAGGCTCTTCTCCTGTGCATTTATGCCATGGAGGTATTTAAACGTCTCAATCATATCACCTCTATCCCGCCTTTTCTCTAAGGTGTACATGTGTACATATTAAGATCCTTAAGTCTGTCCTCATATGCTTTATAATGAAGAACACTAACCATTTTAGTAGCCACCCTCTGTACGGACTCCACCCTCTGTATGGACTCTGTTTATATCCTTTAGAATGTGCGGTCTCCAGAATTCAACACAGTACTCCAAAATGAGGTCGCACCAAAGACTTAAACAGAGGCACTATGACCTCCTTTCTTCTGCAGGCCATTCCTCTCCCTATACACCCAAGCATCCTTCTAGCTTTTGCCGTCGCCTTTTCTACCTGTTTAGCTAATTTAAGATCATCAGACATTGCCTAGGTCCCGCTCTTCTTTAGTGGACAAAAGTACTTCATCCCCTATACTATATTGCTCCCTTGGATTGCTGCAGCCCAAATGCATGACCTTGCATTTTTTAGCATTAAATCCCAGCTGCCAAATTCTAGACCATTCTTCAAGTTTAGCTAGATCCCTCCTCATGTTATCTACACCTTCCTGGGTGTCTATTGCAGACTTTGGTATCATCCGCAAAGAGGTAAACCTTACCAGACAGCCCTTCAGCAATATCACTAACAAAGATGTTAAAAAGAATTGGACCAAGGACAGATCCCTGGGCCACGCCACTGGTAACCTCTTTCTCCTCAGAGTGAACTCCATTTACCTGTAACCTTTGTCGCCTCCCACTCAACCAATTTCTAACCCAAGCAGTAACTTTAGGGTCCATTCCTAGGGTGCTCGGTTTGTTTATAAGTCGCTCCAAAATATGGTCCTGACTGGAACCCCCAGCATCAGGGGTAATACAGAAATGTCTGTGTTACCATATACATCACTATTTGTTAATGTATTTAGTAGATAAGAATGCCTGGTTAGAGGGGGGGGGGGGGGAACGGGAGATGTGTTGCCAGGAATGCAGCAACCTGCTAGTTCATTTCCCCACAAGGAGGGCCTTGTAGCTCCGGGAGTGGGTGGTATGTAGCTGAATCCCCTGTTAGAGACTGAGATAGAAGCGGAGCTAGGTGTTGCGATGCCACTCTTCCTTCTGCTACCCCCCAACCCCACAGCTGGAGAGAGATGGGAGCAGAGATAAGGGTGAATGCAATTAATATTGAGAATCTGAAAACTCGGGATGTGGGGTGTGACCGGGACAGAGGGGCAAGGGATCAAATCACTGTCCTACTACAGCATTCATGTGTGGTGAAGGGGGAGATAAGGGAAGGGGAGAGACAGGTATTAGGAAATGTGCTGGACCCAGAATAACCCCAGACATAGCAATGGTAGGGATTCCCCCCAAAATAGTTTTATTAGTAGTAGCTTCATAAGGTGGGAAATACTTAGGGACTAGTGTATAACTCGGGCTGGGGGACGCCTAAAGAGGAGAAGAGAAGAACCCGATGGGTAGTGGTAAACAGTTGGATAGGGTTCTGGTGGAATCCCTACGCGTGACAGATCTCAATGTCATTCCCACATAGGGGGGTGGAATATGAGTGGGGAGGGGAAGAAAGGGGGCTGGCGTTGGGAAGCGAGAGGGAGAGGGGTAGGACAGAAGAAGGGGAAGAAAGAGGGGAGCAGGGGGGTGGGTTCTGTGGACGGATCAGCCAGGTGGTCCTTACACAAAAATCAGGAGGTATCCCCAGGCTGGGGGGGACCCCTCATCCTACTTAAAGACAAAGAAGAACCAGAAAAAGGCTGAGTAGTCTCGTGGAATGTTTTCAGGCTTCGTACCCCGTTAAGCACTCCAAGGTGCTTCAAGCACTGGCGCGTCATAGATGCGATGTGGCCTTTTTCCAGGAAACATACCAAACAGCAGCTGAGCATAAGAAGCTTTACCAAGAATGGATAGGTCAAGTTTATGGTGGTGTAGCAATTTTTTAATTTATTTAATATTTATTTATTTAACCAGTTTTGTATAAAACCTTATCATTCAATCAAAGTGGTTTCATAAACTGATCCGATTTACCTGCGCACACACACATACAGACCCGCAGGAACGATAGGTCATCTTACAAGGCGAACTTGAGGGCCACCCCCATCGGTTTTTGCAATATTTATGGCCCAGGCATTGCATATGGCCCCTTTTATACCCATTGGCCTCTGTTCTTGAACAGATACCGGGAGATCAGTTAGTCATTGGAGGTGATATTAATGGAGTACTAGACCCCATGATGGACACCTCTCGCGTGGACCAAAGTGCTCGGGACAGGACCACGTGCATACTGCAGCAATTTCAGACCTGACTGGGCCTCGTGGACCTTTGGCGCCTGCTCAAACCTACTGGACATGGAAATTTCCGCTGGAGTTGTATAAAGACAAACAGTTCCAAGCGTATATCATAGACAGATTGCGCTCCTATGTGACACGCAATGCACAACACCAAGAGACCCCTGAATTATTCTGGGAAACGGCAAAAGTGATACTTTGAGGGGGCATACTGGCCTATTCGGCCCATCGAAGGCAACTATTGAATGCTCAGGTGATGCAATTAGAGCGCCACGTAGTGACTGCTTGCCGACGGAATGCTCGTCAGCCAACTGTTGAGACGTGGGCATGGTACTTGGAAGTCCAAGCGGCCTGAATGAGGTTTTACATCAGCGCGCAAAGAAATCTTTAATATATTATAAACATCAACTATATCAATATGGGGATAAAACAGGGAAATTGCTTGTGTGCTGTTTACAAGGCCCCCAGGGATCATGTACAATTCCAGCATTGTGAGATGCAGCGGGTCGGGTCATAAAGACAAGCCGGCAATTGCACAGGTATTTTGGGACTATTACCGGCAATTGTATCAAAGAGATTTAATTAACATTTCTTATATACTGCCTTTCATGATATCAAGGTGGTTTACATTGAACAAACTGAAATTACATTGAACAGGGCATTATAACTTGGAGATAACTATTTTACAGGGAACATGGGCAATGGAGGGTTAAGTGGCTTGCCCAAGACCACAAGGAGCACCTGTGGGACTAGAAACCCCAGTCCTTCCAGCCCAAGGTTGCTGTCCTATAGTGGGATTTGAACCCCTGACCTTCTGGCCTGAGGTAACTTGCCCCAACCACTAGGTCACTCCTCCTCCATTTGGTTTCTCCTACCAGACTAGTGGAATACCTTTGAAATATTTCCCTGCCCGGTCTCACAGAGCAACAGAGGGTTGCGTTGGGAGCCCCCATAACCGCGGAGGAGGTATCCCTTGCAATCAGTCAAGCGCAATGCTGTTAAGCTCCCGGCCTGGATGGTTATTTGTCCGAATTCTATAAACTTCTGCAATACCAGGTGGCTGGCCCCATGACGGCAATGTACGAGGATCAAGTGGTGAAGGGAAGGTTTGAATGAGGGACTAACTGCGCTTATATCATCCTCATATCGAAGCCCGGTAGTGATCCGCTGCAGGCAGGCTCCTACCGCCCTAGTTCATTAAATAACTTTGATTTAAAAATCTGGGCTAAAATTCTGGCGGAACATCTGGCACCGCTCCTGTCGACCTTACTGCAGTGATCCCAGGTGGGCTTTGTGGGGGGACACTATGCCGCATATAACATGCGACAGATAATAGCTTCTCTAGAATGGGTACAGGAGAAGCAGATCCCTCCGCTCTTATTAGTTTTGATGCTGAAAAGGCCTTTGATAAGGTAAGATGGCAATATCTTTTTCATCTGTTGCCTTTGTATGGTCTGGGGGAACAGTTTGTCCAGATGGTCCATTGCGTTGACTGCGGCAGTGCTGCTTAATGACTTTGTCACCAAGGCCTTTAAGTTATCACAAGGAATGCGACAGGGGTGCCCGCTATCCCCCCTTTTGTTTGTACTGTCCTTGGATCCGTTCCTAAGGAAGGTAGTGAATTGCCAGGAGGTGACAGGAGTTCGCATAGGCCACTCTGAGTTTAAGATCTCCGCTTTTGTGGATGATCTTTTAGTTCATATCACTAAACCATGGACATCTCTGCCGCGGCTGCTGATCGAATTTGTAGACTTTGGTCGAATCTCGGGATTGCAATTAAATATGGAAAAATCTGAAGCTCTCAATGTGTTGCGACAGTTATGAGGTCAGTGGGGGACAGAGTTTCCTCTTCGATGGGAAAAATTCCCTTTTAAGTATTTGGGTATTCATCTACCTAGCGATCCTCGATTACTATATCGGATTAATTGTAGGGCTCTTCTATGCCACCTTCGAACAAAAGTGAGGGATTTGAACCCCCTACCGTTAGCAATGATGGGACAGATAGTAGCCTACCATATGGTTCAGTTTCCTAAAATACTATATGTGTTGCAATTGCTGCCCTTTGGCTATTACATAGGGATATCTCTCTTTTTGAGAGGGAACTAAGGCGTTTCATATGGAAGGGGCGAATATCAAGGATACCATTATCGGTAATGAAGAATAGCTGGGAATGGGGGGGCCTGGGAATACAGAATCTTTCGAGGTATGCAAGAGCCTGTCAGTTATGACACATACGAGATTGGCTTGACCAAAATCTTCACTCTGCGGGTATTGGAGGAAGACTTCATGGCCCCATATTCCTCGTTAGTGGTGCTCCATTCGGTGAGTCAAGACTTGATCCCCCGGGTAACTAAAAGCATGTTGATTGGACTCTTGTGCAGTGTTTGGAAGTTTCTTTGCCTGCAGTGGCAGATCCCCTCTACTAGTACCAGCTTTTTGTCACTGAGGGGGAGCCCTCGCTTTATTGCGGATATGGAAAACCGGGTATTCCATGAATGGGAAGCTAATGGAGCGCATAGTGTGGGACACACTGTAGACAAAGGAGGATCGGTGAAAACCTTTAGGAATCTCAAAGAAGAATTTGACTTGAAAGTCACTCATGCTTTCGCATATATACAAGTGGCACATTACATTCAGTCCCTGTCTGGTAACAGGTTGAAAGCAGAAGCATCCGCGCAAATTTTGCAGTTCTTTGAATTAGAGAACCGGGAGCATCTGTCAATTTCTCAATTTGCCCATAAGCTTCAGTGGGGACCTCCACCGCGAGAACTTACTAGGATAGAGAAATGTTGAGTAGCTGAACTGAGCATTCATGTAACACCTGGGGTGGTCCAGCGAGCTGTATCTCGCATCCCGCAACTGGTGAAGGAAGTGTGCCTACAGGAGATGCAATATCAAATGCAGTTCTTGCAGAGGCATGCCTTTCACAGTGGTATGGCCCAGAGTGGCAATTGTCCCCAGTGTGGGACCATATTGGCTGACCTGGGCCACATGTGGTGGACTTGTGGGAGAATGCACCATTATTGGATTCAAAGACGTAGATATGTTGAGATGTTGATTGGGCAGTCAGTGACCTGGACAGCCGCATTAGGGATGCTTGATGACTTATCAGGGACTAGGCCGAAGGGCTGCTGGGCCAGAATGTTGGTGAGAAAGGCGTGTATCATTGGTAAATAAATAGTGCTGCGCCAGCGTATGGCGTCAAGGGGAGATACTAAGTAGAAAGGAAATTCCTGGCGATCTGCGGTGGATATATAGATACATTGATACCAGTAGCCCGCAATGAACTTCTAACATTGTAGAATATACGAGAAGGGAGGAGAGACCCATGAGAATTGGAAGAGGGCTTTGGTGAAAGCATGCGCCCCACAGCAATCAGGCCAAATAGAGATTTAAAAAAAATAAAGTCATGGGATAGGAGGCAGTGTACTATTGTGGATAAGGAACTGGTTAAAAAATAGAAAACAGAGGGTAAGCTGAATGGCCAATTTTCCCAATGGAGAAAGGTGAATAGTGGAGTACCCCAGAGATCTATGCTGGATCCGCTGCTTTTTGGCATATTCATAAATGATCTGGAAATGGGAAAGAGTAGTTACTCACCTGTAACAGGTGTTCTCCAGGAGCAGCAGGAATCAGTCCTCACCACTGTTCCCTCTAAGCTGTGCGCGTGTGCACACCTCGCTGAGTGAGCGCACATATTTTACAACAGAGCGCATAAAAATTACAGTTCTGATTCTGATAGAAAACACAGACGTTCTTAAAATTGAAAAGTTGTGTTTTTATGGTTTTTACAAGTTCTACAATATTTTCTAGTGCAATCAATGTGGTGTACATACTGTATTCTGACGTGTAGTCAAATTTTAAAGTATATAACTCCGAGTGTCGTTATGTGGCGCACAAAAATTTAACCTTCCTTCAAAAGCTGCACAGCTGATATTTTATGCGCACACAGCCTACAGAAAATTAGAGGGAACATTGGTCCTCACATATGGGTGACGTCAGCGCCGACGGAGCCCCCGTGCAGAGCATTTCCCCAGCTTTCAAAGAAAGCCTCTGGGAATGCAGCGTGCATGCGCGGTCCCCTTCCCGCCCAAGGGTGCCATCTTGCTCAGTCTGATAACATAGCTAAAAGACAGCAAAAAACAAAATAAACTATATGAGTGCAAAGCCAAGGGGAGGAGGGAGGGTTGTAAGGACTGATTCCTGCTGCTCCTGGAGAACACCTGTTACAGGTGAGTGACTACTCTTTCTCCAGGACCAAGCAGGAAGTCAGTCCTCACATATGGGACTCCCCAGCTTAAGGCTACCAGAGACCCAAAGCTGAAAAATGTGCTTCCTCTAGAGCCTCAGCATGTGAGAAAAGAATCTTCTCTGAGAACGTCCCCGAACGGTAGCCTAACACCAGGGCCGGAGGGTAGGAGTTGCCTAAACCCCAAAGAGATTATGGAGTACCGCCTGTCCGAAAGCACTGTGGGACTCCCTCTCGAGGCAGTAGTGGGCAGCAAAAGTCTGGCTTGAAGACCAAATAGCGGCCCGGCAGATGTCTGCCAACGGAACAGAGCGGAGATGAGCCACTGACACAGCCTTTGCCCTGACACGGTGAGCCGTAACCCGACCCTGCAAGGAGAGGCCGGATGCCCTGTAAGCCCAGGCGATACAGTCTGCTAACCAAATGGACAGGTTACGCTTGGAGACAGGCAACCCCAACTTATTGGGGTCAAAAGAGATGAAGAGCTGAACAGCCCTCCGGTGCTCCTGCGTATAGTCAAGGTAGAAGGACAACGCCCTCCTACAGTCTAGGGTATGCAAGACCATCTCAGCCCGGCTGGCATGAGGCCTGGGAAAGAAAGCTGGAAGAACCACCTCCTGATTGAGGAGGAAGGAGGAGACAACCTTTGGAAGGAACTTAGGGTGAGTCCGTAAGACTACTCTGTTCCTATAGAACCTAGTATATGGTGCATCTGATACTAAGGCCTGAAGTTCACTCACTCACCTTGCGGAGATAAAAGCTACCAGAAAGGTGAAATTAGACTTACCTGCTAATTGTTGTTCCTTGCGGAACTTTAGTCTAGTCCCGGACATCTGGGTTCTAAGCACCTCCTCCCGCAGCCTTGGAGACTGAGCCTGTCACTCTTTTTGACGTCACTAGTATAAGTAGAAGCGGAACCGCCTCCCTACTCCAGTAACCTATTGACAAAGCAGACTCAGAGGAATAATTAAACAGATACAACATTAAGTAAAGTCAACAGAAAATACTTGTACAGAATAAGCAAATTTGGCACGCACCACCCAAGGCTCATGGCAGCATGCACTCAGCCTTGTGTGGTCCTCTGTCCCTGAGCTCCCCAGAGGTACCGGAAACAGCATTCCTGACCAACTGAACCTCCCCGCCCCTCCCCCCGCAGGATCGCCGGCCATACAGGCGCCACTGCAGCGCAGAGGTACCTACCGTTAAACTTCTTCAGGCCACAGATCCACGTCAACAGAAGGGAGGGTCACGGGACTAGACTAAAGTTCCGCAAGGAACAACAATTAGCAGGTAAGTCTAATTTCACCTTCCTTGTCGTCCCTTTAGTCTAGTCCCGGACATCTGGGGATGTAACAGAGCAGTAAGATATCAACGGGAGGGACCCGCCAGACCAGCCTGAAGAACCGCTGATCCAAAACGAGCATCCCTATCTGCATGCAAATCGATCCTGTAATGTTTAACAAAGGAATGCAACGACGACCAAGTCGCCGCTCTACAAATTTCCGCCGCAGGAACCAAATTGCATTCCGCCCAGGAAGCCGCCTGAGCCCTAGTGGAATGGGCCCGCAAGCCAGACGGCATGGTTCTGCCCTTGAGAATATATGCCGACAAAATGGCCTCCTTAATCCATCGAGCAATCGACGCCTTAGACGCAGACTCTCCCCGTCTGGGACCTCCAAACAGAACAAACAATCTATCCGTCTTTCGGAAAACCGCCGTTTTCCTCAAATAAATCCACAAAACGTGACTGACATCCAAGCGATGCAACTTTACGCCAGTACTGGCCGACGCTTCTTTCTCAAAACTCGACAAAGAAATGGTCTGATTCACATGAAACACCGACACCACCTTTGGCAAAAAGGAGGGCACTGTGCGCAAAACTACCTTATGGTCACGGAAGACCAAAAACGGCTCTCTGCACGACAACGCTTGCAACTCCGAAATCCTGCGCGCTGACGCAATGGCTACCAAGAACACTGCCTTCAACGTGAGATCCTTTAAAGTCGACTTAGATAAAGGTTCAAAGGGTCTATGCACTAACGACTCCAGCACCAAATTAAGATCCCACGTCGGCACTTGAGCCCGGTAGGGAGGACGCAACAGGAAGGCCGCCCTCAAAAACCGTTTTACGTCCGGGTTAGCCGCAAGCGCAACGCCTTGCACCTTTCCTCGATAACAAGAAAGAGCTGCCAACTGGACCTTCAAGGACGCAGCCGCCAACCCCTTGTCAAAACCGTCCTGCAAAAAATCCAGAATCTGCAGGATAGAGGCCCGCAGCGCTCCCACCTGCCGCAGCTCACACCAAGACTCAAAAATGCACCAAACCCGAATATAAGCCAACGAAGTAGAGCGACGCCGGGAACTCAGTAAAGTGGCAATTACCGAAGCCGAATAGCCCCTGGCCATTAACCGTGCCCTTTCAAGAACCAAGCCGTAAGAGAGAACCGATCCACCTGAGGCATCACTAAGGGACCCTGTTCCAACAGATCCTCCCTGTACGGTAGCCGCCATGGGGCGTCCACTAGAAGCCGTACCAGGTCGGCATACCACGGCTGCCTTGGCCAATCCGGCGCCACGAGAACCACAAGGCCCTTGTGCTTCTCGATCCTCTGAACCAAGCAACCTATCAAGGCCCAAGGAGGGAACACGTAGAGGAGTTGCTCCGTCAGCCACCCCTGCAACAGTGCATCCAATCCCTCGGACATCCGCTCTCGCCGCCTGCTGAAAAACCGCTCCACCTTCGCGGACGCAAAGGTGGCCATCAGATCCATTACCGGAAGACCCCAGCGCTCTACTTTCATCTCGAAGACCTCCTGATTGAGGACCCACTCCCCCGGGTCCACTGCATTCCGACTCAAGTAATCGGCAGTCACGTTCTCCACACCGGCTACATGCCCTGCCGATAGTGCCTCTAGATTTCATTCGGCCCACACGAGAAGCTCTTCCGCCTCTGCCTCCAGAGCCACACTGCCGGTGCCCCCTTGCCGATTGACGTATGCCACGGCCGTGGCGTTGTCCGACAGGACTCGAATCGCCCTGCCCTGCACCTGGGGCTGGAAGGCCTGCAACGCCAGAAAAACAGCTCGGAGCTCCAACCGGTTGATCGACCAACGCTTTTCCTGATCCGACCACTGACCCTGAGCATACTGCCGCTCGAAGTGGGCCCCCCAGCCGTAAAGACTGGCGTCCGTTGTCAAGGGCTGCCAATCCGGGGACTCCAACGGCATGCCCCTCTCGAGATTCCTGGGATCCAGTTACCACCGAAGAGAGAGCTGCACCGATCCCGGACAACTCAACCTGCGCGACAAAGGATCGGACTGATTGGACCACCTCCAGAGCAGAGCCGCCTGCAACGGTCGCATGTAAGCCCTGGCCCAGGGCACTAGTTCCAACGTGGCCGCCATGGTCCCCAAAAGCTGCAGGTAATGCCACGCGGAAGGCGCCTGCCTCCGCAGAAATTCCCGAACGAGGCGGCGCAGCCTCTGAGCTTTGGCTAGTGGAAGAAACACCCTGCCTGAAGCTGTGTCAAAGCGAGCTCCGAGATACTCCAGCTCCTGAGTCGGAGTCAACTTGCTCTTTGCCACGTTGACCACCCAACCCAAGCTTTGGAGAAAGAGCACTACTCGCCGAGTGGCCTCCGCGCTCTCGTCCCTCAACTTTGCTCGAATTAACCAATCGTCGAGGTAAGGGTGTACTAACACTCCTTCTCTGCGCAACGCCGCCGCTACCACCACCATCACTTTGGTAAAAATCCGCGGAGCCGTCGCCAAGCCGAACGGTAACGCCTGGAACTGAAAATGCCCCATCGGAACCGCAAACCGCAGGTACTGTTGATGCTCCACGCGAGTGGGAATGTGCAGATACGCTTCGGAGAGGTCCAGAGAGGTAAGAAACTCCCCTTGCCGCACGGCCACGATGACGGACCGCAGGGTTTCCATGCGAAAATGAGCCACTCGGAGGCACCGGTTGACCCCTTTGAGATCTAGAATCGGCCTCCAAGATCCTTCCTTTTTGGGCACCATGAAATAGATCGAGTACCGACCGCATCCGTACTGGGCGGGCGGAACCGGCACCACCGCGTTCAGAATTTGCAACCTTTGTAAAGTCTCCCGCACCGCCTGCCGCTTGGGCTCCGTTCTGCAAGGAGACTGCACAAAGGACTCCGGAACGGGTCGATGAAGCTCTAAGGCATACCCTTCCCTTATTACCTCCAGAACCCATCGATCCGACGTGATTTGGACACAGGCAGGATAAAACCGCCGTAGCCGCCCTCCTACGGCCACTACCTCTGCCCGGGTCCCCCTGGCTTCATTGCGGCTTCTTGAGGGTAGAGGACGTGGAGGCTCCAAAACCTCTTCCCGCACCCCGAAACCCTTGAAAAGTCTGGGACCTGTACGGAAACTGTCCTCGCTGAAATTGACCGAACCGAGGCGCTCGAAATCTACGAAACTCTCTCTGCTGACTCCTGGAAGGCGCAAGTGGCCTACCAGGCTTCTGCTTATCCTCCGGCAGTCGACCCCCTTTAGACTCCCCGTGGTCTTTCACCAACTTGTCCAAATCCTCTCCGAAAAGAAGCTTGCCACGAAAAGGAAGTTTTCCCAGCCTAGCTTTGGAGGCTCCGTCTGCCGCCCAATTACGCAACCAGAGATATCTCCGCGCCGCCACCACGGACGCCATACTCTTCGCCAGGCCGCGAATAAGGTCATACTGCCCATCTGCCAAATAGGCCGCTCCCGACTCAAGCCGGGACGCCTCGTCCGCCATCTCGGTCTCCCGACCCCTCGACAACCGTTGAGCCCACCGGAGACATCCTCTAGCTACCCAGGCCCCACAAAGGGCAGCTTGCAAGGAGATGGCGTTGACCTCAAACACCTGATTTAACAGCGTATCGAGCCGCCGGTCCTGAGCATCCTTAAGGGCCGCACTGCCTTCCACTGGAATCGTGGTCTTCTTGGTAACCGCCGAAACCGCTGCATCTACCCTAGGGGACTTAAAAAGTTCCCTATCTTGCTCCTGCAAGGGATACAATCTAGCCATCACTCTGGAACCCTTGAGACCAGCCTCCGGCGAGTCCCATTGCTCCTGAATCATCTCCTTAAATATCCTGTGCAGCGGAAACACCTTGTGGGACTGGCGCGTCGCCTGAAGCAACGGGTCTTCCAAGGAGGAGTCCGCCAAACTCTCCGTGACCGGCATATTAAGGGCCTTCAGAGTTTCGGAAATAAGAGCCGCCAGCTCCTCCCGGCGGAAGACTCTAACTACCCGAGCCTCGTCCTCCTGCTCAGCAATCTCACCGTCCTCTAGCTCCATATCCAGCTCCGAATCCTGATTGTCGGAGACCTCTTCTGAAGCCCCCGCAGCTAATCTAGCACGCTTAGGAGGGGTACCGTCCGCGCTCTCAGCCCGAGCTTCTTGCCGTTTCAGGCTACTCCCCAGCACTGCAGGGCCCTGCTTACCTCCCAGGGCCTGTTGCAATAAGGAGAGAAAATCCTGAGAGAAAACCTGCGCCAGCCCGCCCTGTAACCCCGGAAGGGACGTGGAGGGCTCCGCTGACACAGAGGGCCCCTGGGAGGGCCCCGACGAAGGACCTGCCGGAGAGAGTGGCTCAGGAGAGCCCGCCGCCTCCTCCCCCGGTCCCGCTCCCGCTGTCTCAACGGCTGGGGGCTCCACCTCCAACTCGCAGCCCTTACAGACTCCGGCATCAGACAGAGAACCCCGTTTGACCCCACAGATAACGCACTGGGGCCTGGACGGCATACCGGCAAACTTCCCCACAGCGTACTCCGCAGTAGCAGAAAAAAGAACTTCCGTCCCTAGGAGAAGCCTCCTGAAATACAAGCTCTCCCCACGGAAGACAATGAGACGTTCTGTGCAAAACCTAGTCCAAGTAGGTTACACAGGAGGGGGGGGGGCTCTCACAGCGCCGCGAGCCCGCCTAAAACAACCCACAGGCCCTGCCGCGCTTCCCGCCGAAAATCCCGGCGTGCGTGCGGCCTGCGCACCGCACACGCCAGCCGCAGGAATTTGCCGCGCTTTTGGCCCCTTAGGCCTGTCACGCTCTGAGGCCCCGAAAACAGCCGTTTAGCCCTTCCGGGCACTCACCACACCTCGGTACGCCTGGCGCTGCTCCTACCGCGCCCTAGACCAGCGATTCTCCGGCTGCAGAAGCGCCGCCGCGTCAGTGAAATTTGCCGATGCCGCGGCGCACGCTCTCCTTCAATGCCTCCTCACCCGCTCCACGGGTTCGGGAGACGGAGGCCCCAACAGACACTCCCACACTCCCCCCTGAGCACAGTACCTCCAGGGAGGGGGGGAGAGAGGGGGAGCAAGTAATCTAGGAGACCGCAGCCGTCCTCCAGCCAGCACAAAGCACTGGCCTGGAAACCAAAGAAGGCAGGAACAGTATAAATCCGCTGCCCTTTCGCTGCTGATGCCAAGCACACTTAAAACGGTATGCCAAACCAATCTCCTAGACCTTAAATTGTTTTTTTTTTTGTTTTTTTTTTAAGCAAACAAGAAATTCCCTAACTAATTCCTCTAGTGAGCCCCTCTGTGGCTCACACCTCCTTCAGCTGCCTTGGAGACTGAGCTTACTGGAGTAGGGAGGCGGTTCCACTTCTACTTATACTGGTGACGTCAAAAAGAGTGACGGGCTCAGTCTCCAAGGCTGCGGGAGGAGGTGCTTAGAACCCAGATGTCCGGGACTAGACTAAAGGGACGACAAGGAACAACGCTTTCCAGGAGAGAAAGCGCAAAGGACAAGTCGCCATAGGCTCCAAAAGGTGGGCAAGTAAGCTGTTGCAAGACCACATTTAAATCCCATTCAGGGGCAGGAGGACGGATTGGAGGCTTAAGCAAAAGCAGGGCCCTGAGGAAGCGAGCCACCAAAGGGTGGCTTGAGAGAGATTGACCCTCCATCGGAGAGTGGTGCGCTGAAAGAGCACTAAGATGAATTCTAACAGAGTTGGACTTAAGGCCGAGGTTGGAGAGGTGAAGCAAATATTGCAGTACCACTGGTACCAGACATGAGAAAGGATTCTCATTGTTTTGATGACACCAGGCAGAGCATCTACGCCACTTGAGGGCATAAGATTTCCGGGTGGACTGCCTCCTAGAGACCAAGACCACGTCCTCCACTTCCCGAGGTAGCAATAAGGGTGCTAGAACTATCCTTTCAGCAGCCAGGCCATCAGATTGAGGGACTGGAGGCTAGGGTGTAAGAGAGATCCCTGCCCCTGAGACAGGAGATCTGGTTGCATCCCCAGAGGAAGAGGAGTGTCCACCGCTAGTTGCAAAAGAAGTGGGAACCACGGTTGCCTGGGCCATCTGGGGGCCACCAGAATTACCGAGGCTCTGTCCCAGAGCACTTTGAACAGTGTCTGGGACACTAGAGGCATGGGAGGAAAGGCATAAAGGATGCCTGTAGACCACGGAATGAGAAACGTATCCGCTGCTACTCTTAGAGGATACGGTTGTCTGGAGCAGAACCTGGGCAGCTGATGGTTCAGGCAAAGAGATCTATGGATCTATGGTTCGAAGACCCCATCTTAGAAAGATCTGTTGAACCACCAGTGGATTCAACCGCCATTCGTGTGGCTGCAGGATCCTGCTCAATCTGTCCACCAGGTAATTCTCCTGCCCAGGTAGATAGACTGCTTTGAGAAGTATGCCATGATTGACTACCCAGGAGTATAGGTTCTGTGCTTCCTGACATAGAAGTCGGGACCCCGTGCCCCCCTGTTTGTTCACATAAACATAGCAACTTGGTTGTCCGTCTGAACTAAGACAGACTGGTGAGAGATGACATGAGAGAAAGTCCTCAGGGCTAGCTCTCAGTTCCAAGAAATTGATCTGCTGTGCGGCCTCCCAAAGAGACCACAGGCCTTGAGTACAGGCTCCCTAGCAATGTGCACCCCAACCTTGAAGAGAAGCATCGGTTGTCAGCACCTGAGAGTGTGGAGGTGCCTGAAAAGGCACCCCTCGCAGCAGATTCGGAAGATGAAGCCACCACTGTAGAGAAGACTCTAGGAGCTTGGATACCCTCACTCTGTCCTTCAGGTGTCCCGTGGCTTAGTGCCACTGAGCTCTGAGACCCCACTGAGCTGGCCTCATGCGTAGGCAGACATTTGGAGTTACATGGACCGTGGAAGCCATGTGGCCTAAGAGCCTCAGGAATTGTCTGGCGGAGACCAGAGAATTGCTGTGAAACTGACTGGCCAGACACAAAAAGAGTGGCAGCTCTTGCAAATACGATCAGGAAACACAAGGAGCAAGAGTGATGATGACACAGTTGCTTTATTGATATTCCCCAACGCGTTTCGGCAGAACGCCTTCCTCAGGGGGGTGAAACTACTTACAAACATATAGTAAGAACAGATATTAGAAACATATTAAAAACATTTACAAGAATAAAAAGTTAAAAGAAACATGTTCAAGCTAAACGGGCATCATGCTAAAAAGTAAAAGGAATATCATAACTACATCATGTGACACTCAAATCAAATAAATAAATAAGAGCATGTGTAGATAAAATTACATAAAAGGACCATATATAATATTACACATATACACATCATATAGTCTAACTTGTACAAAATCTCAAATAAAGAAACCAATAGAAAACAATAGACGCAGGGCAGAAAAGCAAGCTAAAAAATTAAAGCACTCAGAGAAACATTCAAAAATATTTTGACAATCGGTACTCACTAATATGTACCATGAGAAAATTTCCGTATGCTGAGCTCCCAAAACCTTTTGTTAGATAATAAATTTTGCACTGAGATATGCGAGCTCTTTTTAATAATAAATGGATTTTAACCTTTTAACTTTATGATTTCATTGGTTTGTACCCCTTTTCAGCTTTATACCCACAAGGTTCCTCTACTGTTGGATTTACGGCGATTGCCGTTTAGTCCTCACCATACGGAAATTTTCTCATGGTACATATTAGTGAGTACCGACTGTCAAAACATTTTTAAATGTCTGAGTGCTTTAATTTTTTAGCTTCTAATATATGTTCTTACTATATGTTTGTAAGTAGTTTCACTCCCCTGAGGAAGGCGTTCCGCCGAAACGCGTTGGGGAATATCAATAAAGCAACTGTGTCATCATCACTCTTGCTCCTTGTGTTTACTGACTGGCCAGATCCATCAACCTGTGAGCCCTGTCCACGGGTAAGAAGGCTTTTGCCTGAAGGGTGTCCAGTCGTGCTCCTATGAACTCCATGTTCTGCGAGGGCGCAAAGTGGACTTCGCGAAGTTTATAACAAACCCCAGATGCTGAAGTAGAGTGACAGTGCGAAGGGTGGCTTGATTGGCTTCCTGTGGGGACTGGCCCCTTATGAGCCAGTCGTCCAGGTATGGAAAGAGTGCTTGCACCCTGAGGTAGGCCGCCACCACCGCTAGGCACTTGGTGAATACCCTGGGGGCGGAGGTGAGGCCAAAAGGCAGCACCTTGTACTGATAACGCATTGAAACCCTCTGCCCAGTGTGCAGTGGCAGCCAAGAAAGCAAATAGAATACTAGGAATCATAAGGAAAGGAATGGAGAATAAAACAAAGGATATATTAATGCCTCTATATCATTCTATGGTGCACCCACACCTCTAATATTGTGTGCAATTAGAAAAGGTACAGAGAAGGGTCACCAAAATGGTAAAAGGGATGGAAGGACACCCCTGTGAGGAGAGGCTAAAAAGGTTTTGGTTCTTTAACCTGGAAAAGAAACAGCTGAGGGGAGATATGATAGAGGTCTATAAATTAATGAATGGAGTGGAACGGGTAAACGTAGATTGACTGTTTACGCCATTAAACTGTAGAAAAACTAGGGGATATGCAATGAAGCTACAATGCAACCCATGTAAGACTAATAAGAGAAAGCATAGTTACTCACCTGTAACAGGTGATCTCCGGGAACAGCAGGAATTTAGTCTTCACATATGGGTATCGTCAGTACCGACGGAGCCTGTGCAGGAACGCTCCCCAGCGTCCAATTAGAAAGCTTTTGGGAGCATCCCACAGCAGTTGCGTGCTGCCTTCCTGCCTTTCCCGACTGTCTCTCTCCAGTTGAGTTTTAAAGCTGAGACAAAGAGAGAGAGAGAGGGAAAGAAAAGAAAAGAGAGATACAACTCCTAGGGGAGGTGGGTGGGTTGTGAAGACTAAATTCCTGCTGTTCCCGGAGATCACCTGTTACAGGTGAGTAACTATGCTATCTCCAGGAACAAGCAGGAATGTAGTCTTCACATATGAGGACTCCCTAGCTACAGATGCCAGGGAGAGACCCCAGAAGTTGTGTGCCCCTGTGAAAGGGCTCCACTTCCCCCCATGGATCTCTGTCATCCTACCGGGAATGGTGGGGAGGAGTTGATTAAGTATGGAACAGGTGTCTTAGAACAGCCTGACCAAACAAGGCATCTCGGCAGAAGTCCTTGTCCAAGCAGTAATGGGCTGTGAAGGTATGAACCGAGGCCCAAGTAGCTGCTCGACAGATGTCATCAATAGACACAGAGTGTAGATGAGCTATTGAGGCTGCCATGGCTCTCACATTGTGAGCTGTGACATGGCCTTCCAGAAAAAGAGTAGTTACTCACCTGTAACAGGTGTTCTCCAGGAGCAGCAGGAATCAGTCCTCACATGGGTGTCATCGACGCCGATGAAGCCCCAGCGGAGCATTTCCCCAGCTTTCCATGAAAGCCTTTGGGAATGCTGGCACGCATGCGCGGTTCCCTTCCCGCCCAAAGGTGCCATCTTACCTCAGTCAAATGACATAGCTAAGAACAGCACACAAAAATGTAAAAATTAAACTATTGTCAGACGGCTGCCTAGGGTGAGAACCTACACAATCTTGACGATGCATATATTCATATGATTCTTGCAAGGTATTGTGGGTATTGTAGTTCATTCACTCCCAAACACAGCTGATGACAATAATTTGAGTTGTGAAACCAAGTGGTAAGATCAATAAAATACTTTTTATTGATGGGGTTTAATTCACCCAGCACATGTATGCTTGATAGCACTATAAATGAGGTTACTTGCTTGCAGTGTTTAAAATGGATAACAAAAAGTCACAAAGTAAACCAGAAAACAACCTTCAGCTTGTCAGGCAATTAGCTAATGTTTTCTTAGCAAATAATTACCAAATACAAAGGCACAACGAAAAGAATAAACTTTGCTGGTTAGGTTAACTTCTGCTTATTTTCCACGCAGATCTCAGCAGTGATTCTTCCTTGCTCACACACACAACCAGGTGCAGCTTTAATTACTAGCAATTGACCAGCTGTAAGCCTTTAGCTGGCTGGCTGCTACTGTGTGAGCCCAAATCCTGCTTTAAGAGCTGTTTGCAGTGGAAATAAAGAACAAAGTTAGGTTTCTTTGTGATGGCTGATGTGTTTGCTCACGGAAAACTAGCAATAGCATTTAGATAGAGAACAGTCTATGTAAACTGTATTTTCATCTGCTGTATCAATCAGCATATGGTCACTATCATACATTGGCACAGACGAGTCTTTCATTAAGGCACTATCATGAGAATGCTTATTCCCTTGCTGCCATTCTCTATTATAGATAGGGTCTGGATCAGTGTTCATACCTGAGCCTCTCCTGCTATCATTATTCCTCTCTGTATAGCTTGGCCAATATGTAATCCAATTCTGATGTCCAGCCTTCCAATCTTGATCCCTGGACACTGGATCTTCTCTCACATACCTTCTGGCCTTGGTCTGAAAGTCCCTTCCACATGCAGTCTTCTCTCTTCCAGGTAGCCACTGGTGATTCCTATCTTTGCCACTCCATTCCTCTGGCTGAATCCAGTCCAATGGACTCTGCTGGCTTTTGGAATACCTCCCAGTATGAGTACTGCCTTGGAATCTCCCAGACCTTCCAATGGCCTTTCTTCTCTTCCTTCCAGAGAGTTTCCTTCTCTCTATCTGCTTGGCTTGGCTTCTGTTTCTCCAGGTGATACTGGTGCTTGTAGCCGTTGCTGTAGCTCTCCCTCAAGCTCTTTCTGTGGCTTTTGCTGAAGCTGTTCTTGAAGTTCTCCCTGAAGCTGTTATCTGAAGAATAAGCTCTATTCTTATCCTGTTCTAATGTGTGCTGCTCCCTAACACAGCGCAGCTGTGTTGAATCAGGCCCTGCCCTTTGAGATGAGTGCTTAGGGATTACCTCATAGCTCTCTTGATTGCACACACATTTTCTCTCTTCAGCCTCCCTCATGGCTGCTGGAAACCTGGTGCATTCTGGGACTGGTAGTCTTTTATGTGAAAACTCTGTTTTCTTGCTTCTACCAGAACTGACAGGTTGCTTGTTCAGAGTCACATCATCTTTTCTATAGCTCCTACCTGAGCTATGATAAGCTTCCTTATCACACTATGTACAACTGCAACTCCAAGGGGAGGAGGGAGGGTAGTGAGGATTGATTCCTGCTGCTCCTGGAGAACACCCGTTACAGGTGAGTAACTACTCTTTCTCCAGGACCAAGCAGGAAGTCAGTCCTCACTTATGGGTGACTCCCCAGCTCTGGGCTACCAGGAACCCAGGCTGAACAAGAGAACTCCCTCTAGTCTCAGCAACACAGCAAAGGCTTTGCAAGGACACACCCTCCACAGGTAGCCCAACCAGAGGGCAGGAGTTGCCTATACCTCAAAGAGATTCCGGAGTACTGCTTGGCCAAAAGCACTGTCCCTACGGGACTCCCTCTCCAGACAGTAGTGGGCTGCAAAAGTCTGGCTTGAAGACCAAGTAGCAGCCCTGCAGATGTCTTGCAAAGGAACAGAGCGGAGGTGAGCCACTGATGCAGCCATTGCCCTCACACGGTGGGCCGTGACCCTACCCTGCAAAGGAAGGTCAGCTGCCTTGTAAGCCCAGGTGATACAGTCAGCACCCAGATGGACAAGGTACGCTTGGACACAGGCCTCCCCAAGTTATTAGGGTCAAAAGAAAGGAAGAGCTGAGAAGCTTTCCTGTGACCTTGCGTATGTTCAAGGTAGAAGGATAAGGCCCTCCTACAGTCCAAGGTATGGAGAACTGTTTCAGCCTGATTGGCATGAGGCCTAGGGAAGAAAGTAGGAAGAACCACCTCCTGGTTGAGGTGGAAAGAGGAGACAACCTTAGGAAGGAACTTAGGGTGAGTCCTGAGGACCACCCTGTTTTTATAGAACCTGGTGTAAGGTCTATCACAGACCAAGGCCTGAAGCTCACTCACTCTCCTAGCCGAAGTAAGGGCTATCAGAAAGAGAGTCTTCCAGGAAAGGAAGCGTAGAGGGCAAGTAGCCATAGGCTCAAAAGGTGGGCGAGTCAGCTGCTGCAAGACCACATTCAGCTCCCACTCAGGAGCAGGAGGACATATGGGAGGTTTGAGCAGGAGCAAGCCTCTGAGAAACCTAGACACCAAAGGGTGCACAGACAAGGAATGGCCCTCAACTAGGGAGTGGTGAGCAGCCAAAGCAGAGAGGTGGACCCGAACAGAGTTGGACTTGAGACCCTGATTGGACAAGTGCAGCAGGTACTGAAGAACTACTGGCACAGTACAGGAGAAAGGATCCTCAGCACGTAGCTGACACCACATAGAGAACCTTTTACACTTGAGAGCATAGGTCTTCCTAGTGGATTGTTTTCTGGAGGCTAGGACAACCTCCTCTACCTCGGGAGGCAGGCCCCAGGGAGCCAACACTACCCTTGCAGTCTCCATGCCATCAGAGTGAGAGCTTTGAGATTGGGATGCAGCAAGGAGCCCTGATCCTGAGAGAGAAGGTCGGGTTGCAATCCCAGAGGCAGAGGCAGATCCACTGCCAGTTGAAGCAGGAGGGGGAACCAAGGCTGCCTTGGCCACCTGGGAGCTACCAGGAGGACAGAGGCCCTGTCTCGGAGAATCTTGAACAGTGTTCGGGCCACCAGAGGGGTGGGAGGAAACACATAGAGTAGGCCCTGAGTCCAGGGAATCAGAAAAGCATCTGCTGCTACTCTCAGAGGATGCGGTTGCCTGGAGCAGAACCTTGGCAGCTGGTTGTTCAGTGGACTGGCAAACAGATCTATGGAGGGAAGCCCCCATTTCAAGAAAATCTTTTGAACCACTAAAGGATGTAGCTGCCACTTGTGTGGTTGCAGAATCCTGCTCAATCTGTCTGCCAGGGAATTCTCCTGGCCTGGAAGATAGACTGCTTTGAGGAGCATGTTGTGCCTCAGGGCAAAGGAACAGAGGTCCTGGGCTTCCTGGCAAAGGGGCTGGGAACCAGTTCCACCCTGTTTGTTTTCATAGAACATGGCTACCTGGTTGTCTGTCTGGATCAAGACAGACTGTTGAGCTAGGGAAGCAGTAAAGGCCTTGAGGGCCAAGCGGATAGCTCTGAGTTCCAGTAGATTGATCTGCTGGGACGCCTCCCAAGGAGACCACAGGCCCTGGGTGCACTTGTCTAGGCAGTGTGCTCCCCAACCCTGCAGAGAGGCATCGGTGGTCAGTACCACTGTAGGAGGTGGGATCTGAAAGGGCACCCCCACCAGCAGATTGGGGGGGTGTAACCACCAGTTGAGGGAGGCCAGGAAACGGTGGGACACTCTGATCCTGTCTCTGAGACTGCCTGAGGCTTGTGACCACTGAGTCCGAAGGCACCACTGGGCAGGTCTCATATGAGCCTGGCATTGGGGGTCACCTGTACTGTCGACGCCATGTGGCCCAGAAGCCTGAGACAGAGTCTGGCGGAAACCAGGGACCTGTGCAGAAACTTGCTGGCAAGGGCCATGAGCCTTTGTGCTCGGTCCACTGGTAAGAATGCTCTTGCCATCTGAGAATCCAACCTTGCTCCTATGAACTCCAAGTTCTGGGAGGGGAGCAAAGTGGACTTTGCGAAGTTGATGACAAAGCCCACCTTCTGGAGCAGGTCTATGGTCCTGCTGGTGGCCTGTTGAACTTCTAGGGAAGTTTGGCCTCTGATGAGCCAGTCGTCTAGGTAAGGAAACACAAAGATGCCCTGATTTCTCAGGTAGGCTGCCACCACTGCCAGGCACTTGGTAAACACCCTGGGAGCGGAGGTCAGCCCAAAAGGAAGTATTTTGTACTAATAATGGTTTCCTCCCACAATGAACCTGAGGTACTTTCTGTGGTCTGGATGAATAAGGATGTGAGTGTAAGCATCCTTTAGATCTAAAGAGCATAGCCAATCTCCCTGCTGGAGGTAGGGCAGAAGTGTTCCAAGAGTAAGCATCTTGAACTTCTCTTTTACCAAAAACTTGTTGAGGTTTCTGAGATCCAAAATGGGTCGAAGACCACCGGTTCTTTTTGGCACCAGGAAATACCTGGAGTAAAACCCGTGACCTTGGAAGTGGGGAGGCACAGGCTCCACCGCCTTGTCCAGCAACAGACTTTGTAGCTCCTGGAGGAGAAGGGCTGTATGCAGGGGAGGCCGGAAAGGTTCCCCTGGGAAGTGTGGCGGAGGCAGTTGGTGAAAGTGCAGGGCATAACCTCGATGGACTATGTCCAGCACCCAACTGTCCTGGGTTATCAAGGGCCACTTGTGGGCGAACAAGGCTAGGTGGCCTCCTGTGCAGGGCAGGGTCTGCAAGGGAGGTATGGCTATACTCAAGGAGTCAAAAACCCCCACCCTACTGAGTGGGAGCAGGGGCTGCAGGCTTGGGGGTCCTCTGTCTATGGGGCCCATTACCCTGGCCCTTGGCTTGCTGACCCTGGGGGGCAGCCTGATATTGTGGATACTGTTTGTAGGCAGTGCCCTTCCTCGGGTAAAAGGACTTCTTACCCGAGACCTTCTTCTTCTGAGAAGGGGCAGAGGTCTTCCTCGACAGCCTTGTCCTCGTGAGGTGCTCTGTCTCGAGTTGAGCGGCCTTCTCGGCCACAGGCTTGCCAAAAAGGTTTTCACCTCGGCAAGGGACATCGACCAACTTGTCCTGAACCCATGGCTCGAGGTCCGATGACTTCAGCCATGCCTGGCGTCGGGCCGTGATGCCGGCTGCCGCTACTCGGGCTGAAGCCTCGAAGCCATCGTAGGCGGCGCGGGACATGAACTTAGAGCATTCCCGGATCCTCGAAGACAAGGACTTAAAACTCTGCAAGGGTTCCCCAGAGAGACCAGCAGAGAATCCGGCCAACTCCTTGGCCAGGTCCCGTAAATACATGCCCATGTAGAGCTGGTAAGTCTGGACACGGCAAGCAAGCATCGAGCCCTGAAAGCACTTTCTACCGATGCCATCAAGGTTTCGGGCTTCCCTTCCAGGAGGCACCGCGGAGTGCATCTTCTGACTCTTCAGACGATGCATGGCCGATTCCACAACCATGGAATGGTGTGGTAGCTGTGCTTTCTGGAAGCCAGGACTCTTACGGAGCCGATAGATGGAATTGACTCGCTTGCTCAAAACCGACGCCGAGGCCAGTGCCTCCCACATCCGGAAGAGGAGCCGTTATATCATCGGAGGAACCGGGACAGTAAAGGCCTCCTTCGGAGGAGAGTCATACTGCAGAGCATCAAGCTCTTCGGCTCGAGGCTCCTCCTCGGGGTCAGCCGAGATAGCCAGGGCAGCGGCCATATCGTGGACAAACTCCGAGAACCTAGTATCCTCTGGAGGGGATCTACTGACACACTGAGTCTTGAAGGTGTCAGGAGACTCCTCGTCTTCAGTCTCCCAAGCAGACTCGTCCGATGTCGAGTCGAGGTCCAACCCCGCGGGACCTCAAGGCACCCGCCCCGATGCCGGTGGCACCGGCGTCGAGACCCTCGGACCCGAACAGGAGGTCAAGGGAGACCTCGACCGAGGACGACTTCGAGCCGCAAGGGACTCGAGTATCGGCTCGGTCTCCGGGGTCGACTTCGAAGTCGATGTCCCGGTGGTCGGGGCAGATGCGCCAGACAGGCTGGCCATCAGTGCCCGCTGCTGATCCATGAAGGCAGACATTTTGCTCTCCAAGGCTGTCAAACCTGAGACTCAGCTCGGGTGACGCAGCAGCCCCCGACTCGGGCCCCGGCGGTGCCGGGCCCGACATCGGTACTCGGGGAGGCGAGTCAATGAGGACAACAGGACTTACATGTCCAGCAGACTCCAGCTCCATGCGAGGAACTTTAGTTGGCTTCTCCTGGTCCACGGGCCTGGGACGACGGTCGGGGGTCTTAGACCTGGCCCTCGAGGGCTCAGGGACCTCCTCCGATGCTGCCCTTGCGAGCCGCTTCTTCCTCTTACGTTCCCGGTCGGGGGACCCCCTGTCCGAGGAGCTCCGACGCCTCTCGGGATCGGAATCCTGAGATGTCGAGGCCTCAGACGAGGTCCAGGCCCGGGCAGAGGCCGAGTCCGAGAAAAGCCTTTCACTTTGTTGCTGACGACTTCGGAGGGCCTTGGAAGACATTTTTCCACATGGCCCGCACGTTTTAGAATCGTGGCACGGGCCAAGGCACCGAAGGCAGCAGTCGTGTGTGTCGGTGAGAGACATTATCTTTTTACACCGATCACACTTTTTAAAACCACTGGAAGCCATCGGGGAGAAAAGGGTCCCCGCGAGGTCAAAGGAACGGCCTTCCAGGGAAAAAGAAAAAGATTTGGCGCGAGCGCCTAGCCACTAAGGGCAAAAACCGAAAAATGAAAAAAGGGATTCGATACCGGTGTACCGAACCTGGCGGGAGGGGAACCGACGTCGAATCCGAGGAAAAAGGCGAAATAACGCCAAGAAAAAACTTCTCTTTTCCGGGAAAAAAAGGACACACGTCCGATGGGCTTCACGGAAAAAAGGAGACTGAGGTAAGATGGCACCTTTGGGCGGGAAGGGAACCGCGCATGCGTGCCAGCATTCCCAAAGGCTTTCATGGAAAGCTGGGGAAATGCTCCGCTGGGGCTTCATCGGCGTCGATGACACCCATAAGTGAGGCCTGACTTCCTGCTTGGTCCTGGAGAAAGGTTTTTACTCTGATAGGTAAAAGAAATACACTGTGCAATCCAATTGGACAATGTCCTCTTGGAGACTGGAAGTCCCAAATGAGAAAGATCAAAAGCAACAAAGAGTTGAGAGGACTTTCTATGTTGCTGTGTCCTTTGTAAGTAAAAAGCAAGTGCTCTTTTACAGTCTAAAGTATGAAGACTCCTTTCTGCATTTGAAGCATGAGGCCTTGGAAAAAATACAGGCAGGTAAACTGCTTGGTTTAAATGAAAAGGTGAGACCACCTTTGGCATAAAGTGTGGATGAGTCCTAAGGACTACCTTATCATGATGGAACCTCGTATAAGGAGGATCAGCCACTAATGCTTGCAACTCACTAATGCGACGTGCTGATGTGATTGCATTGAGAAAGACAACCTTCCAGGAAAGGAATTTCAAGGAGGTAGAAGCTAGAGGTTCAAAAGGCAGCTTCATGAGCTGTTCAAGAACCAGATTTAGGTCCCATGCTACCGGTGGTGGCCTAATGGGAAGCTTAGTTAGAAGGAGGCCCCTCATAAATTTCACTATGAGAGGATGAGAGGAAATAGGTTGTCCATTTAAAGGCTTGAAAGAAGCTGAAATAGCACTTAAATGGACTCATACTGAGTTAGTCTTAAGCCCTGCATTAGATAAATGAAGGAGATACTCCAATAATGATTCCAGAGGTATCGCCAGGGGGTCAAGACCCTTCTGCGAACACCATATGGAAAACCTTTTCCACTTGAAAGCATAAGAGCGTCTTGTGGAAGGCTTTCTGGAAGCATAAAGGATATCCTTTACTTATTGAGACAGGTTAAGACCATGAAGGTCTAGGCCCTCAGCAACCAGGCCCTGAGATGTAGAGAGTGGGGATCGGGATGCCACAGGGGAGACAGGAGATCTGGAGCAGATCCTAACTCCAGAGATGGAGCTTGAGAGAGATGTAGGAGCAGAGGGTACCACACCTGCCGTGGCCAATGTGGAGCTATGAGAATCATATGGCCTCTGTCTCTCTGAAGCTTGAATAGGGTTTTGGGAATTAGGGGAATGGGTGGACAGGCATATAGAAAGTCCTGACTCCAATGGAGAAGGAAAGCATCCCTGGCCTGAGAACCCTGAGCCGGAATTCTGGAACAGAATCGGGGAAGTTTGGCATTCAACGGACTTGCAAAGAGGTCTATGTCCGGAGTTCCCCAAACTTGAAAAATTTTTGCTACCTGGTCTGCACGAAGAGACCACTCGTGTGGAAGCAGAACTTGACTGAGTCTGTCTGCCCAGGAGTTTCGAATGCCTGGCAGATACAATGCAGGGAGATGAATATGATGCTCTCTGGCGAGGGCCCATAGTCGCAAAGCTTCGTTGCAAAGCGACAGAGAGCCTGTTCCTCCCTGCTTGTTCAGATAGAACATAGTCCTAATTCAGATGGACAATCAAGTAGCTATCTTGTAGCTCAGCTGGGTGTGGAACACTCGAAGAGCAAGGAAGATTGATCTGAGTTCCAAGAGATTGATGTGTAGATGGGTCTCCTGTGGAGTCCAGGTGCCTTGGGTAGAGAAATCTTGCAGGTGAGCTCCCCAACCCACCTGTGAGGCGTTTGTTGTTAGAGTGACCTGGGGTGGGGGCTGTTGGAAAGGGCACCCCACCAACAGGTTTTGGGTTGATTGCCACCATTGTAGGGACAAAATAAGGCGACTTGAGTTTGCTATTTTGTCTGATAGGCAGCCTGATGCTTAAGTCCATTGAGTGGATAGAGTCCATTGGGCTGCTCTCATATGGAGGCGAGCATAGGGAACCACATGCATGGTAGATGCCATGTGGCCTAACAACTGTAACATTTCCCGAGCAGTGAGATGAGTTAACACTGCTTGGGAAGCTAACTGCACAATGCGAAGGCAGCGGGGCTGTGGAAGATAGGCCCTTGCTTTCCTGGTATCCAGCATAGCTCCTATAAACTCTAGAGACTGAGTGGGAGTTAGGTTGGATTTTGGGATGTTTATAACCAGGCCCAAATACTGAAGTATATGCATTGTGCAAGATAGGGAAATTCTGGCCTCTGATTCTGATGGGGCTCGAATGAGCCAGTCGTTTAAGTAGGGCAAGACGAATATTCCTAGAGTGCGAAGAAATGCTGCCACTACAGCCATACATTTCGTAAACACCCTTGGTGCTGAGGCCAGGCCAAAAGGAAGAACCCTGTACTGGTAGTGCTTCCTCTGAAATAGAAACCGAAGGAATCTTCGATGAGTTGGCTGGATGAGAACATAGGTGTATGCATCCTTGAGATCTAGAGAACAAAGCCAATCCTGGCTCTGAAGGTATGGCAGAAGAGTTCCTAGAGAAATCATCTTGAACTTCTCCTTGAACAGGAATTTGTTCAATTCTCTGAGGTCTAAAATGGGTCTGTGTCCCCCTGTTTTCTTTGGAATAAGGAAATAGGGGGAGTAAAGCCCTGTACCCTGCTGGGAAATGGGTACTTCTTCTATTGCCCCGTGGGCAAGAAGTAAATTGACCTCTTGACCTAACTGATTTTCGAGTGAAGTCTGAGAATTGAACCATCTTACCACTGTAGGAGGGGTCATGTTGAGGAAATGAAGCTTGTACCCCTCCTTTACAATGGAGACAGTCCATTCTACTGCTGTTATCTGCTCCCATCTGGGGGCAAAATGACATAACCTTCCTGGAATGGTGGAGGGCTCTGGCCCGTTGAGGGCCAGGAAGGCCAAGTTCTCTAGATAGGAGTCAAAGCCCCTGTGGAGGCTGAGTCTGTTGGGCCGGTTGAGGCTTAGCAGACTTCGCTTTTCTTTGTTTTGGTGGCTGCTGTCCCTTTCGGGCAGACTGACCTGCAGAATGCCCCTGCTGGGTATAGGAGGGGTAAAACCTCTTCTTTTTAGAGAAGAATGGTTTCTTATAGGATTTTCTCCTTGCAGGATCAGCTGTAGCCTTGGATAGTCTATCCAAAGTGGTGTTATCAGCATCCAACTCATTAGCTTTCTCTTGCCAATTTTTGCCAAAGAGATTTTCGCCTGTGCACAGGATATTCCCCAGTTTGTCCTGTACCCAGAGTTCTAAGTCAGATGCCTAGAGCCAGGCAATCCTACGAGCACCTATGGCAATAGCAGAGATTCTGCTTATGCACTCAAAGCAGTCAAAAGCTGCACGATTAACAAACTTGGAAACATCTTGGGCATATTTGACAAGTGTAAGATAATCTTGCCTCTTATCATCAGGAAGGAGAGGGCTCATAAGCTCTATATCTCCTGTAACCTCCTTAAGGAACATTCCCATATATAAAATGTAGTAACTAATCCTGGCAGAAAGCATAGAGGCCTGGAAGGTTCGACGCCCAAAGGCATCAAGAGTCCTACATTCACGTCCTGGTGGATTAGATGCATGTCTTTTTGCACACTTGATCCTTCTCATAGCTGATTCCACTACCATGGAGTGGTGTGGTAACTGGGTTTTTTGAAATCCAGGACAAGGAGGTACTTGATACATGGTATCAAGCCTATGAGAATGAGGAGAGGTGGTAAGAGGTGTTTCCCACATTCTTAGCATGAGATCATGCAAGATCTCATGAATAGGCAAAGTAGCTGCCTCCTTGGGAGCTTTAGGATATTGTAAAATCTCCAATTCCTTTGCTCTGGGCTCTGTTTCAGGAGCTACTGTGATGGAAAGACCTCTAGCCACCTCCCGGATGAAATCCTGAAAGGATATATCCTCTGGAGGAGACATTTAGGAGAGGAAGGCTCCTCAGAGAGAAGTACTCTGGTACCGACAGAGCTGTCAGATTCCTCAGACTCCTCGGAGGATTCAAAGTATCTCCTGCCCGGATGCTCTTGCAAAGCACGACACCGGTACCGATCGAAGTCGGTACCGGAGGGGTGCGGTACCGGCCTGTCGATACCAGAGGAAACAGCATGACTCGGTGTCGGTAACACAGTTGCCGATGTCGATGCTGTCGGTACCGGTGCCGGAACCGGTGTTGATACCGGTTGAACCGTCTGAAGCGGTCCCGAAGGCACCGAAGCCGCAAGGAGAGCCGCCAGACTGCGTTCAATAGCCAAGAACCTCTGGTCTATTGACGCTGCCGATGCCTGGGTATCAGTACCGGACGAAGCAGTCGGTACCCCAGAGCATGGCACCAGTAGTTCTGCCGAGGTTGAGGCCTCGAGAACATCCTGGAGCCCCGATAGTGCTTTGGAAGCCGAAGCCTCCCGCCAGGGCAATTTTGCCGGTAGAAGTCCCTCAAGGGCAACGCCAGAGGCATCTCGATGCTTGGAAGGAGATCTACCCTTTGAGGACAGGCCAGATTTATGTTTGGTTACCTGAGATCCATGGGAGGAAGACGAAGCCCTGGAAGACGTCGATGCCACAGATGCTGCACTGGAGTGAAAATGGGTGCTAAGCTTACCAGCTCGGTTTTGCCGACCCCTCTTCGACATCATCCCACAGGCAACACACTCCAAGATGGAGTGGTCAGTACCTAAGCATTTAAGGCACCACTCATGCGTGTCGCTGACGGAGATGGTACCGCTACACTTGGAACACTTTTTAAAACCCGAGGCGGGTTTTTCCATTCTGAAGGAAAAGTTGGGCCTAGTGCCCAAAATGGCGCGTGGCACCCGACAGAAAAAAGACTGGAAAATCCAGAAAAGAAGATTACACTATTTTTTTTTTTTTGAAAAAAGAAAGAACCGGCGGTACCGGTATATCGTCGAGGAAGGCAGACTCTACCACAAAAAAGAATGAAAAAGATGGGATAATTTTTGCAGTGACAGAAAAAACGACCTGCTGGCTTCTCGGAAAACGAAGAACTGGAGAGAGGCAGTTGGGAAAGGTGGGAAGGCAGCACGTAGGCGCTGTGGGATGCTCCCAAAAGCTTTCTAATTGGACACTGGGGAGCGTTCCCGCCCAAGGCTCCGTCGGTACCGATGATACCCATATGTGAAGACTACATTCCTGTTTCTTCCTGGAGATATTATAATACCTCTGTATCATTCCATGGTGCGACTTCATCTTGAATATAGTGCAATTCTGGTTGCTATATCTTAAAAAGGATTTAGCAGAATTAGAAATGGTACAGAGAAGAGCCATCAAAATGGCAAAGGGGATGGGGGGATACCCCTATGAGGAAGGCTTAAAAGGTTAGGACTCTTCAACTTGACAAAAAGACGGCTGAGGGGAGATATGATAGAGGTCTATAAAATAGTGAATGAAGTTGAATGGGCAAACACAAATTGGTTATTTACTGCTTCAAAAAGTAGAAAGACTAGGGGACATGCAATGAAGTTACAATATAACCCATTTAAGACTAATAGGAGAAAATATGTTTTCACTCAACGTGTAATCAAACTCTGGATTTCGTTACCAGAAGATGTAGTAAAGAGAAATTAGACTTACCTGCTAATTGTAGTTCCTTGAGGAACTCCAGTTCAGTCCTCCACCTCTGGGTAGTGTATCTCCTCCTGCAGCATGGAGACTGGGCATGTTAGAATCGTGACCTCACTGGATGTACTCCGCTGGCTTCTCCCATCAGCCCCAGTGAACTCTTGACAAACAAATAAGTAGCCATAGCATTAAATTCAACTTTTAAATTCGACTTTTAACTTCTAAACTAAATTCCCCTTAATTAAGAAGGAAACTTCTTCTCTCACTTTCTCTTTCCTCCATGAACTCAATAAGAAAGAAAGAAAGAAAGGCTAGAGTAACCGAACCATAGCGATCCCGAGACTATCATCAGTTTTAATACACTTTGTGACTGGTACTCCCCCCAGACTGTTCTGACCTCTGAATTACTTATCCTCGGGCGGGAATGAGGACTGAACTGGAGTTCCTCAAGGAACTACAATTAGCAGGTAAGTCTAATTTCTCTTTCCTTATCATTCCTCCAGTTCAGTCCTCCATCTCTGGGATGTAACAGAGCAGTAATCATTGGGAGGGACCTAAACACCCGGATCGCCACACCACCGACCCGAAACCGGCATCGTTCGCCGCCTGAACGTCCAGGCGATAGTGCTTGCTGAAAGTATGAAGAGACGACCAAGTGGCCGCTCTGCAAATCTCCACTGGTGGCCCTAAACAATGCTCTGCCCATGACGTTGCTTGTGCTCTAGCAGAGTGAGCCCGTAACCCCACAGGTACCTGCTGACTTTGCCACAGGTATGCAGACATTATTGCTTCTCGGACCCTTATAGAAATTGAGGCTTTGGTTGCCGCTTCCCTTTACGCGGACCTCCAAAGAGAACAAACAAGTACTCCGACTTATGGGAGGATTCTGAGACCTCTAAATACTGATGTAAGACCCTCTTTATAACCAACCGACGCCGACTACAGTCTGACGCGACCTCTCCTGTAACACCCAACACTGGCAAAGAAACTGCTAGATTCATTTGAAATGGAGGAACCACCTTGGGCCGAAAGGACGGCATCAGCCGCAACACTACCTTTTCCCTAGAACATGACAGAAATGGCTCTCGACAGGACAGCACCTGTAACTCCGAAATTCGACATGCCACAACATATGGCCACCAAAAATACTGTCTTTTAAGGTTAAATCTTTGAGTGAAGCTTGGTGAAGAGGCTCAGAGGGTTCTCCAGTTAATGCTCCGAAAACCATGTTGAGATCCCACGGGGGAGCAACCATTCTGCTATCTAAAAGATACCGCTTTTAGAAAACGCATCACGTTGATAGGAGAGCCCAAGGCCACCCCCTGGTCTTTACCTTGATAGCAAGAAATAGCTGCCAATTGAACCCTTAAGGAACTGGCTGCTAGCCCTTTATCAAAACCATCCTGTAAGACACTTAACACCATAGGCACTGAAACCGTAGATGAGCGAATCTGACATAGCGAACCCCAGTTCTCAAAATTACGCCATACTCGTACCTAGCTAGGGAGGTGGAACTTTTTCTGGCTCGAAGTAAGGTCACAATCACTGTTCCCTCTAAGCTGTGCGCGTGTACACACCTCGTCGAGCGAGCGCACACAACTTTTAAAGGAGCGCACAAAAATTACCGATTTTCATGAGTTTTCAAACCTTGGGTTTAAGGCTGCGGCTGCACCACTGCCATTCTGTAATTTTCGTCACTTCCAAATCTGTCTGCACTGAGTCCCCTGCCCCTCACTCCTCTCACGTGACTGACGATTGACGGATCATGGCAGGCTAGAGGGAAATAAAAGGGAGGGGCAGCCAGCAAGCCAGCCTCTTTCTGCTCTTGTGCCTGCCTGCCAGCCACGCACCTCCTTGGATCCTTCCCTCAGTCAGCCTTCAGTGCCACGTGCTGCCTTGGATGAGAGCAACACACGCACCAGCGAAGAAGAGGAGACTGGTGCTCCGGGACTGCTGCCTGGGGACGGGCTATCGGCAGCGGAGCTGGTGAGTGTATATCTATGTGGCTGTTGCTGTTTTTCTTGCTGGTGCATGTCTACTCTGTACTGCACCCAGCCCCGCCTCCCACACCGTCACCCCGCCACCAGCAGCAGTGCCCCATCGCCGCTGTAATGCAAGTAAGTGGGCATTTGTGGTGAGGGGGATGGGGATGTTGGGCGTCTGTGGCCTCTTCTCCGTGCCCCCCGCTTAACTCCGTCCGCGGTGTTTTGTGCCACGTGCCGCCCTCGCCTGGTGCTGTCGGGGTTCGCAGCGCGTGTACTGCGTGTAGCATTTGAAATGTTTGAGGTTTATCTTCGCAGGCAATTAGGTGCATTCTTTGGGTCCGAAAAATAGCAATTTATTGTTTTATGGTATTTTTAGGAAGTGTAAACACTGCAATGGGGGCAGCGTGGAAGGAGCAACACAGATGGCAAATCTACTCGGGTCAATGCTGCGAATTTCAGAGTTTATCGCTTATAACTAAAACCCAATTTTATCATCAGGGGTGTTTTATTGGTGTAAACCAAATATATTTACTAGAAGTAAATGAACTTTGTCTAGAAATAATCACTGAAAAATACTGGTGTCTGCTAGTTTAGTGACTTTAGTCTAAAAATCATTAGTTATTTCTTTTTCTTTATTAGAGCATTCATTTAAAGCTTAAAATGCATGTCCGCGAAACTCTACCAAAGCAACATTATATTTAGCAATGCCTCTTCTGAACTCATAACTTGCAGAATGTTGGGTGCTCTAGGGCTAGGCAAATTTTCAGTCTTACGTTTCAACTCCTTCCCCCCCCCCCCCAAGATCCTGATAATTAAACTCAAGCATGATCATCTCAATACCATCCCTCCCACAACAATCCGGTAAGAACTGTAAGTAGGCAACATACTTTTAAATGTTAAGCTCTGTATATAAGTGCGGGTCCATTCTCCTAGCAATTAAAATAATGAGCTCTTTGAGTTAGAGCTATCAGGATCTATTCTTTTGTTTTCATTTGACTGCTGCTGCTCTTTGCTGCCTCTGGAAAGCTGCTGCCCTAAGCAACTGCCTAGTCTTGCCTGCTGAGCCAGCCCTGACAATAAAGCAACATTTATTTGTACTGAAATATAATTAAGCCCAAGCAGATGTAATCTTAGATCCCTGTAACAGTATCAGACAGAGAGGAGTAAACCACATGCCTAAGGCATTGGAAGGGGACAACCAACTGGAACCCTGGAATGCCAAAAGTATTTATTATTTTTACTACATATGCCATCCATCACCTTTTTTATTAGTGGTACTTTTTAGTCCCATTTGTTTCCCCCCTTTTCTTTTAAACAGATAGAGCTCTTACAATACAATGTCAGTTTCTTTTTCATGGAATCATGGAAGGAAGTAAAGTTGATGAAAGAAGTTGAAACTTTCATGAGAACTGTTTACACAACCTTTTGTCGATCTTCTACTAAAAGGTCACAATTTAAAGAATTAGCAGATGCTTCTGAATGCGAGTCAATTGCTTTTAGACCTCTGAACGAAGTGTGGTGGTTATCTAGACATCTTGTTCTTCAAGCAATTATTCGAAATTATGATCCATTATTAAAATACTTTGAAGAAGAGAAGGATGATGATCCCATTGCAAAGTACTGTTATAAAAAGCTAAACAGCCATCAATTCCATATAACACTGAAAATTTTGAATGATGTTTTATCTGAACTAGCTTCATTAACAATGGCATTTCAGAAACGTGGGCTAACACCACTGGAAGCATATCATCTTGCACAGGGTAAGCTGAACAAAATCCGAATGCAATACTTGGGTGACACAGTAAAATGGACTGATAATGTTAAAAATCTTCTCGACAAGATACCTGGAGACGTTTCAGTGGATACTGGTTCCACACTTACTTTCATTAATATGCTGTGTCTGCGTTTAGGGGAAAGATTTCCTGAAAATGAAATTGAGGAATGGTCTGCTTTTGACTTGACAGCAATAGCACTGTGTGATTATGAATTTGGAATTGAAAACGTCCGATCACTCTGTTTAAAGTACAAACAATTTCTTATGGAGGAACATATTGTTGTTCAGCAGTACAATGACTTCAAGTTTTTAGTTGCAGAAAAAATCAAAAGCAAACTGATAAACAGTTTTCCGGATATGGTGACTTTGGCATTTCAGAATGCTCAGTTTGCAGATTTAGCGAAACTGATCGATATTGGTGAAGCATTTTTGGCTTCTAGTGCAGATTGTGAGCGTGGTTTCAGCTTGATGAACAGTTTAAAAACCAAAATAAGGAATCGCTTACATTTAGAACATTTGGAAATGCTGATGCGTGTTGAGTCATCTTCAAGATGGCGGATCAGTAGACCTTGATAAAATTTATTCAGACTGGGTACATTTGAAAGATCGAAGAGAGAAATTGAGAACATAGTAAGTGACGGCAGATAAAGACCAGCATGGTCCATCTAGTCTGCCCAGCAAGATGGCAAGAGTAGGTGCACCTGTTGCTCTGTGCAGGCCACCTCTCCCCATGTCTTTGTTTAGGGGTGAACCCACCACTCCATGTAGGACACTGAACTCTTCTTCCATACATAAATTATTTACATGGAATAACAATGGCTTTCAATAAAAATTAACTGAAATAATACCACATTTGTGATTGTAATTACTAGAAATTTTCCGCTTCATTTAGTAATTGCCTATTTTCATTTAATTTGATTAACATCAATGTGGTGTACATACTGTATTCTAATGTGTAGTCAAATTTTAAAGTATATAATTCCAAGTGTCGCTATGTAGCGCACAAAAAATTTAACCTTCCTTCAAAAGCCGCACAGCTGATATTTTATGCGCACACAGCCTAGAGAAAATTAGAGGGAACATTGGTCACAATCACCGCTCCCGAATGACCTTTCTTCCTTAACCTCGCCTTTTCAATGGCCAAGCGGTAAGCGAGAACCGATCCACCTGAGGCATTCCTAGAGGGCCTTGAATCAGAAGATTTGTTGTTGCGAGCAAAGGCCAAGGTTCCCCGTCGATCAACCGAACTAGATCGGCCTACCACGGACGTCTCGGCCAATCTTGCACCACTAAGAGAACTCTCCCTCGCTCCGCTTCGATGCGCTGAACCACTTGCCCTATGAGTGCCCCCGGGGGAAAGACGTAGAGAAGTCCGTGCGATGGCCAGCTCTGCATCAGGGCATCGATACCCTCTGACATCTTTTCACGCCTTCTGCAGTAAAAGCGATTCGCCTTGGCTGACCGAAAAGTTGCCATTAGATCCATTATTGGAGAACCCCATCTGAATACTATCTGAGCAAACACTTCCAGATGAAGCTCCCCTTCTCCGGCATCTACTCGGACTCAGCTGAGAAAGTCTGCCATCATACTGTCCGTTCCCGCAATGTGCGCCACCGAGATCGCCTGCAGCCGTGGCTCCACCCAGGCGAACACAGCACCTACCTCTTTTTCCATGGCCGCACTTCCCGTGCCCCCCTGACAATTGAGGTAAGGCACTGTGGCGGCATCTTCCGACAGCACTCGTACTGCTCGATCTCGCACCGAGGTTTCGAACGCCCGAAGTGCTAGGGCCACTGCCCCCAGCTCCAGGCGGCTGACGGACCATTTGGCCTCCTGCTCGTTCCACCTTCCTTGAGTGAAGAGAGCCCTGCAATAAGCTCCCAAACCTGCGAGACTTGCATCCGTCAAGACCGGAAGCCATTGCGGCTGCTCCAGTGGCATGCCTGCTGCCAAATTTGCCGGACAAAGCCACCACTGAAGGGACTGCCTGACTTGGAGAGAACAAGGAAGACGTCTGTCCAGAGGATCATTCTGGTGTGACCACCGCCTTAGCAACGACTTCTGCAAGGTACGCATGCGTGCTCTGGCCCACGGTACTAGCTCAAGGGTCGCCGCCATAGTCGCTATCACGCAAAGATAGTTCCAGGCCGACGGAGCTGGTGTTGCTAGAAACTTGCGTACTATATGCCGAAGAGCTTGCGCCCTCCAATCCGGCAGAAACACTGCTCCCATTCGAGTATCGAATCGCATTCCCAAGTACTCCAGAACCTGAGATGGCACCAAACGACTTTTGGTCGCATTGACCACCCAGCAGAGACTCTGAAGGAACTGCACCCCTCGGCTTGTAACCTGAACAGTCTCGACCCTGGATTTCGCCCAAATCAACCAATCATTGAGATAAGGGTGAACTAATATTCCCTCTGTTCTCAATGCCACCGCTGCCACCACCACCCCCATAACTTTGGTGAAGGTACGCGGCGCCGTTACTAGAACGAAGGGTAATGCTTGAAACTGAAAGTGCCCCCACGGAAGCACGAATCTCAGAAACGTCTGATAGGGATGTGCAAATATGCCTCGGTAAGATTGAGGGATGTCAAGAATTCCCCTTGTCAAGCTGCCACTACTACCAACCGCAATGTTTCCATTCAAAAATTAAGAATTCATAGGCAGCGGTTTATGCCCTTGAGATCCAGGATAGGACGAAAAGACCCGTCTTTCTTTGGTACGAGACACGACCGTCGCCACAGAGCTCCTGCGGAACCGGTACCACAGCTCCCAACTGCAACAGATGATCCAACGTCTGATGAACCGTGAGAGTTCTCGGCTGCCCTTTGCAAGGAGAAAGCACCAATGAATCTAGTACCAGATGAGCAAATTCGAGGGCATGTCCTTCGTACATCACCTCCAACACCCGCTGGTTGGACGTTATCTGGACCCAGGCAGGAAGAAACTCTCGAAAGCGACCTCCTACCTGGGCTCGCCTCGCTTCATTGTGGTTTTCTAACCGTCGCGGAGAAGGGAGTTGCCAACCCTCTACCCTTGACCTCGCAAGGCCCATCTTCCTTTCTGGAAAAGCCAGCAATTACAGATGTCCCATGGTCAGATCATAACCTCATTATATGCCAGATTCCCATTCTAAAGAAACAACATTCTGATGATAAGGACCTAAACAAATATGCAAATAACACATCCAGAAGCTTCCAACCTTTTAACAGGGAACAGATCCTCGATGAAACTGACGCACTCTTTAAAGACTCTACCCTAAACTTGGAAGAGATTATCACTTCTTGGAATAACAGACTCAACCGCATTTCATCCCGTCAACCCAGAAACAAGTCCTCAAGAAAAAAAGCTACGGCACCGTGGTTTACATCAGATCTGAAAGAATCCCTAAAACTTTTGCGAAAGCTCGAGAAGAAATGGAGGAGGTCACGCACCAATACCAATCAGACTGCATACATGCAACATCTTGACACCCACCGTAAAGCCATTTCAGATAAAATGAAACTATATCATACAGACACCCTGAAACGTGCTATAAATAAACCCCACGACCTATTTACTCTTGTCAAGAAATTAGCCAAGGAACCCTCACCTGAACACCAGTGTGAAATCAACCCACAAGAATATGCTCTTTACATACAATCTAAGATGTGCTGTACAAATAAAATTACAATACCCCCTGTCCCGATTATTCATGGGCTCCCAGCTCCTTTAGTTTCATTCTCCACCCCTTCTTTCAAGCTAATTGAAGATATAATCTCATCTCTCAACTTATCCACCGCACATACTGATCCTTGTCCAGCCTTTTGGATAAAGGACCTTCGCAAAGAGCTTGCTCCAATAATATCCAAGATCATAAGGCTATCATTCGACACCGGCTCATTCCCTTCTGCCCTCAAACAGACTTCTATCAGACCTCTACTAAAAAAACTCAAGTTAGACCCTCAAAAAACAGACTCTTACCGACCCATCTCCAGCATACCCACTCTTGCTAAAATAATTGAAAAAATAGCCTACGGACAACTACAAGACCATATCGACACTGAAGCACCTTTGGATACCTGTCAACATGGATTCAGGGAATCTCACGGAGTCGAAACGCTCCTCACCTCACTTCTCAACAGCCTAAACTCTGGTATCGATAACATCAAACAGGGTTTTGTTCTCATCTTTTTAGATATTGCGGCTGCTTTTGATTCGGTCTGTCACGATCTTCTTATTATCCGCCTAAGAGAGAAGGGCCTTTGTGGAAAGGCTCTCGAATGGTGCAACTCACCTCTCAGAGAGATGGCAGCAGGTTCGCTCAAATGGTGAAACATCAGATCCGTTTCTTCAAGGACAAGGAGTCCCGCAAGGATCCTCTTTGTCATCACTATTATTTAACATATACATGCAACCTATATGCAACATTATCATGTCCTTCAACGTCAACTATATGATCTATGCTGATGACGTGTTACTTTACATGCCGTTCTGCATAGATAAGATGAACCTCACCCCCATAACCAACTGTTTTAACGCCATCTCAAATTGGCTACTGACTCAAAATCTCAGAATTCAGGACAAAAAAACGGAAGTTCTTTTCATCTCAAGGAACTCTAAGTTCACACCACCCACATTCCTTGAGGTTCAAGATGCCAAGTTGCAAGTAAAATCCCACATCCGTTACCTTGGAGTGACTCTGGATCAGAACCTAGATATGAAGACCCACATAGCCAACACAGTAAGGGCAGTTTATTTCAAGATTCGCTCCCTCAGACACCTCCGCCAACTGATTGATCCAGATGATTTCCGTACGGTCTACCAGGCTCTAATTATTCCCCACTTTGACTTCGCAAACTCTATATTACAGGGGCTCCCCCAATCCACCCTTAACCCGCTTCAACTAGCATTAAACAGCGCAGCAAGAGTGCTTTTCGGGGTACCTAAAAGAGAACATGTAACACCCCTCCTGAAACAATTACACTGGCTCCCAATCCAAGCGAGAATCACCTTCAAGACTCTGCTCCTAGCCTTCAAAGCTCATAAAGGACTCGCTCCCTCATCATTATCAGAGATGATCCAACCAATCCCTACCAACAGGCTAAGAAGAACCACGGAATTAAACATGCTAATGGTTCCAAAAGAGTCCTTAAGATATATCTCCGCAACAGTAAACCGATCCTTCAGTTTATGCGCTCCAAAACTTTGGAACACCCTCCCACCACTCTGGCCCTGTGATCAGCTCTCCCAGAGGGGATAGAGCAGGCCGGAGCACCGTGGGAGCACCACCCCCAGCAGAAGCACTGCCCAATCGGGGCAGCGTGGAACATCTTTAAAACCCGTGCCAATCGGGCGCGCGGTCCTTTTCCTGCACTCCGGCCCTGTGATCGGCTCTCCCAGAGGGGATAGAGCAGGCCGGAGCACCGTGGGAGCACCACCCCCAGCAGAAGCACTGCCCAATCGGGGCAGCGTGGAACATCTTTAAAGCCCGCGCCAAACGGGCGCACCCACGCCTTGCGAGCCCGCGCCTGAGGGCCTCGCCAGAGGGCCCTTTGGCGTGGCCCTTAGGCGGGGACCGTCTATACTAGCTACCCTCTAGCCAGCACACCTGACGAGCAGCTATATCACCTTTCACTCCAGCTGGGATCATACATTGTGACTAAAAAGCGCCATGGAACCTTGAGAAGAATGTTATATCTGTAAGTTAACCTGTTAATATTGTGCAACTAGAACTGCTATAAAGTATCCTCCCTGTAAATAACATATTGTACCTTCAAGTACATTACAAAGTATCTCCTAGTTAATATTATGTAACTAGAAATGCTATAAAGTATCCTCCCTGTAGATAACTTATTTCAATTATATTACAAAGTATCTCCTAGCTAGGATTGACCTCTATGTAATTGTGAAGTACCACAAATACCTATACTACCTACCCTGCACTACTATTATTACACAAAGTATTTATACTCTACCCACCATCTTAGGTCTACATCATGGGCATCATTACTCTTGCCCTCTTGCTCCTATCCATCCTTTCTAGCGTATTACACACCTCCTTTGCCCTAACATCTTATACCAACCCTATTCCTATACACCAAACTAGGAACAAGAAACCCCACCAAAATCAAAATCAATACCAACAAATTACATACCACAATAGACACACCTACCTCCTTTATGTACCTCTTGAGACAACAAACAATAAGAGATCTAATCTAAAAACTACCCCACAGAATCTCAAGTGTGCTCTCATTAACGCACGCTCAGCCCGCAATAAATGGCCTGCCATCACTGACCTTATAGCAAACCTTACACTAGACATTCTTCTGGTTACAGAAACATGGGTTTTCTAATACTGATAACGTCCTATTGAACCAACTTACCCCACCTAACTACTCCATCTACACCTGTAACAGGGAAAACAGAAAAGGAGGAGGAGTCTGCATAATAGCAAGAACTGACTTGAAATACCATGTCATTTCCTCCAATGCCACAAATCATACAAATTCTCTATCCATCTCCAATAATACCAATACCATAAATCTCATCTACAGAGCCCCAAATGCTCCAGCTGACGATCTCTCAATCATAGTTGATCTTGCCATCAACCCGATAGATACCCACAAACCTAACTGGATCCTTGGAGACTTTAATCTCGCTTCCACATTGCCTTCAGTATCTAACTCCTTCCTTGATGCCATGACCAACTTACACTATGGTCAAATTGTAAAACTCCCTACCCATAAACAAGGAAATCTCCTTGATCTCATCTTCGCCCCTTCATCATGCTTGCAACTACTAAACCAACCCGAGCCCCTATCTACCCCCGTCCCCTGGTCAGATCATAACCTTATTACATTCTTCATACCATCTGTGGAATCTCCAAGCAAATCACCAGATGTTTATCCACCTTCAAAACCGGCACGATTCAAACCATTCAACATAGACACAATCACCTCCCAAACCATCCCGAAACTCTCCACAATACCAGACAACATCGATGAGACTGTATCAAACTGGAACAGTGCCCTCAGACTATCATCCCAGCCTACCATCACAGATGATCAAACTGTTACCAAATCTTCTATTTCCAAGAAAAAGAACGCGCCATGGTTCTCCTCCGAGTTACGAACCTCCTTACAGCAACTGAGGAGACTAGAGAAGAAATGGAGACACTCTAAATCCTTTGGACCAATCCATTTACTTAGCTCACTTGAAATCCCATCGTCAGCTAACCTGGGATAAGAGAAAAGATCATCATGCAATGCTCCTTAGCCGTGCACTTAACAAACCGAAAGATCTCTTTCAACTAGTAAAATCCCTAACCAATGAACCCCCTTCACCACAACAGGAACATATAAATCCACAACTGTATGCTGACTACATCCAATCCAAGGCGATCAAGATCACAACTTCAACCACAAATGTATCACCACAACCCTCCAACGTCCAATTCATACTCAATAATTTCTCATCCCCAACTCCGAAGACAATCGAAGAAATTATAACATCCATCAATGCCACCACCGCGCCTAACGATCCATGTCCTGCACACTGGATCAAATCAATGAGAACAGAGCTCAGCCCCTACATATCAGCCTTAGCTAACCAGTCCCTTAGCACCGGGATATTTCCAACAGCCCTCAAACAGACCTCCATCCGCCCCCTTCTGAAAAACAATAAACTCAATCCAAAAAAGGAAGACTCCTACCGCCCAATTTCAAGTATTCCTTTATTAGCCAAGATCCTAGAAAAAGTTATACTGAGACAAATCCAACAACATATTGATTCTGAAGCCCCACTAGATCCAAACCAGCATGGCTTCAGAGAAGCCCACGGAGTCGATACTCTTCTAACATCCCTAATGAACACGCTTATCAATACAACAGACAACATTAGGAATGGAGTTGCAATGATCTTCCTAGACATAGCAGCAGCATTTGACTCTGTTGATCATAACCAACTGCTTGCCCGTCTCTACGAAAAAGGGATTCAAGGAAAGGCATGGAATTGGTGCAAATCTTACCTTGCAGACCGCTGGCAACAAGTACGGATTGGTAATACTACATCTCAGCCATTCCACCAGAAGCAAGGAGTACCGCAGGGTTCCTCCCTTTCTGCTCTGTTATTTAACATTTATATGCAGCCCATTTGCAACATCTCCCGCTCATTCGGAGTATCATGTCTCATCTATGCTGATGATGTGCTTCTATTCACTCCAATCAACGTGCTAAAACCCGACTACACTACATTAATCACCTGCTTCAATTCAATCTCAGACTGGCTGCTCACACAAAATCTCCGAATTAATTTCAAAAAAACAGAAGTCCTGATCGTCACAAGGAACAAAGACTTCTCTCCTCCACCAACTCTAAGAACAAGAGATGCCGATCTACCACTTAAAACCTCAATACGTTACCTGGGCGTCATACTTGACCAGCGTCTCGAATTCAAAGAACATATAAAAAATACTGTAAAAGCCATCTACCATAAGATCAGGACACTCCAGCACCTCAAACCTATGCTTGAACCATGCTACTTCCGTACAACTTTCCAGGCATTAGTCACTCCCCACTTCGACTATGCAAATATTGTACTACATGGCCTACCCAAGTGCACTCTGAATCCACTTCAACTAGCTATGAATACAGCAGCCAGAGTCCTACTCGGAGCCTCAAAGAGTCAACATATTACTCCCATCCTATTTGAACTCCACTGGCTTCCAATATCATACAGGATTCTATACAAAGCCCTAGTTTTGACCTTCAAAGCTTTCCATCAAATCTCACCACCCACGTTGTCTGAACTCCTGCATCACACACAGAACACCAGATCTAGACGATCCACAACTGATAACATGCTAACAGTCCCAAAAGACCTCACAAAACTCTCCCAGACAACAACTTCAAGAGCATTCTCATCCTTCGCCCCCAGATGCTGGAACGTGCTACCACCTAGCATCAGATCACAACGAGACCTTTCTCAATTCAGAAAATCTCTAAAAACACACCTCTTCATACAACACTTCTCACAATATACTGGCTCTCCTACCCCTCTAACACAAACCAATGACCATGGCTAGCCGAATAAGTTCCTGAATTTATACCTGTTCCAGATCAAAACCTCACGGACCCCCACCTTTAGAACGCAAAACATTTGAGAATCTATTGTAAATAGTTTTTTAATATCTTATTTATTTTAACCCCAGTTATCCATGTTTTCATATCCTGTTATCTGTAAACTTGACATATGTTTCATGTTTAAGTACAAAGTTGTTAAAATGTAAACCGCGCTGATGATAAAAGTGCGGTATATAAAAGCTGTTAATAAATAAAAGAAATAAATAAAATTAGGGCCATCGCTGATCTCTCCCAGTTCAAAAAGGCCTTGAAAAGCGTAGTTACTCACCTGTAACAGGTGTTCTCCAGGAGCAGCAGGAATCAGTCCTCACTTATGGGTGACGTCGGCGCCGACGGAGCCCTCGCGGAGCAATTTTCCCCCAGCTTTCAAAGAAAGCCTTTGGGAATTGCAGCGCGCATGCGCGGTCGTCTTCCCGCCCGAGGGTGCCATCTTAGCCAGTCAGATGACATAGCTAAAAAAGACAGCATAAAAATATTTGCAAAAACATAAGCAGACGATTGCAACTCCAAGGGGAGGAGGGAGGGTAGTGAGGACTGATTCCTGCTGCTCCTGGAGAACACCTGTTACAGGTGAGTAACTACGCTTTCTCCAGGACCAAGCAGGAAGTCAGTCCTCACTTATGGGACTCCCAAGCTCAAGGCTACCGGAGACCCTAAGCACAAAAATGAGCTCCCTCTAGCTCAGCAGCACAGAAGGATAGAATCTTCGCTGAATTATCACCCACCGGTAGCCCACATCCGGGATGGAGGGTAGGAGTTGCTCAGACCTCAAAGAGATTACGGAGGACTGCCTGTCCGAAAGCACTGTCCCTACGGGACTCCCTCTCGAGACAGTAATGGACCGCAAAAGTCTGGCTCGAAGACCAAGTAGCGGCCCGGCAGATGTCTGCCAGCGGAACAGAGCGGAGGTAAGCCACTGACGTGGCCTTTGCCCGAACGCAATGAGCCGTGACTCGACTTTCTAAGGAGAGTCCGGCTGCCCCATAAGCCCAAGAGATACAGTCCGCAACCCAGATGGACAGAGTACGCTTGGAGACCGGGAGCCCCAATTTATTGGGGTCAAAAGACACAAAAAGCTGAGCAGCTTTACGGTGCTCCCGCGTACGGTCAAGGTAGAAGTTCAATGCCCTTCTACAGTCCAGGGTATGGAGGACCGTCTCAGCTCGGCTGGAGTGTGGTCTGGGAAAGAAGGTTGGAAGTACCACCTCCTGATTGATGTGAAAAGGGGAGACCACTTTAGGCAGAAATTTTGGGTGAGTCCGTAGGACTACCCTATTCTTGTAGAACCGAGTGTAAGGGGGATCAGACACGAGGGCCTGCAATTCACTTACGCGTCTAGCGGAAGTGAGGGCTATCAAGAACAGTGTTTTCCAAGACAGAAAACGGAGAGAACAGGTAGCCATAGGTTCAAAAGGCGGACAGGTGATCCGCTGCAAAACCACATTCAGGTCCCAGTCAGGCGCTGGCGGGCGCAGAGGTGGTTTAAGTAGAAGGAGACCTCGGAGAAACCTCGCTACGAGAGGGTCATTGGAGAGAGGTCTGCCGTCCACCGGCACATGATGTGCTGAAAGAGCACTGAGGTGAACTTTGACGGAGTTGGACTTAAGTCCCAGATTAGAGAGGTGGAGCAAGTACTGCAAGGTCACCGACACCGGGCAGGAGAAGGGATCCTGAGACTGTTGGGTACACCAGACTGCAAAGCGACGCCATTTAAGGGCGTAGCATTTGCGGGTAGAAGGCCGTCGCGAAGCCAAGACGACCTCCTCCACCTCCGCCGGCAGGAGAAGGGGAGCAAGGACTACCCTCTCAGCAGCCAGGCCATGAGGTTGAGAGACCTGAGGTTGGGGTGCAGGAGGGACCCCTGATCCTGAGTGAGGAGATCCGGTTGCACCCCCAGAGGGATTGGATCCTCCGCCGCCAGTTGCAGCAGGAGCGGAAACCACGGCTGCCTGGGCCAGCGAGGGGCCACCAGGATCATGAAGGCTTTGTCTCGGAGAACCTTGAAAAGAGTCCGAGAGACCAGCGGTATGGGAGGGAAAGCGTACAGAAGGCTCCCCGACCACGAGATCAGAAAGGCGTCCGCCGCCACCCGAAGGGGGTGTGGCCGACGAGAGCAGAAGCGAGGAAGCTGCCGGTTGTGAGGACTGGCAAAGAGATCCACCGTGGGGAGACCCCACCTGAGGAAGAGCTTCTGAACCACCAAGGGATCCAGACGCCACTCGTGCGGCTGGAGGACCCTGCTGAGTTTGTCTGCAAGGCAATTTTCTTGGCCCGGGAGATAAACTGCCTTGAGGAGAATGCCGTGACTGACGGCCCAAGAGCAGAGCCTCTGTGCCTCCCGGCAGAGGAGGAAGGAGCCCGTGCCCCCCTGCTTGTTCACGTAGAACATGGCAACTTGATTGTCCGTCTGGACAAGGACGGACTGTTGGGAAGTCAGGTGGGAGAAGGCCTTGAGAGCCAGGCGGATCGCCCTGAGCTCCAGGAAGTTGATCTGCTGAGCAGACTCCCACGTGGTCCAGAGGCCCTGAGTACGTGCCTCTTGGCAATGTGCTCCCCAGCCCAGGAGGGATGCATCGGTGGTCAGCACCCGGGTCGGCTGAGGTGACTGGAAAGGCATTCCGAATATCAGGTTCGGCTGCCGGAGCCACCACCGGAGAGACGAGACCAGCGGCTCGGAAACGCGCACTAGGTCTGCTAGGCCGCCCGTGGCTTGTCGCCACTGCTGGCGGAGACACCATTGAGCAGACCGCATATTCAGGCGGGCATTGGGGGTCACATGGACGGTGGAAGCCATATGGCCGAGCAGTCTCAGGAAGCGCCTGGCGGAGACCAGGGGCTGGCTGCGAAAGCGGTCGGCTAGGTCCATGAGCCGCTGAGCCCTGTCGAGCGGTAGGAATGCTCGCGCCTGAGGAGTGTGCAGCCTTGCGCCGATGAACTCGAGATCCTGTGAGGGGAGCAAAGTGGACTTTGCGAAGTTTATGACAAAGCCCAAGTGCTGCAGCAGAGTCACCGTGCGGCACGTGGCGTTGGTGACCTCTGGAGCGGACGCTGCTCTGATGAGCCAGTCGTCGAGGTACGGAAAGACATAGAGGCCGTGAAGCCGGAGATGGGCCGCCACGACCGCGAGACATTTTGTGAAGACTCGCGGTGCGGAGGACAGGCCAAAGGGCAGTACTCGGTACTGGTAATGATTTCCTGCCACCACAAACCTTAGGTATTGGCGGTGGCTTGGGTGGATGAGGATGTGCGTGTAGGCATCCTTTAGATCCAAGGAGCATAGCCAATCTCCCTGCTGGAGGTAGGGCAGAAGGATTCCAAGGGTAAGCATTTTGAACTTCTCCCGCACAAGGAACTTGTTGAGGTTGCGCAAGTCCAGGATGGGTCTGAGGCCCCCTGTTCTCTTTGGTATCAGAAAATACCTTGAATAAAAGCCTTGACCTCTCAGGTGGTGGGGCACCGGTTCCACCGCCTGTTCCTGCAGAAGACCTGCTAACTCCTGAAGGAGCAACTCCCTGTGCAGAGGGGGGCGCGGAGGTTCTCCCGGAAAATAGGAGGGAGGGACCTGATGGATGTGGAGAAGATAGCCTTCTCGCACGACCTGAAGCACCCAGGCATCTGCGGTGATGCTGGACCACCTGTGGGCGAAGTGAACCAGCCGGCCTCCGGTGCTGGGAGGAACCAGCGGGGGGGGAGAGGCTATGCTTAGCGAGTCAAAAGCCCCCACCCTGCTGAGCAGGGGCTGGTGGCCTACGGGACCCGTTACCCCGTCCCTTGGCCTGCTGGCCCTGTTGGGGAGCTGCAGGGGCCTGATAATGGGGGTATTGTTTGTAGGCAGCCGCCTTCCTCGGGTAAAAGGACTTTTTCCCCGAGCCCTTCTTTTTCTGGGAAGGGGCGGAGGTCTTCCTAGAAAGCCTGGTCCGGGTGAGAGTCTCAGTCTCAATTTGCGCAGCCTTTTCCGCCATGGGCTTGCCAAAGAGGTTTTCGCCTCGGCAGGGGACATCGACCAACTTGTCCTGCACCCAGGGCTCAAGGTCTGACGACTGAAGCCAAGCCTGTCGGCGGGCACCGATGCCGGCTGCGGCCACTCGAGCCGAGGCTTCAAAGCCATCATAGGCTGCTCGGGACATGAACTTTGAGCATTCCCGAATGCCAGTGGACAAGGCTAGGAACCTCCGCAAGGGCTCCTCGGAGAGACCAGCGGAGAATCCGGCTAGCTCTTTAGCCAGATCCCGGAGATACATGCCCATGTATAGCTGGTAAGTCTGGACACGACATGCGAGCATAGAGCCCTGGAAGCACTTCTTGCCAAGGCCATCCAGGTTACGGGCCTCCCTGCCAGGAGGCACTGAGGAGTGCATCTTCTGGCTCTTAAGACGATGCATGGCCGATTCCACTACCATGGAATGGTGTGGCAGCTGTGCCTTTTGAAAGCCAGGGCTCTTGCGGACTCGATAGATAGAATCGACCCGCTTGCTCAGGACCGGCGAGGAGGCCGGACTCTCCCACATGCGGAAGAGTAGTCGTTCCAGCATAGGAGGAACCGGCACAGTAAAGTGTTCCCTCGCCGGAGAGTCATACTGGAGGGCGTCGAGCTCTTCGGCTCGAGGCTCCTCCTCGGGATCCGCAGGGAAGGCCAAAGCCTTGGCCATATCCCTAACGAAGTCCGAGAACCGGGCATCCTCCGGGGGGGACTGCTTCCGAGGCTCGGACTCCGGTGAGTCCGATGGGACACACCGAGTCCGGAAAGAATCAGGTGACTCTTCCTCCTCAGACTCCCAGACCGACTCCGACGAGGACTCGGTGGGGTCGGCCCGGGCAGGGCGCGGCGCCAGCCGCCCCGACGCCGAGGGAGTCGGCGTCGGCGACCTCGGTCCCGAACGGGAGGCCGAGGGCGACCTCGACCGAGGATCGACTCGAGTTCTCATCGACTCGAGGATCGGCTCGGTCTCCGGGGTCGACTTGGACGTCGACGTCCCGGCGGTCGGGGCAGCGACGCCAGCGAAGCCAGCGAGCAGTGCCCTCTGCTGGTCCATGAAGGCAGACAGTCTGCTCTCCAAGGCCGTCAACCTGAGTCCGAGCTCAGGTGACCCAGCAGCCCCCGACTCGGGCCCCGACGGCGTCGGGCCCGACGTCGGCTGTCGCGGAGGCGAGTCCAGAAGGACCACAGGACTTACCCGGGCAGGCATCTCCGACTCCAGGCGAGGTCGCTTCGGGACGTGTTCCTTCTCCAAGGACCCGGGGCGGCTGTCGGGGCTATGCGACCTGGCCCTCGCGGAACCAGGAGCGTCCACCGACGCCGCCCTCGCGGGTTTTTCCTTCCGACGATGGTCCCCGGAGGGAGAACCCCGGTCGGAGGAGCTCCGGCGACTGTCCGAGCTGGAGCCTTTCGACACGGAGGCCTCCGACGAGGTCCGGGTACGGCTGGGGTCAGCGAAGATTCTCTCACGCTGATGCCGCCGACTTCTCAACGCCTTTGAGGACAGTTTGCTGCAGGGCCCACAGATCAGTTCCTCATGATCCGGGCCCAGGCAGCGGAGGCAAAAGTCGTGTGTGTCGGTTAGTGACATATTTCGGTCACACCGACCACACCGCTTAAACCCACTGGCAGCCATCGGGGGAAAAAGGGCCCCTGCGAGGTCAAAGGACCGGGCTGCCAGGGAAAACGAAAACGAAAGCTGACTAAGTCAGAAAAACCGAAAAAAGTGAGAGGACTCGAGACCGGCGTCGCGAGTCCGGGCGGGAAAACGATCGGCGTCGAACCGAAAGAAAAAAGGATAAAATAAAGAAGAAAATCAACTTTTTCGCGGGGACAAGACGGGGACGTCTGTAGGGCTCCGCGGAAAAAAGAAGACTGGCTAAGATGGCACCCTCGGGCGGGAAGACGACCGCGCATGCGCGCTGCAATTCCCAAAGGCTTTCTTTGAAAGCTGGGGGAAAATTGCTCCGCGAGGGCTCCGTCGGCGCCGACGTCACCCATAAGTGAGGACTGACTTCCTGCTTGGTCCTGGAGAACATCACCTTTTCATCAAATATTTCCCAGAGAACATAGTAACACAGGCACACTCAAACAGCAACAAACTCGTTCTTAACACGTAACCCCTGCCAACCCAGCAACACTTCAGACCTCTCTCTCATACTAACAAGGTTCTTTTCATACAATATGCCATCCAAATGTAAATAGTTCTATGACTATTATTTATTGTAAATAATTACCCCGGTTACCCAAGTTATTGTTCCTGTTTTATGTAAAAAAAACCCAGATAATTTGTATCTTATCTTATCTGATGTTTTCTTGTTCTATGTAAACCGAGCTGATTATGAATAGTGCGGTATATAAAAGATGTCAAATAAATAAAATAAATAAATAAAACTCTCAACCAAGAGTTTCGAAAATGCCTGAAGTCTCTATACTGACCTCGCGAGGCCATAAGCGGCCTACTCTACTTAGGCGCGGTAAGCTCTTCCTTCCGAAAAACCCTTATAATTCTCACCTGATCCTCAGGCTCCGGAATTTCACCTTCCAATCCTGCTTCTGACTCTAAATCAGAGTCTTCTGCCTCCGGCCGAGCTGAACCTAAAGGCTGATGCTTGAGAGAATGAGCTCTCTTAAGTGGTCTCACCACACTACTTGCAATCTTTTCTGAGCCTGATTGCGCTACCATAGCCCCAAGCGGTGACGGTTCCACAACGGCCCCCTTCTGTCGCAAGCAATACTCTTGGTGCATTATCAGAGCGAAATCCGGAGAAAAATTTTCAAGTGCCGCCCCAGGCACTGTCGGAGCAACCGAACTAGTTGACCCCGCTTGGACTTCCATAGAAGTCACAGACGGGACTTGCAAAGGAGACTCACCTTCCCCCATCGCAGATGGATTCTGAGATCCCTCACTTGTCTTATCCTGAATTTCTTGCTCCATAGTGGTTGAAGCCACTGCGCAGCCCCGGCAGCTCCCGGCAACCGAAACCGCACCCCTGCATGCGCCGCACACCAAACCCTGTGGACGTGACGGCATTAGCTGTATATAAATTCAATATTTCCCAGCAGAGAAGAGATACCCACCAAAATAAATTAAGGAAGCCCTTCTCTACTGTGTTTAAAAACAAATGATTTCTTTTTTTTTTAGGGCACAAGAATCAAAGAAACCAAAAAGAATAACCAGATTGAATTGAAGTAGATTAAATTACATGAAAATATTCCCACAACTGAATCGGGCTAATTTCCACCACCTGAGGCAATCTAGAGGGAAAAATGTACATCTGCCTCGTGCCCTGAAAAGTGCGGGAAGAACAGCCCGCGATTCAGCAGGGCCTTCTTTACCACCCAAAACACACGCGATTAGGGCCTGAAAGTCTTCCCGATCTCCAGACGCCCGCTGGAGCACTTACCCCGCTTCAGGCCTGTAACTGCCTCCACAGAGTTCTTCGCCGCTCTGGACAGCAGCCCTGCGATCCGCGGTGCTGCTCTGAGGGAGTTCAGAGCAGCTACCGCCGAGAGGGCATTCCAGCACTGGCTGAGCCTGCTGACAAAAAATGCGGGGCAACATCACCGCTGAAAGGCAGGACTTTGTTCCGCTGCACAACTCCCCTCTGTCCAAACCAGGAGGGGAGAGCAGCACGGATGACCGGAGAGGCTTGAGAGGGGAGGGATAACGACAACAAGCAAGTTCGATCCCCCTGACCTCCAACACTCTTTTTCTGTAAATACTTTAATGATCTCTCCTAAGAGCCAAATTAAAAGAAATTAGATTATATAGAAAAGAAAGGAAATTCTTAAACCTATCTATGCCACTAAATGCTCCTTATCTTTTCCTCTAGTGAGCCCAGCACCTAGGCTCACTACGTCCTCCTGCTGCATGGAGACTGGATACACTGGGGCTGATGGGAGAAGCCAGCGGAGTACATCCAGTAAGGTCACGATTCTGACATGCCCAGTCTCCATGCTGCAGGAGGAGGTACACTACCCAGAGGTGGAGGACTCAACTGGAGGAACGATAAGGAAAAGCTGTTAGTGTATCTGGGTTTAAAAAAGGTTTGACAAGTTCCTGGAGGAACGAGGACCCAGGAAATCCACTGCTTATCCTGGGACAAGCATCGTGGAATCCATGTACCTTTTTGGGAACCTGCCAGGTACTTGTGACCTGGATTGGCCGCTTTTGTAAACAGGATACTGGGCTCGATGGACCCTTAGTCTGACACAGTATGGTATCTCTTATGCAGATAATTTCTAAGATCCTTAAGCTCATCTGGTAAAATGTTCCATATTCTTGGAACAGCCCCTCAAAAACATCTATCCCTAATTCTCATTTGAGAGAGAGAGAAAAAGCAGATGGTAACATCAAAGTACAATGCGTAGAAGATCACAGAGTTCTTGTAGGAGAATACAGAACAAGCGGGATTGCTAGAGATCTCCATACAGAAATAAACACTAGCAGAATCCCTCACCTCAATCACACATGCAAATCACAGATGTATTCTTAAATACAGAAAAAGGGGCCAGGAAATAGAAATGTGTAGACAAAAACTAAATTGGAAACCCAGAGACGTCAGACACTACATGCAGTGTAACAATAGAGAAATAGAAACCAAAATACATTTCCTTCTCTATTGGTCAATATGTAAAGACATCAGAGATGTACATTTCCCAAAGTTGAGTTAATCCACAAACAGGAATGGAACATCTATTTTCATTGGTGTGATATATAGTCCTTCTTAACAGGCAGAAGAAGGGGACAGAGTTTAATTGAAGACATTCATAATATAGCTATGAAAGGGGAAGTGCTATTGATAAGAGTCAGGGAGAGAGGCAGCTGTGGGCTGGTTGCAGTTTGGCCTTGGGGTGGCTGCTGTCACACTGCAGCGCCCTCTGGCGTAGGTATAGGCAGTTGCCTATGAGGGGTTAGCATGTGGGGCAAAGAGGAAAGCAAATTTATATACCTAAGTGCTGCTGTCTGGTGTCCATTGTAGTTGTGGGCCAAGTAACAGAGCGAAGGCCTTCTGTGAGTTCCAATAATAACTTTATTTCCACACACAGGAATTTGGAGCACTACGTCCCCAGGCACAAACAAAAAGTAGTGGTACTCAATTGTGTCAAATAAAAAGTCCAGGAAATTCCTGATGCTTCTCAGGTACAACTCAAAGTACAAAGTTCAGCAATTAACTTCCATTAGCTTCCAATACAAGCCTTGATTTCTTCCATTAAACATTGCACTAGTATGCTCTCTTTAAACATAGGACATTCTCCAGCGTTGAGCTTTACTTCACAGGTGCAATAATTACATCTGAATTTCCTACGGCAGAAGGCTGCCTTTCTCAATGAAACTCAGATTCATTCAAATAGGCTTCTCAGCACTTCACATATAAGCTTTGATACAGCTTCTCTCCTCTTGTAGGATTCACTTAATGTAACTTCAATCCTTATAACAGATCCCACATTCCATAGGCGAATCACTGCTAACTGATGAAGGTGGATCAATTAACATCTCTTCTGGGTCTGATATATCTTTGAGGCTTTGGTTAAGAGAGTCTACAGACTGCCATTGCTTAATTAAATCCTTAAGCTGTCTTCTTTTGTTCTCCTTAACATACCTAGGCACATGTACAGGCTCTAAGTTATCAGCACTTTTTAAAAGCTTATAAAAAGGGCTCACCTGATTTCTGGTACGCCTAGACTGTGTTCTCTGGCAGGGAGGTAAACATTTCCTGTGATACTGTTTCACTAAATCTTGTATTACAGCGTCCTCGTCAGAGCCTAGCTCCTGCCCGTGTCTGTGCTGCTTGTAATCAAGAGCATGCTGATAGGCACCTGAGCTGCACTCAGAGCTAGAGCTTCTATAACGTTGTCTGTGACAAGCAACTTTCTTTAGCTTACTGAAAGGGATCTTCTCTCTGCCCAATCTTTCATTCCTGAGAGAAGATTCCTGAGAGCTATTTCTCTCCCTTACAGGCAAGGTATCTGACCTTCTCCCCTGGAGGTTTAAATAGTCTCTGACCTGCTTTCCTTGGCTAATGAGCTCCAAGTAGTTCCTCCTTGGAAGGTTCCTCTGAAGCCTGGCCTCTCTCCTTGGCTCCCTTTGCCTCTGCTTCCCAGACTCTCTCTTGGTCTCTGCAGACTTTCTCTCGGACTCTCTCCTGGTCCCAGTCCTGCTCTCGGACTTGTTTCTGTTCTCCGGTCTGTTCTCGTACTCCCTCTCCTTCTTTCTCCTCTGCAACTCTTTCTACTGGCAGTTGCTTCCTGGTTAAGTGAAGCAAGCTGTCCTATCGGGTGTGACTCCGCCCCTTTTCCTCCCACGTCAGCTCCCTGGGTTTGCTTCAAGCTAGGGTGTGGCTCTCTTTCCACTTTCCTGTGTAGCACAGCTTTCAGGGCTGTATCATTAACCCCTTCCTGCCCAGTTTCACTGACAGCTTCTGAAGAAAAAAAGTGTTTTAAACCTTCATTTTCAGGTTCTGCAACCTCTGCATTGTCACACTGCGCAGGTGGGGGAAATGGGTCTGGCCCATGGGTCATAGTTTGGGAACCCCTGTTATAGTGCATGATCATCTGACATACAGATGATGTGGTCAGTGGATGATGTGGTCAGGGCCAGCGCAAGGAGATGAGGTGCCCTAGGTGAACCTCATTCCTTGCGCCCCCCGTGGTGTGGCCTCTGCCCGCATTCATTGCTGGTTCTGCTGCCCCCCCCCCTGGCAGCGGCAATGATAGCAAACAGCCCTGCGGTACCTTACCTTAATCTTCCTAATCAGAAAAATCTATGCTTATCCCCTCCAATTTACATATATATCTACAAAAGCAATGAATATGCCTCAAAAATAATTTTGTTGTCGGAGCTCTTGCCTTGAAAGACCCCTCTTTCTCGTAGCAAATCACTCCTTTTAATCTGTTTAAAAGGGACTCAACCCTCACCACATACCAAGGGAGAAACTATAATGTCCCTTAGTAGGAATCAGAAGTAATACATTCCAAAGAGAGCTTTCAACCAGTACTTAACTGACAATCAAGAGTTCAGTGTTGCCGTTATAATACTACATCTGCTAGCCCAGACTACTCCAAGATGAAACGTCCATCATGAACTTCCTCTATATATAATGGCAGTCGGCTATAATCCAGCAAGTAATCTTCGGCACCCTGGGGCTGTTTGTTTCAACCTCCCTCCGACTCCCAATGTTGACTTCCTAGGAAGTCAGCATCGGGAGTCTGAGGGGTGGAAGCGAACAGCCCTGTAGTACCAAAGCTTAAGGTAAGCACTACGGGGCTATTTGCACTTATTGCCGCCGCTGTTGGTCTCAAGAGGGGCGACAGCAGCATCAATCAGCACCCCTGCAAGGCCGGCGCTCTAGGTGACCACCTAGTTCATCTAATGGGTAGCACCGGCCTTGGATGTGATTCAGTATAAAGATATGGGTGGAGATGGTTCATTCAAAAGTGAGAGTTCTAGATTTAGGAAAACTAACTGTCAAAATGGGAGAAAACCTCAAGGAGTCATGAACTTGAAAGAAACATCTGGAAGAAGTAGAAAAAACTGTGGGGAAATCTGAAGGAGATATTTTAAGGGCAGCAAACCTTTTTGTTAGGAAAGTAAACAAAAGTAAGAGGAAATGGAAGTCGCTATGGTTCTCCAAAGAAGTAGCTGAAAAGGTTAAAAACCAAAAAAAAACAAAAAAAGAGGTCAGCTTTCATTAAGAGACTGCAGAAAGAAAAAGTCAAGCAATAATATCTGGAAAAGCTAAGAGAAGCTGGGAAAGTAGTCAGGAAAACAAAGATGCAACTAGAACAAAAATTAGCCAATACAATAAAATGAGGGGACAAGACTTTTTTTAAAAAATATGTTAGTGACAGGAGGAAGTGCAAAAGTGATATTAACAGACTTAAGGGTGAAGAGGGAGAATACGAAGATGTTGATGAATATAAAGAAGAATGGTTTAACAAATATTTGTCAGATGAAGGAATGGGAATAGGACCTCAGAAAACAAACACAAATAAGAATACAAGTGATGTAGACATCAAATGATTTTCAGAAGACTGTGTTCATGAGGAACTAGCTAAACTATAAGTAGACAAAGTGATGGGGCCGGATGGGATTCACACAAGGTTATCAAAGGAATTTAGGGCAGTTGTGGCGGCTTCACGGTCTGACTGTCATTGTTTCTTTAGAGTCAGGAATAGTCCCTTAGGACTACAGAAGGGAACATGTGGTCCCCTAAACAAAAGTGGAAGTAAGGAGGAGATTGGGAACTACAGGCTAATTAGTCTGCTATCTATGGTGAGTAAATTAATGGATATGCAGCCAAAACAGAGGATCAGAGGCAGCATGGGTTTTCCAGAAATAGATCTTGTCAGATAAATCTGATTAATTTCTTTGACTGGTATGGTGTGCAAATGGATAGAGGGGAATCTGCAGGAAGCTGGGACAGCTTCTTTGACCCTGACTAAGGAAGGGTTAAAGAGGAAAGGCCCATTGTAGAAATCTCTGCTAGAAATAGCAGTTCCTTTAAGAGGATGAGGCAGGGGAGCCCTTGGAGAGTATGAAAAGGGAGGAGCTGCCTTGGGAAATGGATGGTTCTGAGACCCTTCCCTCCTTGTATATGTTTTTTTGTGATTTTTTTGTGCTATCAGGTGTGGTTGAAATCAGTGGAGTGTTATTTTGTCACAAGTTGAGCAATCATTTGACTCTCCAAAAGTGACCATAAGCTGTATGACTGCAATTGGAGGCATTTAAAGCAGGAGTAGGCACCTGAGCTGACCCTGTGTGTGAGCAATCAGCTGATGGAGATGAAGCTGCAGACACAATCATGGTTTCAATCCATTTTAGGAAGAACAGGAGCAAATGGAATTTCTGGAGAAAGGTACTGAAAGTCCTTGATACTGAATGAACTGATTGAACTTCTGAAGTTTTTATTTACTTTTTGGTTTCTTTTCTGAGAAAGCAGCAGGGGAGATTAATACTACTGTGGGAGGTGCTATAATTCCCCTCCACTTCTTTAAGCAATGCTGAGCCAAGGAAAGAAATTTGTACAGGAGCTGTAGCAGAGGCTGAGGAAGCAGGGGAACGAAGCTTTCTCTACTACTACTACTGAACATTTGTATAGCACTACAAGACGTATGCAGTGCTGCACAGATACATGTAAAAGATGGTCCCTGCTCATCGGAGCTTACAATCTATTTTATTTAGCTATATTTATATCCCGCTTTTTTTCACCGCGTCAAAGCGGTCAATTGGGAGATACATTTAACACGAGGGGATATGACACACATACGCTAATACTTACAGGGAACATGGGCAATGGAGGGTTAAGTGGCTTGCCCAAGACCACAAGGAGTACCTATAGGACTAGAAATCCCAGTCCCTCCGGCCTGAGATTGCTGTCCCCAGGTGGGACTTGAACCCCCGGCCCTCCGGCCTGAAGTACCTTGTCCTAACCACTAGGCCACTCCTCCCACAAGACAAGACAGACAACACCGTAGCTGTAGACATGGGATGGTAAGGGGGAATGGTAAGGAAACACAAAGGAGAACAGGTGAGTCAAGATCCGAAAGCAGCAGTGGTGAGTTTTCAGCCTGGATTTGAAAAGGGACAGAGAAGGCGCCTGATGTACAGACTCAGGTAGTTTGTTCCAGGCATAAGGAGCAGCAAGGTGAAAGGAGCAGTCTGGAGTTAGCAGTAGAAGAGAAGGGAACAGACAGAAGTGATTTGCCAGAACAGTGGAGTTCCCAAGGAGAGATGTAGGGAGAGATAAGAGAGGAAAGGTAGTGAGGAGCTTCACAGTGAATGCACTTATAGGTCAGCAGGAGAAGTTTGAATTGGATGTGGAAATGGATAGGAAGTGACTTGAGAAGAGGGGTAATATGAGTATGACAAAGGCTGGCGGAAGATTAGCCGCGCAGCAGGGAGTTGAACAGATTAGAGAGATGATTCAGAGGGAGACCAGCAAGGAGTAGGTTACAATAGTCTAGATGGGAGGTGACTAAGGAGTGGATAAGTGTCTTAGTAGTGTGTTCAGAAAGGAATGGGCAAATTTTGGTGATGGTGTAGAGAAACGTGCTTTTCAAGTAGTTTAGAAATGAAGAGGAGGAGGAAGATTGGTTGAAAGTGAGAAGGACAGGTAGGGTATAGTGAGGGTTTCTTGAGGAGAGGGATGACCACAGCATGCTTGAAGGCTGCAGGGAAAGTTGCAGTGGAAAGCGATAGGTTGAGAATATGAAAGATGGACGCTAAGGAGATGGGTAGGAATAGGATCAGAGGAGCAGATGGCGAGGTTGGATGAGGAAAGAAGGTAAGTGGTGTCCTCCTCAGAGATCATAGAAAAGGAAGAAAGGGTAACAGAGGTAGGGGGGAAAGTTGGGAGTGAAGAGGGGAGGAGGGGAAGTAGCTGACCTCAGGGGAACTGGAGTGCGATCTTGTGGATTTTGTCATGGAAGTAGTCAGTGAGGGTTTGGCGGAGGCACCTTGAGGAGAGAGTTGAGAGTTGTAAAGAGGCTGGCTGGAAAACTTGAACAGGAATAGTCTGCCACAAGTATTTTTGTACATAGATAGCTCTGGATTAACAGCACTGGTTTTTTTGTGTGTGTGGGGGGGGGGGGCGGGGAGGGGGTTGCTGTTTTAGAGTGCAAATTCCTGTGATGAGCAGCTCTAAAAAATTAACAGGAAAGGAAACTCATAGAAACATAGAAACATGATGACAGAAAAAGACCACATGGCCTATCTAGTCTGTCCTTCCATATCAACAACTACAACAGTCCACTTTTTACCTTTAGAGATCCTCTGTGTTGGTCCCATGCTTTTTTGAATTCAGTTACTGTCCTCATCTCTACCACCTCCACTGGGAGACTATCCATGGATCCACTACTCTTTCCGTAAAGAAATATTTCCGCATATCACTCCTGAATCTATCTCCCTTCACCCTCATCCCATGTCCCCTCGTAGCAGAACTTGCTTTCAATTGAAAAAGGCTCTCTCCCTGAACATTTATGCCACGGAGGTATTTAAACATCTCAATCATATCACCTCTATCCCGCCTTTCCTCTAAGGTGTACATATTAAGATCCTTAAGTCTGTCCTCATGCTTTATAATGAAGCCCACTAATCATTTTAGTAGCCACCCTCTGCACCGACTCCATCCTGTTCACATCCTTTTGAAGGTGCGGTCTCCAGAATTGCACACTATACTCCAAATGAGGTCGCACCAAAGACTTATAGAGAGGCATTATCACCTCCTTTTTTCAGCTAGCCATTCCTCTCCGTATGCACCCAAGCATCCTTCTAGCTTTTGCCGTCGCCTTTTCTACCTGTTTAGCTACTTTAAGATCATCAGACACAACCACGCCTAGGTCCCGCTCTTCTTTAGTGGACAAAAGTACTTCACCTCCTATACTGTATTGCTCCCTTGGATTGCTGCAGCCCAAATGCATGACCTTACATTTTTTAACATTAAATCCCAGCTGCCAAATTCTAGATCATTCTTCAAGCTTAGCTAGATCCCTCCTCATGTTATCTACACCTTCCTGGGTGTCTACTCTATTGCAGATTTTGGTATCATCTGCAAAGAGGCAAACCTTACCCGACAGCCCTTCCGCTATATCACTAACAAAGATGTTAAAAAGAATCGGACCAAGGACAGATCCCTGGGGCACACCACTGGTAACATCCTTCTCCTCAGAGTGAGCTCCATTTACTTGTACTCTTTGTCGCCTCCCACCCAACCAATTTCTAACCCAAGCAGTAACTTTAGGGTCAGAGATACACTGTGTCTACTGTACAAACAGAAAACAAATGAGGATTGTGAATGAGTTGGACTTTTAAGCACTGCTAACAACCATTATAGGGTCAGAGCTTTTCTTTTTCTGGCTGCTGTTTGCAGTCAGGTTAGGACTATTGCTTGGAGCTCTTCAGTCGTTCAGTGACCGTTTTTCTCGGAGAGGCAAATGCTATTTTTTTTTTTTTTGTATATGTTGGTTTTGAGTTCAACAATAAACATTCAGTACTTGCTGCTAACACTGTCAGGAAGCTGTTTTCTTGCCCACTGAGAGATGTTACTGGAAGTGGAGGTAGACATGCTGTCATCCTGAGGCTGCATTATAATCAGCAGAATAAGCTCACAGCACCCCCTGCCTGTAATACTGGGTAACCAGAGAGTTGGATCTAGGGAGAGTATTAGATGTGGTATACTTAGATTTCAGCAAAGCCTTTGACATCATTCTGCATCGGCAAACTAAATAAACTGAGTACCCTTGGGGTGGGCCCTAAAGCGTAGTTACTCACATGTAGCAGGTGCTCTCCAGGGACAGCAGGAATCATTCCTCACATATGGGTGATGCCAGCATCGACGGAGCCTGTGCGGAACATTTACCCAGCTTTCAAAGAAAGTCTTTGGGAATGCCACCATGCATGTGCGATCCTCTTCCTGCCCAAGGGTGCCATCTTGCTCAGTCAGGTGCCATAGCTAGAGCCCCACCAAGAAATGGCAAAAATGGACAGCAACTCCAAGGGGAGGAGGGAGGGTTGTGAAGACTGATTCCTGCTGTTTCTGAAGAACACCTGTTACAGGTGAGTAACTACACTTTCTCCAACAAGTAGCAGGAATTCAGTCCTCACATATGGGACTCCCTAGCTATAGGCTATTGAGGACCTGTAGGGAAAAGCAAGGCAGAGCTGTGAGCAGCCACAAGTGAATCTGAAGGCAGACCCGATAACCTCGAGTCCATGGAGAGCCACGTCTCCAGTAGCCTGAACAAGAAGGGTCAGAGGGCAGGAGTTACTTAAACCCTGAAGAGATTACGGAGTACCGCCTGGCCAAAGGTGCTGTCCCGATGGGACTCCCTCTCCAGGCAGTAATGGGTCATGAAGGTATGAGCGGAAGACCAGGTGGCAGCCCAGCAGATGTCCACAAGGGGCACTGAGCAGAGGCTCGTGACTGACATCGCCGTCGCTTGGACATTGTGCGCTGTGACCCAGTGGTCCACTGGTAGCCCAGCCTGGGCCTGGGCGAAGGCGATGCAGTCTGCCACCCAAATGGACAAGGTCCGCTTGGTGACTGCCTGTCACAGATGGCTGGGATCGCAGGAGACAAAGAGCTGCCCAGCTTTGTGGTGGTCCTGAGTCCGCTGCAAGTAGAAGGATAGGGCCCTCTTGCAGTCTAGGGTATGGAGAATGGCTGAAGTCTGGTCAGTGTGGGGCCTTGGGAAGAAAATAGGCAACACCACCTCCTGGTTGAGATGGAAGTCCGAGGTGCGAAGAACCACCCTGTTCTTGTAGAACCTGGTGTATGGTGCCTTGGATAAGTGCTGCAAGGAGCAAGTAGCCAGGGCTCGAAAGGTGGCTTTGGTCTGCTGCATGAGGACCACATAGAGGTCCCATTTGCCGGGGGCGGGCAGATAGGGGGCTCGGAGAGGAGCAGGTCCTGCATGAAACAAGAGACAAGGGGCTGCCCCAAGAGGGGTTTGCCCTCGATGGGATGATGGTTCGCCGAGATCACGCTCAGGTGAACCCTGATCGAGTTAGACTTTAGCCCAGACTGCGAGAGATGGAGCAAGTATTGCAGGACCGAGTGTATTGGGCAGGAGAACGGGTTCATGCGGTTCTCCAAGCACCACACCGAAAACCTGCACCACTTGAAGGCGCACACCTGTCTCGTTGAATCCTTCCGAGAGGCCAGTAGAATGTCCTCGACCTCCCTGGGGAGATGAAGGGGAGCTAAGGTGACCATTCAGCAGCCAAGCTGTAAGGCACAGGGAGCCCAGATTGGGGTGAAGGAGCAAGCCTCCCTCCTGCATTAGGAGCCCCGGTGACCTCTTGAAAGGGACCAGGGGCTCCGTCTAGAGACTGAGCAGCAGAGGGAGCCACAGCTGTCTGGGACACCTCGGGGCCACGAGGATCAACGAGGCCCTGTCCCGCTGGACCTTGAGAAGGGTTCGTGCTATCAGCAGTGAGGGAGGGAAGGCGTCCGGAGCTACCCGGCCTGGGTGCGGATAAGGACTGCAAAACCAGGGGGAGCTGAGTGTTGGCTGGACTGGCGAAGAGACCCAGGTCCGGGGTGCACCAGAGCTGGAATAGCCACTGTGCTGTTGCAGGGCTCAGGCACCACTCATGCGGCCGGAGGACTCTGCTCAGTCGGTCCGTCAAGGCATTGTCTTGGCCCGGGAGATAGACAGCTCTGAGGATAATGTCCTAGTTCACCACATACGAGAACAGGGTCACCGCCGCCTGACAGAGGCTGTAGGAGCTGGTACCCCTTGTTTGTTCAAGTAGAACATAGTGCCCTGATTGTCCATCTGCATGAGCACCTCCTGGTGCCACAGCGATGCTGAAATGCCTTCAGTGCAAGGAAGACAGCTTGGAGCTCCAGCAGGTTGATCTGCTGCTGACTCTCCTCAGGAGGCCAGGACCCTTGGGTGCGCAGCTCCTCACAATGGACTATCTGGGGGAGTCAGGGTCTGGAAGAGCATGCCCCGGAGCAGGTATTGTGCATCCTGCCATCAGACCAAGGACTCCATCAACAGAGGTGAGACCGAGATGGGGTCCCAGAGTCGGCCCGTTGCCTGGGTCCACTGTGTGCGGAGGCATCACTGCGCTGCTCGCATGTTGAGACGGATGTTGGGCGCAATGTGGAATGTGGAGGCCATGTGGCCAAGGAGGCGAAGCATCAACAGAGCCGAGACTGTGCTGTGATTTCGCATGTCAGATGCTAGGGACACAAGGCAGTCTGCCCTGTCCTGGGGAAGGCAGGCCTTGGCCTGGAGTGTATCCAGGTGAGCCCCTATGAACTCCAGGATTGCCCTGGAGTAAGGTGGGATTTTGGATAGTTGACCATGAAGCCAAAGTGCTGCAGAAGTCAGATGGTGCAGCCTATGGCCTGCAGGGCCTCCGAGGCAGTGTCCCCCTTTATGAGCCAGTCGTCTAGGTAAGGATAGACGAAGGTGCCTTGGAGACGGAGGTGGGCTGCCGCCACCACCACGAGACACTAGGTGAAGACCCGTGGTGCGGAGGCGAGGCCGAAGTGGAACACCCTATATTGGTAGTGATTTCCTCCTACTACAATCAGCAGGTACTGTCTGTGGTTGGGATGGATGAGGATGTGGGTGTAAGCATCCTTTAAATCCAATGAGCATAGCCAATCACCTTGCTGGAGATAGAGCAGCAGTGTTCCAAAGGAGAGTATTTTGAACTTTTCCTGCACCAGGAATCTGTTCAGGTTCCTCAGGTCGAGGATGGGCCTGAGATCTCCTCTTCTTTTCAGGATGAGGAAGTATCTGGAGTAGATTCCTCTTAGGTGAGATAGTACAGGCTCCACCATCCCGTCTTTGAGAAGGCCTGCGAGCTCTTGAGTTAGTAAGGTCTGGTGCAGGGGAGGCCACTGGGGCTCCCTGGGGAAGTAGGGTGGAGGTGGGTGGTCCAAATGGAGGAGGTAACCCTCCTAGACTACCTGAAAAACCCACGTTTCGGTGGTGATGGAGTTCCACCTGTGGCAAAGTGGACCAGCCTCCCACCCTACTTCCGGTCGAGAGGCTATGCTGAGGGCATCAAAACCCCAAGCTCGGCTGTGCTAGAGCTGGTGGCTGGGTCTTTTGGTCCTTTGGGCTTGCGAGTCCCCTGGCCGGAACCCTTACCCTGACTGCCTTTCGGCGGGCTCTACGTGGTCGGGTACAAGGGGTATCCCTGTAGGGTTGGCCCTCCCTGAGAAAGAAGGGTTTCTTCCCTTGCGGCTTTTTCTAGGGAGGGTAGAGGTTTTCCTGGAGAGCAGAGTACAGGTGACATACTCGGTCTCAATTTCGGCCGCTTTGTCCTCCATAGGCTTCCCAAAGAGCTGCTCCATGAGGCAAGGGATGTCGAGGAGCTTCTCCTGGATCCACTGCTCCAAGTTGGCAGACTGGAGCCAAGCATCCCGGCAGGCGCCAATGCCGGCTGCCGCGACTTGCACAGAGGACTCAAAGCCATTGTAGGCGGCTCGTGAGAGGTATTTGGAGCACTCACCGACTGACTTCGAGAGCGCCTGGAAACGCCAGAGGTGGTCCCCATTGAGATCGGTCGCAGACAATGTTCCCTCTAATTTTCTGTAGGCTGTGTGCGCATAAAATATCAGCTGTGCAGCTTCTGAAGGAAGGTTAAATTTTTGTGCGCCACATAATGACACTCGGTGTTATATACTTTAAAATATGACTACACGTCAGAATACAGTATGTACACCACATTGATTTTAATCAAATTAAATGAAAATAGACGATTACTAAATGAAGCAGAAAATTTCTAGTAATTACAATCACAACTTTTAAATTTTAAGACGTCTGTATTGTTTTCTATCAGAATCAGAGCTGTAATTTTTGTGCGCTCTGTTGTAAAGTATGTGCGCTCGCTCGGCAAGGTGTGTGCGCGCGCACATGCGCACAGCTTAGAGGGAACAGTGGTCGCAGATCGCCTGAGATCTTTGGTGAGGTCTCAGAGGAACATACCAAAGTGGATACAGTATGCTAGCATGGAGCCCTGGTAACATTTGCACCTGAGGGTATCAAGGGCGCGAGACTCCCTGCCCAGAGAGACTGAAGTGACTCTTCAGGCTCTTCTGCTTATGCATGGCCGACTCTACGACCATGGAGGTGTGGGGAAGCTGTGCCTTCCGAAACCCTGTTTCCTGCTGGACCCTGCACGTGGAGTCCAGGCGTTGACTGACGATCAGAATAGAGTTCAGGGTCTCCCATATGCAGAGAAGGAGCCGGTTAAAGATGGAGGGGACCAGAACCATGAGGGTTTCCCCTCGGTGGTGTCTCATATTGGAGGATATCAAGTTTATCTGCTCGAGGCTCCTTCTCAGACTCGCGGCCCATGCCATATCACAGACAAACTCAAGGAAAGAGATGTCCTCAGGAGGGGACCGTCACCTCTGGGTAGGCGGGGAGGGGTCCGATGGGAGGTCTCAGTGAGTCTGAGTCTCTGTTTATTGTTTATTTACATTTGATATACCGCCCCCCATTACATCGGGGTGGTTTACAATACAAAATAAATTTGAAATAGAAAAGGAAAAGGAAGTTACAATAATCTAAGAGGTACAGGAGACAGGAGGAAAGGACAGCAATCGGAAGAGAGGAGGGGGGTCAGAGGAAGTTTATAGAGAAACATTAAAAGCTAAGGAAAAAAACAGATGGGAATGTGTTGAAGTGTCCCCATTGGATTCCCACTCCGAATAGTCCGTGGAGGACTCAAAATTGGGCGGTTCAAGGTGGGTTGATGATCCGCACCAGGCTCCAGAGGCCGAAGCCTATTCAGAGCTAGAGGCGTTTGCCCAAAATGATCTCTCACCCAAGGAACGGGAAGGAGATTGAGACCCTCGCCGAGAATCCTCATGAGGCAACTGGCTCTCAGGGATCACTGTGGCGGCCTAGGGAGTCCTTGAGGTTGAGATCCCTGCGGTCTCATGGCGCATGTCGGCAGGGCCAGGCATCTGTGCCTGCTGAGTAGCGAGGAATGCAAAAACATTGCGTTCCAAAGCCAGCATTCAGGCCTCCCATTCGGGAGTGGGGCCCTGCAACACAGACACCACGGTGACCGGGTCAGGCGTCGAGAAGGAGAGGTGGTCTTTACCGGGACGACCCTTGGGAGACAGGGCGCTATCGTCGGAGGCCTCTGCATTGGTTTGAGGTACCTGTCTCAGCCGCTCCCTCTCCGGGCTCCGAGGGTTGCGGGGCCTTAGAGCGCGAGGCTACCAGGGATACCAGGATCGAGGCTGTCTTACGGGAGATATTGTCTAACTTCTGCCGGCGACTCTGGTTGGCCTTAGAGGACATCTTTTTGCATAAAGAGCATTGGATGTCTGTGAGCGACATGTCTTTGGAGCACCGATCACATTTTTTGAAACCAGAGGCCATTGGGGCAAAATGGACCCTTGCGAGGTCAAAGACCTTTGAGCGGTTTAAAAGGGCATGAAAGCGCTAAAGTGGAAAAGAAGGGAAAAATGGGTCCCGAAGCAGCGGTGCTCGAGAGGCAGGAGGGGGAAACCATAAAAATGTACTTAGTGAAGAAAAACCATTTTTCCGGGGACAAGACGCACGTCCAAAGGGCTCTGCGGAAAAAGAGAGACTGAGCAAGATGGCTCCCTTGTGCGGGAAAGGAACCACACGTGTGGTGGCATTCCCAAAGGTTTTCTTTGAAAGCTGGAGAAATGCTCCACACGGGCTCCATTGGTGCCAACTTTACCCATACGTGAGGACTGACTTCCTGCTTATTCCTGGAGAAAGTGATTGACTAGGTTAGAAAAGAGAAATTACACTTACCTGGTAATTGTTGTTCCTTGAGGGAGTCCAGTTCAGTCCTCCACCTCTGGGTAATGTACCTCCTCCTGCAGCTTGGAGATTGGGCATGTCAAAACTTGTGACATCACTGGATGTAGCTTGCTGGTCTCTCCCATCAGCCCCAGTGAACTACTGACAAAGCAGACTCAAAGGAGCAAGAAATAAGTAGCTATATTAATCAATTCCACTTAATCTTCAACATTAACTTTTAACTAATACCCCCTCAATGAAGAGAGAGCAACCTCTTCTAATACTTCCCTTTCCTCCCTGAACCGATCAGGATCAAGAAAGAGAGAGAACAAAGATAGCCAGAAATAAAGGGTCAGAAATAGAAGGGCTTAAACCCACTTAACGACTGGCAGTCCTCCCAACCAAAAAACAGCTCTTGTAACTCATCTTTGGGCAGGACTGAGGACTGAACTGGACTCCCTCAAGGAACAACAATTACCAGGTAAGTGTAATTTTTCTTTCCTTATCGGTCCTCCAGTTCAGTCCTCCATCTCTGGGATGTAACAGAGCAGTACTCATTGGGAGGGACCTTTCCACCCGGCTCGCAACACCACCGACCCGAAACAGGCATCCTTGGCTTCGAGAGCATCGAGACGGTAGTGTTTACTAAAAGTATGAAGAGATGACCAAGTAGCCATTCTGCAAATGTCTACCGGTGGAACCAAACTGTGTTCTGCCCAGGAAGTCGCTTGCGCTCTAGTAGAGTGAGCTCTTAGGCCTGCTGGTGCCTGATGACCTTGCAAAATATACGCTGACGCTATAGCCTCCCGAACTCATCTGGAGATTGAAGCTTTAGAAGCCGCTTCCCCTTTACGGGGGCCTCCGAACAGGACAAATAGACGCTCAGACCTACGCAAGGACTCTGAAACCTTTAAGTATTGCCTCAACACTCTCTTTATGTCCAAAAACCGTAGGCTATGGTCTGAAGCGGTCCCCTCCGTAGAACCCAATACTGGCAAGGACACCGCTTGATTCAAGTGAAATGGAGAAACTATCTTTGGCAAAAAGGACGGCACAGGCCCCAGCACCACCTTTTCCCTAGAGAAAGACAAAAACGGCTCCCGACAGGATAAGGCTTGCAACTCCGAAACTCGCCGTGCCAAGCAGAAGGCCACCAAGAACACCATCTTCAGAGTTAAATCCTTGACTGAAGCCTGGTTCAAGGGCTCAAAAGGCTGCTTAGCTAATGCTCCCAAGACCAAGCTGAGATCCCACGGCGGAACCACTATTCTACAAGAGGATCGAAGTCTAGAAACCGCTTTGAGAAAACGCACATCGGCATGAGAACCCAAGGAAACTCCCTGGACCTTACCTCTATAATAAGACAGGGCTGCCAGCTGAACCCTGAGAGAACTGGCCGCCAGGCCCTTATCAAAACTGTCTTGCAAAAAGCTTAACACCGTCGGGACGGACACAGTAGAAGCCCGGATCTGTCGTCAAGAACACCAGTCCTCAAAGATATGCCATATGCGCACATATGCAAGGGATGTGGACCTCTTTCTGGCTCGTAGCAAAGTTGCAACGACAGCACTCGAATAGCCTTTTTTCCTTAACCTCGCCCTTTCAATGGCCAAGCCGTAAGTGAGAACCGACCCACCTGTGGCATTCGAAGTGGACCCTGCACCAATAGATTCTCCGTCATTGGCAATCTCCAAGGCTCCCGTCGAGAAGGCAGACTAGGTCGGCATACCACGGGCGCCTCGGCCAATCTGGGGCCACCAACAGCACTCTTCCCCGATGAGCTTCGATGCGCTGCACCACTCACCCTATGAGCGCCCATGGGGGGAATACATAGAGAAGCCCCGACGATGGCCAATGTTGCATCAGAGCATCGATCCCTTCCGACATCCTCTCTCGTCTTCTGCTGAAAAACCGACTCGTCTTCGCCGACCGAAATGTCGCCATGAGATCCATAATTGGCGGACCCCATCTGTGGACTATCTGGTGTCATGATGTGGGCACTGATAAAGTTGTTGTGAAGAAAAGAAATCCTGTTTCTTTAGAGGAACTAGATGTGCAGTTACCCCCAGGCACAGCTAGAGGGAGCAGGAACAGACATGCCGCACTTAATGAACCTAGGCTCTCTGATGACCTGCAGCTGAAAGGGAACCAGGAAGTCATCAGTAACCGTTCACTTTATAAGCCAGAGCAGAATGCTTCTGGACAGAAAGAGGAAGAGGATGGGGAAGGAGTAGAGCTGGTAGTAGAAGAAGGAGAAGGAGAAACAGCAGAGAAGCCTGGAGGCTACCAAGGAGATAAGCCGGATTGCTGTGAAGGAAGCAAAGCTGGGAGCTGGAGGAGAAACAGACCTCACAAGGTGGGAAGCCAGAAGGCCCAAACTGATCCTGTTGTACAAGGGGAGTTTGGTGGAAGTTACCCCAAGGTGAGAGCGTCTGCCACGCCTAGTTCCTATACTTTGCCTGGAGATAGAATAGAGAGAAGAAAGCCAAGAACCAGAGAGAAAGGTTCTGACAGAAGCTTATTATCTCTAGAGGATCATTGCCCAGTTTCACCTGTTCAGAGGGAAAAGCACTTTTATAAGCAACAGAAGTTTTTACCCAGAGTGAGAGGAGAATCCAACAGCAGTTTTATTCCACTGCCTAGAAGCACACCTCGGTATCCGGTTGGCAGGCAGAAGTGCAGCTACCAAGGGAGAGGTGCAGGAAAAAGAAGCACTGTGGATTTTATCTCACCAAAGCCAAGGTATGAGGCATTAAATATTGACTGTGATAATTGTGCTACTAAAACCTCTACTAAAACAAGTATTCCTTCTATGAGATACAAGAATCAAGACTGGTTTAGTAAACTACCACCAGCCCTGAGAATCCCTGGCTATGGGAAGCCAGACTCCCAAGTTTTAAACTACCATGCTGAGTTAGACAGGGACAGTGAATGCTCCTTGAATGAGTACAGGGGAGAAGAATCTATGGAAGTGGATTATCCCAGCACTGTTCCCTCACCTATGCCAGAGTTAATGGAATGTGATTGGTGCACTGCCTATGCTCCAAAGTCTGTATGCTCCACATACCATAGAAGAATAAGTGAAATATAATTTAATGTTTCTTATACTGAATGCTACTATGGAAAAACTTAACTGTTACTTCACAGTTAAGGCAAGTGCTCAGTGAATATTGGTACCTTTTAAGACAAAGGACTGTTTCTGTTATCTGGAATTATCTCTTAGTTGAACCTTGCTTTAAACAGGGAATAAAAGCCTTTATTTCCCTCCACTTGGTCTCTTTGATCATTAACGTCTCTACATAGTGGCGTAAAATCTTTGTGTCACCAGGAACCCCATGACACTGGGCAAACACTTCCGGATGCAGTTCCCATTCCCCCGCATCCACCCAGACTCTGCTGAGGAAGTCTGCCGTCACATTGTCCTTTCCTGCAACGTGCACCGCCGAGATCGCCCGCAGTCGAGTTTCCGCCCAGGTGAACAATGCCCCTGCTTCCTCTTCCATGGCTGAGCTCCCCATTCCGCCTTGACGATTGATGTAGGCCACCGCCACGGAATTGTCCGTAAGGACTCGCACCGCCCAGTGTTTCACCGTCTCTTTGAACACCTGCAGCGCTAGTAACACCGCTCGCAGCTCGAGACGGTTGATCGACCACTGAAGCTCCTGGTCGCTCCAAGTGCCCTGCGTGAATCGATCCCCGCAATGCACTCCCCACCCTGCTAGACTCACGTCCATCAACATAGGGAGCCACCGCGGCTGATCCAGCGGTGAGCCCGCTTCCAGGTGTTCTGGACAAAGCCACCACTGAAGTGATTGCCTTACTGGGAGGGGACAGGGGAGGCATTTGCTCAGCGAATCGTTCTGGTGTGACCAACGGTGAAGCAGAGCTCTCTGCAATGGCCACATGTGGGCTCTGGCCCATTGCACTACCTCTAGGGTCACCGCCATTGTCCCCAGCACGCGAAGATAATTCCAAGCTGTCGGTGCCGGCGTTGACAAGAATTTGCGTACCAGCTGGTGCAAAGCTAGAGCCCGACGACACAGTAGAAACACCGCTCATTTCCTTGTGTCGAAGTGCACTCCCAAGTATTCTATATCCTTGGATGGAGCTAACCGGCTCTTGCCCGGGTTGATTACCCAGCCGAGACTCTGCAGAAACTTCACCACCTTGTCCATAACCTGCACGCTCTCGATCTCGGACTTTGCCCAAATCAACCAATTGTTGAGGTAAGGATGGACCAGAATGCCTTCCCTTCGCAACGCCGCCGCCACCACCACCATGACCTTGGTGAAGGTGCGTGGAGCCGTCGCTAAACCAAAGAGCAGTGCTTCAAACTGGTAGTGTCCCCAAGGGAGCGCAAACCTCAGGAAAGTTTGATGGGCTTCTCTGATTGGCACGTGCAGATACGCTTCCGTGAGATCGAGGGAGGTTAAGAACTCCCCTGGTCGCACAGCTACGATTACCGAACGCAACGTTTCCATCCGGAAGTGCGGTACACGTAGACAGCGATTCACTCCTTTTAAGTCCAGGATAGGCTGGAGTGACCTGTCTTTCTTTGGCACCACGAAATAAATGGAGTAATGACCTGCGCCACATGCTGTTGCTGGTACCGGCACTACTGCCCCCAACTTCAAGAGGCGATCCACCGTTTGCGGTACAGCGAGGGTTTTCTGCTGGCCTTTGCAAGGAGAAAGAACAAACGAGTCTAGAACCGGACGGTCAAATTCTAGAGCATAACCTTTGCGTACTATCTGCAACACCCATTGGTCGGACGTTATTTGGGCCCAGGCAGGAAGGAACTCCCGAAGTCTCCCCCCAATCGGCGGACTTCCTACCCGGACCCACCTCGCTTCATTGTGGTTTTCAACTCGACACTGCGGAGGCCGCTGCAAAACCTCTACCTGCTCCCCAAAACCCCTGGGTTCTGGCAGCAAATTGACCTCTTTGAAAACCTCCTAACCGTGACAAGCGAAATCTCCTGAAATCACTGAACTGGCCCCTCGTGGACGGCAAGGCCTTTCCCTGTTTAGATTTGTCCTCTGGGAGCCTTCCCCCTTTGGACTCACCCAGATCCTTCACCAATTTGTCTAGGTCTTCCACAAACAACAACTTACCCTTAAAAGAGAGCTTACTTAGGCACGACTTGGAAGAACCATCTGCCACCCAATTACGTAACCACAGGTAACGTCACGCGGCTACTAAGGAGGCCATGCTATTGGCTAGGGCTCTTATCAGGTCGTAGTGAACATCAGCTAAGTATGCCGATCCAGATTCTAACCGTTTCACCTCCAGTTGCTCCAGCTGAGAGGACTGCTGCAGCCGCTGCGACCACCTAAGACACGCTCTCGCCACCCAAGCCCCACAAATGGAGACTTGCAGCGTAAGAGCATTCGCCTCAAAGGCCTGTTTCAACAATCCATCAACCTTCCTATCCTGTGCATCCTTCAAGGCTGCGCTGCCTTCAACCGGAATAGTCATCTTCTTTGTGACCGCGGACACTGCTGCGTCAATACATGGGGAACGAAACCTTTCCTTGTCCTTGTCTGCTAAGGGATAGAGCTTGTTCATGGTCCGGACTCCCCGCAGACCCACTTCTGGCAGATCCCATTCATCCTGGATCATCCGGTCAACCACTCTGTGGACAGGAAACACCACCTGAGATTCCCTCACTGCCTGGATGAAAGGATCTTCCAACCCCTCTTCTTCCGCTGGCTGCACCACAGCCAGATTGAGCTCTTGAAGGGATTTCTGTTACGAATGCCGTGAGCTTGTCCCTCCAGAAAACTCGAATGATTCTCGCCTGATCCTCAGGCTCCAGGATTTCCCCTTCTTCCAATTCCTCCATTTGAGATTCGAGGTCTACCTCAGCCTCCGATTCCGGCCACTCCGTATCCGAGAGTAGATGCTCTGACATCCGTGCCTTCTTAAGCGGTCTCGCAAGCTTGCTACTGAGCTCTTCCACCCCGGGATGCTTCCCTGGAGTCGCCAGTGGCATTGGCTTGGGCAGTTTCCTCTGTTGCCGCAAGTAATAAGCTTGATGCATTAGTAAAACGAAATCTGGAGAGAAATCTCCTGAAGAAGGTCCGGGCGCCGTTGGTGGTAACGCGCTAGATGGCCCCGCCGTTTCCTCCGGCAGGGATAACGCCTGACTCCCCACCAGCAGCTCCCCTTCGGGTATAGCCGAAGAGTTAAGTGGCTCCTGCGCCACTTTACTGTCCATCTGCTGTTCCATGCTGGTGGAGGCTGCTGCACAGTCCCGGCAGATTCTGGTGTCCAAGGCCGTGCCCCTGCGTGCGCCACACACCAAGCACCAGGCATTAGTTATCGTGATGGCATTAGTTATCAGGTTTGACACTCTTGTGCTCTTGGATATTATTTATTCATTTACTTATCTTTCCTTATGCATTTATTTCAGTATATATATATACTGAAATAAATGCATAAGGAAATGCATATATATATATGAAATAAATGCGTATATATTTATTTATTTTTTTACTGAATCCAATGGGGAAGGCAAGTTCCCCCTTTTAACTCCTCCAAATTAGCATATAAATGAAACAATGAAGCAAATAACGAAAGAAAAAGAGACAAAAGAAACATAAGCAAATAAGCAAATAAAACGCCCGCAGCAGCCAATGATAATATCCAAAACTGTTCTGCTTACTGCCCCGATGCGGGTCGTCCCACTGAAAACCGCCACGCGGTTTCAGCGTGCAGCAAAATGGCCGTGAATTAATTGGGCTCTGTCTTGGCGCTAAAAATAACGAATGTGCCGAGAAAAATGCACCGGCCTGTTGCGCGACTGCGGGAGGGAGTCCCTGCTTCCCTACTAACTTCCCACAACAAAATAAAGATGTCTGCCTAACAGGACTGTCATTTCACGCAAACTCCTGCAGGACTACTCAACCGCCAAGCCGCCTTCCACGGGAGAGCAGGGCTCCCGATCTGCCCTGCCTGCCCTGGCGGTCTGGAGCCGCAAGAGAGGCGGATTCGTGCTCTGCAGAGCTCTCCCCCGATCCATCCAGGGGAAGAGAGCTGCTAAACACAACTGAGCCAGCAGAAGAAAGAGGAGAGAAGATAGACTGGGGGCCGGTTCAAACGCCCAAATATCCCTTCCTTTATTTATTTATTTTTTTTAGATACAGCTAAAGATATCCAAATCAAAGAAGTTATAGGGACCAAATTAAACCAAAACCTAATCTAACTGCTCCTTATCAATTCCTCCAGTGAGCCCAACACCTAGGCTCACTACGTCCTCCTGCTGCATGGAGACTGGACACACAGGGGCTGATGGGAGAGACCAGCAAGGTACATCCAGTGATGTCACGTTTCGACATGCCCAGTCTCCAAGCTGCAGGAGGAGGTACACTACCCAGAGGTGGAGGACTGAACTGGAGGACCGATAAGGAACTGATGGATTGGGAGGCAACATAGGGTAATAGTAAATGAGGTTCACTCTGAGGATAGAGACATTATCAGTGGTGTGCTGCAGAGATCAGTTCTTGGTCCTGTTCTTTTTAGCACTTTTATAAAGAATATTGCAAAAGGGCTGTCACGAATGGTATGCCTCTTTTCAGATAATATGAAAATCTGCAATAGGGTAAACACCCTGAAAAGTATGGATAACATAAGGAGGGATTTAGTGAAGCTTGGAGATTAGTCTAGAATTTGTCAGCTAAGATTTAATGCTAAAAAATGCAGGGTCATGCATTTGGGCTGCAAAACCCTAAAGAAGTGGTACAGTATAGGGAGTGAAGTATTTCAATGCACAAGGAGAGTGGGGCCTGGGGGTGAGTGTTTCTGATTATCTTAATGTAGCCAAACAAGTAGAAAAGGCAACAGTGAAAACCAGAAGAATGGTAGGGTGCACAGGGAGGGAAAGAGCCAGCAGGCAAAAGAAGGCAACACAGCTTCTGTACAACTTTGGAGAGACCTTATTTGGAGTACTGTGTACAGTTCTGGAGACCACATCTTCAAAAAGAAATAAACAGATGGAGATGGTACAGAGGACACCATCAGCAGGCTCCCTTGATCGGGGTCGAGCCAGGAAGCAGGATTCCTTCCCGGCCTGGGGCTCAGCCCCAATCAGAAGAGGAACTCCATCTTTAAAGAAGGAAGTGCCATCAGGCGCGACTGCACCTGATGGCCTCGCCATAGGGCTCTTTGGTGTGGCCCTTAGGCGCGGGCCCGCCAGGCAGGTAAGAGGAAGTGTAGGAGTCTTGACCATAAAGATACATAGAAGCACATTGTATAATTCCATCTAGAGTCAACAAATAGAATCTGAATCAGAAGGGTTCAAGACCATCAACATAACAAGAAGGATATAAGACAGGATCTTCAACCGAAGGTACGATATACCAACTTTATGCTAGTTACAAATCTAGATAACGGGAGAAGTTATTTAAACATTCAGAGGACTTGCACAGGTTAATAGCATTATCAGGTTCCTCAAAATCCTCAGAGGTGTAACCATTAAGTACATAAGAACATAAGATATGCCATACTGGGTCAGACCAAGGTCCATCCAGCCCAGTATCCTGTTTCCAACAGTGGCCAATCTAGGTCATATGTACCTAATGTCACCAGTAGTCGGCCCGCAGCCTGGGCGTACAGGTTGGACTGCCTGGGGACCCTTATTGAAGGAGTGGAGCAATGCTTTAGGCATGCATTGCTTCCTGGGAGTTGTAGTATTTTCCCTTTCAATAAGAAGCAGTTGTGGTGCGAGTGGTACAGGCAATGACAGGATTTTTATTTCCCCTCCCGGGCGGATTTAAACACAAAAGAACTGAGGACAAAAAGGCCATACACTCTGGCACAAAATAAGTAAAGAATAAAACAGCTTCTCAACAGAAATCCAAAGTTCCACAGTATTCACAGCATACAGTCACTTTGTACAACAAAGGATAAATCCTGTGCTCTTTAACTGCCAGTTCAAATGGCTTTCATGAATCCTGGCTCAGCACAGAGAAGTTATATCATCTGTAATCATTAACGTACAGTCCATTTGGTCATCTGATACTTCCTCCTCCTGAGGGTCAATCAGCATTGGTTCATGCTGATTCTTCGGTAAGTAAAACTTCTGTTTGGTATGCAACGTTTTCAAACCTCCACCCTCTATCTGTTCCCGGGGCTTCTCTAACCAGCCCTCTGTGAGATAGGGTACAGTATTACCACATATATCAGAATAGCAGAGAGGAGAGTCATACCCTTCAGGGTTTTCACAAGCAAACTTCTTATAAGTACTTTTATCCTTAAAGTATTTAGACAGCCTACCTTCTGGCTTTGAGACAGGGGAACATCTGTGCACAGCTTGGTCAGCAAGGGGTTTAAACCTTAGAGATTTTCCTCTGAGTTTTGGCTTTTCACCCTCTTCTTCTGACATGCAAATATCCTCCACAGAATACCTTTCACTCCCTGGGGCTTGCAAGTGCTTCCCAGATAGCTTCACCGGTAACGTTTCCCTCTGGCTGCCTTCCCAATAGGACACCTGCCTGGAGTTCTTTCTACAGGGCTTTTGGGCTCTGCTTCTCCAGTTACTCCTGCTGGTTACCTCCTGTAGTTCTCTATCCGACTCACTCTCAGATTCACACTCTTCTGAGTCACCCACATGCTTTCTCTCGTGCTTCCTTCCACTCTGAAACACACGTTGCTTCTGAATCTCAGTCTGCTTCCCAAACTGACGCTTCAGCTGTTCTCTCTCAGTCTGATTCTCGGCCTCAGACTTCAGCTTATTCTGACGCTGTTTCTCACTCTGCGTCCCTCTAAGCTCTCCAAGCACTCTACCTTCTCCACCGTCGTCCCTCTCTAACTCTAAGGGGTGTTTCTTATATGTCCGGTTTGTAGCTAACTTAGCCCTTCCCCTATTCAGGTGAAAACTATTAGGCTCAGGAGATGGGGATTGTTTGCTAGCTGGGCGGGGCTGCTGCACTCGTGGCTGGGTTTGTTTATGCTGCTCCTGGCAACTGGAGGTCATGTGCTTTGCCTTCCTGTCAGCAACAGACCTACTTCTCTCAGATTCCTCTGTTTGCATGGCAAAGGACGTCTCTTCCCCATCACACTAGCAGTTTCCCCAAAAGACACAGGTTCCACAATACTTGTATTGGGTCAAGCATTGATATCCTGGGTCCCTTCTTAATAATAGTTTATGGACCTTTCCTCCAGGAACTTGTCCAAACCTTTTTTAAACCAGCTACACTAACAGCCTTTATTACATCCTCCGGTAAGAAATTCCAGAGTTTGATTACACGTTGAATGAAAAAAATATTTTCTTTTGTTAGTCTTAAATAGTTTACCCTGTAGCTTCACTGCATGTCCCCTAGTCTTTCAAGTATATCAACTATCCTTATAGCCAGCTAAGCTAGAACAGGCTCCACTAATTACACAGGTACACTAAAAAATTTTTTTTTTAAACTGCCTCTAATGTTTCGATTGATTTTTACGTTTTTTGGTGCGCTGAATCCAAATCTGGTAACCAATTTGCTCCATCACGTACAGATCTTTTGCTACATTGGGTTAGCAGTTTGAGGTGAACGTTTCAGATTGAGTGCGATCGAGATAAAAGTTTCTTGGATGAATTCTTTATACTAATTGTTTAGTAGTTATTCAAATAAGAATAAAGAAAATTGTAACAAGGCAGCACATAAGAATAGAGTAATGTCAACAAAACACACTGTGATGGTAGCAAAATTGTCTGCACTTAAAACAGCCACATACATGTGCACAAACATTGAGCATATAAGAGCGAGGTTAGACACAAAGCAAAGCAAAGAAATGCGCAAAAAATGTTGTACAGGTATGTATGTAAGAATAGAAAACGCAAACCGCACCATTGCAATACATGAAGAAAAACACCCGATGGTGTGAAAATAAAATTCTAATAAATGAGATCCGACACTGTGGTAATAACTAGCAAATTTTTATTTCAAAGTTTAGTAAAAACACGATATTTGTCAACACAGTTTAGATTTTAAAGTCATTCTTGGGTCAATCAATCTCCTGGTGGGCCCGTTTCTTCTTCCCCCGAATGCTTCTCTTGGTGCGCTGCTTGGCGTATTTTTCCCGCAGCAGCAACCAGCAGAAATCAGCCATCATAGTGGTGTTCCATCTTCCTTGGTACCTTCTCTCTGCGTCCTTGATGTCCTGGTGAAACCTTTCACCTTGTTCTTCACTGTACGCCCCCAAGTTTTCGGGAAAGTAGTTCACATGGGAGTGCAAGAAATGGACTTTCAGGCTCATGTTACAGCCTTGTTCTTTGAAGGCATTGAGCATCCTGGCAACAATATCCTTATAGTTCTCATCCCGCCTGTTCCCCAAGAATTTGAGAACAACATCCTTGAAGGAATCCCAGGCTTCTTTTTCCTTCTCAGACATCGTTTCAGCGAATGCTCCATCTGAAATGAGTTTCCTTATATCAGGGCCAACAAACACTCCTTCCTTTAGCTTTGCTTCAGAAAGTCGGGGGAACTTTGAGCAAAGGTACCGAAAGCACTCACCATCTTTTGGAAGGGACTTGATGAATTGCTTAATGAGACCCAACTTAATGTGGAGAGGTGGTAATAGAATTTTATCACGAGGTACCAAGCTCTCATGAAGAACATTTTTCTCACCGGGTCTCAAATACTCCCGAATTGGCCAGTCTTTTTTCCCCAGTGTAGGTCGCGGGCCCGGCTATCCCACAAGCAAAGGAAGCAGGGATATTTGGTGAAACCGGATTGCTGCCCTAATAGCATGGATAGAATTTTAAAGTCTCCACAAATCATCCACTTATGCTCATCATAACGAATCTTCTGAAGAATCAGGGCCAAATTCTCGTATTTTTCTTGGAGAATAACAGAGTGAGCAATAGGAACTGAAGCGAATGTGTTGCCATTATGAAGAAGAACACCTTTTATGCTGTCTTTTGACGAATCAATGAACAGCCGCCATTCAGCAGGATCATACTTGAGTTTAAACTTTTCCATCACTCCGTATATATCGTTGCAAAATACCAAATCTTCCTCTTTGCTGAAATACTTCAAAAATTGTGTCTCGCGGTTGCGGTACCAATAAAAAGTTGTTCCTGGTGACAATAGATTTTTCTGTTTAAGCCGAGAACCTAGCAGTTGGGCAGCATCTTTTGGGAGTCCTAAATCCCGGACTAAATCATTCAATTCAGCTTGAGAGAAAAGTTCAGGTTTCGGATCTGGTTCAGTTTCAAACTCGGAAGTACTGGACTCATCAGGAAAAGCCATCTGATGAGTCTCATCATGATCAGAACCGTCCACACAAATATGATCCAAAGATTTTGGTGGTTCAGGCACAGGTACTTCGTTGCTATGAGGCATAGGCCTAATTGCTGAGGGAAGGTTGGGGTAACTTATTACGTTCTTATTTTTTAAGTTGTATCCCTTCACAATGCAAGAGCAAAAATAGCAGTCACTGCTGTGGTCTCTTTGTTCACGCCACATCATAGGTATTCCGAAACGAAATGCTTGTTTTTTACCTTTCATCCATAAGCGTAGATCTTCCTCACATGTCTTGCACACTTTGTGAGGAGCCCACGGTTTGTCTTGATCGCCTAACTTCAAACCGAAATAGGTGAAATATACTTTTTTAATAAATGCAGAAATGTTCCTCTGCCGCTTTTTCACGGTATATTCCCCACAAATAAAACAAAAACTGTCCGGAGAGTTGACGCAACCTCTGGCTCTGTGAGCCATCACAAATACACAGCACTGCAAACTACAACTGTAGTGAACCACTTCGGAATAAAGCTGGATTACGACTGAGCAAACAAAAGGTAATAATGAACTTGCAAGAAACTGAAATTTGACAGGAACGTTCATGTCGCAACCACCGTGTTTGAGAGAGCGAACGAGGCGAGGCGAACAGGAAAGAACATGCGCCAGCGCGAGTACTGGATTTAGCCCCCCGCCTCCCAATTGTCCTGTTAATGTATAAAATGAATACAAAACACTCTAAAATATCATGAGGGAGTGTTTCTAGTTAGTTAACCATTACAACCTCTATTTTGGGCCAAGAAAATAAACTGCAGTCGGCTAAAAAGAAATTATGTGAACATTCCTTATATGGGTAAGAAATCTAATTTTGCAAGAAAACGTGACGTGATGGAACATTTTGGCTATTTTTCCTGGATTCAGCACCCCAAAATCTATAGGAATCAGTTGCAAAACTGGAGGCAGTTTTTTGGTAGTGTACCTGTGTTATCACTGCCGGAAAATTGTTTTTACCTTAAACCCCCCCCCTATAAAACACAATCCCACTACTTATCAAAAGGTCTTTGCAAGTAAAACACCATATCATTGCTACCCTCCCAACTGCTCAACAAAAGTACAAAAAAGGAAAGGTTCCTGAAAATGCACTTCCTGTGTACAATACTGGCTATAGGCCTTATAGGAATGTTGGTTCTACCTTCCATGTCCTATACACTCGCATCTGCCATCCACACAATCCCAGTCATACACTCGCTTCAGAGTTATAGATCTGAAACGAGAAATTACAAATCATGGCCCTTTAACTCGGAAAGAAAACAGTGGCTTATTCAGATTAATTTGGGAGACGAAGAGCAAGAGCTTTGACCCGGTGAAAAGCGGGATATAAATACAGTAAAATAAATAACTAAAAATAAATAAAGGTAAAGTTATTACAAAAAAATTCCCGTTTACCCTAAAATGTTCATCAACCCACGATCAATCAGGAATAAGATACCAATAATAAATGATCACATTATAGATAACAACTTAAGACATCTTGTTCATAACCGAATCATGGCTCACAGCTAATGACACAGTACTAATAAACCAACTTAAACCTGAAGGATATGAGATGTTCAACCAACAAAGATCAAAAAGAGGGGAGGAGGTGTAACCGTAATAGCCAAAAGGGATTTACAACTATCAAAAGGAACAAGCGAATTCGACCAAGACATGGATGTTCTACTATTAGAGAACCTGATCTTGTGCCTAATCTACAGAACTCTATCTTCAGACAGTAAGAAGCTTACAGCTATCTCAGATTTATATATGCTGAACAATACATCCAACACATACATAATCGTGTTAGGGGATCTGAACTTACCATCTACCACCTCGCACCATGCACAAGGTTTTCTGGACACAATGGATGCCCTAGGTTTTTGGCAAATAGCACAAGAGCCCACACACATAAAAGGAAATGTTCTGGATCTCATTTTCCTCCAGTTAGAACTAGAAAACAGCAACATAGATCCAGATTTACACATAGAAGAAGTCCCTTGGTCTGACCACCACTCTATATATTTCACCATCCCAAACATATCCAGAGAAGTTAGTATAAAACAAATTAACACCGATCCCAGGAAATTCCATAAATTCATTAAAGGTTGAAGGGCCATGATTTGTAATTTCTCTTAGTATGGAAAAACACCTAAGATTACTAAATAGAACAATATTCAATAAACTAAGGATTTCACAGCCACTACGTAAGATCATCAAGCAATCTGACTTCCGAACAGTAGTTCAGGCGCTCATAACTCCCCACTTGGACTACTGCAACAGAATACTACAGGGTCTACCTAAAAAAACACTCAACATACTACAAATGGCCCAAAAGTCACAGCATGAATCTTAATGAAAGTGCGGATCTCGGAACACATTACACCCATTCTAATGGAACTACACTGGCTTCCCATTCAAGCTCGCATAAGGTATAAGATAATAATGACAACATTCAAATTAATTCACAACCTAGTCCCTTCATACCTCTCCACTCTCATTAACCTACAACCTCATAATAGGAACAGAAGAACTATCAACCAAAACACACTACTTGTATCACACACTATACAAAATGTCAAAACAACCATGAGCAACAGAACATTCACATACATAGCCCCCATACAATGGAACATGCTCCCAGACACACTAAGAGCCAACAAGGATCTCCAATCCTTCCGGAAAAACTTAAAAATGCACCTATTCCAAGAATGCTACAATTCTATCTAGAACTAGCTCACACAACTTTAACAATCCACTCACCCCGCAGCCCATTCTGAAAACCCCGCACTGCCATTCTCCGGCTAGTTCCATACACGATGAGCGTAAATGTAAATATTCTGTATATAGTTCAACGATTCCGATCTGTATAACATTGTAAATTGTTAAATATTACAATGAATCTGTTCTGAATCGCCTTGTATATAGTTTGAGGATTTCCTCACCATCCTATTATATACATAGTTATAAACCTTGTTATATGTAACGGTTATTGTTGAGTTAACTGTTATAATGTAAACCGCTTCTGATCACCGGAAGGAGCGGTATAAAAATGCAACCAAATAAATAAATAAAATAAAGAAGAGTTCATAAAGGAATTCCTCCTGCAACAGTGACAGAATTCAAGATGGCATGGGACAGACACAGTGGATCCCTTTACAGCAACAGGATAAAATAAAAATAAACGTAACCATCTAATTTCCCAACAAATAGGGGTGTCCTACACAGAGCGGTGGGTTCACCCCTAAACAAAGACATGGGGATGGGTGGCCTGCACAGAGCAGCAGGTGCACCTACTCTTGTCATCTTACTGGGCAGACTAAATGGACCATATTGGTCTTTATCTGCCGTCATTTACTATGTTACTATGTAACTACATACAGACATCACAGATACAGATAAGCTCATAAGCAACTGGAATTTAGTGATAAATCAGGCGGCCTTAGCCAAAAAAAGTCCTACTACTAACAAGAAAGTGATAAGGAAGCGTGCAATATGGTACACAAAAGAAATCCGAGACATCAAGAAGCAGTTAAGGAAACTAGAAAGGAGATGGAGGAAATCAAAAAGCAAAGAAGAAAAACTATTGTACTTAAACAAGTTAGCAGAATACAGAATCAGCATTAGTTCCATCCATCGGGAGACCCAGAGCACGCCGCCGACGAAGATCAAAGGGCAGGCGGCCCTTTAAAAGCGGCGTGCTCCATCGGGAGACCCAGAGCACGTCGCCAACGAAGATCAAAGGGAAGCGGCCCTTTAAAAGCGGCGTGCTCCATCGGGAGACCCAGAGCACGCCGACAACAAAGATCAAAGGGCAGGCGGCCCTTTAAAAGTGGCGTGCTCCATCGGGAGACCCAGAGTACACCGCCAACGAAGATCAAAGGGCAGGCGGCCCTTTAAAAGTGGCGTACTCCATCGGGAGACCCAGAGTACACCGCCGACGAAGATCAAAGGGCAGGCAGCCCTTTAAAAGCGGCGTGCTCCATCGGGCACGCCCGCACCTGAGGGCCTCGCCAGAGGGCCCTTTGGCGTGGCCCTTAGGTGCGGGCCCGAGAGCACCCTGGTGTGAGCCGTGAACCCTGCTCCTCCTAATCACCATAGCTGTCTGGAGCTGGCCCTGGAACAGATTAGGCACGATCCTCCTCCACACTTCTCCTCCTGACCCCAACCATCTTGCCAACACCACCTTGCCTTCAAGTAACTTTCCTTGACTTGCTGCCCGCTGCTGATATTGATCTTTCCTTCCATTACCCACATTGTACTTGCTACCCACTGTCTGCTTAGTACTGTCACCTACTGCCTGCATAGAGCTGCTAACCATTGTTTGCACTGAACTGCTACCCATTGTTTGCCTAGATCTGTGGCCCACTGCCTGCATTAACAATAAGAGGGACTATCACTCTAAACTTATTATGGCAGCTCTGAATAAGCCAAGAGAGATGTTTGACATTGTCAAATCTCTATTATCAAACCCAAAAGAAGACTCAGTAACTCCCTCTCCAAACGTACATGTAATGGCCAAATACTTCAGGAAAAAAATGGACAAATATTCATTAAAAGAACCATCACCTAAAACAGTTAACACAACCACCATACACACCTGGAATTAATTCACTCCAATTTCAAAAAAGCAATTGGATAGCACCATCAAGCTATTAAACACGTCAACTTCACCACTAGACCCATGTCCAGCAGCATGGATAAGAATGACACGCGATCAATTTTCACCTTTTATGCTCAATTTAATCAGTTCTTCATTAGAGCAAGGTTACATACCCAAGGAATTAAAAGTCACATCAATACACCCTCTCTTTAAAGGCAAAGATCTGGATAAAATCAACCCAAGCTCATATAGACCAATTTCGAGTCTTCCATTTATGGCAAAAATCTTAGAAAAAGCAGTACAGATCCAATTACAGGACCATGTTGATAACTTCGCACCACTCAACCCACAACATGGGTTTAGAATAGGTTACGGGGTAGAAACCCTTCTATTAACACTAACAGACAGGCTATTAAAAGGAATGGAAAAACAGAAATCAGGATTCATCCTAATTTTCCTAGATATGATTCCATAATACATGAACATCTCGTAACCAGACTTCAAGAATTGGCCTTACTGAAAAAATGCTAATGTGGTTCAACTCCTAGTTATCCAATCAAACCCAACAAGTGAAAATGGGGAATGACACATCTAGACCATTCAGCCAAAAGTTGAGTATTCCTCAAGATTCAGAATTATGAGCTCTATTATTCAAAATATATATTCAACCTTTATGCAAAATAATCCAGGACCACAACATTCAGTATCACCTTTATGCAGATGATATCATGCTGTATACACAATTTGACATCAGGCAGCCAACCCACACAAAAGTAAACGAATGCTTCAGGGACACAGTCACATGGCTAGCCAACCATAACCTACGGATCAATTATAAGAAGACAGAAGTCCTGTTCATCGCAAAATATACCTCTTTCACCCCACTGGATACAGTAGAAATAAACGAAAGAATACTTCAGGTAAAAAATGAAGTGAGATACCTGGGAGTCACGCTAGATCAACAACTCAATTTTTCCAAACATATAAACAATATATCAAAGGCCATATTCTCAAAGCTGAAGATGTTTCAAGATCTAAGACCCCTCCTATCAGAAAGTGACTTCAGAACAACTGTCCAGGCTATGATCTTCCCTCACTTAGATTTCTGCAATGGTTTACTAATGGGTCTCCCTAAACAAACTATTCGCAGACTCCAGCTGGCCCAAAACACAGCAGCAAGAGTCATCACACAAATACCAATCAGGGAACACATTACACCAATTTTAAAAGAGCTACATTGGTTAACAGTAGCCAGCAGAATAAAGTTTAAAGCAATCCACACAATATTCAAAACTCTACAAAATGAATCATCTTCAAGCTTAGTCGTTAATACATACCACCCCAGAAATCAGATTAAAAAGCAGCAGCAATAAAAACACATTAACAATTCCCTCGATCTTCAGAAACAGCAAGGCGGCAAAAACAAACAGAGCATTCTCCTTATATGCTCCAACACTGTGGAACTTGCTTCCATACAACATAAGGGATACTAAGGAACCAAATAATTTTCACAAGCTCATAAAAACCTTTCTGTTCAGAGAGCATTTCGGAGAGTCAGTTACTTAAAACAAGACTACCCCTCAGTTTTCAAGTAAACTCAGCGTTACCCAATACATCACCTGAAACAAGAGACACAGGGCAACATTTTAATGTAGATAGATTAAGTAATTTAATTTAACCTAAGGTTAAAATAATTAGCTCAGAACTTTCCATATTCATTCACAAATACCACATGTAAATAGTTGGTTGAAATTCTTTGTTAAATACTACACTAATCTTATTATGTGTATTTACTACTATGGTGCACCCTGTTATCAAAGTTCTATGTAATGCATGTATGTTGTAATGCAGTTCTTGAGTTCATTGTAAACTGCTTTGATTTAGGAAAGGTGGTATATAAGTTGTGATAAGGAAGCTTATCATAGCTCAGGAAGGGGCTATAGAAAAGGTGAAGTGTCTCTGAACAAGCAACCTGTCAGTGCTGGTAGAAATGAGAAAACAGAATTTTGCCATAAAAGACTACCAGTCCCAGAATGCACCAGGTTTCCAACAGCCATGAGAGGAGCTGAAGTGAGAAAACGTGTGTTCAATCAAAAGGGCTATGAGGTAATCCCTAAGCACTCATCTCAAAGGGCAGGGCCTGATTCAGCACAGCTGAGCTGTGTTAGGGAGGAGCACTCATCAAGGCAGAATAAGAGTAGAGTTTATTCTACAGATGACCATCTTCATGATCACCTTGGATATCCAGAGAATTGTCCTCAGTATCTTGAGAATCAGCTTGAGTTTGATCATCAGTTTCATCTGAAGGATCATCAGAAGCAGAAGCCAAACCGGACGGACAGAGAGGGAAAGAGACCCTTTGGAAGAAGGAAGAGAAAAGCCTTTGAGAGGTCTAGAAGAGTCCAAAGCAGTACGTATACTGGGAGGTATTCCAAGGGCCAGCATACACCATTGGACTGGGGAAAGCCAGAGGAATGGTGCTGCAGAGCTAGGAATCACCAGAGGCTACCTGTGAGGGAGACGGCTGCACGTGGAAGGGACTCTAAGACCTGTGCCAGAAGGTATGTGAAGAGAGATCCAGTGTCCGGGGATCTGGATTGGAAGGCTGGACATAAGAACTGGACTACATACTGGCCAGGCTATATAGAGAGGAACTCTAGCAGCAATGGAAGCTCAGGTATGAACACTGATCTATGCCCTAGCTATAACCTTGAAAGACAGCAGGGAAACAAGTATTCTCCTGAAAATGCTCCATTGAGAGATTCATCTGTGCCAATCCATGATATTGAACCCATGCTTGTTGAACAAGGGGGAATAATAGCAGATGAGGATCCTGTTTATATGGACTGCTCTCTATCTAAACTCCGTTGGTAACTTTCTGTTATAAAGTACAGTAACCATCACAAAGAAATACAAATTTGTTCTTTAATCTACTCAGAAAAGCTCCTGAAGCAGGATTTGACCCACACAGTGGAAGGCAAGCCAGCTAAGGGGTTTCAGCTGGTAACTGCTAGCAATTAAGCCTTACCTAATTGCTTGTGAGCTAGGAGAGAATCACTTCTGTATCTATGTGGGAAGTAATCAGAAGTTAACATTGAAAAGAACAGTTTGTTTATTGCTTTGTGACTTTTCATTTGTTGTTTTCCTGATTTTGACTTTGTTTTTTCCAAGTTAACACTGAAAGCAAGTAACATAATTTATGTGCTACCAAGCATATCTGTGTTGGGAGAAATAACCCCATAAATAAATATCCTATTGGCTTTACCCAAGAGCACAACTAAATTATTGTCAGCAGCTGTGTCTGGTGTGAATGAACTACATTGCCCACAATACCTTGCAAATCATATAGAAATATGCACTTGCCAAGAGTGTGAAGATTCTCACCCAGGCAGCCGTCTGACAAAGTGCACATAAATAAAAAAAATTAAAAAAAATCTAAAATGGTCAGTGGACTTCATCATAAGGCATATGGGGATAGATTTAAAAATCTCAATATATATACACTTTAGATGAAAGGTGGGAGAGGGGAGATAGCGTAGTTACTCACCTGCAACAGGTGTTCTCCAGAGACAGCAGGAATCAGTCCTCACACATGGGTGATGTCAGCGCTGCCATAGCCCCAACATTCAAAGAAAGCTTTTGAGAGATGCACCATGCATGCATGGTCCCCTTCTCACCCAAGGGTGCCATCTTGCCTCACTATGACATAGCTCCAAGGCAAAAATGATACAAAAAGTAACTCCATGGGGAGGAGGATAGATTCCTGCTGTAACAGATGTCCTCTGGGGACAGGTGAGTAACTACGCTTTCTCCGGGAACAAGGAGGAAGTCAGTCCTTCACTTATGGGACTCCCTAGCTACAGGCTTCTGAGAGACCTGTAAAGCCATGGGTGACCATAAAAGGGTGAGCCGTGAGCCGCAGCAATGAGTCTTGAGAAGACAGACTCCTGAGTGGCTCTAGTGTCCAGCGAGAGAAGAGCACTCTGGTAGCCTGAACACACAAAGAGCTAGGGAGCAGGAGTTGCCTACACCCAGAATAGATGACGGAGTATTGCCTGGCCAAAGGCACTGTCCCTATGGGACTCCCTCTCCAGGCAGTAATGAGCCGCGAAGGTGTGGACCGAGGACCAGATGGTGGCACGGCAGATTTCTGAGAGAGGAACGGAATTGCAGGTTTGCTATGGATGTTGCCATGGCCCTGATGCTATGCGCCGTGACCCAGCGCTCCAGCGAGAGCCCAGCCTGCTCATAGGTGAGGGCAATGCAATCCACCACCCAAGTGGACAGAATACGCTTGGTCAACGCTGCCCCCAGCCGACTGGGGTCATAGGAGATGGAAAGCAGTGAGGCTTTGTGGTGGCCCTGGGTACTGTCCCCCGCAGCCCCCTCTGGTGGCGGCGTAGTGTTTCCACCGAAGAGCTGGGGAGCGCATAAGATTAGGGGTATTGGGGTTGGCCAAGTGCGAGGGTCAAAGGTAGCGGTCCTTTGTGCCGACCTCGTTACCAACTTCCCAAAAGAGTAACTTCACACCAAAGTGGAGGGAAAAAGAAAAAGGCTTTATTTCTCCTTTACGCAAAAATGGTTCAATCAAAACATACGGCTTTGGAAAGCCACAGGGTTGTATCAGTCTTTACATCAGGTTCAACGCATACAAAAACGGTCAAAGTAACAACTGTTAACTTCACAGTAACTTAAAGTAAAATGAATCCTGCATTCACTTTATGCATTCATTAAACTTCCCAAACAGGCTATAGCTTCACTGCTGTACAATATGTACATTCCATTGGTTCCTCAGCCTCCTCACCCCCAGATTCCACTGGCATCCATTCCATATCAGATAGCTCTGAGTCTGAAGCTTCGGTAGGGCTGGCTTTTTAAAAACATGCCATACAGTTTTCCAGTGTTTGTTTGTTAGCTTAGGGTGTCGGTTTCTGGCTACAGGATAGAACAATGGTTGTTCATCCGCTATAGTTTTAAAAGCTCTATGGTCACAACATTTAATACTGGCAGTTTTCTTCTTAGGGAAATTATCTGTTAATCTCTGCTTATAAGTATCATTGTTATACAGATAAACTTCTTTCCTCTGGCTTTCTTCTGTGCTAGGCCTAAGCAAACAATCACAAGAAATGGCTGCTTTACCTTTGAGCTTTCTTCTGTCTTTTCCAGGGAAGGCTTGAGGCCTAGTCTGGTTATCCTCCAACTCTTGCTGGCCCAAGTATTCCCACAGTGTCTCTCTTTCCTTAGTGTGTGAAACCCCTCTGAGCCAAGGCTGCAGCTGTTGCCATCGGCCTTTGCTTCCACTCCTGTGGCTGTTGTCTGGTGGCCGCGCCCTTGCAGCTTCTCCCTGTTCACCCGGCCTCTGAGTTCTCCACTTTTCTCTCCAGTTACTTCTATAGATATCTCTCTGAGTACCTTTCTCTCCTTGGATATCTTTTCCAGCTAGATATCTTTCTCCTGGATATCTTTTCACTGGAGGCCTTTCCTCCACGTCATTCCTCGCATGTCTTTCTCTCAGGCTGTGTCTTAGCCCTTCTCCCTGGATAGGGCTCTCTCTCAAGCTGGATGTTGGAACATCTCTCTCCTTGAGTGCTCTCTGGGCTTGTCTTTCCTTGACTGCCCCTTCCTTGACTGCTCTCTGGGCTTGTCTTTCCTTGACTGCTCCCACTTCAACTGCTCTTCTTGATTCAGGACTGCCTCTCCTTAAATCGGAACTGACTGGGCCCAAGTCCTGCCCATAGAGGCGTGGTTCTTCTGAATCTATGCTGGCTCTCCTGCTCCCTCTATGTGGACCTTCAGGATATTGCATCTGAAACCTGTTTTTTTCTAAATTTAAAACTTTTTTTCCTTCTGCAAGAGGGTCCGCTGCATCACAGTACATTGGAGGCAGAAGGACAGGGCCCTCTTACAGTCCAGAGTATGAAGGACAGTCTCTGTCCTGCTGGCATGAGGCTGCGGAAAGAAGGTGGGAAGCACCACCTCCTGAATGAGGTGGAAAGGGGAAACCACCTTGGGAAGAAACTTGGGGTGTGTGTGAAGCACGACCCTGTTCTTATAGAACCACATGTAAGGTGGATCCGCCACCTGGAGCTCGCTGACCCTGCGAGCTGACGTGAGTGCCACCAAGAACATGACCTTCCAGGAAAGGTGCCATAGGTGGCAGGTAGCCAGGGGCTCAAATGGTGGGCCAGTGAGCTGTGACGGCGCCACTTTGAGGTCCCACTGCCGCTAGTGGGCAGATGGGAGGCTTAGACAACAAGAGACCACGCAGGGAGCAGGTTACGAGGGGTTGGATGGAGAGGGACTCGCCCTCAATAAGGTGGTGGTGCACTGCAAGTGCACTCAGTTGGACCCTGACAGAGTTGGACTTCAGCCTTATCTGGGACAGATGAAGCAAATATTGCAGCACAAGCTGCACAGAGCACGAGAACAGGTTGACCTGTCTCTCTGCACACCACACTGAGAATCTGAGCCATTTGAAGTCGTAAGCACGTCTCATGGAGGTCCTATGGGTGGCCAGGAGGACCACCTCTGCTTCCCCTGAGAGGATGAAAGGGGTCAAGGTTACCCTTTCAGCAGCCAGGCCATTAGCATCAGACCCCAAGTTGGGGTGCAGGAGGGAGCCCTCTTCCTGTGACCGCAGCCCCGGGGCACTCCCCAGAGGGACTGGGGGAGCCATAAATAAGCAAAGGAGCAGTGGGAACCACGGTTGCCTGGGCCACCGAGGGCTACTAATATCAGCGATGACCTGTTGTGTTGAACCTGGAACAAGATCTTGGCAATCAGCAGCATGAATGGGAAGGCATAGAGAAGGCACTCCATCCACAGGATGAGGAATGAATCCGCTGCCACTCAGGATGGGTGTGTCTGCCTGAAGCAGAAGTGGGGCAGCTGGGAGTTGGCTGAACTGGCAAAAAGATCCATCCGTGGAGTCCCCCAGAGCTGGAAGAGCCGATAAGCCACTCTGGGGTTTAGTCGCCACTCGTGCAGCTGGAGGACCCTGCTTAGCCTGTCCACCAGGGCATTGTCCTAGCCTGGCAGATACACCACCCGCAGAAGCATCCCATGGCGGTTTGCATATAAGCAGAGAGCTACTCCCTTTTGGCAGAGGATGCAGGGAGGAGTGGCCTAGTGATTAGGGCAAGTTACCTCAGGCTGGAAGGTTGGGGGTTCAAATCCCACTAGAGGACAGCAACCTTAGGCCAGAAAGACTGGGGTTTCTAGTCCCACAGGTGCTCCTTGTGATCTTGGGCAAGCCACTTAACCCTCCATTGCCCATGTTCCCCTGTAAAATAGTTATCTCCAAGTTATAATGCTCTGTTCAATGTAATTTCAGTTTGCTCAATGTAAACTGCCTTGATATCATGAAAGGTGGCATATAAGAAATGTTAAATAAATAAATGCATGACCCCGTGCTCCCCTGCTTGTTGATGCAGAACATTACCACTTGATTGTCCATCTGGACCAGCACTGAATGGTGTTGCAGGTGGTGACACAAGGCTCAGAGGGCCAGGAATATGGCCCAAAGCTCCAAGAGATTGATTTGCTGCCGACTGTCTGTGACCAACTGCAATGAGTGCAGAGGTTGTTGCAATGGGCTCCCCAGCCTAACAGGGAAGTGTCCGTGGTGAGGATCATCTGGGGAGTGGGGGCCTGGAATCCCAGCCTGAAGGCACTGAGGGGCTTGCAACCAGGCGAGGTAGTCGGCCAGTTGGCGGGTCATCACCATCCTGTCCTGCAGCCAGCCTGTGGCCTGGGTTCACTGGGAACGGAAGCCCCACTGGGCTGCCCTCATGTGAAGGCGCGCGTCCAGGTAATGTGAACTGTGGATGCCATGTGACCCAACAGATGGAGCAGAAAGCAGGTATACATTGAGTATCGGCACTGCAAAGCAGCGGTCAGCACCCTGAGGCAATCGGCCCTATCCCGAGGGAGGAAGGCTCTGGCCTGAACGGTGTCCAGCCTTGCTCCTATAAACTCCAGATACTGAGTGGGGAGGAGATGGGACTTTGGGTGGTTTATCCCGAACCCCAAGTGCTGCAGGATGAGGATGGTGTGCGCCGTTGTGTGTTGCACCTCGGTGGATGAGTGCCATCTTATGAGCCAGTCATTCGGGAAAACAAAGGCCCCCTGGAAATGAAGGTAGGCCGTGACTACTGTCAGGCACTTGGTGAATACCCTCGGTGTGGAGGCCAGTCTGAATGGTAGCACTCTGTACTGGTAGGGCTTCCTCCCACCACGAACCTGAGGCATTTCCTGTGGTTGGAATGGCTGAGGATTTTTATTTAGACAATTTTTTGTATACCGCCTTATCCTTCAATCAAAGCGGTCACAACACAATTGGGGAATACATTTAACACGCGGGGATATGAGACACATACACTAATACTTACAGGGAACATGGGCTATGGAGGGTTAAGTGGCTTGCCCAAGACCACAAGGAGCATCTGTGGGACTAGAAACCCCAGTCCTTCCGGCCCAAGGTTGCTGTCCTCTAGTGGGATTTGAACCCCCGACCTTCCGGCCTGAAGTACCTTGCCCCAACCACTAGGCTACTCCTCCCTCCAGGATATGTGTGTTTGCATCCCAGGTCCAAGGAGTATAGCCATTCTCCCAACTGGAGGTATGGCAGCAGTGCTCTAAGGGAGAGCATTTTGAACTTCTCCTTCACCAGGAACCTGTTTAGATCCCGCAGGTCCTCTTGGGTATGAGGAAGTACTGGGAGTAGAACCCTTTGCCCCTGAAGTGTGCAGGCATCGGTTCCACAGCCCTGTCCTCAAGAAGGCCTGCGAGCTCCTGCAGTAGCAAGGTTTGGTGGAGGGGAGTCCTGGAGGCTCTCTGGAAAGAATAGAGGGAGAATCTGAGCCAGGTAGAGGAGGTAATCCTCCCTCACCACCTGCAGTGCCCAGGAGTCGGTGGTGACAGATGGCCAACGGTGGGCACAGAGAACCAGATGCCCCCCTATGGGCTGCTGGGCTGGGCCTCCTGGGGGAAGAGAGGCTATGCCCAAGGAGTCAAAAGCTCCCGCCAGGCAGGGCTGGAGCCATGCCTGGGGTTTGGAAACCTTAGGCTTACAAGGGCCATGCCCTTGTCCCTTGGCCTGCTGCCCCTGTTAGGTAGTTGGGAAGGCCTGGTACTGAGAGTAGTTTCTGTAAGCCTTCCTCTTCTTCAGGTAGAAGGGCTTTCTACCCAAAGTTTTCCTTTGGGAAGGGTCAGCGGTCTTCTTGGAGAACCTAGTCCTTGTCAGGAACTCGGACTCTAACTCTGCAGCCTTATCAGTCACAGGTTTGCCAAAGAGATTCGCTTCCTGCAAGGGACATCGACCAGCTTGTCCTGAACCCACTGCTTCAGGTCAGAGGACTATAGCCAAGCCTGGCGTTGGGCATCAATGCCTGCTGCAGCTGCTCTAGCCGTCGACTCAAAGCCGTCATAGGCTGCCCAAGTCATAAACGGAGCACTGACACCCGAGGCCAGGGTCTGGAACCACTGGCTATGTGACACAGAAGCCACTGAAGCTAACCGTGCAGCATTGATAGTGGATGCTGTACGGTTAGCCTCAGTACCTAAGATAGGCAAGGGTTTTCTTTGCCTACCTTATAGGCGCCTAGTGCTAACCGTGCAGCTTCCAATATCGATGTTGCACAGTTAGCGCCAGTCCCCTCCTCCACACTGCCCAGAACGCTCCTGGCACACCCCAATGCAAACAGGCTAGCATCTGGGCGCATAGGGGACCTAGCTGGGGATATTCAATGACACTACCATGTAAGTGCTGTTGAATATCCAGTTAGACAGCACTTACAAGGTTAACTGACTGTTATTTATTTATTTATTTTATTTAACAGTTTTTTATACCGCTTTATCATTTCAATCAAAGCGGTTTACATTGTAACTTAAACTTGGTAAACATACATTAAACAGGGATAGTAATAACTTGGACTTTTCTGAGCAATGGAGGGTTACGTGACTTGCCCAAGGCCACAAGGAGTGCTAGTGGGAATTGAACCCTGGTCTCTTGGTTCCCAAGCCAGTGTTCCAACCACTAGGCTACTCCTCCACTGTTAACCATGCATGTAAATGCCTTTTGATTATCGGGCCCCATGTTACTTACACCCAGAGACAAGTGGTGGTTTTCCCAACTCTACTTGACAAAATGGTTTATGGACCTTACCTCTAGGAATTCGTCCAGACCCCTTTTAAAACACTCTTACAGTATGTAAGATGCTCTGACCACACTCTCTGGCAACAAATTCCACAGCTTCAGTGTTTATTCTGTGCAAAATACTTTCCTAATTTGTTGTAAATCTGCTGCCTGATAGATTCATGGAGTGTCCTAGTCCTAGTACAGTTTGAAGACGTAAATAACCGTGTGCTATGTAGCTGTTCTACTCTGCTAAGGATTTTCTTAATCTCTTTCTTATCCCTTTTCAGTCTCTTCCAATCTGTTCAGTCATAGCATCACATTCAGTATCCCATCTTACCTTATGTGAAACACACTTCCAATTCCATAATATCACACTCAATATCCCACCTGACGTTATGTGATACACACCTCTAGTTCCATAGCAAGTGGGGTATGTGAACATTTATAACCTGTGTTGAGACTGATGGCAATTATGATATACTGTAGCAGTGCTCTTAATGGTAACTTTTAATTTATAACAATGTTTTATTGAATTAATTGCATTGTTTGTATCTATATTTGTCTTTGTTGTATATGATGATTTATTGTGTATGTATTCTGTGACCCATCTCAGTGCTTCAACGGGATATAAATTATTTTAAATAAATAAATAGTATCACACTCTGTATCCCACTTGACCTTATGTGATACACAACTCTAGTTCCATAGTATCACACACACCTCTAGTTCCAGAGCATCACATTTGGTATCCTGCCTTATCTTATGTGAAACACGCCTCCATTTCCATAGTATTACACTTGGTATCCCACCCGACCTCATGTGATACCATCTCCAATTGCATAGTTTCACACTCAGTATCCCACTTTAACTTATGTTATGCAGACCTCTAGTTCTATAGTATCACATTCGGTATCCCACCTTATTTATTTATTTCCATAGTAGTAGACCTCTAGTTCCATATTATCACATTCTGTATCCCACCTTATTTAATTTATTTTTTTCTATACCACCCCTTCCAAAGATCAGGGGCGGTTTACATTGAAACATAAAACTTTTACAGGAATGAATTGTAAGGATTCGAACAATTACATAAAACTTGCAATTGGGTTGTAGTATCATTAATGACATTAGGCCATTAAAGATTATCTTATGTGAAACAAACCTCAAGTTCCATAGTACCACATTTGATATCCCGCCTTATCTTATGTGAAACACACCTCCATTTCCATAGTATTACACTTGGTATTCGACCCGAACTCATGTGATACCCATCTCCAATTGCATAGTATCACACTCAGTATCCCACCTGACCTTACGTGATACACACCTCTAGTTCCAAAGTATCCCACCGGCTACTACTACTGAACATTTGTATAGCGCTACAAGACACATATAAAAGACAGTCCCTGCTCATCAGAGCTTACAATCTTGTCAAGACAGTCAACACAGTAGCTGTAGACACAGAATACATCTAGGAGGAATGGTAAGGAAACACAAAGATTAGGCAAATCAAGATCCGAAAGCGGCAGCGAAGAGGTGAGTTTTCAGCCTGGATTTGTCACATGGCTGAAGATTGACCACGTTAAGTTTTGACCTGAAGCAGGGTTTCTGAAATATTCTGGACCCGAAACATGTCACGTCGTTGGTTTCTGTGGCGTTTATAACAGCCTGAAGATCATGTCGCTATGCAGTTAAATGCAATGCAATGAATAGTGTTCTAAAATAGTCACTTTATTGAAACGGAGTTTCCATGGTGGTGATTAGACTAGTTCTTTTCACTGGGTTGGCCGCTCCAACAAAAAAAAATTTATATGTGAAAAATTTGATTTATATACGGAGATTTTGTTCCTAGTTTAGATCAGAATTATTTTTCTTTGGCTTGATTATTTTATTCTGATCGTGGTTTGTGATTTTCTGATATTGGATTTGAAAAGGGCCAGAGATGAAGCCAGAGAAGTTTATGTTTATGTTTATTTAAATTTGATATACTGCCCTATGTTACACCAGGGCGGTTTACAGGTACAAAGTCAAACTGGGATGGGCACAAGGCCCTGTAGCAGGAAAAGAAGGTTAAATTAGACTTACCTGCTAATTGTAGTTCCTGGAGGAACTCCAGGCTAGTCCCGGAATCTCTGGGGTTGTCAACCTCTACCAGCAGCTTTGGAGACTGAGGAACTTCAGGTCTGTGACATCACCAGTATATAGGAGCTGGATCCGCCTCCTCACCTCAGTTTACCTAATGACAAAGCAGACTCACCGGAGCAACAAGTAAGCAATAAATATTAATGTAAACAACTAGCATATCTTGTCAAACTCAACACGGGAAGAGATCTACCCGCACTGCTCGCCCTGAAATCTCCTGCCCACATCCCTCAAGGAATGGAGCGTGGTCTCCGACCCTGTGAGACCGCTCACACAGCTTTACACACTTCCGCTCCCCCGAAAACAAGGTAACGAAAACGCTACTTACCGGTAATACCGCTCCTGCTTCAGGCCACATTAGGACGAGCCAGGGTGGGGTCCGGGACTAGCCTGGAGTTCCTCCAGGAACTACAATTAGCAGGTAAGTCTAATTTAACCTTCCTGATCGTCCCTCCAGGCTAGTCCCGGAATCTCTGGGGATGTACCAGAGCAGTAAAATCAGCAACAGGAGGGACCTGGCAGCCCGGCCTGAAGCACCGCCGTTCCAAAACAGGTATCCTCGGCCGCCTGTACATCCAGGCGGTAATGCTTCACAAAGGTATGCAGTGACGACCAAGTCGCTGCCCTACAAATATCCGCTGGCGGCACCAAAGCACACTCCGCCCAAGACGTCGCCTGCGCCCTAGCGGAATGAGCCCGGAGTCCGTCCGGCACCGAGCAACCTCGCAGAATGTACGCTGATGCGATCGCCTCCTTTATCCAACGCGCAATCGACCCTTTCGAGGCCGCCTCCCCTTTCCTAGGCCCCGCAAAAAGCACGAACAGCCTATCCGACCTCCGAAATTCCGCCGTTCGAGCCACATACTTTCGCAACGCCCAGCGAATGTCCAAACGATGAAGCCGCTCCATCCGCCGACCCTTAGCCTTATCGAGAAATACCGGCAACGACACTACCTGATTCACATGAAAAGGGGAAACCACCTTTGGCAAAAAAGAAGGAACCAGCCGCAGCACAACTTTAGTTGCGGAAAATGATAGAAAAGGCTCCCGACAGGAAAAGGCCTGCAGCTCCGACACTCGCCTAGCCGAAGCCACGGCCACCAGAAACACCACCTTCAGCGTAAGGTCCTTTAAGGTGGCATCCATTAGTGGTTCAAACGGCGCTTGAGCCAACGCCTCCAATACCAAGGGAAGATCCCATGCTGGGACAATCCACCTGAGCGGCGGACGAAGAAGAACCACCGCTATCAAAAAACGCTTAATATCCGGATGGATAGCCAATGAAACACCTTGTACCTTACCCCTATAACAGGCCAAGGCCGCCAACTGAACCTTTAACGAGGCCGCCGCTAAGCCCTTTTGAAACACGTCCTGCAAAAAGGCCAAAACCTGCGGCACCGATGCTCGCAAAGGAACAAAGTCCCGCTGTGCACACCAATCTTCAAACACGCGCCACACCCGGACATACGCTAAGGAAGTAGACTGCTTCCGCGCCTTCAGCAAGGTGGATACCACTGCCGCTGAATATCCCCTCGCCCTCAACTGTGCCCGCTCAATAGCCAAGCCGTAAGCGAGAACTGATCCAGGTGGGGCATGCAAAGAGGACCCTGCATGAGGAGATCCGGACGACTGGGCAACCTCCAGGGGTGCTCAACCAGAAGACGAACTAGGTCTGCGTACCACGGCCTTCGCGGCCAATCCGGAGCTATTAGCACCACTCGACCCCGGTGCTGTTCTATCCGCTGCACCACCCGGCCGATCAACACCCATGGAGGAAACACATACAGGAGCTGGTTCTCCGGCCATTTTTGAACGAGCGCATCCAGACCTTCTGCCATGCGTTCCTTGCGCCTGCTGAAGAAGCGACCTACTTTTGCTGACTGAAATGTCGCCATAAGATCCATCACCGGCGTCCCCCAGCGCTCTACCAACATTGCAAACACCTTGGGATGGAGAACCCACTCTCCCGGATCCACCCTTACCCGGCTTAGAAAATCGGCCTCCACATTGTCCACCCCTGCGACATGCGCCGCCGACAGGGCCACCAGGTTCTTCTCGGCCCACTCGAACAAACCTTCTGCTTCGGTCTCCAGCGCCACACTGCTGGTGCCTCTTTGGCGGTTTACATATGCCACCGCCGTCGCGTTGTCGGAGAACACTCGTACCGCCTTACCCTGAAGCATGGATCCGAACCCCCGCAGAGCTAATACCACTGCCTTCAACTCCAGACGGTTGACTGACCACTGCTTCTCCATGTCGGACTACTCCCCTTGTAGGAGACGGCCCTGACAATGCGCTCCCCATCCGAAGAGACTGGCATCCGTCGTCAGGCAAATCCATGCTGGGGTTTCTAATGGCATCCCCGCCTCCAGCCCTCCGGGACTTAACCACCAATCTAGAGCCTTGCGAGACTGAGGAGGACAAACCAATCTGTCCGATAGAGATCCCCTATGATGGGACCACCTCCTCAACAGAGCCCGCTGTAACGGCCGCATGTGAGCCCTCGCCCACGGCACCACTTCCAACGTAGCCGCCATAGTCCCTAGCACCTGTAAATACTCCCAGGCTGTGGGACGGCTCTGCATGAGAAACCGACGAATCAACCGGCGGAGCTCCAGAACCCGATGCCAAGGCAGGAACACGCGACCCACGCTTGTGTCGAACCGAGCGCCTAAATATTCCAGATCTTGAGACGGCTGCAACTTGCTCTTCGCCGCATTGACCACCCAGCCAAGACTCTCCAATAGAGCTATCACCTTGGCCGTTGCGGCTACACTCTCTTCCCTGGACTTCGCCCTGATTGTGCACCCGTATCTGGACGATTGGTTAAACACCCCTTCTCGTCTCAACGCCGCCGCCACTACCACCATGACCTTGGTGAACGTACGTGGCGCCGTTGCCAGACCAAACGGAAGCGCCTGAAACTGAAAATGTCCCATAGGCACCGCAAACCTGAGGAATTTCTGATGTTCCTGGTGAATCGGAATGTGAAGGTACGCCTCCGACAGATCCAAGGACGTCAAAAACTCCCCTTGCCTGACTGCTAGGATGACCGACCTGAGGGTCTCCATACGAAAACGCGTTACGCGCAAACAGCGATTGACTCTTTTTAGATCTAGGATGGGCCGCCACGAGCCTTCCTTTTTGGGAACCACGAAATAAATGGAGTACCGACCGCACCCTAATTGGTCGGCCGGCACTGGGACAATGGCTTTGAGCCTTAGAAGTCGTGTCACTGTTTCGTGCACCGCCTTGCGCTTTGTCCGAGTGCAGCACGGAGACCGGACGAAAGACTCGGTGACCGGTCGCAAAAACTCTAGCGCGTAGCCCTCGCGAACGACCTCCAACACCCATTGATCGGACGTGAGTCGGACCCAGGCAGGGTAAAAATCCCGCAGCCGACCTCCCACGGGTACTAACCCCACCTGGGCCCCCCTGACTTCATTGTGACTTCTTGAAGGTATTGGAGGAGGTGGAGGCCGCGGACGCAAAAGCCGTTGGCACCCAAAACCCCCGAAAGCCCTGGAATCTGGCCGGAAATCGTCCCCGCTGAAACTGATTGACTCTTGGGGAGTTGAAGCGGCGAAACTCCTTCTGCTGTTGCCGGGGTCCGAAGGCCAATCGGGTTTGTTTCTGCTTATCCTCAGGCAACCTACCACCCTTAGTCTCTCCCAAATCCTTAACCAACTTCTCCAAATCCTCTCCAAACAATAGCTTCCCACAAAAAAGAAGCTTACTTAACTGCGCCTTGGAAGAGCTATCTTCTGACCAATTTCGCAACCAGAGACACCGTCTTCTTGCCACTGCCGATGCCATACTTTTTGCAATTCCCCTGATCAAGTCATAATGTATATCGGCGAGATACGCTGCCCCCGACTCCAACCTAGAAGCGTCTTCTGCCACCTCAGACGAGGACGCGCTCTGGACCCGCTGTGCCCAACGCAAACACGCCCGCACGACCCAGGCACCACAAATGGAGGCTTGCATTGATAGGGCATTAGCCTCAAAAGTTTGCTTGAGCAACGTCTCCAAATTGCGGTCCTGCGCATCCTTGAGCGCCGCCGCACCTTCCACAGGGATAGTCGTCTTCTTTGTCACTGCAGACACAGCTGCATCCACCCTGGGAGCTTTAAACAACTCCCGGTCCTGATCCAAGAGAGGGTACAGCCTTGCCATAACTTGTGCCCCCTTAAGCGAGGTCTCTGGCATATCCCACTCTTCCTGAATCATCTCTTTAAACACCCTATGTACCGGAAAGGCCCTCCGCGTCTTCCGAACTGCTTGTAAGAGAGGATCTTCCAAGGAAGTGTCCTCCCCTGGTCCGGCATCCGGCATATTAAGAGCCTTGAGGGACTCGGCAATGAGTGCTGGCAGCTCTTCCTGCCGAAACACCCTAACCACTCGAGCCTGATCCTCGTGGTCTCTGATCTCTCCTTCTTCAAGGTCCTCTAGCTCACCCTGAAAATGCTCTTCGTCCGACCGCCCCTCATCGGAAGCAATGGACGGGACTAACAAATCCGACCCGGGTTTGAGCTTCTTGGCACCGATGCCAGACACCACTGCCGATCCCAGCGAACCTGGTCTCTTTTGAGCCAGTTCCACCCTGGGACCCCCTGAAGGTGACGCCACGGGCGCCCCGGTCAAGGACCTCTGGAGCAGCTCTAAAAAATCTGCGGAAAAAATGGACGCCAAACTGCCCGCCCCCGCCTGCGGAAGGAAGGCGGACGCTGACGCTGCCGACACACCGTCACCTGGCTCTGGTCCTGGCTGCGCAAGGAAAGAAGAAGAAGGCCCCGCTCTGTCCTCTCCAACCTCCTTCTCTCCCGCTTCCGGAGTGACTTCCACCCCCTTGGGATCCAACTCCTCTGCGCACCCCTTGCAGACCCCTCTCTTGAGAGAGGGTACTCCGCTTCGCCCCACACAGCAAGCAAAGCTGCTTGGAAGGCATTGTAAGCTGAGCCTCCTAAGCAAAACACCAAAGTTATGCAATACTTTTTTTTTTTTTTTTTTACCTCTAGAGGCTTCAGTGGGACCTCCCCACCTAAACCCTGACTAAGGTTTTGAGAAACGAAGCTCCTAAGGGCCTCTAGCCAGGCTGAAAACTGCCTGTAGTAAAAACACGGCACTTTTCCTGCTCTCCACACACGCGGTCAGGCCAGCAGCCCTGAGATGGCATTTCCTGCCGAAATCGCACTCAAACTCCGATTCTTGCTGAACTACCAGTGCAAAGCCTCCTCTTACCTCAAAGGCCGGATAAACAGGAAATTACCGTGTTTCCTTCCCGATGCCTTTAACGGAGCTGTGCAGGGACCATAAAAACGTGCCTGTGCAGTTTTTCGCTGTCAGCGCTGGCAGGCAACAAACCTCTGCCGATAGATGCTCTCAGTGAAGCTGGGTCCGGTCCCCACACCAGCAGGACGGTACCCAGCTACAGGTCCGCTCTCCGGAGCTAATAACGATGCTGCTCCTCCATCGCTTCCTTAGAGGAGGGGAGAAACAAGGGGGAGAACAGTAGATCTCAGGGCAAACCAGTGTAAACTCAAACCACACTACACTAACCTAACCCAAATCAAAGTAAATGTACCAAAACCCCACAAAAATTAAAGAAATTGTTCCTCAAGTGAGCCCTGGAACCTCTGGGCTCACACCTCACTAGCTGCTTTGGAGACTGATAAACTGAGGTGAGGAGGCGGATCCAGCTCCTATATACTGGTGATGTCACAGACCTGAAGTTCTTCAGTCTCCAAAGCTGCTGGTAGAGGATGACAACCCCAGAGATTCCGGGACTAGCCTGGAGGGACGATCAGGAACTACAAAAATTAAGACAGGAAAGAGAAGAATAGTAAGACATAGGACAAGACGTAAAGCGAGAGGGAGACAGGACATAGGTAAACATGGATAAACCAGGTCAGCTGGGTGTGGCCGGAAGGTTGTAAGCAGAGTTAAAGAAGTGAGTTTTGAGTAGTGACCTAAAGGTAATGTAGTTTTCTTCCAGACGGAGTGAGGTGGGCAGAGAGTTCCAAAGGGCTGGACCATGAGAAGGCAGAGTGACGGGTAGATTGTAAGTGAGCACGAGATGGTGGGGGAAGGTGGAGTCGATTGATATGGAGGGAGCGAAAGCTACGTGTGGGGGTGTGAAAGTGAAGAAGGTCAGCGAGGTATTGCGGCGTGTGTGTGTAGAGGACTCGGTGAACCATGGTTAATATCTTAAATTTAATACGATATTCTACCGGGAGCCAGTGCAAGAGAAACAGTAAGGGAGTAAATATGGTCTCTGCGGGAGGAGTGGGAGATAATTCTGGCTGCGGTATTTTGAATGAGTTGTAGCCGACGAAGTTGGACCTTAGTGATGCCAGAAAAAACGGAATTGTAATAATCTAACCATGACAATAATCTAACCTTATCTTCAGTCCCCGACCGGAGATCATGCCAGACCATGATTTCAACATAAACATCACCCCCATACCATGGTCTGACCACAACCTAATCAGTTTCCAACTACCCCTGCATCAAGAGAGACAGAAAGCTGCAATACTACACAAAACAGGAGTAGTGCCCACCAGACGATTCCGACCCTTTAACAGATGAAATCATCAAAAATGTCCTTCCTAACATCAAGACCACATCACCGAACCTAGAAGAGATGCTTGCCTCATGGAACAACAACCTGAGTTCCTCAGCACACATACCTACCCAAGTTAAATTAGACATCATGGAAAATCAACCAAACAAGAAGAAATATGCACGCTGGTATACCGCTGAACTAAAGACCTCTCTACAAACGCTGAGGAAATTAGAAAGAAAATGGAGACGCACCTGAACCACAATAGACCTGACACTCTACAACTCCCACCAACATGCTCATAGAGATTTAGTATCCTCCAAAATTAAAGAATACCATTCTGAGATCCTAAGCCGATCCTTAAATAAGCCTCATTTTATTTATTTATTATTTATTTATTTATTTAACAATCATTTATATCCCGCATCTTCCGGAGTTCAGGTGCGGTTCACAATTGAACAACAGTCAACAAAGCAAGAGCTTGTTTTTACATGGAACAATTTTTTGACAATAAACAGTGTAATGCTTAAATACATAACAGAACAATATAATGGTTAGATACATTATGGAACAAGAACAAATACATTATAGATACATTATGGAACAAGAACAAAGGTTAATAACTATTTACAATTTCAGAGTTGTAAGCTCTATTGGATTGAGTCGTCGTTATTTACAAGTAAATGTAGTATCTGTTGAGTTATGAGGTTTAGCTTTATTCTTTTGAGCGAGTTTTTAGCCTTTTTCTGGGATGATCAGTGGATTAGCTATGGTATTGTAATGCAAGGTGAAGAGATAGGTTTTCAGTTTTTTACGGAGTTCTATAATTTCTGTTGATGAGCGTAGGTCCTCCGGGATGGAGTTCCAAATGATGGGGGCCGCATGTGAGAATGCTCTGTTATTAGTTTGTTTGTTTGCTTTTATAAAGTCATTTGGTGTCTTTAATTTATTTGAGTGTCCTTTTCTGTGGGAGACTTTTTGTGTCTCCTTACATAAGTTTGCTTAATGGGGTTGGCGCCATGCCATTTTGGGTTTTAAATGTGGTTATTACAGTCTTATATATTATCCTGCTTTGTATTGGCAGCCAATGCAGGGATGCTAATATTGGGGTAATATGCTGGAGTGAATTTACATTCATTACAATTCTGGCTGCTGCGTTCTGTGCTAGTTGTATTCTTTTGATGTTTTGTTTCGTTATGCCTAAGAGAATTAGATTGGAAAAGTCAAAATGCGGGGTTATGGTTGCCTGTATTATATTAATGAAATCTTGAAAATATACCAGTGGACGTAGTTGCTTGAGTATTTTAAGTTTGAAGTAGACTTTCTTTATCGTGTTTCTTATGTGGGTATTCATCGTAAGGTGTGTATCTAGTATGACTTGTTTGAGATAGTGAAGACTCTAACGAAGGAACCATCAGCGTCACAAGCAGCCTCAATATCCCCTCAAGACTATGCAGACTACATGATTGCCAAAAACAACAACGTCAGCAAAGTTATACCATCCTGCCCTACCAAATACCCAGCCAAGCAGCTCAACTCCTTCTCGACCCCGTCTGAAACAAGTATTGAAAGCATCATAGCAAATATCAATGCTACCACCGCCCCTAACGACCCTTGCCCAGTCTCCTGGATAAGGTCGTTACGCCACGAAGTTAGCCCAGTAATAGCCAAAATCATTGACCACTCCTTCTCCGCTGGACAATTCCCTCCCTGCCTTAAGCAGACATCTATTAGACCCCTCTTAAAGAACCCAAAGCTGAACGCTCAGAAGGTCGAATCTTACCGACCTATATCAAGCATACCGTTACTAGCAAAAATAATTGAAAAGGCAGTACGACAGATACAGGACCATATTGACTCCAATGCTCCCCTTGATCCAAGCCAACATGGATTCAGGGAAGCCCACGGTGTCGAGACTCTCCTTACCACCCTCATCAACACACTCATCACCGGGATTGACCACATCAAAGAAGGGTATGTGCTAATTTTCTTGGACATCGCTGCCGCATTCGACTCGGTAAACCACGAGCAGCTCCTGGTGCGTCTTCAAGAAAAAGGGATAAATCAATTAGCACTGCGTTGGTGTAAATCCTATCTAACTGATAGGTTGCAACAGGTTCGAATCGGCTCCACAACTTCTCAGCCCTTCCCACAACAACACGGGTACCCCAAGGATCCTCTCTCTCGGCACTCCTATTTATTTATTTTATTTATTTATTTAACAAATTTTTATATACCGCAACCTTCCGAGGATCAGGTGCGGTTTACATATAACAATTGAGTAAACAGGTAGGCGTTACTGTTTTTACATTGAACGATAACATGAACTATGTGCAATTAACATTTGAACTTTTAACTTTTAAACTTTTTGGAACTATGTGCAATTAACTATGTACAGATATAGTAGGAGAAGTTCAACAGTGTAAGAATTATAGGCAGTATTAAGGTCAAAACGTCTTTAACATATATATGCAACCGTTATGTGACATAATCTGTTCATTTAACATATCACCCTTGCTCTATGCTGATGTGTTACTCTTTACCCCATTCATGATCGAAAATCCAGACTTCACACAACTGATAACATGCTTTGATGCTATAAATGACTGGCTTCTCTCCCAAGGCCTCAGGATAAATTTCAACAAGACAGACGTACTATTTGTGACAAGAAACCAGGCCTTCTCACTCCCAAAAACTTTAAAAACAAGAGACGCAGAACTTGCAAGGAGACCTAGCATTCGCTACTTAGGTGTTATGCTAGACCAACGGCTCAATTTCAAGACACATATCAGCAATACAACCCAACAAATCTACCACAAGATACGAACCCTACAACACCTTCGACCTCTGTTGCAACCTGATGACTTCAGATCAGTTTTTCAGGTATTAGTTATCCCCCACTTTGATTATGCCAATGTAATCCTTCAGGGCTTACCCAAAAGCACCTTAAACCCTCTACAGCTAGCTATGAATGCAGCTGCATGCGTTCTAAGCGGAGCTGCAAGAGCCGATCACATCACTCCAGTCCTTAAGAATTTACACTGGTTACCTATCCAATGCAGACTATCTTACAAAGCAACCATCATAACCTTCAAGGTTATCAACAAGTTAGCCCCTACATCTCTAATGGACCTTATACACCCTATGTCTACAAACAGAGAAAGGAGATCTTGCACTGCCAATACCCTATCCATCCCTAGTAAAATAACAAAATGCACTACTACAACAAGGAACAGAGCTTTTAAGTTTTATGCGCCTAGCTACTGGAATATGCTCCCAGCACCTATCAGAGCCATAACAGATTTAGCCAAATTCAGAAAAGCGCTAAAACACCATCTCTTCCTCTCATACTACTCGCAGCCACCAAGCTAACACCTGCCGGCACACAAATGGAAATTACACTTACCTGGTAATTGATGTTCCTTGAGGGAGTACAGTTCAGTCCTCCACCACTGGGTAGTGCACCTCCTCCTGCAACATGGAGACTGGACAAGTCAAACTTGTGACATCACCGGGTATATCCTGCTGGTCTTCTCCCATGATCCCCCAGTGACCTACTGTCAAAGCAGACTCAAAGGAGCAAACAAACAACCAGTTAAAGTACTAAATACAAAGCTATGCTCAAACTTCAACTTTAAAATCACAGGGCCCCAAAAAGAAAGGCCGAAAACACCCTCCTCCGTGCCCCTGTCCCCCTGCGCACCAAACAGCGGAAGACAGAGAGCTAGAAGGAAGGAGAACTAAGGAAGAGTATAGGCAGAAAAGGTTGCTCTCGCGATTACCTGCCAATCAGAGCCCGTTGCCGACTCTAGGATCCGAAAGCATACTCGGAACTGACGCCTCGCGTCTGAAACATCCATCCCTGGGCGGGAATGAGGACTGAACTGTACTCCCTCAAGGAACATCAATTACCAGGTAAGTGTAATTTCCATTTCCTTATCGGTCCTACAGTTCAGTCCTCCACCACTGGGATGTACCAGAGCAGTAATCATTGGGAGAGACCTATCCAGTCGGCTCGGCCCCTAAACGAACAGAGCAGGCACCGACCCCAGCCCGCTCCTCACGTCAACAGGCGGTAAGCCAACCAGGAAGACACGACCGAGAGCCCACTTGGATCCTCTTCACTGGTGAAAACAGCACAGAACTCTGCCCCAAGCAGCGCTAGTGCTTCAGAAAGACAAACTCGCCATCGCAAACACACTGAACGCCCTAGAAACAGACCTACTGAGAAGGCTACCGGAGCTCCGCCTGAAAAATCCGCTTGAGCTCCCCCTTGGCTCTCAACCCCACCAGGGTGTCAAGTGTTAGCAACCGCTGCTCTCCCGCAGAACCCGCCTCCACGGAGGGACAGGCAGCGAAGAGACCTCCCAGAAAGCGACGGAACCTCACCTAAGGTCCAAGGAACGCAGGTTACAAGCAAAGTGTTCTTGCGTAAGTCCCAAACCGACAACTAAACAGGCACAGCCGGATTCCACGAGGGAGAACGGAACCGAGGTCCATCCAGACAGAGGTGGGAAGCAAAATGAGGGAAATGGAAAAACCACCAGCGTCAAACACCCTATTTGTCACACCTCTTAAGGGCTTTATTCTTTGCAACACAAAGTAGCTCTACAGCTATGTCCTGGACCAGTTGGAGTCTTTTTAATTGAGAATGTGGAATGCAGCTAAGCAATGAGTTGCAATAAACCAAGCGTGATCCACCAAGGGCATATAAGAGGGTGTCAAGTGCCCCAGAGTCCAGCGTTGTTTAAGATGTGGAGTCTTACATGGTGTGACAAAAAAGAAAGGAGACTCTGGTAGCCACGCCCACGACGCAATGCCAGTAGGCCAACCGCTTACATCACCTGGATATGCCCTCCAGAAGTGGAGGAACCATGCAGAAGTAGCAATCGCCGACGTGATCCATGGGCCCTCTCCAGATCATTGGAACCGCAAAAGACTTTGATGGTCTTTTCCCATCCATCCACAGCCTGAGATCTGCTACACATGTATTGCAGCATATGTGTGGCGCCTAGCTTTTATCCTGATCTTTTATTCTGCAGCCAAAATATAAATTGTAGGCTTTCTGAACCGCCACAGTCATATGCCATTTTTTGTGATGTAAAAGTCACATCACCACAACTAGAGCAGAAATTATCTGCATGATTAACACCAGGACAAGGAATCGCCAAATATGCTGTGAGTGACCTATCGGTATAAAATAAATATGTCTTTTTTTTTTTTTTTTTTTACTGTCAAGCGAGGCAAATTTAAGTAGTGACTGCATCAACTGGTTTTGGACAGTTATTTCGATTGGTTGCAAGTAAAGATTATGCAAGCTCACGCAAATGTTGCAGAATACACTGGTAATGGTCCCCACTGACTAATGAAGAGCACATATCTTAGCAACCAGACCCAGTCGGCCATTTTCACTATGACCTCTGAAAGGCATAGAATGGACCGGGCCACGGCCCCGTACCAATGCGTCGACGCTATCCAGTAGCCTCATATGTCCTCTGCTAAACATTGACCCGTCGCCGCAGACTGACAGGTCGCCATGAGGTCCAATAAGGGCTGACCGCATCTGAGCACACGTGGCGCGCACACCGCCTGATGCAATCTCACTCCTCCGGCAAACACTCGGACCCCGCTAAGGACATTCGCCACCACAGTGTCCCCACCGAAACGCAGGCCGCCAAGGCTTCAACCACGCACGCTGTCCCTTCGCTCGGGCCACCCTGACCACCCGACCGACTCCACCCTGCCGATCGAAATAGGCCACCATCCCGGAGATCTCAGACAGCACCTACAGAGCTCGATCCGCTACCGTGTCCGTGAACGCCTGCCACGGCTGACGTACCGCGCACCGTTCCAGTCAGACGATGGAACACTGGGCGTGCTGCATACACTAAAACGCCTTGTACATAAAGGATCCCCAAAATGTAGCTGAGTCTAACCACGCTCCGGCCAAGCTCCCGGAAGAAAGGGACAGAACCTTATAAAAAAGAAGTGGGGACAATTAGGAAGGCTTTCCTGTTTGATCATTCTTTTTTTTTTTTTTTTCCTTCTTACAACTCCATAAGGGCCACAAGGCACACAACCGAACAGGGCATTGTCCAGAGAACGCAAGGCCCCTCCTCCAGGCTGACTCCACAGCCTAAACCGGCAGTCACCTTGGCTGATGCCGAGCAGCGCGGAAGCCATCTTGTAAGCCCAGCATATGAAGTATGCCTACTAGTAAAGCATTCCACAATGGAGGGACATATAACCGGACGGCTTTGAATATGAACCTACAGATATCCCGCGCTTGCTCCAAGACAAGCACTGTGCAGCCTACTGGTCTTCTCGGAGCACCGCCACGACCCGAAGACCTAAACCGGCCAGCAAAAGACGATGTACGCTGGGCCCGAAGGAACCTGGTTGAACGGATCCCAGCACTCCCTGTATCGTTAGGATCGGAGCCTCCCCCCAAGGACTCAGCCCTGACTGGAACCGGCTGAGCATAACTCCAGGCCCTGCGGCGAGCCCCCACGAAGAAGTGGGACGCAACGATGCCTTGAGGAAAGGGAAGGCCCAATGGGTGAAGCAAGTTGCTAGCCGACCAAGGGAGTAAACCCCACACGCGCACCTCAACGGAAGGTCGGAAGAACCGAGGATTCTGGTCCCACAGGTGCGCCTGCTAGCCTTTAACAACATACACCTCCGCAGGTACAAAAAACTTAAATTGTGAGCACCTTCAGGGGTAAGGGGAATAGACGACAGCCTCCGACTGTTGACCACCTTGTCTTGCACAACAGACAGCAGCACCCCACCAAACAAATGATTGGGAATATATGACCTCAGAACCCCAAGACAGAGGTAAAACAGTAGAACGTGCAGTGGACGTGAATTTCCAGATCTGCCAGCCCCCCTGCCCACATTGAGAAGAGGCAGGGAAGAAGAACTGGACCGGCGGATCTGGAGGGGTGCCTCCTGGACAGCCGGGCCACCGAAGGGAAAGCTGATGACTGAGGCCCAAACTCCTCAGGATGGCCCCGTCTTGCATTGGCAACCCCATGCAACACCATGACAACCCCGCTCACGATATCCCAAGCGATCTCTGTCATTGCTGCAACAATCACCTGAGCATGAGATCACAGACGGAACACGGACATGCAGACGCACTCAAGGAGAATGCACCTAAGAAGTATGAGCCTATCCAACATCCAGCACCACATGTCCAGGTGTCCCACTCCTGTCACCCAAAACACAGGACGCTTGAACCTAGGTGACCGTCATAGCAAAGACAGGGAGGCCTGACTGCCGCTATCAACCCTTCCAGGACCCTGGAACACTAAGCCCCGGACTGTGCCATCCAGCAACACTTCTCACGATCCCCAGCAGGGGCCTTTCCCCAGATGGCCCAGATGGGCAATGTTCCCGCCAAATGGGCAAGCTGCGCTCTGATAACATAGTGCAGAAAACCAAATCAAAGTGTCTTAACCTAGCTAATTTTTGTCTAATAGTGATCATTCATAATATCAGCCAGGCTCAATCATAACATTAGTATTAATGATCTCTAAAGATTGAAGAGTTACTAATGTTCAATTCCCTGTTCTTTGTAAACTCAATGTTGTTTGTATACATTGCAGTATTCTTGTTCGATGTACACCGCGCTGATTTTAATAGCGCGGTATAGAAAAAATGTTAAATAAAATAAATAAATAAATAAATTTTTTTTTTTTTTCTTAAAGAGCTTCAAAGGCGATCTTGGAAACTACAGACCAATGAATCTGAGTTCAGTGCCAGTTAAATGATAGAACTTGTTCTGAAAAGCAGAACCAAGCTGTCTTTTCAAAGGGTTAATAAACATGTAAGCCAAATGATATGTATCTGGATGTTTTAGAAGGTACTTGACAAAGCCCCTTATGAACTTCTCCTGAGGAAGGAGATGATGTGCTATTATAGAATAGGAAATGGATCAAAAACAGGAACACAATAGGACTAAATGGCCAGTTTTCTCACAGGAGACCCGTAAATAGTGGAATGTCTCGGGATCTGCACTGGAACTGGCATCTGGTAACAGCTACTGCACTGAAATGATCTGGAAAAGAGATCAGCAAGCATGGCGATCAAATTTGCAGATGGCATAACGACATTTAGAGGCTGTCTGCACAATTTCCAAGCGAATAAACATGGAAATAGCATCCTTATGTAAATGACAATTTCAGAAAGGGCTCAATTTGTAGGTGGTTGTGCCGCCGATGACCCTGAATGGCCAAATCCTAGCACGGAAACCTGCTGCTGACAGACGTCGCTAACTGCCAGAATGCAGACAAAGGTAAAGGCACCCCCCAAGAAGTAAAACCCAAACCAATCACATTGCATTCAAAGAACTATAAACTATCATGAAATTAAAAATAAAAGGAAATTAAAATTAGAATTAAAATTAAAAGTAACAGCAAAAGGAAGTCCTTATCTGGGTGTAGCCGCGTGGAACAGCGCCGTCTGCTCAAACGCGGGGCTGCTCCGCTCTCCGCCACGAGGCCTCAGCCCTGCCGAGAAAATGGCGCCAATCCGAAGCAGGCCCGTTTGGCGCCAAACACCACAGAGGCGGCAAGAGCTCAGAGCCCCTCCATGCGAACTCGAGAGACTCCCTTGTGGCGTCGGGATGCAGCAGTTACCCCGCTGTAGCTGCGGGGTCCAGACACGCTGCTGCCTCGCGCCACCAGAAGTAGCAGACGCTGCGAGCCCCGGCCCACCGGCTAAAGAACCTCGAACGGCCTGAGGCTCCCGCCGCGATGGGAATCTGCCGCATGGACACTGCCAAAATGCAGGTGTTCCACAGAGCTCTCCCCCATACAGTCCTGGGGGAGAGATCATCACCGGGCACAGAGACCGAAGAATCCCAAGCAGAGAGGCTAGCTGGCAGCGTGAACTTTGAAAAGGGACAGAACCCCCCTTTACACTAAGGCAGACTAGGTGAAAATAAATAAAGTAAAAGTAAATGAAATTAAATGAAAATGAAAATGAATTCAATTTACAGGATTACACCTAAAGAAGGGCAAAAGAAATGCAAGGTAAATCAAATCCTGACTAACTGCTCCTAAACTGCTTCTCAAGTGAGCCCAGCACCTAGGCTCACTACGTCCTCATGCTGCATGGAGACTGGACACACTGGGGGATCATGGGAGACCAGCAGGATATACCCGGTGATGTCACAAGTTTGACTTGTCCAGTCTCCATGTTGCAGGAGGAGGTGCACTACCCAGTGGTGGAGGACTGAACTGTAGGACCGATAAGGAACCATCCATTGACACACGAACAAATATTAACTGTAAATAATTTGAAACTAATGTACATAGTTATTTCCTAATTGTTATCCTAGTTATTCTACCTGTTCACTGTAATGCCCTATCGGCACAATTTGTTATATGTAAACCGTGCTGATTTTTAAGAGTGCGGTATATAAGAACAAATAAATAAATGACAGGACTGTGGATAGCGTGAGGGTGGTTAGAGCCGAGGGAGACAGGAAAGGACGAATGGAACGAATTTGTCGAAGGAAGAAATAAGACGTCTTAGCTAGGCGTGATATGTGGTCTTTGAAAGTGAGATTGGAATCAAGGAGAACGCCAAGGTATTTGAAAGATGAAACAATGGGGATCACAGAAGAGCCAAGAGAGGGAGCAAGGGAAGGGCGAGGATTTCGAAACGTGAACCATGTAGCTGAAGTTTTGGCGGAGTTGAGATGGAGACAGTTTGTGGATAGCCAACTGGAAAGAAGAGTGAGACATGAATTCAAGAGAGTGAGGTCAGGATGCTGTGGACTGGTGTGATGAATGATGTTAATGTCGTCCGCGTAGAAGAAGGCAGACATACCGGTCTGCTGAATGCAAAGGGCCAGTGGTGCAAGGAAAAGATTGAACAATAACAATAAGGGGCCAGAAGAGAACTTTGAGGGACACCACAGGGGAGGGGGAAAGCGTTAGAGAGAGAGCGTGGGTCTGTGGGAGAGGCTATGGAGAAAAGACGAGAGGAAAGGAAAGAGTGGAACCAGTGGTGGACAGTGCCTCGCAGACCTGCATCGTGCAGTTGTGAGAGGAGAAGGGAGTGATCCACAAGATCAAAGGCGGAAGAAAGATCTATGGAGACCACCACCGTGATGTCACCCCGATCGTGTGAAGCATGTAAGTCATTGAGAAGAGCAGTTAAAGTTGTTTCCACGCTGTGTCCCTGATGGAAGCCGGACTGTCGGGGATGGAGATAATTGACAGAGTGAAGGTGTTATGAGAGCTGTTCAAAGACAAACTTCTCCAGAATTTTTGAGAGAAAGGGGAGGTTTGAAATTGGATGGTAGTGAGCAGGGACCAAGGGATTGAGAAGAGGTTTTTTAAGGATGGGGCGTATGAGAGCGTGTTTCCATGGAGAAGGGAAAATGCCATATGGAGCTGATTAAGGTGCAGATGTGGGGAACTAAGGCTAGTGATGGTTTCAAAAACCATTTAGTAGGGATGGGGTCTAGGGGGCATGTGGTCTTGCGTGCTGAGGAGAGAGAGGAGACAAGCTCAGCCGTGGTGATAGGATAGAAAGTAGACCATGTGTGGGAAACAGAGGGGGGAGAGGGGGAAGGAGGGGGAAAGGAGGGGGAGAGGAGGGGGGGAAGACAGGGGTGGGGGGAAGACAGGGATGGGGGGCAGAAGGGGAGACTCGCACGAAGGTCCTGGATCTTGGTGGTGAAGTGTAGGGCTAATGGGGTAGAGGAGGGCATGGGGGGAGGGGGTGCAGGGGAAGGGCCCGAGTGAAGAGAGGTGAGTGACCAGAGAACAGAAAAAAGCTGCCGAGATGGGTTTGCAGCAGTAGTAATAGAATCTGAGAAAAAAGAAAGCTTGGCTTGGTGGACTGAGGAATGATAGTGCCGGTGGTGCTCACGGAATTGGGCAAGGGTGAGTGGTGTGCGGTGCTTTCGCCAGATACGTTCCAATCGGCAAAGATGGGTACGTAAGAGATGAAGACCCGCATGGAACCATGGGTGGTGGGTAGATGAGCGTCTCGGATGGATTGGCTGAGGAGGAACAAGGCATTCAAGGGTTGATGAGAGTGCAGAATTACAGGTGGAGAACTGAGAGTTTGGGGAAAGAACAGGAAAGTCAGCGGGGAGGAGCTGGGAGGCTGGAGGGAAAAGCTGGAGAGTAAAGGGAGTAATGCGACGGCGCAGAGGAGTGGAGGCTGGAAGGACAAGTAGAGAACCTGAGGAGGTGGAAGGGTAAGAAGTGTTGAATTCCAGCAGGAATGTTACACAAAAGTGGTCGGACCAGGGAAGAGGTCTCACTTTAGCCTGAGAGATACAAAAAGGGGGAGACAGAGGAATAATGACAGAGTCAAGGATGTTCCAGGCAGAAGGAGCAGCAAGCTGAAAGGAGTGAAGTCTAGAGTTAACAATAGAAGAGAAGGGCACAGATAGAAGCGATTTACCAGAAGAGCGGAGTTCCCAAAGAGGTGTGTAGGGAGAGATAAGAGAGGAAAGGTAGTGAGAAACTGCAGAGTGAATGCACTTATAAGTCAGCAGGAGAAGTTTGAACTGGATGCGGAAATGGATAGGAAGCCAATAAAGTGACTTGAGAAGAGGGGTAATATGAGCATGACGAGGCTGGCAGAAGATTAGCCACACAGCAGAGTGTTGAACAGATTGAAGGGGAGAGAGATGATTCAGAGAGAGACCAGCAAGGAGCAGGTTACAATAGTCAAGATGAGAGGTGACTAAAGAGCGGATAAGTGTCTTAGTAGTGTGTTCAGAAAGGAATGGATGAATTTTGGTGATGTTGTAGAGAAAGAAATGGCAGGTTTTAGCTATCAGTTGGATGTGTGTGGAGAAGGAGAAAGAGGAGTCAAAGAGGAGGAGGAGTGGTCTAGTGGTTAGGACAAGGTACTTCAGGCCGGAGGGTCGGGGGTTCAAGCCCCACCTGGGGACAGCAATCTCAGGTCGGAGGGACTGGGATTTCTAGTCCTATAGGCACTCCTTGTGGTCTTGGGCAAACCACTTAACCCTCCATTGCCCATGTTCCCTGTATGTATTAGTGTGTGTGTGTCTCATATCCCCTCGTGTTAAATGTATCCCCCAATTGACCGCTTTGATCCGGTGAAAAGCGGGATATAAATACAGCTAAATAAATAAAAAATAAATAAATAAATAAAGACGACCCCAAGGTTGAGAACTGAGGAGAAAGGGAGGAGTAGAGAGTTATCCTGAGAAAGGAGAAAGGGGAGAAGCTCGTTTTGGCCATGTTCAGTTTCAGGTGGTGGTGAGACATCCAGGCAGCAATGTCAGAAAGGCAGGCAGAGATCTGGGCCTGAATTGCTGGACAGATTTCAGGTGTAGAGAGGTAGATCTGAAGATGGTACTGAAAGCCATGGGAAGAGATGAGTGCACTAAGGGACTGGGTATAGAGAGAGAAAAAGAGTGGACCCAAGACAGACCCTTTGGGTATACCAACTGAGAGCGGGATAGCAGTAGAGGAGGATTCACCAGAACAAACACTGAAGGAGCGATGGGAAAGATAAGAAGAGAACCAGGCTAGCATAGAGCCCTTAAAATCAAGCAAGGACAAATTATCAAGGAGAAGGTTGTGGTCAACAATGTCAAAAGCAGTAGAAAGATCAAGAAGGATGAGGATCGAGTAAAGGCCCTTGATTTTGTCAGGAACAGGTCACTGGAGACTTTGGCAAAAACTGTTTTGTAGAATGTAAAGGACGAAAGCCAGATTGTAGAGGATATAGAAGGGCTTGAGAGGAGAGAAAGTTGAGTCAACGGTGGTGAACCGCATGTTCAAGTAGTTTAGAAATGAAGGGGAGGAGGGACATGGGTCGATGGTTAGTAGGATAGGTAGGGTCTAATAAGAGTTTCTTGAGGGGAGGAGTGACCATAGCATGCTTGAAGGCAGCAGGGAAATATGCAGTGAAGCGCGATAGGTTGAGAATACGAAAGATGGAAGGGACTACAATGGAGGAGATGGAGCTAAGGAGACGCATGGGAATAGGATCAGAGGAACAGGTAGTGAGTTTGGATGAGGAAAGAAGATAAGTGGTTTCCTCCTCAAAGATCATAGAAAAGGAAGAAAGGGTAGCAGAGATTAGGGGGGAGAAGTTGGGAGTGAAGAGGGGGAGAAGGGGAAGTAGCTGACCTCGTGAGGAATTGGAGTGTGATCTTGGGAATTTTGTCATGGAAGTATTCAGCCAGGCTTTGGGCAGAAAGAGAGGGAGGGGTCGGAGGCGTATGTGATATACACCCCTAGTTCCATTGTATCTCATTCGGTATCCCACTTGACCTTATGTGATACACACTCAGTGCTCTCTCCACAGGATCACCCTCATTATCGGATCACCCTCAGTATCTCCCCTCATCTTATGTGAAACACACCACCAGTTCTATTGTTCTCCATTGTGTCACCCTCATTAGCCCACCCAAATTCTGTATTACACACCCGTTGCTCTCTATAGTATCTCAACTCACATTACATTATGCAAATAAATAAGTTGTATAGCATCACTTTCAGTTTCACACCTCAGAATATGTGACACATAGGTCATGGTTTTATAAGTAGCTTTTAAAATTTACCTTTGGGAGTTGTTGCATTGCCTGTAGAATTTTCTGTCGGTGGCCAGAGTTAAGGATTCCAATTTCTAAAAGATCCTGGTCTTCCATGGAATCTGTGCCCTAGAAGACAATATAATCCTTTTATAGGTAGTAGCGATGCAGTTGGGAAAAGAGGAAGCAAAGGGGTGGGGGGGGGGGAACAAGGAAAGGAAAAGACTTAAATTATGAAAAATGTGCTGCAAAGCAGGACTGAGGTACACTAGCAGGGCTGAATGCGTGTGTGGAAAAAGCCTTGCTACTGGACTACCAGAGGGTGCTGCAGGGCAGAAGTAAGGTGCACTGGCAGGGTTATGTGTGATGTATCCCTACTGGAATATCAAAGAAATTCTAGTATATTTGTAAACGACAACATATTTATATATATATGTAAAGTAGCATTTTAGAAAGGGCGTTCAAGGGGCAATCTGGGAAGTCCAGAGCAGAATGTGCAGAAAAATGCTTGGGATGCCTATGTTTCGGCTAGATTTTAGAAACATAGACGCCCCCAACATGGACGCCCATGCTGGCATCCATATTGACATCTCTGCTATGAAACTGTGGGGTGGGTATGTCCATCTCCAGCAAGGAGATGTCCAGCGTTGGGGCAAAATGAAAACATGAGCCCCTATTCCCCATTAGTGTTCATTGGCAAATTGTAAAATAAAGGGGATAGGAGTGTACCTCTCCTTCTCCACACCTTCCAGATGTTTGCCTGACAAACAAGCGCTTTTCAGATGACTATCCTTGCCTGGAGCAGGTATAACATTTGATGCGACCCAGGACGTCCAAGGTGTTTGTGAAATTGGGCAAGGATGTCTAAGTTCCTGGTAATACCCCTGTCATGCTTACATCACACCCTCGTTCCAATTTGTTACATCCTCGCACTGGGGACATACACTGATCCAGCTTCTAAAATGGCTCCGAGGATGTCTCTATATCCATTTTCAGACATCCAAAGCACGAAAAGGGCTTCTAAAATAATCCCCATAATATTTACTTTGGGGTCGATATTCAAATGCTCTTATCCAAATGTTCACAGAGGTTATGGAGTGGAGGAGTGGCCTAGTGGTTGGGGCAAGGTACTTCAGGCCGGAAGGTCGGGGGTTCAAATCCCACTAGAGGACAGTAACCTTGGGCCGGAAGGACTGGGGTTTCTAGTCCCACAGGTGCTCCTTGTGGTCTTGGGCAAGCCACTTAACCCTCCATAGCCCATGTTCCCTGTAAAATAGTTATCTCCAAGTTATAATGCCCTGTTCAATGTAATTTCAGTTTGTTCGATGTAAACCGCACTGATGCAGAATAGCACGGTATATGAGAGAATGTAAATAAATGTGGACAAGGGTGTCTGAAGAGTACCAATGAATGCCTCAGCATTCTGTAGGCAGAGAGGGGGCTGTTCCAACTACTATTCACAGAGTGGTGATATCCAGTCACTATCCGCATACATTCCACCCTTATGCAACAGGCTACCAGCATCCCAAGTGTTATCCAAATAAGCTATCTGGACAGTGGCTGAATACCACCCAAGCTGGATTGTGGCCGCTGCTGAACTATTAAGCTCTATCGTCTTAATCCCCTTGGCTGGGATATTCAGCGGGTGTCACTGCTGGGGCACCACCTGGTGATAATCTGGCAGCGGCAATTTTGAGCCGCAGCCCGGTTGGCACAATGTGCCAAAAGTCAGGCATAGTAAAGACTGGCCTATCTTTTGCTGCTGATACTAACTGGGCAGCGGCTGAATATCACCACTGCATGGTTAGCTTCATTACAATCCCAACATTTAATGTCAGGGCTTGGATATGGTGCTGGCATTGAATATACAGGTCTACAGTTTAGCGGCAGTGGCTACCTGCGCCGCCGCTGAATACCAAGCCCGATCCTATCCTCTCCCTCAGAGACCCTCTGTACTTGTCTCATGCTTTCTTGAATTAAAATAGTTCTCGTTTCCACCCATTCCACCAGGAGGCTTTTCCATGCATCCAGCAGCCTTTCAGTAAAGAAGTATTTCCTCATATTACTCCTGATTCTATCTCTCTCACCTTCATCCTATGCCCCCTCATTCCAGAGCTTCCTTTCAACTGGACGAGGGCTACGTCCTGTGCATTTACACCATGGAGGTATTTAAATGTCTCCATCGTGTCATCCCTCTCCTGCCTTTCCTCCAAAGTATACATATTGAGATCTGCCTTATGATGAAGTCCACTGATCATTTTAGTAGCCACCCTCTGGACTAACTCCATCCTCATTATATTTTTTTGGTGGTGCAGTCTCAGAATTCCACACAAGACTGCAAATGAGGTTCACTGAAGACTTATACAGAAGCACTATCACTTCCTTCTTCCAGCTGGCCATTCATCTCTCTATGCACCCAAGCATCCTTCTGGCTTTCACTGTTGCCTTTTCTTAAGATCATCAGAAACAATCACGCCCAGGTCCCACTCTTCTTTTGTGGGCAGAAGTACTTCAACCCCTACACTGTACTGCTCCTTGGATTTTTGCAGCCCAAATGTATGGCCCTGCATTTTTTAGCATTAAATCTCAGCTGCAAAATTCTCGACCTTTCTCCAAGCTTCACGAGATCCCTCCTCATGTTATGTTTATGTCTATTCATACACTTTCTATACTGCCCTTCAACAACTTATCAAAGCAGTTTGCATATAAAATAAAATAATCACCAAACACAAGAGACAAGGACAGTCTTTACCCTTAACCCCCAGTTTCCCATTGTACCTTAGGTAAGTTCGAAGGCCTCTGAAAAGAAATAGGCCTTCAGATCTGTCTTACATTTCTTGAACAAACTTTCCAGCCACAAGTATTGTGGAATTCCATTCCATAGTCATGGGACCGATGCATAAAATGCTGGAGCCCGCATAATTTCTGACATAGCCTTAGAGAGAGAAGGAGCCACCAGCAAGTTGGGACGACATATCCAAAATAGGAAGATCTGGCAGCCTTCCAGGGTAGCCCATATGTAAGACCTTAAATATCAAACAAAGAATCAAACTTGAACTGAAACTGAACTGGCAGCTAATAGCTTGCCACAAACAAGGGAGTAAGGCATTCATTCCATTTTATATGATGAATTAATCGCAAAACCGTATTCTGAACATGCTGGAAATGATTCAACAACAAAGGCAACCCATTATACCAGCTGTTACAAAAGTCCAGTCTACTGATAACCAGAGCACGCGTATGCATGGCCTTATTAGCCAAGCAGGCATGAATGGAATGTATACATCACAAATGGAAAAAGCAAGATTGACCACAAAATTAACATGGGCCTCAAATCTGAGCCCAAAACACGATGTGAATCTCAGTGAAAAAGGCGTTCCCAACCATAAAGGGGAGATTCAAGGTACATCTCTCCCTCCAGTTAGCCACATTGCAGTGGACTTGGATGGATTCAAAATGAGCCTGTGCTCCTTCAACCATCCCATGCCTGCCTCTAAACAGGAATTTAATAGAGAGAAATTGGGCATCACTGGGTCCACAGCATATACCAAGTGTACAGTATATCGGCAAACAAAAATAGACTAACTCTCTTAGACTGTATAAGGGCTTCCAACAGCTCAGGGATACATTAATAAGGATGGGGGGGGGGGGAAGAACAGACCCCTGAAGAACCCCTCATGATAATGAATGACCAGAAGATGGGAAAGATTTTATAATGTATATCCTTGATCTTCTCTAAGTCATGCTAAAACAATACTCACCAACCACATAACCCCCAAATACTGTAGTAATACCTCATGGTCGACGAAATCAAAGGTGGATGATAGATCCTGCGAGATAATAATGGCAATCTTACCTGCATCTAACACCCCTTTAACCTCACTCAATAAAGAGAGTAGACAGGTCTCAGCACTGGACTGCTGTCCAAACCCAAACTGCCATAGATGAAGCACTCTGGACAGTCAAATAACTATGCACCTGGATCAACACCATTTTTTCTATGAACCTGGAAATAAATGTAATAGTGGAGATTGAGTGAAAACAGCTAGGCAGAACCAGATCTAACAAAAGAGTCTTTAGTATTGGATAGATAGCAGCTTCTCTCCATGCTAATGGCATTTTGCCAATCTCCAGGCTAGTATTAACCAAAACCAAAACTTACAGAAAATATTCCAGTTCCTGATTCATTATAAAGAAAATTGGAATAGGATCAAGGCACAAAGATGATGACGATATCTCATAGTCCTGGTTAGCAGTGATACACTTGCGAAAAAGCACTAGATAGAGCCTTAATCCACCAATGAGTCCACTGAAACAAGACTAGAATCAGCTTCCTGAAAATGTAAACCCAAATTACTATCAAACCCACTTCCAACCTGCTGCCAAAACAATGTATCCTTTTTCTTAAAAAAAAAAAATCTGCCAGACCCTGTGCTGTAGGACCTATAGCCAACAGCCCGAGGAAGAAGATATGAGTTTGGACACAACCCGGAACAAGCTTTTTGAAGGCTTATCACTCTTTTTTACCACAGTATAGAAATAATTTCTCTTTGCCAATTTAACAGAGGTAAGATAATCCCATATTCTTTCCTTATAGTGCTCTAGTGCATTCACAGATTTGATTTTCTGCCAGACCCTCTCCACTTTCCTAGCTTGCTGCTTAAGCAACCAGAGATCAGAATGATACCTGGATCATGCCGCCTCCCAAAGCTTTGGACAGTCTATATGGGTGTAAACTCATCCAATGTCTTCTGCAAAGTAGAATTCGATACTACCACCTGCTCATCTAAACCTAAAGACTCAAAATTAGTCAGTAGCTCTAGACACACCTTGATGCCAATGCTGAAACATCTATATGCTTCAAGCCTACACATTTCCTGTGTGAGCACACTTTCAGCCACTCTTGGTCTAGCAGCACTCAAAGAAAACTTTACTAGACAGTGATCCATCCAGAGCAACATCTGCAAACACAATGGAGAGGGGGAGTAAGACAACTTTAAAAAAGCCTAAGTTACCCACACTTTCCAGGGTATGTACCCTATTGTATATTTTGGTATCAACCGGTCATGCTGGACAACAGCACCCACTGCTGGTCCATGAAGGCAGACAAACTGCGCTCCAAGGCTGCCATTCTGGACTCCAGACCAGAAGGCTCTGCAGCCTTTGGTAAAGGCACTGAGGGGCCTGACGCCGGCTCCCCTGAAGGGGATCCTTGATGAGGATGGTGTCTGGGGACCGAGGTCGGTCCGCAGTCGGATCCTTCCAGAGGACCTTCGCAGGCCGCTCCTTCTCCGAGGCCTCGGACAAACGTCTCGGACTGTGGGACTGGGCCCGGGGAGCCCCCAGCTGGTCGGAACCGTCCAAGGACGCTGCCTTCGAGGGTTTCTTCTTCCTGGGTTCCCTTGAGGGAGACACCCTTTCTGACAACCCATGACGAGACTTGGGTTCAGAGGGCTCCGCCCGAGATGATGGGGCCTCAGACGAGGCCCTGGCCTTCGGAGGCATCGGAGACTCGGGGAAAACCTTATTGTGCTGCTGCTAGCAGCTCTTGAGGGCCTTGCTGGATATCCTCTTGCAGAGACCGCAGGCTGCCGGGTCGTGGTCTGGCCCAAGGCAGCAGAGACAGCAGTTGTGTATGTCGGTCAAAGACATAAGTTTAGAGCACCAATCACACTTCTTAAAACCACTGGTAGCCATGGGGGAAAAAAGTACCCCTGCGAGGTGGGAGAAAAAAAGGCGCGAAGACACCAGAAAAAGAAAAGAACGCAAGACTACAAAAAAATAAACCAAACCCAACGCCAAGGTCGGTAGGCGGGAAGAGTACTGGTACAATACTGGAGGCAAGTATGAAACTCAGAGAGAGAAAAAAAAATTTCAGGGGACAAGACAGACAACATTTGTAGGGCTCCGTGGAAAAAAGGAGACTGAGCAAGATGGCACCCTTGGGTGGGAAGGGGACTACGCATGCGTGGTGGCATCTCCCAAAGGCTTTCTTTGAAAGCTGGGGGATGCTTCTGCGAGAGCTCCATCGGTGCCGAAGTCACCCATATGCGAGGACCGACTTCCTATTTGTTCCCAGAGAAAGAGGCAAATCTTTCCACAATATTGCTTACAAAACTGTAAAAAAATCAGGACTGATATCTGTGGCACACCACTGGTAATGCCCCTACCTTCAGAGAACTTCATTTACTACTGTCATCTCCCACTCAATAAGTTTCTAACCCAGTCGGTCACTTTAGGATCCCTCCCAAGAACACCAGGGGCTTGATATTCAAAGGAGTTTATCTGGATAAAAGAACTTGCTAACCAGATAAACTGCTCTGAGAAGGATATTCAGCAGTTCTAACTGGACAGTGCTGCTGAATATCTTGTCTAACTGCCGCAACACTGTCCAGATATTGCCGGGCAGAGTGAGGGCAGTCCCAGCACTTATCTGGTTAGTGGCGATTTTCAGTCTGCTAACCAAGCTAAGCCATCTCAATAGCTATCCTAACTTTATGTGGTTTGGCTTCCAGAGAGTGGCTCTATATCACTGCTGTCTGGATAGCCATGCTAGTCAGCGCTGAAACCGAATAATCAGCACTGGAGGATATCTAGATTCTGGTGCTATCTGGTTTCACTTTTGCCCACAGAGGCCAAGTATTTTAAAAATGCTGACCACTGTGGGCTTAATATCAGGCACTCAGTTTATTTATAAGTTGCCGATGCAGAACAGTGTCAAAGGCCTTGTTGAAATCTAAATATTCAACATCTAGAACTCTCCTCTGATTCAATTCTCTGGTCACCCAGTCAAAATCAGATTCATTTGACAAGACCTACGTCTAGTAAAACCATGCTGTCTCCGATCCTGTAATCCCTTAGATTCCAGAAACCACCCCATCCTCTGCTTTAGCAGTGTTTCCATTAATTTACTCACCACAGAGATTAGACTAACCGGTCTGTAGTTACCAACATCTTCCTTACTTCTGCTTTTGTGGATAGCAACCACATTCACCTATCTTTAGTCAAACTTGGATCACTCCCTACTCTAAAGAAACATTGAAATAGTCAGATAGCAGAGCTACCAGTACTTCCCTAAGTTCCTTCAATACCCTCTGATGAATCCCAACTGGCCCATCACTTTGTCCACTTTTAGTTTTGCGAGCTGCTCACAAACACAGTCTTCTGAAAATAGTCTGAGTTCTACCTCACTTCCATTCCTATTTGTGTTGTTTTCTGAGGTCCTGCTCCTGGTCCTTCATCTATGAATATAGAACAGAAATATTTGTTAAGCAATTTCTTTATCCTCATCAGCCTCTACACACTCCTCCCCTTCACCCTTGAGTTTCACCAAGCCACCTTTCACATCCTCCTGCCACTAACATACCTACGAAAAGTCTTGTCCTCATGTTTTACTGTACTGGCTGTTTTTCCTTCCGTTAGCACCTTTGCTTTCCTGACTACTTCCCTTAGCTTTCTCCCGATGATACCATTTGTCTTTCTCTTTCTGCAAACTCACCCTCTTTTTCCTTACCTTTTCAGCTGCTACTTTGAAAGCCATAGTGGCTTTCTTTTTATCTTACTTTACTTTCCTAACAAAAAAGTTTGTTGCTCTTAAAATATCTCTTTTTAGTTTTGCACACTGTTGTATGGCTTCCCTAAGATCTACCAAAACAAATCACCACAAAAAGTTACAAATTCATGAAAAATCAAACACAGACTACAATGTAACTGTAAGCCTTGAAAGGCCATATCCTCTACCCAAATATTAAAGACTCTTATAAGGGTACAAAATTACAACCAAACAATGTTCTTTATATGTATCACTTCTTCATGTAGGTATCACTTGTGTAAGGTCCACTGTTCTGATGTGATGAGCATAGTGGCAGAGCCTTCCTGCTATGTGGAGGGGCTGAGGTGCCTCCAGAGGCAAGGTGGCAATGTTCTCTAGTAGAGAGTCAAAAATCAGGGCAGGGCAGGTTGGGGATTAGCAGCCTTGGGTTTCCTAGGCTATCTAGGCCCCATCTGCTTTTACTGTGGATGGTATGAGGCTGCTTGGGGATAAGAGGGATAGCATAGTTATTCACCTGTAACAAGCATTCTCCAAGGACAGCAGGAATCAGTCCTCACATATGGGTGATGTCGGCACCGACGGAGCCCTCGTGGAAGCATCTCCTCTGTTGTCAAAGAAAGCCTTTGGGAGATGTCACCACGCATGTGTGGTCCCTTCCCACCCGAGGGTGTCATCTTGCTCTGTCTCCTTTTTTCCGTGGAGCCCAACAGATGTCTGTCTTTTTTCCCCAGAAAAAGTGGATTAATTTGTGTGAAAAACTCCTTTCCCTTATCCAGTTGTGACCGGTCCCTTTCCTGCCTCCGAGAGCGCTTGCCTAGGCATCGCATCTCAGAACCGTACTAGTTTTTTTCCCCCGGCATGATTCGTGCCTTTTTTCCATTCACTGGCTGCTCCAAGGGTCTTCGACCTAGCCGGGGTACCTTTTCCCCCAATGGCCAGCGGGTTCAAAAAGTGTGATTGGTGCGCAAAAAACATGTCACTTACCGATACACATGATTGCTACCTCTGGTGTCTAGGGGCCGACCATAACCTGGAGCTCTGCTCCCTCTATAAAAAGATGTCCGTGAAGGCCATCCAGCATCGTCAGCAGAAGCAGGACGATATCTTTCAGGGGTCAGACTCTACCCCGGTATCCTCACACTCCAAGGCCCCCTCAGAGTCACATAATGTCCCCATGGCGCCCGACTAGGACTGTGGACACTCTGACAAACGTTACAAGCTTCAGACTTAGAACAATGGGTGCAGGACAAGTTAGACAACATTCCCTGCAATGGAGAGAACCTCTTCGGACAAAATTGGAGGGAAAAGGCTGGTGAGCTAGAGAATGATGACACCACTCTCAAAAGGCTTTTCAAAAGACAGCAGACGCTTCCAGAAAAAAGGCACAATTTAAAAAGCTTTTCAACTTCAAGAAGAAAATATATTTTCTTCAGGATCAAGCAGGAAGTCAGTCCTCAGATATGGGTGACTTTAGCACCGACAGAGCCCTCTGCTGTCCCCAGAGAACACCTGTTACAGGTGAGTAACTACGCTTTCTCTGGGAACAAGCAGGAAGTTAGTCTTCATATGTGGGACTCCCCAGCTACAGGCTACCAAAAAAAACCTGTAAAAGCCACGGGTGACCAGAAAAAGGATGAACCTTGAAAAGAAGCAACTGAGTCAAGGAATACCAGACTCATGAGTGGCCCAAGTGTCAAGCAAGGAACCAGTTCTCAGGTAGCCTGAATACACCAAAGGAGTTGCCTTATACTCCAAACAAATAACAGAATAATAACTGGTCAAAGGCGCTGTCCCAGCGGGACTCCCTCTCCAAGCAGTAATGAGCTGCAAAGGTATGAACAGAGGGCCAGGTAGCAGCCTAGCAGATTTCCGCCAAAGGGATAGAGCACAGGTTTGCTACAGAGGCCGCCATGGCCCAGACACTGTGTGCTCTGACTGGGCACTCCAGCGAAAGACCAGCCTGCTTGTAAACAAAGGCAATGTAGTCCACGACCCAAGTGGCAGGTTATGCTTAGAGACCATTGTTCTCAGCCAATTCAGGTCGTAAAAGACGAAGAGCTGTGAGGTGTGGCCGTGGCCCTGCGCTCCAGGTAGGATGACAGGAACCACTTGCAGTCCACAGTGTGGCATGCTGCCTCTGCTCTGTGGCATCAGGCCATGGGAAGAAGTCCCACCTCCTGGTTGAAGTGGAATGGAGACACTACCTTTGGGAGAAATATGGGGTGCATGCGAAGCATGACCCTGTTGTTGTAGAACCCCATATAAGGTGGCCTGGAGCTCGCTGACCCTGCGAGCTGAGGTAAGCACCACAAGGAAGACCACCTTCCCAAAAAGATACTTAAGGTGACACGAGCCGAGAGGTTTTAACAGTGGTGCCGTGAGTTTTTAAAGGACTACGCTGAGGTGCCATTCTGCCGCTGCACAGTGTAGGGGCTTTTTACTCGAAGCTTTCCTTCGGGAAGGATCAGTGGTCTTCTTAGAAAGCCTGGCCCTGGTCATGAACTCTGACTCCAGCTTAGCAACCTTGTCCATCATGGGTTTGCCGAAGAGGTTCTCTCCCCTGCACAGGACATCAAACAATTTGTCCTGTACCTATTGCTTCAAGTTGGAGAACTGTAGCCAGGCATGGTGGCAGGCACTAATGCCCACTGCTGCTACTTACACAGATGAAGAACCAGGAACAGGACCTCAGAAAACACCCACAAACAGGAACAGAAGTGGGGGGCATCTTAAACAATTTTCAGAACTAGCTAAATTTAAAGTAGACAAAGCGATGGGACCACATGAGATACCCCTAGAATACTGAGGGAACTTGGGGACTTTCTAGCAGCTCCACTGACTGACCTTTTCAATGCCTCGTTGGAGTCGGGAGTGGTGCCAAAGGACTGGAGAGAGGCTCATGTGGTGCCTTTACATAAAAGCAGAAGTAAGGATGTGGTTGAAAACTACAGGCAGGTTAGTTTAACTTTGGTGGTGAGTAAATTATTGGAAACGCTGCTGAAAGAGAAAATAGTGAGGTTTCTGGAGCCAGCGGATTACAAGATCCGAGGCAGCATGGATTCACCAGAGGCAGGTCTTGTCAGACAAATCTGATTGATTTCTTTGATTGGGTGACCAGGGAGTTGGACCAAGGGAGAGCCCTAGATGTGGTGTATTTAGATTTCAGTAAAGCCTTTGACACCGTTCCTCACAGGCGAATTATAAACAAACTGAGTACCCTAGGGATGGACCCTAAAGTTACTGTTTGGGTTAGAAATTGGTTGAGTGGGAGGCGACAAAGAGTACAGGTAAATGGAGCTCACTCTGAGGAGAAGGAAGTTACCAGTGGTGTGCCCCCAGGGATCTGTCCTTTGTCCGATTCTTTTTAACATCTTCGTTAGTGATATAGCGGAAGGGCTGTCGGGTAAGGTTTGCCTCTTTGTGGATGATACCAAAATCTGCAGTACAGTAGACTCCCAGGAAGGTGTAGATAACATGAGGAGAGATCTAGCTAAGCTTGAAGAATGGTTGAGAATTTGGCAGCTGGGATTTAATGTTAAAAAATGCAAGGTCATGCATTTGGGCTGCAGCAATCCAAGGGAGCAATATAGTATAGGGGGTAAAGTACTTTTGTCCACTAAAGAAAAGCGTGACCTAGGCGTGATTGTGTCTGATGATCTTAAAGTAGCTAAACAGGTAGAAAAGGTGACGGCAAAAGCTAGAAGGATGCGTGGGTATATACAGAGAGGAATTTTTTATTTTTTATTTATTTATTACAATTTCTTATATACCGCGCTATTCGGTATCAGCGCGGTATACATCATAACACAACGACCATAACAACAATCTGTCTGGTTTTACATCGAACGGGAGTGCAAACTTGGATAACAGGGGTTAACTATATACATAAGATATTTACACGGAACAAGGTTAGGTAAAAATCACATAAAGAGTGTAAGGGTCTTTCTAGAGTGGGTCATTTCTTCAGAGGGATATCTAGGTTCAATTGCTGGTTGGGTAGTATTGGAGGAAAAGGTGGGATTTGAGTGCCTTCCTGAACTGATATAGGTCGGCAATGGCCCTAATGTCAGGGGGTAGATCATTCCAGCATTTGGGGACATAGAAACTGAATGCCCTGTTTGTGGTTGTCGTGTTGCACTTTGTCAATGCCTTTGGGGTTGTTAGAAGGTTTACGGCTGTTGCTCTTCTGGATCTGTTGGGGGGGACCGTGTGAATAAGATCTGTTAGTGAGGAGGATGAAATACCTTTGATTGCCTTGAATGATAGGAGTAGGGTTTTAAAGATGATCCTCCCATGGATGGGTAGCCAGTGAAGCTGTTTGAGAATGGGAGTCACGTGGTCGCTTCTGGAGGCTCCGTAGAGGACCCTTGCTGCGGAATTCATGGCCAATTGTAAGGGGGTTAGTGTGGATTGGGGGAGACCTTGAAAGATGGCGTTTGCAAAGTCAAAGTGTGGCAGCATTAGCGCTTGGTATATGGTCCGGAAATCGTCTGGGTCCAACAGGGAGCATAGGTGCTTGAGTGAGCGGATTTTGAAATAAATGGCTTTGACTATGTTGCTTATGTGGTGTTTCATATCCAGACGTTGATCCAAAGTAACTCCAAGGTATTTTATTGTTTCTTTAGTTTGTAAGTCAGCTTCCTTGACACTGACATGGGATGGGGGAGTAAAGTTGGGGTCTCTGGTGATGAAAAGCACCTCTGTTTTTTTATGTTGAATGCGTAGGTTCTGTGATTGGAGCCACGTTGAGACCGCATTGAAACAGTCTATAAGCGGTGCCAGATCCATGTGAGCTGTGGAGAATGGCTAGCAGAAAAAAGGAGGTGATAGTGCCTTTGTATAAGTCTTTGGTGCGACCTCATTTGGAGTACTGTGTACAATTCTGGAGACCGCACCTTCAAAAGGATCTAAACAGGATGGAGTCAGTACAGAGTGTGGCTACTAAAATGGTTAGTGGTCTTCATTATAAAGCATATGAGGGCAGACTTAAGGATCTTAATATGTACACCTTAGAGGAAAGGCAGGATAGAGGTGATATGATTGAGACATTTAAATACCTCCGTGGCATAAATGCACTGGGGGAGAGCCTCTTTCAATTGAAAGCAAGTTCTGCTATGAGGGGACATGGGATGAGGGTGAAAGGGGATAGATTCAGGAGTGATATACAAAAATATTTCCTTACGGAAAGAGTGGTGGATCCGTGGAATAGTCTCCCAGTGGAGGTGGTAGAGATGAGGACAGTATCTTAATTCCAAAAAGTATGGGACAAATACAGAGGATCTCTAAAGGAAAAAAGGGGACTGTTGAAGTTGTTGATATGGAAGGACAGACTAGATAGGCCATGCGGTCTTTTTCTGTCAACATGTTTCTAAGTTTCTATGTTACTCTAGTTGTTGACTTGAAGCAGTCATAGGCCGCCCGAGTCATAAATTTAGAGCACTCCCTGATTGTGGAGATCAGGATCCAGAATCGCTGGAGAGGTTCCTCGGAAAGACCAGCTGAGGACCTGGCGAGCTCCCTCGCCATGTCTCATAGGTACATGCCCATGTACAGTTGGCTGGTAGACCTGGATCCAGCTGATGAGCATCACACCCTGGAAGCACTGCCTGCCCAGAGTGTCCATAACGCCAACTTCCCTACCCGGAGGCACCAAGGAATGCATTTTCTGGCTCTTGAGCCTCCGCATGGCCAACTCCATCACCATGCAGTTGTGGGGCAGTTGAGCTTTTTTGGAAGCCAGGGCTCCGGTAGACCCAGTACATCGGGTCCAGCTGACTGCTCACAATGGGAACAGGGTCTCCCTACATGCAGAAGAGCAGCCGCTCAGGGACAGGAGGAACAGGCACCATAAGAGCATCTTTAGTAGGAGCCTCGTACTGAAGGATCTTGAGGTCTTCTGCCTGAGGCTCCTTCTCGGAATCCATGGTGAAGGCAAGAGCCTTTGCCATATCCCTCACAAAGTCCAGGAAGGCCAGGTCTTCTGTTGGGGACCGGTGCTGATCCTCTGGAGGGGAAGGGACCGAGGGCACATCACTGTGGAGCCGGGTATCCAGGGACTCGTCATCCTTGGTCTCCCATTCAGACCCGGAGGAGACCTCAAGGGTCTCCTGGGTCTCAGGCCAGAGCCCCAGCCCCAATGACCCAAGGGTCCCAATGCCCCTGTGCTCTGAGTCAGGTGCGCTGTGGGGGTGAAGTCCTCGGTCCCGAGCGGGACTGGGACCAGGCTCAAAGAGCCTCTCAAGGCCGATGGTGCTCAATGATCAGCTCCACCTCTGGGGAAGTCTCACTGTGGAGAGGCTGGTGGTCGGGAGTGATGACCCAGAGGAACCGGGCATCAGAGCCCGCTGTTGGACCATGAAGGCAAACAAACTACATTCTATGGCCTCCATCCTTGGCTCGATGTCTGATGGCTCCATAGCCACTGGCGGGGGCATGGAGGACCTCGGGCCCGATGCCAGCTCTGTCGAGGGGGTGTCCTCAACAAGAATGGCCTCGGAGGACCGAGACCAATCCCCAGAAACCGATGGTGTTTTCTCCTGCTGGGACAGTTTCGAGGGCCGCTCCCAGCCATTGCCCTCAGTCTCACATCAAGGGCTCTGAGGCCGGATGCCATGGGACTTCTCCACAGTCCCAGACTTGTCACCCAATGAGGCCATCGACAATGTAAGGCTCGAGTAGCCTTCCTCCTTGAGGGAGCCCCGGCTCGATGCTCCATGATCTCGAGACTCCAAGGCAGCACAGTCGCCATGTGAAGCCAAAGCCTCCACAGTGTCCCTTGAGGGTGCTGGTCCTACAGAAGATTAAGAGGCTGAGTCAGTCTTGTGGAAAATTGACTCATGCTGCTTCTTGCAGCCTCAGAAGGTCTTGGAGGTCATCTGCTGGCAGAGACCGCACGTCAAGGCATTATGATCCGGCCCGAGGCACCAAAAACAACAATCATGCTGGTCCATGCATGACATGGAGCGCAACGGTCACAAGGCTTGAAGCTATTCACCGAGGCCATGGCAGGGAAGACAGTCCCCGTCAGGTCAAACTCCCTTTGCCTGGCCCGAAAACCCATGCACTGGAGAAAAAAACACAAAAGGTGAAAAAGGAACCCAAAGAAAAATGTAATGCCGGAGGCAAGCAGAATTCGGAGATGGGAGGGAACCGGTAAACAACTGGAGAAAGTAACAAAGACAAGGAAAAAAAAAAAACCTTTTTCCGGCAGGAACAGACACATGTCCGATGGGCTCCAGGGAAAAAAGGAGACTGAGGCAAGGTGGCATCCTTAGGCGGGAAGGGGACCATGCATGTGTGGTACATCTCCTAAAGGTTTTCTTTGAAAGCTGGGGAGAGGTTATCGCACGAGTGCCATCAGTGCCAATGTCACCCATATGTGCTTGTTCCTAGAGAAGGTATGGTAAAGACAGGGATGATCAATGAAGCTACTCTATTAGAACAGAAAATACAGAAAACAAAGGAGAGTTGGGATTTTGCCTTACTGAATGCTCAGTCAGTTAGGAATAAGTAGCATTTGGTACATGATTTAGTGTTTGAATTACAATTGGATGGCTTGTTCCTGACCGAAACTTGACTTACAGATGAAGGTACCCAAAAGATTATAATTCATATCCCTAGATATGGCAAGAAAGGGAGGTGGAGTACCGTTACTATTTAAGAAAAAGCAGGACTGGAAGATAATGAAGTTACCTTTATGTAACAAGGTAGAAGGACTTTTACATTTGAATTACTGATATTTTATGTACTCCCTAAGTTAGTAATTAGAGAATAGGAATATTTAATAGAACAAATTCTTGTTATTAAGGAATAGTTTGACTATTTTATCTGTTAGGAGATTTTACCTTGCATGTTGATGAAGTAAGTGATAGTAGAGTACAGCTAGTATTCGCTAGTTTGGAAAGGGAGGGGGAAGGGATTGTGTCAGTAGGTAGAACAGAACCATCCGCAAACTGGTACGAATTTTGGATCTTAGTTTTTATCTCAGATGATATGTTGGAGAAAAAAACAGATCTGGGTTTTAGAACCTAAGCCAATTTCTTGGTCTGATCATTTTAGCTATATAGATATATAAAATTTGATTCCTTAAAGAAAACTATAAAAGTCAGTTAAAATGGTTTGGGGTAAGATTGAAAAAGAGAAATGGGAAAATGCTACTCTAGAAGAGAGGAAAACAGATAAAAGTAACATAAAGGAAATGGCTGAGGAGTGCTGTTAAGTCTACAAGGAAGCACAACCCCTGGCAAGAGCAACAAATTGGACAAAGAAGAGCAAGGTGTGAAAACAGAAGTCATTTAGGGTGCTTTTATCAATAAAGAACTTCTGTTTTCACACCTCGCTCTTCTTTGTTCAATGAGGAGGGCTTTTATTCAATAAAAAAAGTATTAGAAAAAGTGGCCACTGCCAGACTATAAGGCACATCTTTTATTATTATTTAACATCTTTTACAAAGGATGTCCAAGTGCAACCTCGGACACCAATGCCAGAAGGTCTGAAACCGCCCCCCCCCCCCCCAGGCATAACCAAGTTCAGGCATGATTTTACAAACGTGGACATGCCCAATATGGATGCCCCTAGAATAATATTCCAAAATGGGGACGTCTAATAGCCTAATGGTTAGAGTAGTGGATCAAGGCCATGGTTCAAATCTTGCTGCTGCTCCTTGTGATCTTGGGCAAGTCACATAACTCATTTTCTCTACGCCCTCTAAATGTTTTACGGCCAAAACAAGAACTTTCCCGATACCTATTCATGCCTGGAGCAGGTATAAACTTGGATGGGGCTGCAGATGTCCCCACGTTTCTGAAATTGAGCAGGAACATCTAAGTCCATTGCACCTCCCCAGACAAGCCTCTGCCCCCTGTCTACTTGGACATTCTCGCACTAGAGACATCTTTAAAAGTCATTTATAAAATGATTCTGGAGACAACTCCATAACTTGGACATCCACATGCATGTTTTTGGACTTGCAAATCACATCTAAGGCTTTTTAAATGATCCCTATTTGGAGGAAATAAGGTTTGAGATACTGAGGATTTGAAATTACAGGAAAGTAAATTAAGAAGGTTGGAGAGAATTTGGTTTAGATCACAATTAGATTCTGATAGGAAGGTTTGGAAAAGAGAAGCTAATAAATATTTACAGTGCATTTTTCCTAGGATAAAAAGCATAGTTACTCACCTGTAACAGGTGATCTCCGGGAACAGCAGGAATTTAGTCATCACATATGGGTATCGTCAGTACCGACGGAGCCTGTGCGGGAACGCTCCCCAGCGTCCAATTAGAAAGCTTTTGGGAGCATCCCACAGCGCCTGCGTGCTGCCTTCCCGCCTTTACCAACTGCCTCTCTCCAGTTGAGTTTTAAAGCTGAGACAAAGAGATAGAGAGGGAAAGGCAAAGAGATAGATAGAGAGATACAACTCTTAGGGGAGGTGGGTGGGTTGTGAGGACTAAATTCCTGCTGTTCCCGGAGATCACCTGTTACAGGTGAGTAACTATGCTATCTCCAGGAACAAGCAGGAATGTAGTCATCACATATGGGGACTCCCTAGCTTTAGATGCCAAGGAGAGACACCAGAAGTTGTGTGTCCCTGAACCAGGGCGCCACTTCCCCCCATAGATCTCTGGCATCCAACAGGGATGGCGGGTAGGAGTCGATTAGGTATGGAACAGGTGTTGAAGAACAGCCTGACCAAACAAGGCATCCTGGCGGGAGTCCTTGTCCAAGCAGTAATGGGCTGTGAAGGTATGAACCGAGGCCCAGGTGGCTGCTCGACAGATGTCGTCGATAGACACAGAGTGCAGATGAGCCATTGAAGCTGCCATGGCTCTCACATTGTGAGCTGTGACATGGCCCTCCAGAGGAAGATTCTTACTCTGATAGGCGAAGGAAATACACTGAGCAATCCAGTTAGACAGTGTTCTCTTGGAGACTGGAAGTTCCAAATGAGAAGGATCAAACGCAACAAAGAGTTCAGAGGACTTTCTATGTTGCTGTGTTCTTTGTATTTTATTTATTTATTTATTTAATGGTATTTCTATCCTGCCTTTTCCTTTAATCAAGGCGGTTGTAAGTAAAAAGCTAAAGCTCTTTTACAGTCCAAAGTATGAAGGTTCCTTTCTGCATTTGATGCATGAGGCTTTGGAAAGAACACAGGTAGGTAGACCACTTGGTTTAGATAAAAAGGTGAGACCACCTTTGGCATAAAGTGTGGATGAGTCCTAAGGACTACCTTGTCATGATGGAACCTTGTATAAGGTGGATCAGCTACTAGTGCTTGCAACTCACTGATGCGACGTGCTGATGTGATTGTAATGAGAAAGATAACCTTCCAAGAAAGGAATTTCAAGGAGGTAGTAGCTAAGGGTTCGAAAGGTGGCTTCATGAGCTGGTCCGATTCTTTTTAACATCTTAGTTAGTGATATAGCGGAAGGGCTTTCAGGTAAGGTTTGCCTCTTTGCGGATGATACCAAAATCTGCAATAGAGTAGACACCCAAGAAGGGGTAGATAACATGAGGAGGGATCTAGCTAAGCTTGAAGAATGGTCTAGAATTTGGCAGCTGGGATTTAATGTTAAAAAATGTAAGGTCATGCATTTGGGCTGCACCAATCCAAGGGAGCAATATAGTATAGGGGGTGAAGTACTTTTGTCCACTAAAGAAGAGCGGGACCTAGGCGTGGTTGTGTCTGATGATCTTAAAGTAGCTAAACAGGTAGAAAAGGTGACAGCAAAAGCTAGAAAGATGCTTGGGTGCATAAGGAGAGGAATGGCTAGCAGAAAAAAGGAGGTGATAATGCCTCTGTATAAGTCTTTGGTGCGACCTCATTTGGAGTATAGTGTGCAATTCTGGAGACCGCACCTTCAAAAGGATGTGAACAGGATGGAGTCGGTGCAGAGGGTGGCTACTAAAATGATTAGTGGTCTTCATCATAAAGCATATGAGGACAGACTGAAGGATCTTAATATGTACACCTCAGAGGAAAGGCGGGATAGAGATGATATGATTGAGATGTTTAAATACCTCCGTGGCATAAATGTTCAGGAAGAGAGCCTCTTTCAATTGAAAGCAAGTTCTGCTACGAGGGGACATGGGATGAGGGTGAAGGGAGATAGATTCAGGAGTGATATGCGGAAATATTTCTTTATGGAAAGAGTAGTGCATCCGTGGAATAGTCTCCCAGTGGAGGTGGTAGAGATGAGGACAGTAACTGAATTCAAGAAAGCATGGGACAAACACAGAGGATCTCTAAAGGTAAAAAGGGGACTGTTGTAGTTGTTATGGAAGGACAGACTAGATAGGCCATGTGGTCTTTTTCTGTCGTCATATTTCTATGTTTCTAAGAACCAAATTTAAGTCCCATGCCATAGGAGGTGGCTTAATGGGAGGCTTAGTTAGAAGACCTCTCATAAATCTTGCTATAAGAGGATGGGAGGAAATGGGTTGTCCATTTAGGGGCTTGAAGGAAGCTGCAATAGCACTCAAATGGACCCTCACTGAGTTAGTCTTAAGTCCTGCATTGGATAAATGAAGGAGATACTCCAGTAATGATTCCAGAGGTATGTCAATGGGGTTAAGACCCTTCTGCGAACACCATACGGTAAACCTTTTCCACTTGAAAGCATAAGAGCATCTTGTGGAAGGCTTCCTGGAAGCATAAAGGATATACTTTATTTGCTGAGGGAGGTTAAGACATGGAGATCTAGGCCTTCAGCAATCAAGCCCTCAGACGCAGAGACTGGGGATTGGGATGCCATAACATTCCATCCTCTTGAGACAGGAGATCTGGAGCAGACCCTAACTCCAGGGAGGGAGCTTGAGAGAGATGTAGAAGCAGAGGGTACCACACTTGCCGTGGCCAATGTGGAGCTATGAGAATCATATGGCCTCTGTCTCTCCGAAGCTTGAACAGGGTTTTGGGAATTAGGGGAATGGGTGGAAAGGCATACAGGAAGTCTTGACCCCAGTAAAGGAGGAAAGCATCCCTGGCCTGAGCCCCCTGAGCCGGAATTCTGGAACAGAATCGGGGAAGTCTGGCATTCCACGGACTTGCAAAGAGGTCTATGTCCGGGGTTCCCTAATTTCGAAAAATCTTGGCCACCTGGTCTGCATGCAGAGACCACTCATGTGGAAGCAGAACTCGACTGAGTCTGTCTGCCCAAGAGTTTTGTATGCCTGGAAGATACACTGCCAGGAGATGAATCTGATGTTCTCTGGCGAGGGCCCATAGTCGCAAAGCTTCATTGGAAAGTGACAGAGAGCCTGTTCCCCCCTGCTTGTTCACGTAGAACTTGGCTACTTGATTGTCCGTATGAATGAGGACTGTGTTGTAGCTGAGCAGGGTGTGGAACACTCGAAGAGCAAGGAATATTGCTCTGAGCTCCAGGAGATTGATGTGTAGATGAGTCTCCTGTGGAGACCAGGTGCCTTGGGTGGAGAGGTCTTGCAGATGAGCTCCCCAACCCATCGGAGAAGCATCTGTTGTGAGAGTTGCTTGGGGTAAGGGTTGTTGAAAAGGGGACCCCGGCAACAGGTTTTGAGTGGATTTCCACCACTGGAGGGACAAAATAAGGCGACCTGTGTTTGCTATTTTGTCTGACAGGCATCCTGATGCCTGGGTCCATTGGGAGGATAAAGTCCACTGGGCTGCCCTCATATGGAGGCGAGCATAGGGAACCACATGCACAGTAGATGCCATATGGCCTAGTAGTTGTAGCATTTCTTGGGCAGTGAGATGAGGCTTTAGCACTGCCTGAGAAGCTAGCTGCAACGTGAAGGCAACGGCCCTGGGGGACATAGGCCCTTGCCTTTCTGGTATCCAGCAAAGCTCCTATAAATTCTAAAGACTGAGTGGGAGTTAGACTGGACTTTGGTATGTTTATTACCAGACCCAAATACTGAAGGATACGCATTGTGCAGGATAGAGAAGTCCTGGCCTCTGACTCTGTTGGGGCTCGAATGAGCCAGTCGTCTAAGTAGGGGAAGACAAATATCCCTAGAGTGCAGAGAAATGCTGCTACCACAGCCATGCATTTCGTGAATACCCTTGGTGCTGAGGCCAGGCCAAATGGAAGCACCCTGTATTGGTAGTGCTTTTCTTGAAAAAGGAACCGAAGGAACCTTCTGTGAGTTGGATGGATGAACATGGGTGTACGCATCCTGACCTAGTGACCTCCTGACCTAACAGGTTGATGAGAGAGGTCGGAGAATTGAACTGCCTTATCATTGTAGGAGGGGGCATGCTTGAAAAATGAAGCTTGTATCCCTCTTTTATAATGGAGAGTGTCCAATGCTCTGCTGTTATTTGCCCCCATCTGGGGGCAAAGTGACACAACCTTCCTGGAATGGTGGAAGGCTCTGGTCCAATGAGAGCCAGGAAGGCTAAGTTCTCTAGCTGAAAGTCAAAGGCCTTGTGGAGGCTGAGACTGCTGGGACGGCTGAGGCTTAGCAGTCTTTGCTTTTCTTTGTTTGGGTGGTTGCTGAACTTTCCTGACAAGCTGACCTGCAGAACGTCCCTGCTGAGAATAAGCAGGATAATACTTTTTCTTTTTAGAAAAGAATGGTTTCTTAAAAGATTTCTTTCTTGCAGGATCAGCTGTGGACTTGGACAATCTGTCCAAGGTGGAGTTGTCAGCATCCAACTCATTGGCCTTTTCCTGCCAATCTTTACCAAACAGGTTCTCACCAGTACAAGGAATATTTCCCAGTTTATCTTGTACCCAGAGCTCCAGATTAGATGCCTGGAGCCAAGCAATTCTACGTGCACCTATGGCAATGGCAGAGGTTCTGCTTATGCACTCAAAAGAGTCAAAAGCTGCACGGTTGACAAATTTAGAAACATCTTGGGCATGTTTGACCAATGTGACAAAATCCTGTCTTCTATCCTCCGGAAGAAGAGGACTCAAAGTCTCTAAATCACCTGTGACTTCCTTCAGGAACATTCCCATATATAGACTATAGGAACTGATCCTGGCAGAAAGCATGGAAGCTTGGAAGACACGATGTCCAAAAGCATCCAAAGTTCTGCACTCACGTCCTGGAGGATTAGAGGCATGCCTCTTTGCACTTTTGATCCTTCTCATAGCTGTTTCCACTACAATAGAGTGGTGAGGAAGCTGAGTTTTCTGGAAATAAGGACAAGGAGGGACTTGATACATTCAGTCTACGAGAATGAGGAGAGGTGGTAAGAGGTGTCTCCCACATTCTTAACATGAGATCATGCAAGATCTCATGGATGGGCAAGGTAGCTGCCTCCTTAGGAGTTTTAGGATATTGTAAAATTTCCAACTCCTTTGCTCTGGGCTCTTTTTCAGGTGCCACAGTAATGGACAGACCTCAAGCCACCTCCCTGATGAAATCCTGAAAGGAAATGTCCTCTGGAGGAGACATCCTACGTTTAGGGGAGGAAGGCTCCTCTGGGAGAAGTATTCCCGCATCGACAAACCGTCAGAATCCTCAGATTTCTCTGAGGACTCAAAGTATCTTCTGTCAGGATGCCCTTGAAGAGCCCGATACCCGTACTGACCGAAGTCGGTACAGGGAGTAATCGGTACCGGAGTATCGGTACTGGAAGGCATCGGATGACTGGGTGCCGGCGATGCAGACACCGATATCGATGTCAATGCTATCGGTACCGGTACTGATACCGGTGCCGGTACCGGTTGAAAAGTCTGACGTGGTTTCGAGGGCGTCGATGCTGCAAGGAGAGCCGCCAGACTGCGCTCAATAGCCAGGAATCTCTGGTCTATCGACGCTGCCGATGCCTGGATGTCGGTACCGGAGAAGACCGCCGGTACCCCAGAGCATGGCACCAGTAGTTCTGCCGAGGTCGAGGCCTCGAGAACATCCTGGAGCCCCGATAATGCTTTGGAAGCCAAAGCCTCCCGCCGGGGCAATTTTGACGGTGTAGAATCCTCAAAGGCAACGCCAGAGGCATCTCGATGCTTAGTAGGAGATCTACCCTTTGAGGACCGGCTAGACTTATGTTTAGTTACCTGAGATCCACAGGAGGAAGACGAAGCCCTGGAAGACGTTGATTTCACCGAAGCTGCATCAGAGGGAAACAGGGTACTGAGCTTGGTGGCTCGGTTCTGTCGACCTCTCTTGGACATCATGGCACAGGCCATACACTCCGAGATGGAATGGTCAGGACCTAAACATTTCAGACACCACTCATGGGTGTCGGTGACAGAGATGGTACCGCCACACTTGGTGCACTTTTTAAAACCCGAGGAGGGTTTTTCCATTATGGAAAAAATCTTGGGCCTAAGGCCCAAAATGGCGCGTGCACCTGGAAAAAATTGGAAAGTACTAAGAATTTATTTATTTTTTTTAAAGAAAAGAAAGAAAAACCGGCGGTACCGGTAAAGCGTCGAGGAAGGCAGACGTGACCACAAAAAAGAAGGAAAATTTTCTGCGGTGACAGGAACACGACCTGCTGGCTCCGCGGAAAACAAAGAACTGGAGAGAGGCAGTTGGGAAAGGCGGGAAGGCAGCATGCAGGCGCTGTGGATGCTCCCAAAAGCTTTCTAATTGGACGCTGGGGAGCGTTCCCACGCAGGCTCCATCGGTACCAACGATATCCATATGTGATGACTACATTCCTGCTTGTTCCTGGAGATACTCTGATACTCATATGCGGGGCTCTTTCATTAATAAATGAGGGCCATGGGTAAGTGTTAATAGGTAGTAGATGATTGCACTCTATACCATTGCTTACCTTCTCAGAAAAGCCCTGGGTATTTAGCTAATAATCAAGTGAGTTAAAAATCCAGTCAAGCTCCAGCAATAGATAAAGCCAAGAGAACTATTTAGGGAGGTTAAAAATTTAGTAGGATGAGAAAATGTGGTAGACTCAGTGGAGGATCAAGAAAAAGAGACTGAGAAATTAGCTGAGCTTTCTGTGCAAAAGGTAGAAAAGTTAAAAAGTCAATTCCAAAAAAGAATGAGATTGAAACAATCTTGTTGATAAAATAGCATAGATTGATGATATAGAGATAAGATTGGATTCGTTCTATGAAATAACGAAGGAGAGAGTACGAGTGTTACTTAAAACTCTAAATACTGTACAATCCATTCTCCCTTGGATCCAGCTCAACTGCTGTTTCCAAACAATTGTTGAAAGATTTAGTTCATTCATCCCTTTATATTTAAAAGAAGCCATGATCTGTCCTATAAAAAGAATGCTGAGAATTTTCATCCAATTTCTAATTTGCCCATGTTTTCCAAATTGATAGAACCTGTTTCCGACTTAGTGGATTTATTGAAGATGATAATTTGTTAGATTTAGGTCAATGTGGCTTCTGTGTAGGTGGTGATACTGAAATGTTGCTAGTAACATTGTTAGAACAGCTGTATTATCATTTTGATAAAGGCAGATCAGTTTTTTTTAATATCGTTAGACATGTCAGCCACTGTTTATTTAGTACAAATAGATATTTTAATTGAGGGGTGTTTGCAAATAGGTACCAGAGGGGCAGCTTTGCAATGGACTGACTTCTTCATTTATTTATTTATTTACATATATTCTCTTATATACTGTGCTATTCTGCATCAGTGCAGTTTACATTGAACAAACTGAAATTACATTGAACAGGGCATTATAACTTGGAGATAACTATTTTACAGGGAACATGGGCTATGGAGGGTTATGTGGCTTGCCCAAGACCACAAGGAGCACCTGTGGGACTAGAAACCCCAGTCCTTCCAGCCCAAGGTTGCTGTCCTCTAGTGGGATTTGAACCCCTGACCTTCTGGCCTGAAGTACCTTGCCCCAACCACTAGGCCACTCCTCCACTCCACTCCTCATGTCTAATACGAGCTTTAAGGTTAATTGTGGTAAACTTTCCTCAGAAAAATATTATTGGTCATGGGGAGTATTGCAATGTCCTCCCCTGTCACCATTATTGTTTCATATTTATTTGCAAACATTAGGAAAAATAGTTCAGAATGTGGGCATGGAAATCTATACTTATGCAATGATATACAACTGATTGCCCCACTAGAGATGTGACACAAGCAGTAGATAGAATAAGTAACTGCGGGAGATGAAACGCTGGTTAGATTTAAGTGGCAAGACATATAACCTAACCAGGGACAATACAGACACAGACCAGAAGCAGAACCTGGGAAATCTTGCTACTGTCCATTGTGTATAGGCAGCGGAATGGCGTGGGCCACAGAGATCATGGCCCACCAATTTTTTGCCAAACATAGCATCAGCAGCAAAAGTGCATGGGAGCATGGCTGGAGATGAATATGTTTGGCCTCTCCAAACAAAAAGGTGTTCTGTTGCCCCTGCCTCCATATACAATGAAATTTTATTTTACTTTTCAAACTGTCACTCTGAAAATTATCTCAACTTGTCTTTTTTTCCTATCTTAACTACCAAATGTACTACTTCAGCAACACATGCCAATAAAGTTATCTGACTGAATCCGTGCCTGAATCGCCATACAAAGTGGGAACTGGGCTTTACTAACACCTTCCCACAGGGCTTTGGATTTTGCTATGTTCATTTTAGAGTTTGATATCTTATTCTGTAACTGTCTCCCGCACATCTGGCATCTTGAACAAAGCTACTCTTGCCATCTGTGGTGAGGAAACCACTTCTGAACCTAGAAATACACAGGAAAATGAGTCCTGTCACTTTAAGGCAGAATGTATCAAGGGTTTCCCTAGTAACCAAGAGTCTGTGACTCAGAGAATAGTCATCCCTAAGCCCCGCCCACAGCAGCACGTCAGGGAGAAGCTTGACCCTAGTCACATGTGCTGGGAGCAAGGTGTGGCTCAGGAGGAAGGAAAGTTTAAAAAGCTGATATGCAGTAACACAGATAGAAGAGGAATGAGAAGTGGTAAGAAGGTGCCACTCTTGAGATGGAGAAGCAGCACGGGAAGAGAAGGACAAGGAGAAGGACAAGGAGAAAGAGAAGGAGCATGGAGAGCAAGTGAGAGAGTGCTTGCAGAGCATGAAAGGCAGAGTGTAAGAAACACTGGAAGCCAAAGAGAGAAGCTTGATGAGAGATTGCCAAGCACAGCTGAGGGAGCAAGGCACGAGAGGCTGGTGCAAGCAAACGAAGGTGCTGCAGCTGAGAGACAGCATGACTGGCTTGCAGAGCAGAGAGAGTTTCTAAATACCTCAGAATCAAGGCAAGTGTGTCCTTCTCAATTCCTAGACAGGAAATGCCCACGAGAATTAGCTATAGAAGGGAAAGCTAATTCTAGTTATAGACAAAGTACCAGGATAAAGGGAGAAAGCTTATCCAAGCACCAAGTAGCTCACTTAACAGAAGAGCTACTGCAAAAGCAGGCTCTACTTAAGAAGTTAAATGAACTAATAGAGAAAGAAAATAGCCAGCTCTCTGTTCAGATACCTTTTGATGTAAGTGAGAGAGATAGTGTAGAGGAAATGGACATAACAAGTGTGGAGAACAGTACCATGGATTTACAATGTGCTATATGTCAGGTCTCTGATGTGGAAGAGTCCTAGAGAGCAATTGTATGTATGCCGTGCTTAGGAAGCAGCCTAATTCTGAAGACGTCACAACTGAAAGAAACAGCTGAGTTCAACTGATAAGGTTGAGAGCTGGATGTAAATGTTCAAGGGACATTTAAAAGTTTATTTTGCTGCAAGAAGTTTGTTCCTGCAAAGGAGAAAACATTTAAAAGTTTAAAAGTTTTGGAAAGTGACAATTTTTGAGTTACAAGCAAAAGCTGTGCCTGTTTCTTTGAAGTTTGGAATAGAAAGCAAAGTTGTTCCTGGTTTCTTTTTGAAGCTGTACTGTGGATTAAAAACCTCCTTTATATAATTTACCCCTCGCGTCCTGTGTATGAAGGAACCCCTGAATACATTGAATAAAATTCTCTGTCTTACGCCTGAACCCTTGAGTCACAACTCCTTGCTTTAATATAGGACTACAATTCCCAGCAGCCCTCCTGGCAGCCATTTTGAGGGAATCTTATTTTAAAGCCAAAAGGCGACCTCACCTGCTACCAGTTACCTACCTGGCCAGGCGGGGGCGACACATCTTACTGGGCAGACTAGATGGACCATACTGGTCTTTATCTGCCGTCATTTACTATCTTACTATGAAAGTGCTCTCATCTGCTTATGCCGTCACTTCACTAACACCTGCAGTTATATTCCCTCCTGGGTGGACAGGAATCCCCTGGATATCCTTGTGCATTTGTACCTCCCTTAACAAAGGATCAATAGAGAAGACAAACAGCAAGAGGCTATGAGAGCAGCCTTGTCTGACTTCTGACTGATCCTAAACCCCTCTCTCAAGCAGTCACTGGCAACAGAGATAGAGACACGTAGCAGAGCACTAAGAGGGTACATTTAGAAAGGCCTGCAGCATTAACATGCACGTTTCTACTTGTCTTTCATGCCTACTTTCTAAAGACAAGTACGCACAAACTTCTCTTTCTAAAACAGAGGCATAAAGGGTCAGAAACACATGTCATATCTACGTATCATCACTTCCACTAGCCCTATGGCTATGTAAATGCCCACACCAGAATGCTTCAAGAATGCACGTAATTTATAATATTTCATAATTTATGTACATACTTACACGCTCTAAGTATGTTCTACCCAAGCTCTGCTTATGCACACACCACAGTGAAAGTTCGCACCATTGGACATATTCTTACAGAATGTCGACTGGCTAAAATATGCACATAAAAACTCATTTACATAGTAACATACATATGGAAGAAAAGGCCTGGCAATCTACTTCCAGTGATACATTACCAAGAAAACCCAGAGGCAGATGGGTCTCTAGAAGTCAGCACTGACTCGACGGCATTAAAAAAAAAATTACATACATAGTATATGATGGCAGATAAAGACCAACATGGTCCATCTAGTATGGCCAGCAAAGTGGCAAGAGTAGGGGCACCTGCTGCTCCATGCAGGTCACCCCTCCCCATGCCTTTGTTTAAGGGTGTACCCACCACTCCATGCAAGTCACCCCTATTTGTTGAGATAGCAGAGATAGTTAAGTTTATTTTGATTTTATCCTGTTGCTATAAAGGGATCCACTATGTCTGTCCCATGCCATTTTGAATCCTGGATAAATCACTAATATACCATAGAAACATAATTTATTTTATTTATTTATTTAAAAGGATTTATATCCCGCTTTATCCTAGAATCAAAGTGGTTTTCACTGCAAACCAATCAGGTTGAATAGTGTGGGGGTGTCGGCATGCAGTGGTTGTGAAGGTATGAAAAAGGCCATATGGCCTATCTAGTCTGCCCTTCCATACCATCTACTATAGTCCCTTTTTTTTCCTTTAGAAATCTTGTGTTGGTCTCATGCTTTCTTGAATTCAGTTACTGTCCTGGTCTCTACTTCCTCTACAAATCTACCACTAATACTCCTGAGTCTATCACCTTTTACCCTCATCCTATGTCCCCTTACTTTCAATTGAAAGAGGCTCTCCTCCTGTGCATTTATGCCACAGAGGAATCTAAACGTCTCTATCATATCATATCAGACCTGTAAATGCCACTATGTAGGATATTCTAACATGGTTAGTGCTGCTGAAGGTGTGCCAGGGCAGAGAGGAGGTGGCACCTGTCAAACTGTGCAGCGGCGATATTGAGCTGCTGCCTGGTTAGCCTCATGGCAATATTCAATGCCATGAGGCTAACCTGATGCTGGTGAAAGAGGTGGAGCTGTATCCGAGTAGGCGCCTCTCAATGGATGCTGAAGTGGAGGGAGTGAGCTTATGCTTGATAAATATCTATAGTCCACAGGCCAAAGGATACAGGAAGGAATTGTGTAAAATCCAGACCCCTGATGTTTGAAGGTGACTAATGAGAGGGGAGCAGTCTGGTTCGGGGCTTACACTCTAATGCTCCTGGTTATGAAAAAACAGAGGGGATGACCACTCTAGCCACCTTACTGGGCAGACTAGATGGGCCATACTGGTCTTTATCTGCTGTCATTTACTATGGGGGGAGGAGATAGCAGTGCTAGCCGCCAGCACTGACTAACAGAGCTAGTCAATGGTGCTGAAAGTTAAATCTGGATAATCAATGCCGGGGTCATATCTCCCCATAGTAAATGACGGCAGATAAAAACCAGTATGGCCCATCCAGTCTGCCCAGTAAGGTGGCTAGAGTGGTGGTGTCTGCCGCACCATGCAGGTCACCCTCTCTATGTTTCTTTATAACCAGGAGCATTAGGGTGTAAGCCCCGAACCAGACTGCTCCCCACTCATTAAAGTCACCTTCAAACATCAGGGGTCTGGATTTTACACAATTCCTTCCTGTCTCCTTTGGCCTGTGGACTATAGATATTTATCAAGCATAAGCTCACTCCCTCCACTTCAGCATCCATTGAGAGACACCTACCTGGATACAGCTCCACCTCTTTCACCAAAGTCAGGCTCGTAGAGGAAAACAGAATCGCCAGTGCACTGTATAAGTCCTGAGAGACTGTCTTTCCACTCCCGCATAGCGATAGCTATTTCTTTCAGGCAACACAGTCTGGTCTCCAGCAAGAAGCATATGTCCCATCTCTCTTTCCTCAGGCAGTCATATACTGCGTTTTATGATTTGCTTCGCTTAATACTGTTAATATTGCAGATGACAATGGTGAGGAGGTAACTTCCCTCACTACAGTGTGGCCAGACTTTAACAGTGGAAGTTTATTTCCTCTTTGTGCTGCTTCTCTTGTCTATAACCTCTTCCTATGGCAAGGATGAGCTTCTCTTGAAGGCCACGGAGGACAAGTCCATGTTCACACTCTCAGATTCAGTGGTGAATTGTGCCCCTCTGTACTGTCCTCAGAGGGTGTGCTGTCTCCTTCTAAGATGGGATGGGGTTCTCCTCAATCTGCAGTGGCTCAAAGCAGTTAGAAATGGAGGTAAAACTTCCAGAAGTCAGAGACCTCTCTTTCCTTCTTCTTTTCAACTGTTTGAGATTTTTCCTTGCTGTTTTATTGGTTTCTTTTTCTCTTTCTTGACACTAATGAAAGGAAGGGATTCAGACCACATTAAGCTGTTGTAAGGAATTGGAAAATCAGCCCAGAAGGTACTTTGCTCTAATATGTCAGAAGATTCCTTTATCACTGTCTCAGACTCCAGTGTATCCTGCAAATCTCCTCTCCCCAGGATCACTACAGTGAGGAAAGGGGGATGGTTCTGCTGCCCTAAGCAACCTTTAACCATGAGCTCCCCCCAGGAGCCTCAGGGGTTTGCTGCATCATTTCTCTCCTCCCCCCCCCCCCCCCCGTGGGCCTCCTCCTCAAACCTTCGTGGGGGGGGGTACAGATTTGGTTGTAAAGTCCCTCGGTCCCTTCTGTACATTTTACACTCACCCCCTACCGCAGCAATCACTCCAGGGGCGGCCTGACCATTAGACAAACTAGGCAGTCATCTTGGGCAGCAGCTTCTGGGGGACAGCAAAGAGCAGGGCATTCAAAAGTAAACAGATTCGGACACCCAGGAGAGGCATTAGGCTTAAAGTTTGCCTAGGGTGCCAACACCTTCAACCAGCTACGGGCTGGCCCTGGATCATTCCTCAGCATTAGGCCACTTGAAGCATTTTTTTAAAAAAAAGTATTCCTAGCTCACCTTGGTCATGCCAGACCTGTGCCAAGTCTACTTGCCAGATGCAACCAAGTCCAGCCGCAGCAGCCCCAAAGTAGTCACCAGTCTTGCACTTAACAGCCTCCCTGCTTCTCCTGTTACTCTTCTCTTATTGCCTATACTCCTGCCTGCCCCAAGCCATGCACTCTGGAGCCAAATCACTGCTCCACTGGAACGTCTTTTAGTATGCATCCAGCATGAAAAGCAATTGAATCTTCAAGAAGCCTCGTGCACATGCATGTGGCCCTACTGCCCATGGAGGTTCAGCACCAGCATGGCCTATTTGTTCACAATTTCCACACCTTTCAAGCACTTCTGTATCTGCCCAGAGTGGAAGAAACAGCATTTCTCTCTTCCAGTCATAAAGCCTTATCAATGAACGCAATGCAACTATTACAAGAAACATAGGGCACGATATTCATTTAGGCAGGCTAGGCACCGCATCACCCTGCCCGCCAACCCCCTTAACCCGGATTTTCATTTCCGCAGTGACAGAAATGAAAATCCGGGTCTAGCCGCGCTGCCACCCACCCCTGTGATAATTGTAACTTTATAGGTGCTTAAACCTCTTAAAGGAAAGGAGGTACCATATTCACTCTCAGGTGCAGCTGTTCATCCTCATCAAGCATATATTAAGGACCTGAGATTAATTAAGTTTGAGGTGAACAAAGATCAATAAAAATATTAGGTATAGTTTTATTAATATAAGAATCCCCAGCAAACCTTAGTAAGTAAACAACTTTAACACCTAAACACAACACAACCTTAAAACTAACATGTAGACAGCAGTCCAGCAGTGAGATGGGGGTTTTCCAGTCTTTTGCACTGAGTGTCACATGTATGATTTTCTCTCAGTTGGTGAAGGGACTTCTGTGTGCACTAAGGGTAAGGAGCTCTTTGCTCTCAAGGAACGAGTCCAATCTCTGGAGGCTAGAGTAGCAGACTTGGAGGACATAAGGAAGACAGAGACGAGACCTACAGGGATGTAGTATTGAAGTCTGTCAGATGGCTGCCTGGGTGAGAATCTTCACAGTCTTGGCAAGTGCATATATCTATATGATTTGCAAGGGATTGTGGGCAATGCAGTTCATTCACACCAGACACAGCTACTCACAATAATTAGTTGTGCTTTAGGGTAAAGCCAATAAGATATTTATTTATGGGGTTATTTCTCCCAACACAGATATGCTTGCTAGCACATAAATCAGGTTACTTGCTTTCAGTGTTAAACTTGGAAAAACAAAATTAAGAAAACAACATTTGAACTTGTCAGGCAATCAAAGCAAAAGAAATAAGACCTGGTTGGCAACAAACTGGTCTTTTCTGTAGGCTTTAGCTAATATTCTCTTAGCAATATATCAAACAACAAACAAAAGCCACAAAGAAAGGAAAAACCGTTCTTCTCAGGTTAACTTCTTGTATCTTCCCACATAAATTCAGAAGTGATTCTCTCAGAGCCCACAAGCAATTAGGTAAGGCTCAATTGCTAGCAGTTATCCAGCTGAAACCCCTTAGCTGGCTTGCTTTCTACTGCGTGGCTAGAAATCCTACACAGGAGCTTTTCTGAGTAGATTAAAGAACAAGTTTGTATTTCTTTGTGATGGTTGCTGTACTTTATAACAGAAAATCACCAAAGGAGTTTAGACAGAGAGCAGTCCATGTAAACAGATTCTTCATCTGCTATCACCCCCTCTTCTTCAACAAGCATGGGTTCAATATCATCGATTGGCACAGATGAATCTCCCAATGGAGCACTTTCAGGAGAATACTTGTTTCCCTGCTGTCTTTTAAGGTTATAGCTAGGGCATAGATCAGTGTTCATACCTGAGCTTCCATTGCTGTTAGAGTTCCTCTCTATATAGCCTGGCCAGTATGTAGTCCAGTTCTTATGTCCAGCCTTCCAATCCAGATCCCTGGACACTGGATCTCTCTTCACATACCTTCTGGCACGGGTCTTAGGGTCCCTTCCACGTGCAGCCGTCTCCCTCACAGGTACCGTCTGGAGATTCCTAGCTCTGCAGCACCATTCCTCTGGCTTTCCCCAGTCCAATGGTGTATGCTGGCCCTTGGAATGCCTCCCAGTATACGTACTGCTCTGGACTCTTCTAGACCTCTCAAAGGCTTTTCTCTTCCTTCTTCCAAAGGGTTTCTTTCCCTCTCTGTCCGTCTGGTTTGGCTTCTGCTTCTGATGATCCTTCTGATGATGAAGATGATCAAGCTCAAGCTGATTCTCTGTAGAATAAACTCTACCTTTATTCTGCTTAGATGAGTGCTCCCCCCTAATACAGCGCAGCTGTGCTGAATCAGGCCCTGCCCTTTGAGATGAGTGCTTAGGGATTACCTCATAGCCCTCCTGATTGAACACACGTTACCCCACTTCAGCTCCTCTAATGGCTGTTGGAAACCTGGTGCATTCTGGGACTGGTAGTCTTTTATGGGAAAATTCTGTTTTCTTATTTCTACCAGAACTGACAGGTTGCTTGTTCAGAGTTACTTCACCTTTTCTATAGCTCCTTCCTGAGCTATGATAAGCTTCCTTATCACATACCCCCCTGCTTAAGTTATTACGGACTGGTGTCACTGGTGAAACTTCTTCTCTACAGTCCGTAATACGGGAAAGAGCATCCGCATTCTTGTGTAACTTCCCAGCACGATGTTCAACTTGAAAATCAAATGCCTGTAAGGCCATGTACCAGCGTGTCAACCTGGCATTGTGGTTCTTCATTTGCTGCAACCACTTAAGTGGGGCATGGTCTGTGACCAACTGGAACTTTCTCCCTGTAAGGTAAAACCTTAACGCCTCCACTGACCACTTAATAGCTAAACATTCTTTTTCTATTGTGGAATACTTTTGTTCAGCTGGTGACAACTTCCTGCTCAGGTACATCACAGGATGCTCCTCCCCTTCATGACACTGGGATAGAACCGCTCCTAGCCCTACATCCGATGCATCAGTTTGAACCAGAAAGGGTTTCTTGAAGTCCACCCCTTTCAGTACCGGTCCTGTACACAATTTTCCTTTTAGGACTGAAAACGCTTTTTCAGCTTCAGGTGACCACTTTAGCTGGTTTGGACAATTCTTCCGCAGCATATCCGTGAAAATTGCACTTTTCTCTGCGAATTGCGGTATAAACCTGCGGTAGTATCCAATAAGTCCTAAGAAACTTCTTAGTTGTTTCTTTGTTGTTGGAGGAGGAAAATTCCTGATGCTATCTACTTTACTCATTAGAGGTTTAATGTTTCCTCTTCCCACTAGGTGGCCCAGGTATTTTACCTCCCTATTTGCAAAGGCACACTTCTTCGGGTTTAAAGTGATTCCTGCTTGCTTCATGGAGCACAAGACTGCCCTGATCCTCTTTAGATGCTCCGCCCAGGTGTTACTATGGATTATGACATCATCCATATATGCAAAAGCATAATTTTGGTGGGGTCGAAGTACCTGATCCACTAACCTTTGGCAGGTAGCCGCTGCTCCATGCAGTCTGAAAGGCATCCTCTTGAACTGGAAAAGGCCAACGGGGGTGCTGAACGCAGTCTTCGGCTTCGACTCCCTGGTGAGAGGAATTTGCCAATATCCTTTTGTCATATCAAGGGTGGTTAAGTATTGAGCCTGTCCCAGCTGGTCCAACAGCTCTTCAATTCTTGGCATTGGATATGCATCAAAAACTGATATTGCGTTTACCTGCCGGAAGTCAATACAAAATCTTAAAGATCCATCAGGCTTCGGCACCAGGACTATGGGGCTATTCCAGGGACTCTTTGACTCCTCTATTACTCCCATGTCCAACATCTCCTGGACTTGTACCACTACTTCCTGTCTCTTGGCTTCAGGCAAGCGATATGGCCTTTGACGAATTAATTTCCCCGGTGGAGTTATTTCATGGGCAACCAAATGTGTCTCCCCAGGTATGGGTGTCAACACATCTGGAAACTCTTAGAGCAATTTCCTAATTTCTTCCTGTTGTACCACTGTCAGGTCCTCACCTATTTGGGGCTCTGATTTTTCTTTACAATCAGATACCTGGGGTCCCAAATCTTCCTCTTCATTCACCTCCCTCTCTCGGGCACAGGTGGCAGCTAGGCTTTAACCCCTTTGACGTCAGTAGAACCAAAGCCTTTGGTTCCACGCTCAGAATCTTCCAGGGATGTGACCTCCTCCACAGGTGGAAAACCCAGCCTCTCACAGATCAATTGGGCAATTCTGTCTCCTGTCTTCACGTGATAATCATTCTGTCCAAAGTTAAACAACAGAACTTTAATATTGCCCCTGTAATCGGGATCAATTACTCCCGCACCCACATCGATGAAATATTTAAGGGCTAATCCGGACCTTGGGGCTACTCTCCCATAGCATCCAATAGGTATTTCCACTTGGAGACCGGTGTCAACTAGGGCTCTCCCTTGGCTAGGTACAGTCACATTTTCTATGCTGCACAGGTCAAACCCAGCAGCTTGAGGGGTTGCCCGCTTAGGAGCTTGGGCCTTCTCTGTGACCCTATGGTACTTTAGGACGAATGTCTGCTTTGGGGTAGCTTGGTCTTCTGGACGCTTAACCATCTTTTTAGCTGGGGTCTGAGGACTTCCAAATAAAGGCCCGGGAGCTATTACCGTTAAACCTTCTCCCTCCTTCTTTCCTAGTCCTTCCACTAGACCCTGCTTAAATCTTGGCCAGTCTCTTCCTAGAACCAAATCAAAGGGTAGCCGAGGCACCACTGCTAACAGGACTTCCTCTTGTTCCCCCAGGCACTTAACCTTTAGCCTATAGGTGGGATATGATGTTGCAGCACCATGAATGCATATGATGTGAACTTGGCTTTCAGGGGTTCTAGGCACAAATCCTTCTTGGGCCTCTATCCTCTTCCAAAGCCTTTTTGACATCATACTCTGGTCTGCCCCAGAGTCTAACAAAGCATTTGTGGTAATTCCTTGCACATCAACCATCAAAAGAAATCCTTCTTTGGGCTGTTTTAAATCCACCCCCATTAAGCTAGTGTGTGTCTGGCATCTCTTTTTTTTTTTTTTAATTTATGCAATTTTCAAAATACAACAAGCAAACAACTTGTACAGAAAAGGACCTATTAAGGTCCACAAGTCCACCATACATCAGGCAAGATGGGTCACAAAACAAAGGAAAATTCGTACCCAGCAATTACAAACAGGCAAAACGGACACAAAAGAGAGTGCATAACACACTAACCACAATAAAGGACCACCTAAACAGGGGGCCCAACTTGAGGGAGAGAGGGGGGAAAAGCCAATGGGTCCACCCGTTTTGAATTTATAAAGGAAGCTAATTGGGATGGTTCAAAGAAAATATACCTGTTACCAGATAACTTTACCAAACATTTACAGGGAAATCGCAAGAAAAATAAACCCCCCAACTGCGCAACCCCTGAACGATACATAAGAAACTGCTTCCTCCTTCTCTGTGTTGCTCTCGAGACGTCGGGAAACATTCGGATCTGGGACTCCAAGAACATTTTGCTGGGAGATCTAAAAAATAACTTCAGGAGCCAGTCTCTATCCACTTCAAGAGCGAAGGTCACCAACAGCGTAGCAGTCATCCCCACCGCAGTGCGGGACCGTTCCAAAAAGGTAGAAAGGTCTAAGCTATCCGAAGACATTAACAGGTTTTCTCCTTCACCCTTCAGACCAATCTTTGCAGTCGGCAAATAGAAGGCTCTTGAAATTGGAGGAATAGCATCCACTGAAACCTTCAAAACAGTAACAAGAAACTGTTTAAAAAGTTCCAAGGGAGAAACCGACGGAACTTTAGGAAAGTTTAAAACACGAAGGTTACAGTTTTTTGCACGATTCTCAAGAAATTCCAACCTCCTATGCACTGCCGATAAATCCTTAACTAAAGACTGGGTAACATCTTTTACTTGCCCTAAGGACCCCTCCAAGGAGGCCACTTTGGCACTTATCTCAGTATAAGAAGAATCGAATACTTGCAATTGTTGCCCAAAAAGTTGAAACTGTTGGGAGATAGACTGGAGCTGAGATGTAATATTGAGGTGCATAGTAGAGAAGGCATCCCACAAAGACTCAAAGGAAACAACCTTAGGCTTTTCCAGCAAAAGTGCTCGAGCATCTCCAAATTGCAATGAAGAAGAAGACTTGCGTCTCGAAGAGAGTTCCTCAGAGAAATGTAGAGGCAGAGAGGCTTTATCCTCCACAACCCCCTCAACGCAGACAATCACAGTCGGAGATATCTGTTCCGCTGGACCAATACCCAGACCAACAGACTGCAGCAAGGATTCCTCAGTCGAGCAGCTCACACCTCCTTCCGCTCCTACCGGGGTCCGCTGCAAGATCACCCCATCCGGCTGTGCTGGCGGCATGCGGCTCTCCGGGCTCAAAGATGCCTCCAGCCTCACGGCATCCTGGGACCCTCCTTCCGCCCCCTGGACGCCTAGCGAGGGCACCGGAGTTACAGCACCCCCCCCCCGCGGTCTCCAGGAAAGTGTCCATGGGACCGCGAACCGTCAGTTTCTCCACCGCCGAGTCCTCTGACGCCGCCAACTTCGCCTTCCATTTCCTGCCCTTGTGCGGCATCGAACGGTACCAGCAAAACCAGGAAAAAAGTAAAGGTAAAGGCGTATAACAGACTAGACCCGGAGCTTCACTGGCGTGCGTCCGTTACCGTCGCCATCTTGCCTCTGGCATCTCTTTTTTAAATGTCCCCATTTTCCACATTTCTTTCTACTCCACTGTGTCATCTGGTTTGATACAGTACATTCATTTTCAGAAACATTTTTAATTATTTTCTTTTCTGATACAGCACATCTTGCCTCAGCACCCATCTTCAGAGGGCCACCCATTCTATGGCAAGCCTGCGTGGCTTCCAAGAATCTCTCTGCTAGCATGGTTGCCTCTCCAAGATTTTGGCAATTTTGCTGTATAAGGAAAGTGTGCAAATCTTTAGGGACCGCAGACATAAATTGTTCAAGCATTATAATGTCTAATAACATTTCTACCGTCTTTTGCTCAGGCTCCAACCATTTTACAGATAAACCTCTGATTCTCTGACTCAGAGCCCTGGGTGTTTCACCCACTCTCAATGTAGTAGCTCTAAACATTCGCCTATACTCTGAAATAGACAACCCTAGGCGATCTCTAATAGCAGCCTTTACCTCCTTATAATTCAAAGCCTGGGCTGCTGGCATTGCTCTATAAGCTGCAAGCGCCTCTCCAGTTAATGAGGCTGCCAGCCTTACTGCCCACTGGGTCTCTGGCCATGCTAAAGCTTGTGCCACTCTTTCAAAAGACTCTAAAAAATCATCAACATTATCATCTGGAGTTAGCTTCCCAAAACTAAATGCCCCAATCCCTTGATTGAGTCCCACACTGTCCACATGTGGTGTACCAGTATTTACTGCTGGTCTTGCATCTGTTCCACTTTGGTTCCGCAGTTGAACTAGGGCTTGCACCAGATCAAGCACTGGCCTCTGCTGTTCCATTAAGGCTTTCATAGCAGTGTCCTGAGCCTGCTGTGCTAGCTCCTGTTGCCTGCTAAACTGGGCTGCCATCCAGCTAGCCATCTCTCCCGGATCCATCTTGATCCCTGCAAGAAACAAAGAAAAAAAAACAAAGTGCACCACCTTCCAAACAGGTGTGTTTTTTCCTACTTTTTTTTTTCAATTACCCCTGTGCCTTACTCCCATCCACCACTAGACATGCCCAGGTACTTATTACCTTGTGTCAGTGATGAATCCAGCTCTGCACAGGGTCTTTTCCTCCTGGGACAGCTGCCTGGAACATCCACTTCTCCTCCAAAGTGCAGTTGAGGGAAAATCTTTTTTTCCAGCTTTAAACTTGAACTTTAGTTGTAATCCTCAGCAAGTAAATCCCCTTTGTGCAAAAGCAATCCGAAAAACTACGCCATTTGTCAGACGGCTGCCTGGGTGAGAATCTTCACAGTCTTGGCAAGTGCATATATCTATATGATTTGCAAGGGATTGTGGGCAATGCAGTTCATTCACACCAGACACAGCTGCTCACAATAATTAGTTGTGCTTTAGGGTAAAGCCAATAAGATATTTATTTATGGGGTTATTTCTCCCAACACAGATATGCTTGCTAGCACATAAATCAGGTTACTTGCTTTCAGTGTTAAACTTGGAAAAACAAAATTAAGAAAACAACATTTGAACTTGTCAGGCAATCAAAGCAAAAGAAATAAGACCTGGTTGGCAACAAACTGGTCTTTTCTGTAGGCTTTAGCTAATATTCTCTTAGCAATATATCAAACAACAAACAAAAGCCACAAAGAAAGGAAAACTGTTCTTCTCAGGTTAACTTCTTGTATCTTCCCACATAGATTCAGAAGTGATTCTCTCAGAGCCCACAAGCAATTAGGTAAGGCTCAATTGCTAGCAGTTATCCAGCTGAAACCCCTTAGCTGGCTTGCTTTCTACTGCGTGGCTAGAAATCCTACACAGGAGCTTTTCTGAGTAGATTAAAGAACAAGTTTGTATTTCTTTGTGATGGTTGCTGTACTTTATAACAGAAAATCACCAAAGGAGTTTAGACAGAGAGCAGTCCATGTAAACAGATTCTTCATCTGCTATCACCCCCTCTTCTTCAACAAGCATGGGTTCAATATCATGAATTGGCACAGATGAATCTCCCAATGGAGCACTTTCAGGAGAATACTTGTTTCCCTGCTGTCTTTCAAGGTTATAGCTAGGGCATAGATCAATGTTCATACCTGAGCTTCCATTGCTGTTAGAATTCCTCTCTATATAGCCTGGCCAGTATGTAGTCCAGTTCTTATGTCCAGCCTTCCAATCCAGATCCCTGGACACTGGATCTCTCTTCACATACCTTCTGGCACGGGTCTTAGGGTCCCTTCCACGTGCAGCCATCTCCCTCACAGGTACCGTCTGGAGATTCCTAGCTCTGCAGCACCATTCCTCTGGCTTTCCCCAGTCCAATGGTGTATGCTGGCCCTTGGAATGCCTCCCAGTATACGTACTGCTCTGGACTCTTCTAGACCTCTCAAAGGCTTTTCTCTTCCTTCTTCCAAAGGGTTTCTTTCCCTCTCTGTCCGTCCGGTTTGGCTTCTGCTTCTGATGATCCTTCTGATGATGAAGATGATCAAGCTCAAGCTGATTCTCTGTAGAATAAATTCTACCTTTATTCTGCTTAGATGAGTGCTCCCCCCTAATACAGCGCAGCTGTGCTGAATCAGGCCCTGCCCTTTGAGATGAGTGCTTAGGGATTACTCATAGCCCTCCTGATTGAACACACGTTTCCCCACTTCAGCTCCTCTAATGGCTGTTGGAAACCTGGTGCATTCTGGGACTGGTAGTCTTTTATGAGAAAATTCTGTTTTCTTATTTCTACCAGAACTGACAGGTTGCTTGTTCAGTTACTTCACCTTTTCTATAGCTCCTTCCTGAGCTATGATAAGCTTCCTTATCACAAGTCCCACCTCCTGTCTGGCAGCCTCCCTGTTGCCATGGAGGAGAGAAGTCACGTGACAGGAGAGCATCACCCTGGTGTGGCAGGAAGTGATCCTGTAGTTAGGACCTGTCCTCCAAGTGATGTAAAACCCTCTCGCACAAAGGAGGCTTCTCCAGGGCCATGTTCCCACGAGGGGAGGGTTAGGACAGCTGTTATAGTTGGTGATTTGATCTTAGACATGTAGATAAGCTGGGTGGTTGGTGGACGTTAGGATCGCGTGGTAACATGCCTGCCTGGTGCGAAGGTAGCAGACCTCATGCGCCACCTAGACAAGGTCTTAGATAGTGCTGTCTTGGTACATATCGGTACCAATGACATAGGAAAGTGTGGTAGGGAGGTTCTGGAGGCTAAATTAAGCTTTTAGATAGGAAGTTGAAATTCAGAACTTCCAGGGTAGCATTCTCCGAAATGCTTCCTGTTCCACGCACAGGACCCAAAAGGCTGGCATAGCTCCAGAGTCTCAATGCGTGGATGAGACAATGCTGCAAGGAAGAAGGTTTTGGATTTGTTAGAAACTGGTGAACATTCTGAGGAAAGGAGGGACTTTTCCGAACAGATGGGCTCCACCTTAACCAGGATGGAACCAGGCTGCTGGCATTAACCTTTAAAAAAGGGATAGAGAAGCTTTAAAACTAGATAATAGGGGAAGGCCGACAGTCGCCCAAGAGCGCATGGTTCGGAACAATGTATCCTTGAAGGATACTAGCAAAAGACTGGTTAAGGCATATCAACAGAAAGGTTCCAATAAAGGCAAAAGTAACTCAAATGCCCTTGAACACACAGTAGACAGAGCTTAATGATTGCAAATTACCCCTGCCTACCAATAGCCTGATTAATATGAATAAAATACAGCCTCTAAAACACTTTTATGCAAATGCTAGAAGTCTAAAAAATAAGATGGGAGAGTTAGAATATATAGCTCTGAGAGGTTAGATATGATTGGAAACTCAGAGACATGGTGAAAGGAGGACAACCAGTGTGACACTGTGATACCTGGGTACAAACTATATCGTAATGATAGAGCAGATCAAATTGGTGGAAGGGCTACATTCTATGTTACAGAGGGCACTGAGTCACAAAGGATTAACTTTTACAGTAAACAAAATTCACTGTAGAATCTCTATGGATTGAAAGGGGAAGGTGATGGCAGTGGGGGTGTACTATCGACTGCCTGGCCAGAATGAACAAATGGATGATGAAATGCTCAAAGAAATCAAGGAAGCTAACAAAAGTCACAGCAGAGTATGTGTGATTTCAGTTACCCCGGTATCGACAGGGTCAGTGTCACGGAAGGACATGCTAGGGAGATAAAGTTTCTAGATGAAATAAATGACTGCTTCTTGGAGCAGCTGGTTCATAAACAGACCAGAGGGGAAGCCATACTGGACCTAGTCCTTAGTGGAACACCAGATCTGGTGCAAGAGATAAGGGTGTTGGGGCCACTTGGCAATAGTGATCATAGCATGATCGCATTTGATTTAATTAGTAAAGGAGGGATAGTAAGGAAATCCACAGTACTACCTTTTAACTTTGAAAGGGAGACTATGATAAAATGAGGTATATAGTTAAGAAAAAACTAAAAGGAGCGGTTGCAAAGGTTAAAGACTTACAGAAAACTAAAGACCCACCTCTTCCAGGATCATTACAACTTAACATAAACAATCCAGAATGAATATAACCTCGCAAACCAAACGAACAAAAGTATTAAGAACCGATTTGTTGTAACCAAAATGTATATATTGCAACCACTGAAACAAAACTGTACATGGCCCATACTGTTTAAATACTATATAGATGCCTTACACTGTATAAATGAAAACAAAATTTCAATATTCAAATCTGTAAAAAAGCAAGCAAAACAATATAAAATGTAAATATGTATAAAGACTGATAGAATTTTGCAAGACCAACGATCTATTCATCTCAAACACCTTCTTCCATCAACACAACCGGCGACTGTACACATGGACTTCACCCAATGGATTTTATAAAAATCTAATTGACTACATCTGTGGAAGTCAACGATGGAAAAGTTCTATAACATCAACAAAGACAAAACCTGGAGCTGACTGTGGTACAGATCATCAACTACTAGTATGCAAACTCAAGCTAAAGTTGAAAAAGAGCAAACCACTCATGAATGCAGCAAAATATGACCTTGAGAATATACCACTGGAATTTAAAGACTGCCTGCAAAATCGATTTGCTGCTTTAGATACAAATGACAGAGCTCCAGAAGAGTTATGGAATGACATCAAGAAGGTTGTGTTGGAAGAAAGTGAGAAGTTTCTACAAAAGGTGAAAAAGCAAAAACGGCCAAAATGGATGACGGAAGAAACTCTGAAAACTGCCCAGAAACACAGAGAAGCTAAAGCCAGAGGAGAAAGAAAGACAATAACAGAACTCAACAGAGATTTCCAACGTGCAGCAAGACAGGACAAGGAAAAGTACTACAACGATGCATGCAAGGAAATAGAAGCAGAAACTATTAGAGGAAGAACAAGATTGGCTTTCCTAAAGCTACGAGAGTTAAAGAAAAAGTTCCAGCCTTGAATTGGAATGTTACAAGATGCTCAAGGTTCTATGTTGAATGATGCTGAGAAGATCAAGAAAAGGTGGAAGGAATATACAGAGTTTTTATATGATAAAGATCAAGTTTACCAACAGCCGTTTCAACCTGTACTTTATGATTGGGAACCATTGGTGATGAAAGAAGAAGTTGAAGCAGCATTGAAAGCCTTATCAAAGAACAAAGCCCCAGGCATTGATAGCATTCCCATAGAAGTATTACAGCAATCTGATGCAGCTGTTACCGTACTTACAAGGCTCTGCCAAGAAATATGGAAGACAACATCATGGCCAACTGACTGGAAAAGATCTGTGTTTATACCAATACTAAAGAAAGGTGATCCAACTGACTGTGGAAATTATCGCACAATCGCTCTGATCCCACATGCCAGCAAGATTCTACTGAAGATTATTCAAAAGAGACTACAACCATACCTGGAACAAGAACTACCTGAAGTGCAAGCAGGGTTCAGGAAAGGGCGAGGAACGAAAGACATCATTGCGGATGTGAGATGGATCCTTGAAAAGACTAAAGAATACCAAAAGGATATCTATTTGTGCTTTATCGACTATAGCAAGGCTTTTGACTGTGTAAACCATGAGACACTCTGGGCCACATTAAGAAGCATGGGTATACCAGAACACCTGATCGTATTGCACAATCTGTACATTGATCAAGAAGCAACAGTTTGAACGGAACAAGGAGAAACAGAATGGTTTAAAATAAGCAAAGGTGTAAGACAAGGCTGCATACCTTCTCCCTACCTGTTTAATTAATATGCAGAACAAATCATCAGAGAAGCAGGATTGTATGAAGACAACAGAGGTGTGAAGATTGGTGGAAGACTCATCAACAACCTTCGCTATGCTGATGATACCACATTACTGGCTGAAAGTGAAGATGATCTGAAACATTTGCTTCTCACAATCAAAGAACATAGTCTCAAAATGGGCCTGCACCTTAATGTAAAGAAGACAAAGATCATGACAACTGGCATAATCAACAGGTTCATCGTTGAAGGAGAAGAAATTGAAATCGTGAACAACTTTTACCTACTTGGATTAACTATCAATAAAGGAGCAACAAGCAGTCAAGAAATCAGACGACGCATTGCTCTTGGCAGAATGGCTATGAAAGACCTAGATAAGATCCTCAAGAGCAGAGATGTCTCTCTCCATACAAAGATTTGACTTGTTCAAGCCATGGTATTTTAAATAACATCATATGGGTGTGAAAGCTGGACAGTGAAAAAGATAGACAGGAAGAAAATTGATGCCTTTGAATTATGGTGCTGGCGGCGAATACTGTGTATACCATGGACTGCCCGAAGAACAAACCAGTCGGTACTAGAGGAGATCAAACCTAAGCTTTCTTTAGAAGCTCAGATGACAAGACTTCGACTTTCATACTTTGGACACATCATGCGAAGAGAGAGATCATTAGAGGACATCATGCTTGGCAAGATAGAAGGTCAGCTCCCAATCGGGGCTCAACAGCAGGCCCTAAAAGGCCGCGCCAGTCGGGCGCGTGTTCTCTCCACCTCCTGCCACCATCCTCAGCTCTCCCCAGCCCGGGGATCGAGCCTCCGACGGCAGGAGGGCAGCGGCATCGCCCAATCGGGGCTCAACAGCAGGCCTTAAAGGGCCGCACCAGTCGGGCGCATATTCTCTCCACCTCCTGCCACCATCCTCAGCTCTCCCCAGCCCGGGGATCGAGCCTCGGACAGCAGGAGGGCAGCGGCAGCGCCCTCGCCCAATCGGGGCTCAACAGCAGGCCTTAAAAGGCCGCGCCAGTCGGGCGCGCCCGCGCCTGAGGGCCTCGCCAGAGGGCCCTTTGGCGTGGCCCTTAGGAGCAACGCCGAATAGTTGTTCCCTCATACTGCATCAACATCTATTGCCTGCAGCGACAACTCTCCATGGACTGTATACATAGTATCTCAGGTACTCTATAATATCCCTAACGATATGCCTTATCCCTCATAGTCTGCAAGTATTTTACACGTTGTCAACAGTGCCTATCTGTACTATAGCCCCTAGCCAATAGAGAGGTGTGCACACGCCCTCTCCTATTATTATGCCTGCAGCAGTTAAACGTAATATCTGCACATGCACACCGTAATAATATGCTCTGTTTAACACTGTATTGTACCAGTAATCTCAAGTAGGGCAATATAGTCTAATATCATTTAGGGAACACTGCTATTGTCAGTATCACCACATTCACATTATTGCTACTGTTTAATTTGCTACTGTCTAGCCATTTGCTTAGCTACTACTTAGCTATTTAACACTGTAACCTGATCTAATTTCAAGTAGTGCATACAGTCTAATGTCATGTAGGACGCACTGTTTTTGTCAGTAATACCTTATTTCTATTATTGCCACTGTCTAGTTTTACTGTTTCCCTGCCACTGCTACTGTGTGTTTTACTGTATTCTTACCATTACCATTTCTAGTAGATCTCTACCATTATTAGTAGATTTCTACCCCTGCTATAACCCGCAAATAGGAGAGGACACCTACCCTCTTTTCCTGTGTCACAGTAGAAGCAACCGCCTGAGCAAAACATCCTTAGTCAGCGGCCACTCCAACTCACGCTCCTTACACAAACTTCTACCTCCCCTGTACTGGCTCAGAAAGTCTCAAAATGGAGCGCATAATCTTCACCCTAATGAGTCTTTACCTTCTACTTACAATCTTGCCATCTAGCTCACTGGCACTACTTACAACGAAAAATCACATCCCAACAGTCTCAACTGGTGGAAGAAGATGGCCTGATGACTCCTACAACCACTATCATGGAACTAGCTATCTACACCGCCACCATCTAATACATATCCCACTACAAAATTCTTCGAAAGCCAAGCAAAGTAAAAGCCCATACACTAGCAGCTTGAAGTGCGCACTCATTAACTCTCGCTCACTTCACAATAAATGGCCGGCAATCACTGAAACAATAACGTATCATAAATTAGACATTATTATGATCACCGAGACCTGGCTCTCACCGGAAGATAACACCATACTCAATCAACTACTACCACCTAACTTTGTGGCGTTCACCAGCCACAGGCAGAACAAAAGGGGAGGAGGAGTTGCCGTCTTCACCAGATCCGACCTTCAGTTCAAAATGGTAGAATCCAACAGCATCAATACCCTTGAAACAATGACTATCTCCAACAACATCTGCTCTATAAACCTGATTTACAGAGCGCCTTCTGCAGATCCAGACAACCTCTCAAACATCATAAACATAGCATCCAACACCCAAGGCCCAAATAAACCAAATTGGATCCTAGGTGACTTCAACCTGCCATCCCTACAGGACAATCAAGCTGCTACTTTCATAGAAGCCCTAGATATCTTGGGATATACCCAATTGGTACAAGAACCAACACACACAAAAGGCAACATTCTCGACCTCATATTCGCCCCACAAACAGTGTTTCAACAAGCACAAAATATCACGCTATCACTAACAGCAGTACCATGGTCGGATCACAAGCTCATCACTTTCCAGATTCCGACCCCCATCAAGCCACAAAGACCCATTGTGGACACAAGTATGAACTCGAACTCAACTACCAGAAGCTTTCACCCGTTTAACAAAGAATGTTTCCTAGCCGAAACGAACACACTCCTTGATAAGAATCCACAAAACCTAGAAGAACTAATCACCACATGGAACAGCAAACTCAGCGCAATCGCAGTCCGTCCCCCAACAACTAAAGCCCCAAACAAAAGATCATCTACACCATGGTTCACAGCTGACTTAAGGGCATCACTAACCCACCTACGGAGATTGGAAAAGCGCTGGAGGAAGTCACGCACCACCAGTGACTAAGCAGCATACACCCAGCACTTACACACACATTGCAGGGCTGTCACAGACAGGATGAAACACCACACAGACACCCTAAAACGGTCATTAAACAAGCCGCACGACCTCTTCAACCTGGTCAAATCTCTTGCCAAAGAACCCAGCCCGGAGCACCCCGGAACCATACACCCGCAGGACTATGCCGTCTTTATGCAATCTAAACTGTGCAAGACCGACAAAGTGGTGTTACCGGACCCCTCCAACGAACAAGAGTTCTCAGCATCCCTAACTACCTTTGTCACACCATCAAAGAGAACTATTGAAAACACCATGGCAACCCTAAATACCTCCACTGCATACTCAGACCCCTGTCCAGCGTTCTGGATAAAAGATCTGCGTTGTGACCTCGCCCCGATCTTAGCTAAAATGATAGACCTATCTTTTAGCACTGGATCTTTCCCCTCCACGCTCAAACAGACCTCCGTTAGACCGCTCCTGAAGAATGCCAAATTAGACCCTCAAAAGGTGGAGTCATACAGACCCATTTCCAGCATCCCGATGCTCGCTAAAATCATCGAAAAGATAGTCTACAAACAGTTACAAGACCATATTGATACCAACGCCCCTCTAGATTCATCTCAACATGGATTCAGAGAGTCACACGGAGTCGAAACACTACTCACAACTCTTTTCGATACCATAATCTCAGGCATTGACAACCTACGTCAAGGTTTTGCACTCGTATTTTTGGATATAGCAGCAGCTTTCGACTCAGTCTGCCACAAAATTCTCCTAGGTCGGCTAAGAGAGAAAGGCATTGGTGGAAGAGTTCTCGAGTGGTGCAGATCCTACCTGTCTGGCAGATGGCAATACGTCCGAGCAAACAGGTCCACTTCCGAGCCATTCTTACAAAGTCAAGGAGTTCCTCAAAGATCTTCCCTTTCATCACTTATGTTTAACATCTATATCCAACCTATCTGTAATATCATCAGATCATTCAATGTGAGTTGTATGATATACGCAGATGATGTCTTACTGTACCTTCCAATATCCCTGGACTGCCCAGACCTTACCCCCTTGACTGAGTGTTTCAACGCCATATCCGAATGGCTCCTCTCTCAGAATCTGCGCATCCAACACAAGAAAACGGAGGTCCTGTTCATCTCCAGAAATCCTGAGTTTACACCACCCAGTTACTTGGAAGTATACAACGCTAAATTGCAAGTAAAATCAGCTATACGTTACCTTGGAGTCACATTGGATCAGAACCTCAACATGAAGCAACACATAACTAACACTGTAAGAGCGATCTACTTCAAGATTAAATCCCTTAGACACCTACGCCCTTTACTCGAACCAGGCGACTTCCGCACCATTTATCAAGCCCTCATCATTCCTCATTTTGATTACTCAAACGCCATCCTACAAGGGCTCCCTCAGGCCACCTTACATCCCCTGCAACTTGCCATGAACAGTGCAGCGCGGATTCTCCTCAGAACGCCAAGAAGAGAGCATATCACACCCCTCCTGAAACAGCTTCACTGGCTCCCCATTCAAGCCAGGTTAAGCTTCAAAACCCTAGTGATGACATTCAAGGCCATCAAGGGGCTCTCCTCCTCTTCACTATGTGACCTCATCCAACCACCCATACCCAACAGGCTAAGAAGAACCTCAGTAGCCAACATGCTAGTGATACCGAGAGACATGACAAAATGCTCCAAAGCAACATCGAACAGAGCCTTTAGACTATGCGCCCCAAGTCTCTGGAACTCCCTACCACCACACATCAGAGCAATCCCTAACTTGAGCCAGTTCAGGAAGGCCTTAAAACACTTCCTCTTTATCAAATACCTCACTGACTGCCCCGAACCCCAGCCACCAAGTACGATCAATACCCAATAACTCCATCTGACATGTATATAGTTACCTATTCAATGCTATGCATATGTATATAGTTTACCCTGTTTTCCAAGTTACTTGTTCCTGTTCAATGTAATGACCTGACTTTTGTTCATTGTCGGATACCTTTTGTTTTATGTAAACCGCGCTGATCGCAAATAATGCGGTATATAAGAAATGCAAATAAATAAATAAAAGAGGAAGGCCAGCAATGAGATGGATCGATACAATAACAGCAGCTACAGGTACCAGTCTGTCAAAAATGAACCGCCTGACTCAAGACCGAACACAATTTAGGATAGCTATCCAGAGGGTCACCATGAGTCGACTCCGACTCGACGGCACTTAACAACAACATAAATGTACAGTCAAGTACACCTCAATGAAAATGTAAATTGTTGATTCTTACCATATGTAACCAATGTTTGATGTGCAGAGTAAACCACTTCTGATCGCTGGACGTAGCGGTATACAAATGAAACCAAATAAATAAATAAATCAAGCTTGGGTGTTGTTTAAAAATACTATCCTGGAAGCCCAGACCAGCTGTAATCCACGCATTAAGAAAAGTGGAAGAAAGTCCAAAAAACTGCCAGCATGGTTTAAAGGTGAGGTCAGAGAGGCTATTGCTGCCAAAAAAGCATCTTTGAGGAAATGGAAAAAAGAGCCAAACGACGAAAACTGGAAACAGCACAAGCACTGGCAAGTTAAATGCAAAGCATTGATAAGGCAGGTAAAGCGAGAATTTGAGAAGGAACTTGCTACGGAAGCAAAAACACAAAATAAAGACTTTTTCAAGTACATTCGTAGCAAAAGGCCTGTGAGAGAGTCAATTGGACCATTAGATGATAGAGGGGTAAAAGAGGCAGTAAGAGGAGACAAGGCTATAGCGGAAAGACTGAATGAATTCTTTGCTTCGGTCTTTACTGAGGAAGATGTAGGGATGTTACCCAAGACTGAAGTGGTATTTTAAAGGTGATACTGCAGAGGAATTGAGAGAAATATTGCTACACCGGCAAGATGTATTACAACTATTTGATAAACTGAATAGTAGCAAATCACCTGGACTGGATGGTATACATCCAAGAGTGTTGAAAGAACTGAAATATAAGATTGCGGACCTGCTATTAGTAATCTGTGAACTTTCGTTAAAATTATCTGTAATACCTGAAGATTGGAGGGTTGCCAATGTAACGCCAATTTTTAAAAAGGGTTCCAGGGGTGATCCGGGAAATTACAGATCGGTGAGCCTGACGTCAGTACCGGGGAAAATGGTAGAAACCATCATAAAGAACAAAATTACACAGCATATAGATAGTCATAGCTTAATGGGAGACAGCCAACATGGCTTTAGACAAGGAAGATCTTGTCTTACAAATCTGATATGTTTTTTTGAAGGTGTGAATAAACAGGTAGACTCAAGGTGAGTCAGTTGATATAGTGTATTTGGACTTTCAGAAAGCCTTTGACAAGGTCCCTCATCAGAGACTTTCGGCAAAACTAAAAAGTCATGGGATAGGAGGCAGTGTACTATTGTGGATCGGGAACTGATTAAAAGATAGAAAGTATTGGGTAGGGCTAAATGGCCAATTTTTCCATTGGAAAAAGGTGAATAGTGGAGTACCCCAGGAATCTGTACTGGGTCCGCTACTTTTTGACATATTCATAAATGACCTGGAAAAGGGAATAACTAGTGAGGTTATCAAATTTGCAGACGACACAAAACTGTTTAAAGTTGTTAAAACCCAAGAGGACTGTGGAAAACTGCAGGAGGATCTGGATAAATTGGAAGACTGTGCATCCAAATGGCAGATGAAATTTAATGTGGACAAGTGCAAAGTTATGCACCTAGGAAAGAACAACCCACACTATGGTTACACATTGGGAACCACCACGCAGGAAAAAGATTTGGGAGTCATCGTGGATAACATGTTAAAACCCTCCGCCCAGTGTGCAGCAGCAGCCAAGAAAGCAAATAGAATGCTAGGTATCATAAGGAAAGGAATGGAAAATAAAACAAAGGATATTATAATGCCTCTGTATCGTTCCATGGTATGACCGCACCTTGAATATTGTGTGCAATTCTGGTCGCCGTATCTTATAAAGGATATAGCGTTATTAGAAAAGGTACAGAGAAGAGCCACCAAAATGGTAAAGGGGATGGAAGGCTACTCCTATGAAGAGAGGCTACAAAGGTTAGGGCTCTTCAACCTGGAAAAGAGACGGCTGAGGGGAGATATGATAGAGGTCTATAAATTAATGAATGGAGTGGAACGGGTAAACGTAGATAGATTGTTTACGCTATCAGAATATAGAAAGACTAGGGGACATGTAATGAAGCTACAGGGTGAACTATTTAAGACAAATAAGAGAAAATATTTTTTCACTCAACGTGTTATCAAACTCTGGAATTTGTTACCGGAGAATGTAGTAAAGGCTGTTAGTGTAGCTAGGTTTAAAAAAGGTTTGGACAAGTTCCTGGAGGAAAGGTCCATAAACCATTATTAAAAAGGGACCCAGGATATCACTGCTTGACCCAATACAAGCATTGTGGAACCTGTGTCTTTTGGGGATACTGCTAGGTACGTATGACCTAGATTGGCCACTGTTGGAAACAGGATACTGGGCTTGATGGACCTTGGTTTGACCCAGTATGGCATTCTTATGTTCTTATGAAATTCCACATAAAAAGGGGAAGGTGATTTCAATGGGGGTGTACTATCGACCGCCTGGCCAGAATGAACAAATGGATGATGAAATGCTCAAAGAAATCCTGGAAGCTCAAAAACGAATACAGCACAGTAATAATAATGGGTCAATGTCACGGCAGGACATGCTAGGGAGATAAAGTTTCTATATGAAATAAATGACTGCTTTCTTGGAGCAGCTGGTTCCTGAATCAAACAGAGGGGAAGCTATTTTGGACCTAGCCCTTAGTGGAACACAAGATCTAGTGCAAGAGATAAGAGTGCTGGGGCCACTTCGCAATAGTGATCATAGCATAATCGCGTTCGATTTAATAAATGGAGGAAGGAATCACTTCCGGTGACATCAGAGGCTCGGATGGCAGCGAACTAGGTGAGCTCCGCCGCTATAGCCCGCCAAAGGGGCAAAAACCAGCTTTAAAAGTAGCAAGGAGGCAGTGGAATGTAGGGGCAGAGACACTATATACCCCACAAATCACATGGAAGCAAGAGCGGGCCACGCATATCCATAGCGCAAGCTGCCGCGGCAGAGAAAGGAGACGGAGCGTTGAGCCACATGGCCAAGAAGGCTGGTGAACAGAGAGGCCGTAGGAGCAGTAACAGCGGTAGGAGGGCTGCAGAGGGCAAGCGGCAAGAAGAGCTGGGCAAGGGCAGGAAGAGCCCAAACCAGGTAGTGAAGCGGCGGTGAGCCGCGGTCTATAACCGCAGCCGCCATAGAGAGGTAAGAGCCGATCGGGGAGATCGGAGAAGGCCGGCGAGACCCGCTACCAAGGCAGGAGGGCTGAACAGGAGCCAGCGACGGAGCGGGGTGAGCTGAAGCGACAAGGAGAGGAGGAGGTGCGATTCGGAGGAGAGCGAGAGGCAGGGCAGTAGCAGAGCCCGGGAAGATCAGCTGAGCAGGTGGCAGGTTGAGGCCGGAGTGTGCAGCCGTGGGAGGAGAGACTACAAGGCTGGGAGGAGGGCAGAAGAGGCCCCAATGAGCTGAGAGCACGGCGGAGAGCTAAGCTGACACCAGGAAGAGGAGGAGGGGACACCAGGAAGAGGAGGAGGGGAGATAGACAGCCTAGACCGCCCAGAGAAAACAAGGGCTGAAGGAGCACCGGTACAACGATAGAACGAGACAGCCTAGGAAGTTAGGCTCCAGGCTGTGTCAAGAGAGAACCAGTAAGCCAGAGCAGAGGCCAGGGTAGAGTCCACTGGAAATACAGTGGCAAAACCTCATAAGAGGAATAGCAGTGCCAAAATCAGAGGGAAAAGAGTGAGATTCTCTTTACTGCTTGATTAGTACCCCACGGGGAGGGGGAGCACAGTAGAAATTGATAAAGAAGTCGCTGCCTATAGAATGGAAATCATTAATAATATAACATGGAGAAAACAAAAAGAGAAGGGGCTGTGAAGAAGAAACTGGCGGAATTCCGTTCCTCGTATGCACCAGCAAGAGGAGGAAAGGAGGGTGAGAAGACGGGCAAGATGATGGAGGACCTCTCTCCGGGGCGCGAGGAAGAGACAGAAGGAGAGGAGTGCTTGGGAGTGGCCGAGAAAATCAAGAAGTGTCTTATGGAACTAAAGGAGGACTTAAAGGAAGAAACTGGAGGAGTAAAAAATGAGTTAAAAGAGGCTCTGCAAACAATCAAGCAAGACATCACGGAACTGGGAGAGCGTGTAGAGGAGGCAGAGAACCAATTGGAATAACAAGGGGCAACGGTGGAGCGAATCCAGAAAGGATAGGAGGAACTGAGGGAAGCTCAAGAGGAGCTGAAGGCAAAAGCGGAAGATCTAGAGGACCGCTCGAGAAGGTGCAACATTAGAGTGCGGGGAGTTCCGGAGGATCCCAAATATAGGAACAGTGAAATGGTGGTACAAAAAATTTTGGAGAACTCCTGAAAGAGGGGGAGCACACAGAAAAGGATGATGAAGAACAGATGAAAATAGAAAGGGCTCATAGAGGGCTGGGGCCCATAAGGGACAACTAACTGAGACATTATAGTATGCCTGGCCTCATATAAGATGAAAGAACGTATATTGGTAGCAGTGAGAAAGATAAGACACTTCCAGTGGGAAGGAAACAAGCTGGAACTGTTTCAGGACCTGTCTCAGGGGACGCTGCAAGCGCAGACAAGAGATAAAAGAGGTCACGGCCTACTTGAGGAGGGCCGACCTGAGATACAAGTGGCTGTACCCGTTTGGTCTATTGATCACGGTGCAAGGGCGGTCGAGGAAAGTGAAGACAAGTGCAGAAGAGTGGAAAGCGCTGAGAGAATTAGGAGCTGCAAACTTACTGGAGGAAGTCAGCAGTCCAGCTAAGTTAGCAGGCATCATCGCCAATAACACTAAGGTGGAGAGTTCTAGGTGGCGCAGAGTAGCAGAAGGCGGGAGGAGATTGGTGAGACTGGCCAAGGAGTGACAGTGAGGAAAGGAGATTGAAGAAGATGAAGGCTGAAGCAGCAGACAGTACATGGACTCGAACCATTTGATTTAGTGTGGAAAAGGTTTTGGGGGACAGCATTTAGTACTGAAGTAAGGGGGGGAGGGTAGAAGGGAAGGGCAGGAATGGAGGGGGGGTAGGGGCAAGTGGGGTAGATAGAGCTTGGAAGGAAGGGGGAGAGAGGAGCAGGAGGGGAAGAGGGGTGGGGGCAGGTGGTGGGTTGAGCCTAGGTCACCGTTATGGAAGTCAGATCTCCGGGTTGGAGAAGAAAGTTGGGGGGGAGGGGGTGATAGACGAGGAGGGGCTCAGAAGGAAAGGTGGGGGGAGGGGCAGGGGGAAGGGAGGAGAGGGGAGAGGGGAAGAAGGGGCTGTGTAAAAGCTGGAAGGATGGGGGGAGCACGATTGGAGGAGGCCTTAAAAATTGTAACGTTGAATGTGAAGGGATTGAATTCACCTTGGAAGAGACAGAAATTTATATAAAGAATTGACAAGACACAAAGCAGCGATTGTAATGCTGCAGGAGACACATTTACTAAAAAAGCATGAAGCGCTAGTGCGCCCGAAGGGTTATAGAGAGTGCATTTTTGCATCAAACTTACGGGAAAGGAAGAAAGGAGGGGTGGCGGTTTTCATCTCAGGAGAGCATAAAACTGAAGTCCAGTCAGTGGTGAGAGACAAGGGGGGGGGGGGGAGATTTCTGTTGCTGCGTGTGAGGAGTGGTTTTGTGTGGTGAATGTTTATGCGCCCACGGGATCCCAGAAAGAATTTTGGGAGGAGTTAGGTAAGCAGGTGGCGGTAATGGGAGATGGGGTATTGCTCTTTGGAAGGAACTTTAACATGCTTTGGGAGGTGGGGAGAGATACGACGGGCAAGGGGGAAGGGCAAAGGGCGGATAGACAGAGATATCACAGGTTTGTGAATGAGAACGATTTGATAGATGCATGGAGATTGATGAACCCAGGTAGGTGGCAGTTCTCCTTCTCAGCATCGCATGGTACATATTCAAGATTGGATGTTATCTGGGTAGGGAAGGAGTAGGCGGGCAGGATAAAGAGAGGTGAAATTGAGCCTATCACGTGGTCGGACCATGCACCAGTGGTAGTACAGGTGAGGGTGAGGGGTGAAAGCAAGGGGGGCAATACTGGAAGCTTAATGAAGGCTTGATGGAGGATACTCGGGTGGTGAGAGAGGTGGAACAGTTAATACAGGAGTACTTTAAACAGAATGGAGAGGGAGAAGTAAAAGAGGGCGTGGCGTGGGATGCTTTTAAAGCTGTCGTAAGGGGGGTGTTGGTAAAGTGGGGAGCGCGGATAAAGCATAGTTACTCACCTCTAACAGATGATCTCCGAGAACAGCAGGAATTTAGTCCTCACATATGGGTATCGTCGGTACCAACGGAGCCTGCGTGGGAACGCACCCCAGCGTCCAATTAGAAAGCTTTTGGGAGCATCCCACAGCGCCTGCGTGCTGCCTTCCCGCCTGAGGGTTCTGGCAACACCCGCCCCGACACCATCGGCGTCGACGCCCTCGGTCCCGAACGGGAGGTCGAGGGAGACCGTGACCGAGACCGGATTCGGGCCTTCATGGCTTCGAGAACTGGCTCTGTCTCTGGGTTCGACTTAGATGTCGATGTCCCGGTGGTCAGGGCAGATGCACCAGTCAGGCTGGCCATCAGCACCCGCTGCTGATCCATGAAGGCAGATAATCTGCACTCCAAGGCTGTCAGCCTGAGTCCAAGCTCAGGAGACTCAGCAGCCATCGACTCAGGCCCCGGCGGTGCTGGGTCCGACGTCGGCTCCCTAGGAAGAGAGTCCTCGACGACAACAGGACATAGGTGCTCGACAGACTCCGGCTCTACACGGGATACCTTAGTTGGCTTCTCCAGCTCCATGGGCCCAGGGCTGCGGTCAGGGGTCCGAGATCTTGCCTTCGAGGAACCAGAAGCTTCCTCCGACGCCGCCCTCATGAGCTTTCTCTTCCTCTTATGCTCCCGACTGGGGGACCCCCCTTTCAGAGGAACCCCGACGAAGCTCGGGGTCCAACTCCCGAGACGTCGAGGCCTCTGACAAGGTCCGGGCCCGTCCGGAGGCCGAGTCCGAGAAAATCCTCTCCTTCTGATGCTGCGGCTCCTGAGTGCCTTGGTGGACATTTTGCCACATGGGACACAGACCTTGGGATCATGGTCAGGCCCGAGGCAGCGCAGACAGCAGTCGGGTGTGTCGGTAAGAGGCATGAGTTTCTTACAACGATCACACTTCTTAAAACCACTGGAGGCCATCGGGGAAAAAAGGGCCCCCGCGAGGTCAAAGGACCGGCCCTCCAGGGAAAAGAAAAAATAGCGCGAACGCGTGCCACGAAGGGCAAAAAAAACAAAAAATAGAGTTTGGGTCGATACCAACATACCGAACCTGGGCGGGAAGGGGAACCGGTGTCGAACCGGACAAAAAGAGGCGCGAGAATCACAGAAAAAAATCTAAATTTTTCTGGGTGACAAGGACAGACGTCCACTGGGCTCCACGGAAAAAGAAAGACTGAGCAAGATGGCACCTTTGGGCGGGAAGGGGACCGCGCATGCATGGGTGTATTCCCAAAGGCTTTCTTAGAAAGCTGGGGAAATGCTCCACATGGGGGCTCCATCAACGTCAATGTCACCCATATGTGAGGACTGACTACCTGCTTGGTCCTGGAGAAATGCTGCCACCACAGCCATGCATTTTGTGAACACCCTTGGTGCTGAGGCCAGGCCAAAAGGAAGAACTCTGTATTGGTAGTGCTTCCCTTGAAATAGAAAGCGAAGAAACCTTTGGTGAGTTGGATGGATGAGAACATGAGTGTACGCATCCTTGAGATCTAGAGAACAAAGGCAGTCCTGACTCTGAAGATATGGCAGTAGAGTTCCCAGAGAAATCATTTTGAATTTCTCTTTGAACAGGAATTTGTTCAAATCTCTGAGGTCCAAAATGGGTCTGTGCCCTCCTGTTTTCTTTGGAATAAGGAAAAAGGGGGAATAGAACCCTGTACCTTGTTGATGAATAGGTACCTCTTCTATTGCCCTTTGGGCAAGAAGCAGACTGACCTCGTGATCTAACTGGGAGTTGAGAGAGGTCTGAGAATTGAACTGTCTTACCATTGTAGGAGGGGGCATACTGAGGAAGTGAAGCTTGTATCACTCTCTTACAATGGACAGAGTCCCACTTTCTACTGTTATCTGACCCCATCTGGGGGCAAAATAACATAACCTTCCTGGAATGGTGGAAGGCTCTGGCCAGTTTGGGGCTAGGAAAGAGTAGTTACTCACCTGTAACAGGTGTTCTCCAGGAGCAGCAGGAATCAGTCCTCACATATGGGTGTCATTGGCGCCGATGAAGCCCCAGCGGAGCATTTCCCCAGCTTTCTATGAAAGCCTTTGGGAATGCAGGCACGCATGTGCGGTTCCCTTCCCGCCTAAAGGTGCAATCTTACCTCAGTCAAATGACATAGCTAAGAACAGCACACAAAAATGAAAAATAAATTATGTACAACTGCAACTCCAAGGGGAGGAGGGAGGGTTGTGAGGACCGATTCCTGCTGCTCCTGGAGAACACCTGTTACAGGTGAATAACTACTCTTTCTCCAGGACCAAGCAGGAAGTCAGTCCTCACATATGGGTGACTCCCCATCTCTGGGCTACCGGGGAACCCAGGCTGAACAAGAGAACTCCCTCTAGTCTCAGCAGCAAAGAAAGGCTTTTCAAGGACACAACCTCCACCGGTAGCCCAACAGAGGGCAGGAGGGCAGGAGTTGCCTAAACCTCAAAGAGATTCAGGAGTACTGCTTGGCCAAAAGCACAGTCCCTACGGGACTCCCTCTCCAGGCAGTAATGGGCCGCAAACGTCTGGCTTGAAGACCAAGTTGCAGCCCTGCAGATGTCTACCAAGGGCACAGAGCGGAGATGAGCCACTGAGGCAGCCATTGCCCTGACTCGGTGGGCCGTAACCCGACCCTGCAAAGGAAGGTCAGCCACCTTATAAGCCCAGGTGATACAGTCAGCTACTCAGATGGACAAAGTACGCTTGGACACAGGCAACCCCAACTTATTGGGGTCAAAGGAGACGAAGAGCTGGGTAGCCCTTCTATGCCCCTGCGTACGGTCAAGGTAGAAGGATAAGGCCCTCCTACAGTCCAGGGTATGCAGGACTGCTTCAGCCTGGCTTGCATAAGGCCTAGGGAAGAATGTTGGAAGAACCACCTCCTGGTTGAGGTGGAAAGAGGAGACAACCTTAGGGAGGAACTTTGGATGAGTCCTAAGGACTACCCTGTTCCTATAAATCCTGGTGTAAGGCCTATCACAGACCAGGGCCTGAAGCTCACTTACTCGCCTAGCCGAGGTAAGGGCTATCAGGAAGAGTGTCTTCCAGGAGAGGAAGCGTAGTGGACAAGTAGCCATCGGCTCAAAAGGTGGGCGAGTCAGTTGTTGCAAGACCACATTCAGCTCCCACTCAGGGGCAGGAGGACAGATAGGAGGCTTGAGCAAAAGCAAGCCCCTAAGAAAGCGAGACACCAAGGGGTGACCAGACAGAGAATGTCCCTCCACCAGAGAGTGGTGAGCTTCTAGAGCTGAGAGGTGGACCCGAACAGAATTGGATTTAAGACCTTGATTTGACAAGTGCAGTAAGTACTGAAGGACTACTGGCACAGTATAGGAGAAAGGATCTTCTGTACATAGCTGACACCACACAGAAAACCTCTTCCATTTGAGAGCATAGGTTTTCCTAGTGGACTGTTTCCTAGAGGCTAGGACAACCTCCTCAACCTCCTGAGGCAGGCCCCAGGGAGCCAAGACTATCCTTGCAGTCTCCAGGCCATCAAATTGAGAGCTTTGAGATTGGGGTGCAGAAGGGAACCCTGCTCCTGTGAGAGAAGGTCGGGTTGCAACCCCAGAGGTAGTGGAGGATCCAGGGCCAGTTGAAGCAGAAGAGGAAACCAAGGCTGTCTCGGCCACCTGGGAGCCACCAGCAGGACCGAGGCCTTGTCCTGAAGAATCTTGAAGAGAGTTCGGGCCACCAAGGGCGTGGGAGGAAATGCATAGAGGAGGCCCTGAGACCAGGATATCAGAAAAGCATCCGCTGCTATCCGCAGAGGATGCGGTTGCCTGGAGCAGAACTTTGGCAGTTGCTTGTTTGTTGGGCTGGCAAAGAGATCTATCAAAGGGAGACCCCATTTCAGGAAGATCTTCTGAACTACTGAAGAATGCAGCTGCCACTCGTGGGGCTGCAGTATTCTGCTTAATCTGTCTGCCAGGTAGTTGTCCTGGCCTGGAAGGTACACAGCCTTGAGGAGCATGTTGTGCTTGAGGGCAAAAGAACAAAGGTCCTGAGCCTCCCGACAAAGGATCCTGGACCCAGTTCCGCCCTGTTTGTTCACATAAAACATGGCAACTTGGTTCTGTCTGTCTGAATCAGGACAGACTGGTGAGCCAGGGTAGGAGTGAAAGCTTCGAGTGCTAATCGAATAGCTCTGAGTTCGAGGAGATTGATCTGCTGCGCAGCTTCCCAGGGAGACCACAGGCCCTGGGTGCACTTGCCCAGACAATGAGCTCCCCAGCCTTGCAAGGAGGCATCTGTTGTCATCACTACTGTGTACCCTGGAATCTGAAAAGGCACCCCTTTCAGTAGTTTGGGTGGGTGCAGCCACCAGTTGAGGGAGTGCAGAAATGGTCTGGACACCCTTATCCTGTCTCTGAGGCTGCCTGTGGCCTGTGACCACTGAGCCCGAAGGCACCACTGTGCAGGCCTCATATGGAGCCTGGCATTGGGGGTCACATGTACTGTCAAAGCCATGTGGCCTAGAAGCCTCAGGCAGAGTCTGGCGGAGACCAGGGACCTGCTGAGAAACTGATTTGTCAAGGCCATCAACCTTTGGGCCCTGTCTGCTGGCAAGAAAGCCTTTGCCAGCAGAGAGTCCAGCCTTGCTCCTATGAACTCTAAGTTCTGGGAGGGGAGCAAAGTGGACTTTGCGAAGTTTATGACAAACCCCAGGCTTTGTAGAAGAGCAATGGTCCTGAGGGTGGCTTGATTGGCCTCTTGGCACGTCTGACCCCTGATGAGCCAGTCGTCTAGATAGGGGAAGACAAAGATTCCCTGATTTCTCAGGTAGGCCGCCACCACTGCTAGGCACTTTGTAAAGACTCTGGGGGTGGAGGTGAGGCCGAAAGGCAGCACTCTGTACTGATAATGGTTTCCTCCCACAATGAACCTGAGGTACTTTCTGTGGTCTGGATGAATGAGGATGTGAGTGTACGCATCCTTTAGATCTAAAGAGCATAGCCAATCTCCCTGCTGGAGGTAGGGCAGAAGAGTCCCAAGAGTAAGCATCTTGAACTTCTCCTTCACTAGGAACTTGTTGAAGTTCCTGAGGTCCAGAATGGGTCAAAGGCCACCGGTTCTTTTGGGCACCAGGAAATACCTGGAGTAGAAACCATGACCTTGGAAGTGGGGAGGCACAGGCTCCACCGCCCTGTCCACCAACAGACCATGAAGCTCTTGTAGAAGAAGGTCTGTGTGCAGGGGAGGCCTTGGAGGCTCCCCTGGAAAATATGGTGGAGGAAGTTGGTGAAAATGGAGGGCATAGCCCTTGTGGACTATCTCCAGCACCCAACTGTCCCCGGTGACAAGGGGCCACTGGTGGGCAAAGAGGGCGAGGCGACCTCCTGTGCAGGGTTGGGAGAGCAGTGGAGGAGAGGCTACGCTCAAGGATTCAAAAACCCCCACCCTGCTGAGTGGTAGCAGGGGCCTGAGGCTTGGGGGTCCTCTGCCTACGGGGCCCATTATCCTGGCCCTTGGCTTGCTGACCCTGGGGGGCAGCTTGAGCAGCCTGATATTGTGGGTACTGTTTGTAGGCAGTGCCCTTCCTTGGGTAAAAGGGCTTTTTACCCGAGCCCTTCTTTTTATGAGAAGGGGCAGAGGTCTTCCTCGACAGACTTTATTTTATTTATTTATTTATTTAACTGCATTTATTTATTTTATTTTATTTATTTACATTCTCTTATATACCGCGCTATTCTGCATCAGTGCGGTTTACATTGAACAAACTGATATAAACAAACATTTATATCCCGCTTTTCACCGGGTCAAAGCGATGTAACATGTAACATAGGAGGGGGTAATTTTTTAGGGTGGGGCCATCACCAAGGTCAACAATTAATGATTTGGGTAGACATAGACATGGACATGTTTTACTTCTGCTGTATCTAAGTATTAGGGCATGGTGGTGTTTCCGTTCAGAGATGTTCACGGAATAGGATTGTCTTCAGCTGTTTCTTAAATGATGTGCTGTCAGCGTTGTTCCTGATGTGACTTGTCCGAGTGAGGTGCTCGGTCTCGAGCTGAGCGGCCTTCTCGGTCATGGGCTTGCCAAAAAGGTTTTCACCTCGGCAAGGGACATCGACCAACTTGTCCTGAACCCATGGCTCGAGGTTCAATGACTGCAGCCATGCCTGGCGTTGAGCCGCGATGCCGGCTGCCGCAACTCGGGCCGAAGCCTCGAAGCCATCGTAGGCGGCGCGGGACATGAACTTCGAGCAGTCCCGAATCCCCGAGGACAAGGACTTAAATCTCTGCAAGGGTTCCCCGGAGAGACCAGCAGAGAAGCCGGCCAACTCCTTGGCCAGATCCCGCAAGTACATGCCCATGTACAGCTGGTAAGACTGGACACGGAAAGCAAGCATCGAGCCCTGAAAGCACTTTCTACTGACGCCATCGAGGCTTCGGGCCTCCCTGCCAGGAGGCACCGCGGAGTGCATCTTCTAGCTCTTCAGACGATGCATGGCCGATTCCAAAACCATGGAATGGTATGGTAGCTGTGCCTTCTGAAAGTCAGGGCTCTTCCGGAGCTGATAGATCGAATCGACTCGCTTGCTAAGAACCGGCGCCGAGGCCGGTGCCTCCCACATACGGAAGAGGAGCCGTTCCAGCATCGGAGGAACCGGGACAGTAAAGGCCTCCTTCGGAGGAGAGTCATACTGCAGCGCCTCGGGGTCCGCTGGAATAGCCAAGGCAGTGGCCATATCCTGGACAAACTCCGAGAACCGGGTGTCCTCCGGGGGGCACCTACTCTGGGGCTCAGACTGCGGTGAGTCCGAAGGGACGCACCGAGTCTTAAAGGTATCAGCAGACTCCTCGTCCTCCGTCTCCCAAGCCAACTCGTCCGAGGAAGAGTCGGGGTCCGACCCCATGGGACCCTGGAGCACCCGCCCCGACGCCGGAAGCACCGGCGTCGACGCCCTCGGTCCCGAACGGGAGGTCGAGGGAGACCGCGACCGAGGTCGACTCCGAGCCACGATGGACTCGAGTATCGGCTCGGTCTCCGGGGTCGACTTCGACATCGATGTCCCGGTGGTCGGGGCAGATGCGCCAGATAGGCTGGCCATCAATGCCTGCTGCTGCTCCATGAAGGCAGACATTCTGCTCTCCAAGGCTGTCATCATGAGACTCAGCTCGGGAGACGCAGCAGCCACCGACTCGGGCCCTGGCGGCGCAGGGCCCGACGTCGGCTCCCTGGGAGGAGAGTCCACGAGGACTACGGGGCTTACGTGTCCAGCAGACTCCGGCTCCACACGAGGAACTTTGGCAGGCTTCTCCGGTTCCACGGGCCTGGGGCGACGGTCGGGGGTCTTAGACCTGGCCCTCGAGGAGCCAGGGACCTCCGACGACAACGCCCTCACGAGTCGTTTCTTCCTGTTGCGTTCCCGGTCGGGGGACCCCCTGTCCGAGGAGCTTTGACGGCGCTCGGGATCGGAATCCCGAGATGTCAAGGCCTCAGACGAGGTCCGGGCCCGGCCAGAGGCTGAGTCTGAGAAAAGCCTTTCCTTTTGCTGCTGGCGACTTCATAGTGCCTTGGAAGACATTTTTCCACAGGCCCCGCATGACTTAGAATCGTGGTCGGGGCCGAGGCACCGAAGGCAGCAGTCGTGTGTGTCAGTGAGAGACATTAGTTTCTTACACCGATCACACTTTTTAAAACCGCTGGAAGCCATAAGAACATAAGAAATGCCATACTGGGTCAGACCGAGGTCCATCAAGCCCAGTATCCTGTTTCCAACAGTGGCCAATCTAGGTCATACGTACCTAGCAGTTTCCCCAAAAGACACAGGTTCTGCAGTGCTTGTACTAGGCCAAGCATTGATATCCTGGGTCCCTTTTTAATAGTGGTTTATGGACCTTTCCTCCAGGAACTTGTCCAAACCTTTTTTAAACCCAGCTATACTAACAGATTCCAGAGTTTGATTACACGTTGAGTGAAGAAATATTTTCTCCTATTTGTCTTAAATAGTTTACCCTGTAGCTTCATTACATGTCCCCTAGTCCTTCTATATTCTGATAGCGTAAACAATTGATCCACGTTTATCCGTTCCACTCCATTCATTAATTTATACACCTCTATCATATCTCCCCTCAGCCGTCTCTTTTCTAGGTTAAAGAGCCCTAACCTTTTTAGCCTCTCTTCATAGGAGTAGCCTTTCATCCCCTTCACCAATTTGGTGGCTCTTCTCTGTACTTTTTCTAATAACTCTATGTCCTTTTTAAGATACGGTGACCAGAATTGCACACAATATTCAAGGTGCGGTCGTACCATGGAGCGATACAGAGGCATTATAATATCCTTTGTTTTATTCTCCATCCCTTTCCTTATGATACCTAGCATTCTATTTGCTTTCTTGGCCGCCGCTGCACACTGGGCGGAGGGTTTTAACATGTTATCCACGATGACTCCTAAATCTTTTTCCTGGGTGGTGGTTTCTAATGTGGAGCCTTGCATCGTGTAACTATAGTGTGGGTTGTTCTTTCCTAGGTGCATAACTTTGCACTTGTCCACATTAAATTTCATCTGCCATTTGGATGCCCAGTCTTCCAATTTATCCAGATCCTCCTGCAGTTTTCCACAATCCTCTTGGGTTTTAACAACTTTAAACAGTTTTGTGTCATCTGCAAATTTGATAACCTCACTAGTTATTCCCTTTTCCAGGTCATTTATGAATATGTCAAAAAGTAGCGGACCCAGTACAGATCCCTGGGGTACTCCACTATTCACCTTTTTCCATTGGGAATATTGGCCATTTAGCCCTACCCTCTGCTTTCTACCTTTTAACCAGTTCCCGATCCACAATAGTACACTGCCTCCTATCCCATGACTTTTTAGCTTTGCCAAAAGTCTCTGATGGGGGACCTTGTCAAAAGCTTTCTGAAAGTCCAGATACACTATATCAACCGACTCACCTTTGTCTACCTGTTTATGCACACCTTCAAAAAAACAGATCAGATTAGTAAGACAAGATCTTCCTTGTCTAAAGCCATGTTGGCTGTCTCCCATTAGGCCATGACTATCTACATGCTGTGTAATTTTGTTCTTTATGATGGTTTCTACCATTTTCCCTGGTACTGACGTCAGGCTCACCAGTCTGTAATTTCCCGGGTCACCCCTGGAACCCTTTTTAAAAATTGGTGTTACGTTGGCGACCCTCCAATCTTCAGGTATTACACATGATTTAAATGAAAGTTCACAGATTACCAATAACAGGTCTGCAATCTCATATTTTAGTTCTTTCAACACTCTGGGATGTATACCATCCGGTCCAGGTGATTTGCTACTATTCAGTTTATCAAATAGTTGTAATATATCTTCCCGGTGTAGCGATATTTCTCTCAATTCCTCTGCAGTATCACCTTTAAATACCACTTCAGTCTTGGGTAACATCCCTACATCTTCCTCAGTAAAGACCGAAGCAAAGAATTCATTCAGTCTCTCTGCTATAGCCTTGTCTCCTCTTACTGCCCCTTTTACCCCTCTATCATCTAATGGTCCAATTGACTCTCTCACAGGCCTTTTGCTACGAATGTACTTGAAAAAGTCTTTATTTCGTGTTTTTGCTTCCGTAGCAAGTTTCTTCTCAAATTCCCGCTTTGCCTGCCTTATCAATGCTTTGCATTTAACTTGCCAGTGCTTGTGCTGTTTCCAGTTTTCATCATTTGGCTCTTTTTTCCATTTCCTGAAGGTTGCTCTTTTGGCAGCAACAGCCTCTCTGACCTCACCTTTAAACCATGCTGGCAGTGTTTTGGACTTTCTTCCACTTTTCTTAATGCGTGGAATACAGCTGGTCTGGGCTTCGAGGATAGTATTTTTAAATAACACCCAAGCTTGCTGTAAGTCTTTAACCTTTGGAACCGCTCCTTTTAGTTTTTTCCAAACTATATTCCTCATTCTATCATAGTCTCCCTTTTGAAAGTTAAAAGGTAGTACTGTGGATTCCTTTACTATCTGTCCTCCACTGATTAAATCAAACATGAACATACTATGATCACTATTGCCAAGTGGTCCCAACACCCTTATTTCTTGCACCAGATCTGGCGTTCCACTAAGGACTAGGTCCAGTATGGCTTCCCCTCTGGTCGGTTCATGAATCAGCTGCTCCAAGAAGCAGTCATTTATTTCATCTAGAAACTTTATCTCTTTAGCTTGTCCTGCTGTGACACTGTCCCAGTCGATACCGGGGTAATTGAAATCACCCATTATTACTACTCTGTTGTGGCTTTTGTTAGCTTCCTTGATTTCTTTGAGCATTTCATCATCCATTTGTTCATTCTGGCCAGGTGGTCGATAGTATACTCCCACTGCCATCACCTTCCCCTTCATAAATGGAATTTCAATCCATAGAAATTCTACAGCAAATTTTGTTCCCTGCAAAACTTTAATCCTTTCTGACTCAATGCCCTCTCTAACATAGAGCGCAACCCCTCCACCAATTTGTTCAGCTCTATCATTACGATATAGTTTGTATCCAGGTATCACAGTGTCCCACTGGTTATCCTCCTTCCACCATGTCTCTGAAAGTGCAATCATATCTAACCTCTCATTTAGTGCTATATATTATAATTCTCCCATCTTATTGTTTAGACTTCTAGCATTGGCATACAAGCATTTTAGAGACTGTATTTTATTAATATTAATCTGGCTATTGGTAGGCATGGGTAATTGGGAATCCTTATGCTCTGTCTGCTCCTTACTCAAGGGCATTTGGGCTACTATACTCCCTTTTGGAACCTCACTGCTTTTGGTAGTATCCTTCAAGGATACCTTTGTCCGAACCATGCGCTCCTGGGTGACTGTCGGCTTTCCCCTATTTTCTAGTTTAAAAGCTTCTCTATCTCTTTTTTAAAGGTTAATGCCAGCAGTCTGGTCCCATCCTGATTAAGGTGAAGCCCATCCCTTCGGAAGAGCCCCCCCTTTCCCCAGAATGTTCCCCAGTTCCTAACAAATCCAAAACCCTCATCCTTGCACCATTGTCTCATCCACGCATTGAGACTCCGGAGCTCTGCTTGTCTTTTAGGTCCTGCACGTGGAACAGGAAGCATTTTGGAGAACGCTATCCTGGAAGTTCTGGATTTCAACTTCCTACCTAAAAGCTTAAATTTAGCCTCCAGAACTTCCCTACCACATTTTCCTATGTCATTGGTACCAACATGTACCAAGACAGCAGACTCCCCCCCAGCACTATCTATGATCCTATCTAGGCGGTGCGTGAGATCTGCTACCTTCGCACCAGGCAGGCATGTTACCAGGCGATCCTCACGTCCACCAGCCACCCAGCTATCTACATTCCTAATGATTGAATCACCAACTATAACAGCTGTCCTGACCCTCCCCTCATGGGGACATGGCCCTGGAGAAACGTCCTCGGTGCGAGAGGGTTTTACATCACCTGGAGGACAGGTCCTAGTTACAGGATCACTTCCTGCCACACCAGGGTGATGCTCTCCTGTCACGTGACCTCTCTCCTCCATGGCAACAGGGATGCTGCCAGACTGGAGGTGGGACTTCAGGACTATATCCCTGTAGGTCTCGTCCCTGTACTTCTCTGTCTTTCTTATGTCTTCCAGGTCTGCTACTCTAGCCTCTAGAGAACGGACTCGTTCCCTGAGAGCAAAGAGCTCCCTGCACTTAGTGCATATGTAGGACCTCTCACCAACTGGGAGAAAATCATACATGTGACACTCAATGCAAAAGACTGGAGAACCCCCATCTCGTTGCTGGACCTCTGTCTGCATCTTAGTTTAAAGCTTGTGTTTAGGTCTTTTAAATTCGGTATATAATAAGGATTGGTGTAGATGCTTATACTAATAAAAGTGTATCTAATACCCCTAATACACCCTGTGTACCTGAAGCTTAATTAATCTCAGGTCCTCTGTGTATGACTGATTTGGATTAAGAGCTGCACCTGAGAGCAGCCCCTTTCCTCTAAGATGTGCAAGTACCTATAAAACTACAATTACCCCAGGGGAGGGTGGGTGCTGGGGAGGGAGGGAGGGAGGTAAGTCCTATTAAAGAGGGCAGTTACAAGGTACCCTGTCCTGAACCCTCAGCAGGGGGATGAGGGTACCACACAAAGCCCAGTTAGTTGAGAGAGGCAAGGTAAGTACAGCTGAGAAGGCTGAACTAGCACACCACTAAGACAAACAATAAATAATTAAACAAACAAACAGTTAGACAAACAGTAAATAATTAAATAAACAGCTAGAACTCACAGTAAGATGTCCCAGGAGGCAAATATCCACTCACTAGCAGAGCTCTGTAAAAGTTCAGCCCTTCTCTGAAGAGAAGAGAAAAGAGTCCCCGTGAGGTCAAAGGACTGGCCTTCCAGGGAAAAAAGGGCGCGAACGCCAGCCACGAAGGGCAAAAACCAAAAAAGAAGAATCGGGCTCGATACCGGTGTACCGAACCCGGCGGGAGGGGAACCGGCGTCGAACCGGTAGAAAAAAAGAGCAAAAATCGCTGAAAAATCTAATTTTAACCGGGAAAACTGGACACACGTCCGGTGGGCTTCACGGAAAAAAAAGAGACTGAGGTAAGATGGCACCTTTAGGCGGGAAGGGAACCGCGCATGCATGCCTGCATTCCCAAAGGCTTTCATAGAAAGCTGGGGAAATGCTCTGCTGGGGCTTCATCGGAGCCGATGACACCCATATGTGAGGACTGACTTCCTGCTTGGTCCTGGAGAAGACAAAGTTCTCTAGATGGGAGTCAAAGCCCCTGTGGAGGCTGAGTCTGCTGAGCCGGTTGAGGCTCAGCAGCCTTTGTTTTTTTTTGTTTAGGTTGTTGCTGACCCTTTTGGGCAGACTGACCTAAACGATGCCCTTGCTGGGTATAGGAGGGGTAGAACTTCTTCTTTCTAGTGAAGAATGTTTTTTTGTAGGACTTTTTCCTTGCAGGATCAGCTATAGATTTTGATAATCTATCCAAGGTGAGATTATCAGCATCTAGCTCATTAGCTTTCTCTTGCCAATTTTTGCCAAAGAGATTCTCTCCTGTGCAAGGAATATTCCCCAGTTTGTCCTGTACCCAAAGTTCCAAGTCAGATGCCTGGAGCCAGGCAATCCCACGTGCGCCTATGGCAATAGCAGAAGTTCTGCTTATGCACTCAAAGCAGTCAAAAGCTGCACGATTTACGAATTTGGAAACATCCTGAGCATCTTTGATAAGTGCAAGATAATCTTGTCTCTTATCATCAGGAAGGAGGGGGCTCATAAGCTCTAGATCTCCTGTAACTTCCTTAAGGAACATTCCCATATATAAAACGTAGGAACTAATCCTGGCAGAAAGCATAGAGGCCTGGAAGGTTCGATGCCCAAAGGCATCAAGTTTTATATTCACATCCTGGAGGATTAGATGCATGTCTTTTTGCACTCTTGATCCTTCTCATAGCTGATTCCACCACCATGGAATGGTGGGGCAGATGAGTTTTTTTGAAATCCAGGACAGGGAGGAACTCGATACATGGTATCGAGCCTATGAGAATGAGGATAAGTGGTGAGAGGTGTTTCCCACATCCTTAGCATGAGATCATGCAAGATCTCATGAATAGGCAAAGTAGCTGCCTCTTTGGGAGCTTCAGGATACTGTAAAATCTCCAATTCCTTTGCCCTAGGCTCTATTTCAGGAGCCACTGTGATGGAAAGACCTCGAGCCACATCCCGGATATAATCCTGGAAGGATATATCCTCTGGAGGAGACATTCTACGTTTAGGAGAGGAAGAATCCTCAGGAAGAAGTACTCTGGTATCGACAGAGCTGTCAGAGTCTTCAGACTCATCGGAGGATTCAAAGTATCTCCTGTCCGGATAATCATGCAGCGCACGATATCAGTACCGATCGAAGTCGGTATCGACAGGGCCCGGTACCGACTTGTCAGTACCGGAGGGCACAGCATGCGTCGGTACCGGTAGTCCACCTGCCGATGTCGATGCAATTGCCCCCGGTACCGATGTAGGTGCCGGTACCGTTTGAACTCTCTGAAGCGGTTTCGGGGGCATCAATGCCGAGAGAAGAGCCGCCAGACTGCATTCAATAGCCAAGAATCTCTGGTCTATCGCCGCCGCCGATGCCTGGGTATCGGTACCGGACAAACCGGCCGGTACCCCAGAGCATGGCACCAGTAGTTCTGCCAAGGTTGGGGCCTCGAGAACATCCTGGATCCCTGATGGTGCTTTGGAAGCCGAAGCCTCCCGCCGGGGCAATTTTGCCGGTGTGAGTCCCTCAAGGGCAATGCCAGAGGCATCTCGATACTTAGAAGGAGATCTACCCTTTGAGGACCGGCTAGGCTTTTGTTTAGTTACCAGAGATCCATGGGAGGAAGACGAAGCCCTGGAAAATGTTGATGCCACAGATGCTGCATCGGAGGGAAAAAGGGTGCTAAGTTTAGCAGCTCGGTTTTGCCGACCCCTCTTCGACATCATCCCACAGGCAACACACTCGGAGACAGAGTGGTCAGGACCTAAACATTTGAGGCACCACTCATGGGTGTCAGTGACGGAGATGGTACCGCCACACTTGGAACACTTTTTAAAACCCGAAGCGGGTTTTTCCATTGTAGAGGAAAGTTGGGCCTAGTGCCCAAAATGGCGCGTGGCACCAGAGGAGAAAAAAAGCTGGAAGACTCCAGGAAAAGATTTTTTTTTTTTTTTACAAGGAAAAGAAAGAAAGAACCGGCGGTACCGGTGTAGCATCGAAGGAAGGCAGATGCGACCACAACAAAGAAGAATAAATGGGATATTTTCTGGGGTGACAGGAAACGCGACCTGCTGGCTCCGCGGAAAATGAAGAACTGGAGAGAGACAGTTGGGAAAGGCGGGAAGGCAGCACACAGGTGCTGTGGGATGCTCCCAAAAGCTTTCTAATTGGACGCTGGGGAGCGTTCCCGCGCAGGCTCCGTCGGTACCGACAATACCCATATGTGAAGACTAAATTCCTGCTTGTTCCTGGAGATGATGTATTACAACTATTTATAAACTGAAGAGTAGCAAATCACCTGGACCGGATGGTATACATCCAAGGTTATTGAAAGAACTGAAATATGAGATTGCATACCAACTATTAGTAATCTGTGAACTATCATTAAAATCATCTGTAATAATCTGAAGATTGGAGAAAGGCCAATGTAATGCCAATTTTTAAAAAGGGTTCCAGGGGTGACCCACGAAACTACAGACCAGTTAGCCTGACGTCTGTACCAGGAAAAATAGTAGAAACCATTATAAAGAACAAAATTAATGAACATGTAGATAGTCATGGACTAATGGCAGCCGGCATTGCTTTAGCCAAGGAAGGTCTTGTCTTAATAATCTGTTGTTTTTTTAAAGGTGTGAATAAACAGGTAGACAAAAGTGAGTCAGTTGATATAATGTATCTAGATTTTCAGAAAGCCTTTGACAAGGTCCCTCATGAGAGACTTTTGGCAAAATTAAAAAATCATGGGATAGGAGGCAGTGTACTATTGTGGATTAGGAACTGGTTAAAAGATAGAAAGCAGAGGGTAGGTCTAAATTGCCAATTTTCCCAATGGAGAAAGGTGAATGGTGGAGAACTGCAGGGATCTGTGCTGGGTCCGCTGCTTTTTAACATATTCTTAAATGACCTGGAAATGGGAATAACGAGTGAAGTTATCAAATGTGCAGATGACACAAAAGTATTCAAAGCTGTTCAAACCCATGAGGATTGTGAAAAATTGCAAGAGGATCTTGATAAACTGGAAGACTGGACATCCAAATGGCAGATGAAATTTAATGTGGACAAGTGCAAAATTATGCACCTAGGAAAGAACAACCCAAACTATGGTTACACGATGCAAGGTGTGGTGATGAAGGGGCATCAGAGCCCATGGAAATAGCTGGAAAACAAACTTTTACCTGCAAGCAGAGAGATAGTTCAGAGAGCAGGGGGTCTGATCTGAAACTGCAGCCAAACAAAAAAAACACACACACAGAGCTGCTGAGTCCAGGCCACGCCCAAGCTCCATGGCAACCCAGGAAGGTAACAGGAAGCACCTGTGGGAGGAGTTGGAACGGGGAGAGCAGCTACACACATTTAAGTTCCAGGGAACAGAACGAAGGGAGCCTACTAAGAGAAAGGAGGGAGAAGAACTCCTGAGGCAAACTGAAGGGAAAGGATCCTTCAGGGGAAAGGGAAGAGAGAGGTTTTACAGAGACAGCCGCAGACGGGAGTCCTAAGGCAGCCAGCACACTGGGGACTAAAGTCCAGGGAGAAGCCCATGCTGTAAAGGCATTGCAGCACGGTCTGGAGACCGGAGAGTCTATCCTGAGAGAGTCACTGACTATAGTCCAGGTACGGAAGCAGCCCTGCATAAGTCTGTGAGAGAAGTTTTACCTCTGGAAAGGTTTGTGAAGAGAGGGGTCACGAAAGACAAGGTGAGCCAGTTAGAGGTCTTGTCCAGCTTGTTGAGAGATAAGGGTCTCTACAGCCATGCTAAAAGCCCTGAGCACAGAGAGAGGTCCCAATGGGAAAAAGTCTTAAAAATCTTAGAGGAGATTAAGCCTACGTCCCCTCAGCCTGAGTTAAGCCAGGAGACAGCAGAGTCTGATTATGAAGACATGCAGACAGAGCCTTGTGATATGGAACAAGACTCCTCAGACTCCTTGATGGATTGTTCTTATTGTATGAAGACAGAATGAAGAGGCTGTAGGTTTTTTTAAACTGAGAAAAAAAAAGCCAGAAGCCATTTACCTGAATGTCTTATGTCTTGAATGCTGGAAATGTTTAAAAGGAGAATTGCTGGTGTTTAGAGCTGAGAGGAAATGTTTCAAGATTGATTTGAATGATTAAGAAAAACAGCTAGAAGCAAAAAGAAGCTTTGTTTAAAGTTTTATTCAGTTTGGAAAAGGCTGATACCTTTGCTGGAAGTTAGCTGAAGCCAGCTAAGCTGTTTTTCTGACTGTTGGACTTTGGGAAGAAACACTTTTGGTGTAACAAGCTGCATGAAGCAATTGTAACATTTATTACTGCCAGAATCCTGTTTGACTGGAAGTTCTTTTTGTTGGAGAGTACATCCTATTTTTGTTAACATGTGTTGAGCTTCAAAGAAAGTTCTTTGCAAAGGAAAAGACACAAATAAATTCCTGTGTTTGCCTTCAACCCTCGGATTCCTTTTTATTCCACACAACTACAATACCCAGAAGCACTAGCTCTGGAACCCATACTAAAAGCGACATTAGATGGCACGCCCCTGCCTATAGGCAACCACCTAGACAGTAGGGAGCGCCACAAAAGTTACACATTAGGAGCCACCACCCAGGAAAAAGATTTAGGCATCATTGTGGATAACATGTTGAAACCCTCCGCCCAGTGTGCAGCGGCGGCCAAGAGAGCAAATAGAATGCGAGGTATCATAAGGAAAGGAATGGAGAATATAAAACAAAGGATATTATGATGTCTCTGTATCATTCCATGGTGCGACCACACCTTGAATATTGTGTGCAATTCTGGTCACCATATCTTAAAAAGAATATAGTGTTATTAGAAAAGGTACAGAGAAGAGCCACCAAAATGGTAAAGGGGATGGAAGGATTTCCCTATGAAGAGAGGCTAAAAAGATTAGGGCTCTTCAACCTCAAAAAGTGATGGCTGAGAGGAGATATGATAGAGATCTACAAATTAATGAATGGAGTGGAACAGGTAAATGTAGATTGATTGTTTACGCCATCAAAATATAGAAAGACTAAGGGACATGCAATGAAGCTACAGGGTAAACTATTTAAGACTAATAAGAGAAAATATTTTTTCACTCAACATATAATCAAACTCTGGAATTTGTTACCAGAGGATGTAGTAAAAGTTGTTAAGTGTATCCAGGTTTAAAAAAGGTTTGTACAAGTTCCTGGAGGAAAGGTCCATAAACCATTATTAAAGGGGACCGGGATATCTACTGCTTGCCCCAATACAAGCATTGAGGAACCTGTGTCTTGGGGAAACTGCTAGGTACCTGTTACCTAGATTGGCCACTACTGGAAACAGGATACTGGTCTTGATGGACCTTGGGTCTGACCCAATATGGCATATCTTATGTTCTTAAGATAGGGAGGGTTTTCCTCGTCTATCTCATAGGTGCCAAGCGCTAACTATGCGGCTTCCAATATTGGTGCTGCATGGTTAGCACTGGTCCCCACCTCCGCTCCGCTCTGTAACTCCCCCAGCAAGCCCCGATGCTAACGGGCTAGCATCAGGGTGCGTAGGGGACTTAGTTCGGGAGATATCTGGGTGGATGGTGGACGTGAGGTGGTAACATGCCTCCCGGGTGCGAAGGTAGCTGACCTCACGTGCCACCTAGATACGGTCTTAGATAGTGCTGGGGAGGGGTCTGCTGTCTTGGTACATGTCGGTACCAATGACACAGAAAAATGTGGTAGGGAGGTTCTGGAGGCTAAATTTAGGCTTTTAGGTAGGAAGTTGAAATCCAGAACTTCCAGGGTAGGATTCTCCGAAATGCTTCCCGTTCCATGCACAGGACCCAAAGGCAGGCAGAACTCCGGAGTCTCAATGCGTGGATGAGACAATGGTGCAGAGATGATGGTTTTGGATTTATTAGGAATTAGGGAACATTCTGGGGAAAGGAGGGGCTCTTCCGAAGGATGGGCTTCACCTTAACCGGATGGAACCAGGCTGCTGGCATTAACCTTTAAAAAGGAGATAGGGCAGCTTTTAAACTAGATAATAGGGGAAAGTCGACAGTCGCCCAAGAGCGCATGCTTCGGAAGAATGTATTTTTGAAGGATACTACCAAAAGCAGAGAGGTTCCAAAAAAGAGTAAAGTAGCCCAAATGCTCTCGAGTATGGAGAAGAAAGAGCTTAAAGATCCCAAATTACCCATGCATACCAATAGCCAGATTAATATGAATAAAATACAGTCTCTAAAATGCTTGTATTCAAATGCTAGAAGTCTAAAAAATAAGATGAGAGGTTAGATATGATTGGAATATCAGAGACCTGGTGGAAGGAGGACAACCAGTGGGACACTGTGATACCTGGGTACAAACTATATCGTAATGATAGAGCTGATCAAATTGGTGGAGTGGTTGCGCTCTATGTTAGAGAGGGCATTGAGTCAGAAAGGATTAAAGTTTTGCAGGAAACAAAATTTGCTGCAGAATCTCTATGAATTGAAATTCCATGTAAAAAGGGGAAGGCAATTTCAGTGGGGGTGTACTATCGACCGCCTGGCCAGAATGAACAAATGGATAATGAAATGCTCAAAGAAATCAAGGAAGCTAACAGTTACAGCGCAGTAATAATAATGGGTGATTTCAATTACACTGGCATCGACTGGGTCAGTGTCACGGCAGGACATGCTAGGGAGATAAAGTTCTTAGATGAAATAAATGACTGCTTCTTGGAGCAGCTGGTTCATGAACCGACCAGAGGGGAAGCCATATTAGACCTAGTCCTTAGTGGAACACCAGATCTAGTACAAGAGATAAGGGTGTTGGGGCCACTTGGCAATAGTGATCATAGCATGATCGCATTTGATTTAATTAGTGGAGGAGGAATAGTAAGGAAATCCACAGTACTACCTTTTAACTTTAGAAAGGGAGACTCTGATAAAATGAGGAAAATAGTTAAGAAAAAACTAAAAGGAGCAGTTGCAAAGGTTAAAGACTTACATCAAGCTTGGGTGGTGTTGAAAAATACTGTCTTGGAAGCCCGCACCAGCTGTATTCCACATTTTAAGAAAAGTGGAAGGAAGTCCAAAAAACTGCCAGCATGATTTAAAGGTGAGGTCAGAGAGGCTGTTGTTGCCAAAAAAAACCATCTTTCAGGAAATGGAAAAAAGACCCAAACGACGAAACCTGGAAACAGCACAAGCACTGGCAAGTCAAATGCAAGGCATTGATAAGGCAGGCAAAGGGAGAATTTGAGAAGAAGCTTGCTGTGGAAGCAAAAATGTGAAATAAAGACTTTTTCAAGTACATTCATAGCAAAAAACCTGTGAGAGAGTCAGTTGGTCTATTAGATGACAGAGGGGTTAAAAGGGCACTAAGAGGCGACAAGGCGATAGCGGAGAGACTGAATTAATTCTCTGCTTCAGTCTTTACTGAGGAAGATGTAGGGATGTTACCCATGACTGAAGTGGTATTTAAAGGTGTGGAAGAATTGAAGGAAATATCGATACATCGGGAAGATGTATTACAACTATTAGATAAACTGAAGAGTAGCATATCACCTGGGTCGGATGGTATACATCCAAGGTTGTTGAAAGAACTGAAATATGAGATTGCAGACCTACTATTAGTAATCTGTGAACTTTCATTAAAATCATTTGTAATACCAGAAGATTGGAGGATCGCCAATGTAACGCCAATTTTTAAAAAAGGTTCCATGAGTGATCCGGGAAACTACAGACCGGTGAGCCTAACGTCAGTCCCGGGAAAAATGGTAGCAACAATCATAAAGAACAAAATTGCTCAGCATGTAGATAGTCATGGCTTAATGGGAGACAGCCAACATGGCTTTAGACAAGGAAGATCTTGTCTTACTAATCTGTTATGTTTTTTTGAAGGCATGAATAAAAAGGTGGACAAAAGTGAGTCGGTTGATATAGTGTATTTGGACTTTCAGAAAGCCTTTGACAAGGTCCCTCATCAGAGACTTTTGGCAAAACTAAAAAGTCATGGGATAGGAGGCAGTGTACTATTGTGGATTGGGAACTGGTTAAAAGACAGAAAGCAGAGGGTAGGGCTAAATGGCCAATTTTCCCAATGGAGAAAGGTGAATAGTGGTGTACCCCAGGGATCTGTGCTGGGTCCGCTGCTTTTTGGCATATTCATAAATGACCTGGAAAAGGGAATAACGAGTGAGGTTATCAAATTTGCAGATGACACAAAACTATTTAAAGCAGTTAAATTCCAAGAGGATTGTGGAAAATTGCAAGAGGATCTTGATAAATTGGAAGATTGTTCATCAAAATGGCAGATGAAATTTCATGTGGACTAGTGCAAAGTTATGCACCAAGGGAAGAACAACCCAAACTATGGTTACACGATGCAAGGTTCCACATTAAGAACCACCACCCAGGAAAAAGATTTAGGCGTCATTGTGGATAACATGTTAAAACCCTCGGCCCAGTGTGCAGCAGCGGCCAAGAGAGCAAATAGAATGCTAGGTATCATAAGGAAAGGAATGTAAAATAAAACAAAACATATTATAATGCCTCTATATCGTTCCATGGTGAGACCGCACCTTGAATATTGTGTGCAATTCTGGTCGCCATAGCTTAAAAAGGATATAGCGTTATTAGAAAAGGTTCAGAGAAGAGCCACCAAAATGGTAAAGGGGATGGAAGGATACTCCTATGAAGAGAGGCTAAAAAGGTTAGGGCTCTTTAATATGGAAAAGAGACGGCTGAGGGGAGATATGATAGAAGTCTATAAATTAATGAATGGAGTGGAACGGGTAAACGTAGATCGATTGTTTACGTTATCAGAATATAGAAAGACTAGGGGACATGCAATGAAGCTACAGGGTAAACTATTTAAGACTAATAAAAGAAAATATTTTTTCACTCAACGTGCAATCAAATTCTGGAATTTGTTACCGGAGGATGTAGTAAAGGCTGTTAGTGTAGCTGGGTTTAAAAAAGGTTTGGACAAGTTCCTGGAGGAAATGGAAATTACACTTACCTGGTAATTGTAGTTCCTGAAGGGTCCAGTTTAGTCCTCCACATCTGGGTAGTGCACCTCCTCCTGCAGCACGGAGACTGGACCAATCAGAATCTCTCATGATGTATCCTGCTGGAGCTCCCATCAGCCCCCCAGTGAACTATTAACAAAGCAGACTTAAAGAAGCAACACATGAAAGAAGCAAAAATAGAAAACTTTCTCTTAACTAAACCCCTTAACAGCTACTATGACCCCCTCCCCAAACGAGGAAGCCAAGACTCTGCATACCGCTTCTGCCGCCCACCTGACACCACAGGCAGCAATCGACAATAAAGAAGGAACTGACGTCCCAGAGCAACACGGAAAAGCCCTAGAAACCCCCATCAGAAGGGTTCCCCAGAAATGTCTTATAGGATTCACTGTTGCCCAGTAGCAAGCGCGCCGGATGAAAAAGAAAGAACAGAGAGAAGGGAGGGAAGGAGAACTAAACTGGACCCTTCAGGAACTACAATTACCAGGTAAGTGTAATTTCCATTTCCTGAGCGGTCCTCCAGTTTAGTCCTCCACATCCGGGATGTAACAGAGCAGTTAGGAACAGGCGGGACCTTGCAAACCGGTGCGCAAAACCGCCGACCCAAAACAAGAATCCCGAGCGGCCAACACGTCCAAGCGGTAGTGCTTGCTGAAAGCATGGAGGGACGACCAAGTAGCCGCTTTGCAAATCTCCACCGGCGGAACCAGACCATGTTCTGCCCACGACGTCGCTTGCGCTCTGGTAGAGTGAGCTCGTAAACCCAACGGCACCTCACGCCCTTGCACAACATAAGCGGATGAAATCGCTTCCTTAATCCATCTAGAAATAGATGACTTCGCCGCTGCTTCGCCTTTCCGCACCCCGCCAAAGAGAACAAACAAACAATCCGACTTGCGGAAGGTTTTCGAAACCTTTAAATAACGACGCAGTACCCGTCGGACATCTAAGCGATGCAATCCCGCTTCCGAATCACCCGCTGCGTCAGAGTGAAACACCGGAAGAAAGACGGACTGATTCAGATGAAAGGGAGAGACAACCTTTGGAAGAAAGGATGGAACCGGCCGCAAAACCACTCGATCTCTAGAAAAAGATAAGAATGGTTCCCTGCACGAAAGCGCCTGCAGCTCCGAAATGCGCTGTGCCGAACAAATGGCCACTAGAAAAACAGTCTTCAGGGTCAGATCTTTTACCGACGCTTGCCGTAGCGGTTCAAAGGGCTGACGAGCCAAAGCTTGCAGGACCAGATTCAAATCCCAAGGAGGAATAACAATTCTACGCGAAGGTCACAGCCAGAAAACTGCCTTCAGAAACCGTCGGACGTCCGCATGCATCCCCAGAGAAACCCCTAGCACCTTGCCTCTGTAGCATGCGAGAGCCGCCAGCTGAACCTTTAAGGAACTGGCGGCCAGCCCTTTATCAAATCCGTCCTGCAAAAAACTGAGAATCATGGAAATAGAAGCCGTCGCCGCACGAATCCTACGACGCGAACACCAGTCCTCAAAAATGCGCCACACGCGCACATACGCGAGGGAGGTGGACGATTTTCGAGCCCTCAGCAGAGTAGAAATAACCGCTGAAGAATAGCCCTTCTTCCTTAAGCGAGCCCTCTCAATGGCCAAACCGTAAGCGAGAACCGAGCCACCTGAGGCATCCGCAGAGGTCCCTGAATCAGCAGATCCGGCAGGACTGGAAGCCTCCAGGGAAGCCCGTCGACCAAGCATACCAGATCCGCATACCAGGGACGTCTGGGCCAATCCGGAGCCACGAGTAGCACCCGACCGCAATGCGCCTCGATGCGCTGGACCACCCTGCCGATCAACGCCCACGGCAGAAAGACATAGAGGAGACCGCTCCCTGGCCACGGCTGAATGAGGGCATCTATCCCCTCGGACATGGGTTCTCTCCGCCTGCTGAAGAACCGTCCGGTCTTGGCCGACTGAAACGTTGCCATGAGGTCCATTAGCGGAGGACCCCACCGGCGAACTATCTGCGCGTAGATCTGTGGGTGCAGATCCCACTCCCCGGGATCCACATGCACCCTGCTGAGAAAATCCGCCATGACATTGTCTTTTCCCGCGATATGCGCTGCCGAAATCGTCGGCAGACGAAGCTCGACCCACTGGAACAACGCTTCTGCCTCGGCCTCCAAGGCCACGCTTCCTGTGCCGCCCTGCCGGTTGATGTACGCCACTGTCGCTGAATTGTCCAAGAGCACTCTGACCGCTCAGCCTTGCAGAGTCGACTCGAAGGCCTCCAGCGCTCTCCGCACCGCACGAAGCTCGAGCCGATTGATCGACCAGGAGGCTTCCTGGACTGACCATGTCCCCTGTGCGAAACAACCTTCGCAGTGGGCACCCCAGCCGAGCAGACTGGCATCCGTTATCAGCGGAACCCACCGAGGCTGTTCCAGGGGTAGACCCGCTCGCAACGTCCGGGAGCACCGCCACCACCGCAGAGCCCGACGAACACGGCTCGGACAAGGCAATCGCTTGTTGAGCGACTCCGTCTGGTTCGACCAACGACGCAAGAGGGCTTTCTGAAGCGGACGCATGTGAAACCTGGCCCAGGGAACAACCTCGAGAGTAGCTGCCATCGTCCCCAACAAGCGCAGGTACCACCAAGCAGAAGGAGCGGGCATCCCGAGGAAAGTGTGCACTAGACTTTGCAAGGCTTGAACACGCGGGCCGGTAAGCAAACCAACCCTCTCGCCGTGTCGAACTGAACTCCGAGATACTCGAGGCACTGCGTCGGCACTAACTGACTTTTCTTCGCATTGACCACCCAGCCGAGAGATTGCAGGAGAGTCACCACTTTTCCTGTACCTGCAAGCTCTCCTCTTTGGACTTCGCTCGAATCAACCAATCATCCAGATAAGGGTGGACCAGGACGCCTTCCTGTCGCAAAGCTGCGGCCACCACCACCATGATCTTGGTGAAAGTGCGCGGTGCCGTCGCCAACCCGAAAGGTAGAGCTTGAAACTGAAAGTGCCCCCAGGGGAACGCGAACCGCAGGAAACGCTGATGTACTGATTGGATAGGAATGTGCAAATAAGCCTCGGACAGATCCAGAGAAGTTAGGAACTCCCCTTGACGCACCGCCACGATGACGGACCTCAGGGTTTCCATGCGGAAATGAGGTACCCGGAGACAACGATTGATGCCCTTGAGATCGAGAATAGGCCGGAGGGATCCGTCTTTCTTTGGCACCATGAAATAAATGGAGTAGCGCCCCAGACCGCGCTCGGCAGACGGAACGGGAACTACCGCACCCAAAGCGATAAGACAATCTAACGTCAGTCGAATCGCTTGCTCTTTGTGCGGGCCTTTGCTGGGAGACAGAACGAAGGAATCCCGAAGAGGACAGGCAAACTCTAGGGCATAGCCTTCCCGGATGACCTCCAACACCCACTGATCGGAAGTTATCCGAGCCCAGGCAGGCAGGAAGTCCCGAAGGCGAACTCCGATAACCAGACATCCCTCCGGAATCCGCCTGGCGTCATTGCGGCTTGCGAGAAAAGGAGGAGGAAGACGAAGAGGCAGCAGGGGCAAACCCCCTGCCCGCTCCCCAGAAGCCGCAAAACCCTTGAGCCCAAACCTACCACGCTGGGAACTCCACAAACGGGACGATCGAAATCTTCGAAAGTCCCGAGACAGACCTCGCGGGACCGACGAAGTTCTGCCGAGTTTAGGCTTATCTTCTGGAAGTCTACCACCTTTCGAGTCCCCTAAATATTTCACCAATTTATCCAGATCCTCGCCAAACAACAATTTCCCCTTGAAAGGTAATTTACTGAGATGCGACTTAGAGGAACCGTCAGCAGCCCAATTTCTCAACCAAATAGACCTGCGTGCCGCCACCAAGGAAGCCATACTATTAGCCAATGTTCTAATCAAATCATAATGAACATCCGCCAAGTAAGCCGATCCAGATTCCAAGCGGGTCACTTCTAACAACCTTTGCTGGTCTAAGTTGGATTCATGTCCTAAACGCTGAGCCCATCTTAAACATGCTCTAGCCACCCAGGCCCCACAAATAGAGGCTTGCAGAGACAAGGCATTAGTTTCAAAGGCCTGTTTTAATAAACCATCTACTTTCCTGTCCTGCGTATCCTTCAAAGCCGCACTGCCTTCGACTGGAATCGTAGTCTTCTTGGTGACCGCCGATACTAGGGCATCAACACGCGGCGATTTAAACTTGTCCTTGTCCGCTATAGGATATAACCGGTTCATCGTACGAATGCCCTTAAGCCCGGATTCGGGCTGATCCCACTCAGTCTGAATCATCTGAGCCACCACGCGATGCACTGGAAAAAGCTACCTGAGAGTCTCCCACGGCTTGAATGAGGGGATCTTCCAGGCCTTCCTCCTCCGCCGAAGGAACTGAGGCAAGATTGAGCGTCTGAAGAGACTCTGTAATCAACGGAACTAACTCCTCCTTCCGAAAAAGCCGAATGATCCGGGCCTGATCCTCGGGATCCGGGATTTCCCCCTCCTCCAATTCCTCACCGATGTCCTCGGTCTCCACCGCCGACTCAGGCTCTTGCCAGTCGACGGCCTCACTCTCAAAAGAGAAACGAGAGCGCTTAGCTGGTTTCTGGACAGTCCGCTGACCCTCCTCACCTGAACGGGAGGGGAGGGACAACGAAGAAGGCCCGGCCTCTGGCAGCTTGCCTAGACGGCCCAAGCGGAAAGCCTGATGCATCAAAAGAACAAAATCTGGCGAAAAATCCATCGAGGAAGGGTCTGACGCACCATCGGGGAAGGGAACCCCCTGCCCCTTGGCCGCCACAGGAGAAACTGGAGGTTGAGGGCCTGGAGACGGCTCCCTGTCAGTCAGCCGGGCAGGACTAACAGGTTCCAACAGAGCCTTGACGTCCATTTGAAGTTCAATGTCAGAGGAGACTGACGCGCAGCCCTTACAAACCCCTGACTCTGATACAGCCCCCCTGCGAGAACCGCAGACTAAACACTGTGGTCTTGCAAACATTGAAGCAAGGTGACCCCAGGCCAAACAGGACCAGAGAGCCAACCACGAAAAAAGTGAGCAAAGGTCTCTATAAAGGGTTTTTTTGGGGTTTGTTTGTTTTTTTTAGTTTTATGATAAACGAAGCCTATGGGGATAAGGACCGCAGGTCTGAAAAAAATAACCAAGCCGGTACAGTTCTAAACCCCCAGAACCCGCAGAAGCTCACAAGGACGAGAAAAAAGCAGGAAAAAGAAAAACCGCTGGTGCGTTAAAATGGCCGCCGGCACCGACGGCTGAAGGAAGAAACGGCAGGAAAAACAACAAATAATACCCCGCAATCAGCCGCCTGTCCAAAAATAACAAAGAAAGAAATAAAAATGCTGAAAATCACCGCCGGTGCTCTGAGTGACTCACCCCTTGATGCCGGAGAGCCGAACGCCGAAGAACCGCTGAGCGGATGGAGCACTGCGGGACAGCCCCGATCAGCGAGGGAAAAGCTCACCCTAAGTGGCAGCCCGCCAGAGCCGTGTATAGCATACAGCCGGCGTGACCAGCCAGAAACGGGGCTGCTAAGACAAGATCTCACCTCCGTACTGTCTAGGAGGGAGATCAACATTAACCCGCTGCCTTCAGCTCTCTCACAGACGGCAGGGAGAAGTAGCGTGCAGGCTCGGCTCCTCAATCGGCCCCCCTTTAGGTACTATTAGAGGAAATTTAAAGGGACAGCTACCAAAATAAAAGAAATACAGCAATGAAAAGAAAAAATAAACCACAAAGAAATCTAACTAGTGTTGCCTCAAAGCCACTAAGTGAGCCCAGCACTAGGCTCACAGGTCCTCCTGCTGCACGAAGACTGGACACACTGGGGGGCTGATGGGAGCTCCAGCAGGATACATCATGAGAGCAAGATTCTGATTGGTCCAGTCTCCGTGCTGCAGGAGGAGGTGCACTACCCGGATGTGGAGGACTAAACTGGAGGACCGCTCAGGAAAGGTCCATAAACCATTATTAAGAAGGGACCCAGGATATCAATGTTTGACCCAGTAAAAGCATTGCGGAACCTGTGTCTTTTGGGGAATCTGCTAGGTACGTATGACCTAGATTGGCCACTGTTGGAAACAGGATACTGGGCTTGATGGACCTTGGTCTGACACAGTATGGCATATCTTATGTTCTTATTCAACGGCACTACCTGTGTATGTGCCGTCGAATATCTGGTAAGCCAGCATTTACACGGTTAACTGGCTGTTAACCGTGTACATTTATTTATTTAAAAGGATTTACGTACCGCTTTATCCTGAAATCAAAGCGGATTACACAGCAAACAAATCAAGTGGCAGGGTGCGTGGGTGTGGGCATGCAGTGATAAATCGAGGCGCTTGTGTGTGAGGTTGATTGCGTGGTGAGCTATATACAGTATGAGCTATGTACAGGAACTATTTACATTTTTTACATTTTGGTGGCAGAGGGGGAGTTTGTTTGGACAGTTCATGTGATGTCCTTGAAGTGTTCTGTGAAGAGCGTAGTTTTTATCATCTTCCATGAGTCTTTGAGGTTTTTTGTTGATCTCAGGTTCTCGGGAAGTGAGTTCCAGGGAGTGGCCAGGGATAGTGCTCTTCTTGAAGTGTCTTTTCTTGTTTTAGCAAAGGCTCAGCTGCCAGAAACATACTGGTCACAGCTCTGACAGCTAATGCAAAGGCTTGGCACTTAACATGTGCTGCTAATACTTGTTAAGTGCAAAACCTTAGCGGCCTTTAGTAAAAGGCCTCTTATGTGTCTTTAGAAAATAGGACCACAATAGGCACCCACTTGCTCTCTCCTCCTAGGTAAAATTACTATCAAAGAGTATAGTTATTCATTCACAAGGCACATTCTAACAGAAATCAAGAAAGCCAATAACAGGCACAGAGCAGAAGCAGAATCTAATCCCTTCTTCTCCTTCCCATATTTCAACCTCCCTTGTTTCTCTTGTATTTATTTATTTTCATTCTCTTATATACTGTGCTATTCTGCATCAGTGCGGTTTACGTTGAACAAACTGAAATTACATTGAACAGGGCATTATAACTTGGAGATAACTATTTTACAGGGAACATGGGCTATAGAGGGTTAAGTGGCTTGCCCAAGACCACAAGGAGCATCTGTGGGACTAGAAACCCCATTCCTTCCGGCCCAAGGTTGCTGTCCTCTAGTGGGATTTGAACCCCTGACCTTCCGGCCTGAAGTACCTTGCCCCAACCACTAGGCTACTCCTCCACTCCATTGTTTTGTTTTGTCTGTCTTGATTACTGTAGATTGTAAGCTCTATGAGCAGGGACTGTCTTCTTTATATGTTTGTACAGCACTGGGTATGTCTTGTAGTGCTATATAAATGATTAATAGTAATAGTAGTATGTTATAACTCGACAAACAAAAATATTCTCTTCTAATTCTTGTGTCGTATCAGTAACATTAACACAAACTCCCTCCCACTTTTAGATACTTCCAAACAGACACTCAGAAGCATACCAGCACCAAGTCCAAGAACTCAAACTGTACCAACTCTACCTATGAAAAAGCAGCACTGCAAATATTCTAGACATCAATTAATCTCCAGTTGGGAAAAGAGAACAGTTATACATGAAAAATAACAGATGAATACCTAGTAAAGAAGAGACTACAAATTAGAAACAAATATGCAGACAAAAAATAAAATGGAAAGAACCCCCAAGAAACTAGACTGCGAGCCATGGAACACTGCAGAAAGAAACCAAATTTCATTGGCTCCTGTACTGTACAAAATACAAAAAATGTAAATTTTCAAAGCTGATTTATTTCATTCTCTGAAATTTGAAAATAAATGTTTTGTATCTCTGTCTGATCATTTTATTTTTTCCAATCAGATTGACCCTGGTCTCGCTTTACCACTTCCTCATGTTGGTTCTCCAAAGTCCTTTTCCAGGGTCTCATTTCTATTTTCTGCTCCTTCACTCTTCCTGTCTTCTCCTCCTTCCCTAACCTAGATCCTCCTTTGTTCTCCATTTCACTCATCTGCCTTTTTATCAACCTATAACTAGATTTCATTCCTACTCTAGTCCTCAATCTACCTCTTTTCACATTTCACCTACTTACCTGTTTTCTATTTCCTGCTCTTACCTCCCAAGTCCTTCCATTCCCCACGTTTGTCTCTTATTATTTCCCTTTCTTTCACTTTCTGTTCCCCGTTTTTACTAGGGTTGCCAACCGGCCGGTTTTCAGCCGGCCTGGCCGGTTTTTCCATGGCCAGGCCGGCTGCCGGCGCAGAGGTAAAACCGGCCCTTGAAAAGCCGTTTTTTTTGCTCTGGCAGCAAGATCGGAAGCAGCCAGAGCAAAAAACCGGCTTTTCTTCCGATCCGAAGAAGTCCACGGAGTTAAAAAAAAAACAGCCCGCACACCGGAAGGCTTCAGAGGGAGCCGGGGAAGCCCGCGCGAGGCCCCGGCTCCCTCTGTACAACCGCCAGCATGAAGATCCTTTTCCTTCACGCTGGCGGCTGGATTGCTGGGAAAGGTTAAAGGCAATGCCCTTTAACCTTTCCCAGCATTCGCGGCTTCACAGAAACAACCGACAGCGTGAAGGAAAAGGATCTTCACGCTGGCGGTTGTACAGAGGGAGCCGGGGCCTCGCGCGGGCTTCTCCGGCTCCCTCTGAAGCCCCTCAGACAGCCGCGGTGCTGGTCGGGGGGGGGGGGGAGGAGAGGCCAAGGACTGCAAGGGCTGTGATGGGGGGGGGGCTAGGACTAAAAATGGGCTGGGGGGGGAGACCTGGACTGGAAAAGGGCTATGGGGGGGGAACTTGGACTGGAAAAGGGCTATGGGGGGGGGGGACGGGGACTGGAAATGTTGCTGTGATGGGGGGGGGGGGACCTGGACTGGAAATGGGCTGTGAGGAGGGGAACTTGGACTGGAAAAGGGCTATATGGGGGGGGGGGGTGACTTGGACTGGAAATGGTGTTGTGATGGGGGGGGGGGACCTGGAAAGGAAATGGGCAATGGGGGAGGGAGGGGGAACTTGGACTGGAAATAGGCTGTGATTAGGGGGGCTAGGACTGCAAATGGGCTGTGATGGTGGGGGGGGGCTAGGACTGGAAATAGGCTGTGATGGGGGGGGCTAGGGCTAGAAAGAGGCTGTGATGGGGGACTTGGACTGGAAATGGGCTGTGATTGGGGGGGGCTAGGACTGGAAATGGCCTGTGATGTGAGGGCTAGCACTGGAAATGGGCTGATGAAGAGCTGGAATAGGACTGGAAATGGGCTTATGGGGGCTACAATAGGACTGGAAATGGGCTGATGTGGGGCATGGGAGAATGGGACTAGAAGGGAGTGGATGCTGGGTGGGTCTAGAACTATAAGGGAACTGATTTTGGGGGAGGACTAGAATGGATGGGGAATGAGAATGGAAGGTGAAAAGATATTTTGTGTGGAAGAAAAGTCTATGATGGGCCGGGTATTGGGAGAGTAAGAAGGGCTTGAGAATGGAAGGGTGAAATTTAAATGGATGATAAAGGAATAAGGAAAGAATTGGGGGAAAGAGCAAAAGGGAAACAATCAGTATGTTAAAGCAGAAATAGAGAGAGAATGGAAAACATCTAAAAGAGAAGAAAGGACAAATGGATAGCTCGCAGAAGACACGAAGAAACCAGAAGAAAGTGACTGGAGCAATTGCAACTGAAAAATAAAATGCCCAAACAGAAGGTAGAAAAATACTTTTTATTTTGAATTTATTAACTGGAATATGTCTGGTCTGGGAAGTGTGTATTGCTAACATCTTTGCGTTTTTGTTTAGTGCAAGAGGAAATTACTTTATAGTTTTATTTCTCCAGTGTTGTACATTTCATGTTTGGCTTTTGGGGTTCCCAGTTTAATTATTATCTGACCATGGAAGTTAGCCTACACGTATCCTCGGTAATTTTTGTGGGTGGGGCTGGGGGCGGGGTGGGGCGGGGGTGGGACTAGGGGCGGAGAATGGGTGGAGCATGGCGAGCCACAGGTGTCGGGTTTTTCTCGGTGAAAAAGTTGGCAACCCTAGTTTTTACCATTTGTATTTATCCTCCAGTCCTCTCTCCATTCTCATCTATCTACCCCTCATCAACTCCAACTCCTTCCCTGTCATTCATCCCCTCTCCAATTCTAGTCCCTTTCTTATATCTTACCTCAATCTAAGCTCCTATTCCCCCTTTAACTTCTCTCTTTTCCACCCTCTATTACCTTATTCAAAGACCTGTCATCTTTCTTTTTTTTCTCACCTACTCCATAGCCCTCTGTCTCTCTCCCCCTCCCCCATGCCCTGCCTGTTCTCTCATAGCTCTTTCTCCTCCTCCCCCAGCATTTGCGGCCTACCTCTTTCTCCAGTGGTGTCAGTTCAAATGACTTGCCCCCACTGTTAGAAAGGTGCAGGTATGGTGTGGCAGCTGTTGTATCGAGACTTCATCCCAGCAGGGGGAGGTGATGGCTGCCAGGTCTAAAAACTACAACTGAGAGAGAAGAGAAGCGGGAGGCAATGCGGCAAACACTAGAAAGTAAGCTTGCTGCTGTGTCTTCAGTGCTACTGTGTGGGCCCTCTCCCCGCATTGTGGGGGCGGCTTGGGTGGAATTTATGCTACTGCCCTCCAAAAATCACTACCCAGTCTTTCCATCTCCTTAAGAACATAAGAAATGCCATTCTGGGTCAGACCAAGGTCCATTAAGCCCAGTATCCTGTTTCCAACAGTGGCCAATCCAGGTCAAAAGCACCTGGCAGGTTCCCAAACAGATATAAAGGATCCATAATGCTTGCATTGGAGCAAACAGTGTTGCTCCATGGTACTGCTGAAAACTCTGTTTGAGGTTCTGCCATATCCAGCTAAAGCCCGAGCTAAGTACTTCTTCATCTTTGGTGCTGAGCAGCATTTACTGAATATGCTTATATGCTATCCAGGTGCTCAGCAGTGTCTATCGAGCATGTCTTTATGACGGTCATGGGTTGCTGTTTGTATATCAAGCGCTGTATCAACAGTTCTGGTGTGGTGTGAGGATTACAAGATTTTCGATTTTTGGAGTATTATGAAGATATAGTTTTGTGAAGAGATTGTTTTTGGACTGCTTAAATGTGATATTTCCTTCCCCCACCACAGAGGTTTTTGACCGTTGATGTTTCTGAGTTTATCTGATCGATCAGGTTGTGTTCTGCTGACAGATTAGCTCACCCTCTTTTCTTTCTTGTTTGAGAGGGCAGCTGAGGTCTTTTCTTCTATAAAGGAATTTTATAGATACTAATTTGCTTGTTTTTGGAAGCTCTCTACTTATTTTCCTTTTTTCACTCATATTTTTCTTCCCCTTTTTTTTCTTTTTGTTGGAGTTTTTTTGTGCCTTCCTTGGGGGGTTTTCTGCTAGATGTTATAATTTTAGGGGGTTCTACAATAATTTTTGGTCTACTCTCAGAGTAATGTAATTGATACACCGCTAATGCTATTTACTCTATTACAACATCCATTCAACGTGGTAACTGTTTCTTCTGTGGAGATATTCTTAACAGTAATTCTATCAAAATGCTCAGAATGTCTCAGACTCGTCGGCACTCAAAAAAAATGATATTTAAAATATCTGATCATGGCGCCTAATAGCATCAATGACTATTCTGGCATGTGTTTTTTTATACAGATACTTCAAAAAACTGATAGAATTACAAATTATCAGAATGAACGTAGGATATCGTTACCATTTAAATCAACTTGGTCCCCACCAGATCAGATGCATCCGGCTCTCATGATTTTTAAAGATTTGGTGATCAGAGATGTCACAAATATGGAACAACAATGTTTTCATTCTCGGAGTGTTTTATCAACAAAAGAACGGTCCGCGTTGAAAGAGCTGCAGACTAGGACCGATATAGTTATTCGTAAAGCGGACAAAGGGGGAGCAGTGGTAGTTTTAAGTCGAGACTACTATATTGAGGAAGCACAGAGACAACTATCTGACCAAGGGACTTATTATATTTTGCAGGATGCTCCCACACAGGTTCTCCAAACTCAAATTCGAGATCTCACATTAAAAGCTCTACGGGATAAAATAATTTCAAACAAAGAATGGCAATTTTTGAATGTTACACCTCCTACGATAGTGCGGTTTTATTTGGTTCTAAAAATTCACAAAAATCTTGATTGACCCCCAGGAAGACCTATAGTCTCCACAAGGGGCACCCTGTTAGAACCACTATCGGTATTCATCGATTCATATCTTCATCCACTACTCATTGATATGCCATCCTATATACGTGACACCTCACATTTTTTGGAAAGATTGGCTCAGCATTCACATTGGGCCACTGATTCAGACATATTCTGGTGACAATGGATATCACAGCTTTATATACGAGTATACCTCAAGGTAAAGCTTATGAGACAGTAGAGCAAGAGTTAAGACACCGTGGAGATTTGTCGCAAGAACAAATAACTTTTTTGTTACAATTAACACAGCTCACTGTTTTTCAAAATTATTTCATTTTTGAAAAGGTAATATACCATCAAATTTCAGGAGTAGCAATGGGGGCCACTTGTGCTTCATCGATTGCAGACCTCTTTATGGGGAATTATGAATGTAAATGAATTATTCCATCTCCATATGGGACCCATATTAAGATGTGGTGCTGTTTTATTGATGACATCTTCTTATTATGGAAAGGCTCACCAGAATCAGCGATGTCATTTGTACAGTGGGTGAATGGATTAGATACTGCTATCCAATTCACTTACAGTATTGATACTAAGGCCATAACGTTTTTGGATGTCTCCATAGAGAAAGGACAGCAAGGTTGGAATATGTCAGTCTATAGGAAGTCTATAGACCGGAACACCTTCTTACATTATAGTAGTGCACATCCTTTGAGATTGAAAGACAGTTTACCATTTTCTCAATTTTTATGTTTCCGAAGAAACTGCTCTGATGTGCATGAGTTTAAAAAACAATCACAAATTTTATCGAAGAATTTCAGTGATAGGGGTTATCCCCACAAGGTGATTCGAAGAGCATATCATCGAGCATTGTTTAATGAGAGACCATGGTTGGTTGGAGCTCCCCAAGGGAAAGAGAAAATAATTGATACAGAACATATTAATTTAATAACAAAATTCTCTCCACTATGTTTTAAAATTCAAAAAAATTGTATTAAAACACACTAATGTCTTCAGTAATGTTCCCGGCCTTGAAGGGAAACAAATACGATGTGTATGGCAGAGGGACAAAAATTTAAAAGAACGACTAAGCCCGGCGGTCTTACGGTCTACAATGGAGGGGAAAGAGGAGCTTCAAATGAGGGGCCACAGGAAATGTGGCCGCTGTGGAATATGTGAAATTACTAATAAGGTTCAAAAATTTACATATCATGGAAAGGACTATATTTTGAAAAATAACACGTCTTGTGATACTGTATCTGTGGATATGCAATCAGGTGCCCGTGCAATCTATTGTACATAGGGGAAACTACAAGGTGTTTTAAAGCATGCATGGCTGAACATAAAAGCCGACTTAAATACGGAATGTTAGCGGCACCATTGGTTCAACATTGTATGGAGCGACATCACAAGTTTGAAGATTTACGGTGCTTTTGCATTGAGAGGGTTTCTTCGGCGATGTATGGAAAGTCACAGGAACAAACATTATTACTACGGGAACAACGTTGGATATTGTCATGCAGCAGGAGCTGAGGGAAGCAAAGATGCAAGAAAAGAACCTGTTTTTCATAATATAAAAGATGTGCACGGGATGCAATTCCCGCACAGAGCAGCTAGAGGGAGCGGACGTGCACTCACAGAGGCTGACTGGACACACCTAGCTAATCGACACCACCTGACAAGCAGTCCAGAAAGCTCAAACACAGGAGAGCTTTATAAGCAAGAGGCTGGAGACTGGAAAAGGGGTAGAGGTAGAGGTGGAGGTGGACCAGAGAGAAGCCCCAGGAGCAAAGCCGTGCGAGAGAAATGCACCACGAGCAAGGGCCAAGAAGAAGGAAGCAACAGGAGCATTGAGCTAAGCCCTAGGAGTGAATGGGAAAGCAATGCTGAGCAAAGGAACAGTCACTTTGGGAAGCAGAGCAGTGCTGAAGGAAGAAGCCAGAAGTTAGGCTTGGAAAGAGGTCTGCACTTACCAGAGGAACCAGTGACCAGACTGAAAGGTAACAAGAGCTTTCAGGGAAAAGACTGGCACGAGGATTGTAGCCCTGGAGAACCACTAGAAGGGGAAAGTTCCTGTTCTACATGCTGCTGGAAGCCAAGGTATGCTGACTCTGTTTTTATGAGAAAAAGCTCACATTATAAGTGCCCTTTTAAAAGTAATGCTCGTCTTACAAGAAAGGAAAGTAAACCTACCTTGTATAACCCAGATGGTAAAAGCACAAACGTAGGCCACGCTCACTGGCAAACTTTAGAAGAACTTTACAAACACCCAGAGAATAAGAATAGCGACTGGCCAGAAACAATAGCCAGAGAAACCCCAGATACAGAAAGGGATAACTCTGACTCAGAGCCGATGCAAGTGGAATTTGTGGAGCCTAGTCTTCTGTCTCAAGAGGAGATGGACTGTTCTCTATGCGTTACCAGCAGTTTAGAATCACTGCTAGACTTGTAAATAATATATACTGCCTCCAGAGTGTTACTTGTATGCGAAAAGGAAGAAGAGTATTGAAACGGTTGAGTTACTCTAGGAAGCCTTAATTAATCGTTGTTGCAACTGTGAAGCATAACAGTCTTTCTTTACCATGAGTTTGTTTCATTCCTGAAGTAAAGGATATCTTCCTCTATGTTGTGACCCACCTGAATCTTTTGCGTAAAGGGAAATAAAAGCCGTTGTTATCCCTCTACTCTGCATTCACAATTTACTTCTTAATAGGAGCTGAACTGGCTCTTAAAGGAACCTCCTCTCAAATAAAAATATCTTTGTGTCCAACCTACCCCTATGACCACTGGCCACCAGGGGCGGTACACGACAATACTCATTTTGGGAACCTTATCACCAGAGGGTTTAAACTCCTGCATGGATTGGGGGGCGTGCCTGTGAAAATGTTGATGGTGAGGCTTTATGACGTAAATGGAGTGGAGAGCATTAGATAGTGATGTCATCAAAAGAGAGCATAATAGGAAGGCTTCATGGCTATTCTGCATGCGCGGCGTCTTTTTGAAACATTTACTGCTTTAGAAAACCTCAAAGAAGATAACGTCTGCAGCATCTATGTGAAAGTCTTTAATGGTATGTGAAACTACAAGTTATATATTTTTGAGGATTTTTGTGACAGAAAACGTGGGAAGATATTACCAAATTTTATGGTTTTTATTTTATTTTGTTTTCCTTGTAGACCCCCCTGAAGAAACTCGTTACAGAGTGAAACGCAAGGAAGGGCGCCTATGGATGGCGTTGGGGAGCATTTAAAGCTAAGCAATATTTATTTAAATAGTGTCTGAAGATTTCATCTGTGGGAGTATCTATATAAAAAAAACACATGCCAGAATAGCCATTGATGCTATTAGGTGCCATGATCAGATATTTTAAATATCGATTTTTTTGAGTGCAGACGAGTCTGAGACATTCTAAGCATTTTGACAGAATTACTGTTAAGAATATATCCACAGAAGAAACAGTTACCACGTTGGATGGATAATTTTAGGGGTGGCAGGTGCAGTACAGCACTGAAGCAGAAGTGATCACAGAGAATCACCAACTAAACTGCGGCTGTCCCTCCCCCAAAAATGCAGAAAATTGAATGCCCCTTTTGCTTTGTCCCCTCAAAACTCCTTTTTCCTTTTATTTATTTAACATTTCTTATGTACTGCCTTTCATGATATCAAGGTGGTTTACATTGAACAAACTGAAATTACATTGAACAGGGCATTATAACTTGGAGATAACTATTTTACAAGGAACATGAGCTATGGAGGGTTAAGTGGCTTGCCCAAGACCACAAGGAGCACCTGTGGGACTAGAAACCCCAGTCCTTCCAGCCCAAGGTTGCTGTCCTCTAGTGGGATTTGAACCCCTGACCTTCTGGCCTGAGGTAACTTGTCCCAACCCCTAGGCCACTCCTCCACTTCCTTTTATTTCTGCATGTCAGCACTGAAAATGAAAATGAATCGGCTGCAGAAGCCTGTGCTCAAGGGTGGGATCCTGGCCCCACAACAGCAGAAGTGCACATTAGAGGAGGCAGAATAGGCAGGGGCTTGGCCCTGCAGCCAGTTTATTTTCAGTTTCAGCATTGACATGCAGAAATAAAAGGCAAAAAGCTGCAGCTGAAAGATTTGTGGGGGCAGACCATTGCAAGGAGAGGGGACACTACCTAGGGGAGATGGTAGATTATTATTTCTCACACACCCCCACTACATCAAACAGCCGCTATATGATACAAAACTATACTATGTAGTCATATCTAACATACACTGCAACTGAATTGTACATAGTTTCCTAAGTTTATGTATATAGACTTGGATTGTAGATAGTTTCCCCAAGCTTATCTCCATGTTAAACCCCCTGTTCTATGTAAACGACGGCCAAAGTATATGACCAAGTGTTATATTGTTTAATGTAAACCGCACTGATGACAAATAGCGCGGTATATAAGAAATGTTAAATAAAATAAAATAAATAAAAATAAATTGTGCAAATGTTTCATACTTCGTATGGCTGTTAAATGCATTTGGTAACATTTTTCCTCAATGACAGTTTTTGCTTTTAGATTATTTTGGGGTAAACATTTGATCATTCTGTGTGTGCACTAGTATTGTCACGATGAGCTCAATTTACTGACCTGTGTTCTGCACTTCTGACTTTCATCAGGCCTCCAGCTTGAAAGGTAATTTGGGCAGGGATGATATTCAGCAGCGATAGTGCATAGCCATCACCATTAAGACTGGCACTGGATATTTAATTCTGGAGCCATATCCGGCCACTAGCACTGAATATTCGGGGTCGCTGCAGAACCAGGAAGCTATGCGAGCAATGGCAATATTGAGCCGCTGCCTCATTAACTTCCACAGGTAAAGTCAGACCAGCATTTGCTGCGCCTGCTTTTACCTGCTTTTCGCTAATTAGGCACCAGCTCAATATCGCCGCTATCTGGTTAGTGACGGGTGCCGCCTCTGCTCTGCCCTGCCCCACAATGCCCACGATGTGCCTCAATGCTAACTGCATAGCATCGGGCCGTGCAGTGGTGCCACTGTGTTAGTGCTGCTGAATATCCCACTAACCGGCATTTACATGATTTGCAGGTCTGCCCCAAACCCCCCACCCCCTCCTGCTACCTTTAAGATGGAGCCCACACATTCCCGCCCCACACAATGCATCCCGTTTTTCAAGATGGAAGCATAGGGGTATGAGTGTGTGGACAATACTCCCACTCCATCTTAAAGGTACCGGAAGGGGAGTGGGGGATTTGGGGCCGCAGGGCCACCTGGGTTTTTTTTTATTGGGTGGGAGGGGAGCGAGGCTGCTCGGCCACCAATGTTTTTTTAATTGAGTGGATAGGGGGAAATCGAGGCCGCAAGGCCACCAGGGTTTTAGTTTTATCTTTTAATTAGGTGGGAGGGGGATCGGGGCTGTTGGGTCATCGGGAATTTGTTTTCTGTTGGGGGGGAGGTCGGTGTCAGGGGCACCGGTCACCTGACAGTATTTTGATGGCACCCAGGGCTTTCCCCAGTACCTAGATCATCTGAGGTGAAGTGTCAAACCTCCCCTCAGATGACCTGTTTCTCTGGGAGAGCATGCCAAACTTGCGCCGACTTCTTTGTGCATGTATTTGGTTTTCTCTCCCAGTTTAACGCTGACATTTGTGCCACAGTTTAATGTGTGATTAATTTGTATATGTGCTCCTTTCTGCATGCTGGTGCTGAAGTCGCGTGCTATCAGTGCGCTGCATAGAGGCATAGAGGATAATATGTTAAAACCCTCCACCCAGTGTACAGCAGGAGCAAATAGAATGCTAGTTATCATAAGGAAAGGAATGGAAAATAAAACAAAGGATATTATAATACCTCTGTATCGTTCCATGGTGCGACCGCACCTTGAATATTGTGTGCAATTCTGGTCGTCGTATCTTAAAAAGGATATAGCGTTATTAGAAAAGGTACAGAGAGGAGCCACCAAAATGGTAAAGGGGATGGAAGGATACCCCTATGTAGAGAGGCTAAAAAGGTTAGGGCTCTTCAACTTGGAAAAGAGACAGCTGAGGGGAGATATGATAGAGGTCTATAAATTAATGAATGGAGTAGAGCGGGTAAACGCAGATTGATTGTTTACGTCATCAGAATATAGAAAGACTAGGGGACATGCAATGAAGCTTCAGGGTAACCTATTTAAGACTAATAAGAGAAAATATTTTTTCACTCAACGTGTAATCAAACTCTGGAATTTGTTACCGGAGGATGTAGTAAGAGCTGTTAGTGTAGCTGGGTTTAAAAAAGGTTTGGACAAGTTCCTGGAGGAAAGGTCCATAAACCATTATTAAAAAGGAACCAGGATATCACTGCTTGACCCAATACAAGCACTGTAGAATCTGTGTCTTTTGGGGAAACTGCTAGGTACTTATGACCATGATTGGCATTGTTGGAAACAGGATATTGGGCTTGATGGACCTTGGTCTGACCCAGTATGGCATATGTTATGTTCTTATAGCGCATGACTTCAGCAATGGCTTTCTGCATCGGTCCCTAAATGCACTGTCATACTGAAAGCTTCCTGACCTGTGACCTGAGGGGGAAAGTTTAAACTCTTCTTCAGTATAACTTTCCCAACCTATTCTGCCATCAGGAGGGGATGCAGTGCAACCTCAATACATAGCTTGCTCTGCTTTGCTGCTTTCTACGCAGATTATGTTGCTTAAACAGATTAGAAAATTAAGGATTCTTTGCAATTGCGGGACCTTGCTTTTCATCTTCAGATATATTCAGAGTCCTTTCTCCAATTACAAGCACAATTTCGAGCTTTTGCCTTGCTTCTTTTGTCTCTTTCAAGGTTTTTTCTACATTTTTTAACCATCTTCCAACTACAAGCACTCAGGACCAGCTGCAACCATGGCTCCTGCACTGAGCTTCCATTCCCAGCTTTATACTCCACCAGAACAGTGGAGGGGGGGGGGGGGTAAGAACACTGATGGGCAGAGGTGAGGCACATCAGTGGGGTGGAAGGTGGGGAGACTCTCCATACTGGAGTAGCAGGAATGCTATAGGGCAGGAGTGAGATGTCCTGGCAGGGCTGTGTGTGTTTATGGAGGAGTTCAGTACTGAAGTATCAGGAGTGAGGTGTATTGCTAAGGATGTGGACGTGTGGGTGGAGGGGTCTCCATATGGAATAACAGGGATTCTCCAGCTCCAGAATGGGGTGCATTGGCAGAGCTCTGCAAATCAAGTAGCAAGGGGGTGCTATAGGGTAGAAGTGAGGTGTTATAGCACTAATCAACAAAACAATTTGTCAGAGTTGGATGTGGGGGCTGTAGTTACTGGACTAGTGAGGAGGTACTATAAAGTAGGAGTGAGGTGCATCAGCAGGGCTGTGTGTGGGGGTGCAGGTGGTTTCCATACTGGATGTGGAGGTGGTGCCACTACAAAGGAGTGAGATGCAATTGGGAGGGTTGCATGGGGCAAGTTTTAGTAATGATTAATTGGGGTGTGGCAGGGCAAGAGTGAGGTATATCAGCAAAGATATGTGTGGAGATAGGGGTCTCAGAACTGGAATAGCAGGAGATGCTGCAGGGCATGTTTGAGATACACTGGCAATGAAACGGCAGTGGGGAGACTTGGTACTGAAGTAGCAATAGAGTGAGAATATGGACAGGGTTGTGGGCTTCTCAGATCTGGAATAACGGAGGGTGCTAGAGAGCAGAAGTGAGGTGCATTTGGCAGTGTTGTGGGGGTGAGACTAGGACTGGAAGTGCTGTAGAACAGACGAGAGGTGTATCAGCAGAGATATGTGTGGAAGGAGTGGCAGCACTGGAATAAAAGGGGGGCTTCAGGGAAGGTGTGAGGTGCACTGGCTGAACTGTATGTATGCATATGGGAGTTCAGTACTGAAGCAAAGGAAACTGCACAGCAGGCAGGAAATGCATTGGCAGAGATGTGCATGTGGGAGGAATAGATGGGGTGCTGGAAGGCAGGAGTGATGCGTGTTTGTGTGGGTCTAAGTACCAGAGTAGCAGGAGATGCTGCAGGACATTGGCTGGGGTGTGTTTGGAAGGGGAAAATTTCAGTAGTGAAGTGGCAGGGATGCTGCAGAACAAGAGTGAGGTGTATGGTAGAGCTGTGTATAGATCCACGGGGTGATCTCCATACTGGACTAGCGAAGGGTGCTGCAGCACAGGAGTGAGATGTATTAGCAGGGCTTTGTGCAAAGGGAGAGGTCTCACTACTGGAATAACAAGGGATGATGCAGGGCAGGAGTGAGGTGCATTTGGGAGGGTTGGGTGAAGTGAAAGCTGGACATATAGGGGTGCTGCAGTACAGGAGTGAGATGTGTTAGGAGGGCTGTGTATGTAGGGAGGGTACTGGAATAACGGGATGATGCAGGGCAGGAGTGAGGTGCATTTGGGAGGGTTGTGAAAGGAGTGTGTTAGAGTTGGACATATAGGGGAGCTGCAGCTCAGGAGTGAGATGCATTCGCAGGAATGTGTGTGTAGGGAGGTAATCTCAGTACTAGAATAATGGAATTTATTTGTTTGTTTGTTTGTTTTTCTATACCGCTTTTTCATTAGAATCAAAGCGGTTTACAAAGAAAGAGTAGTTACTCACCTGTAACAGGTGTTCTCCAGGAGCAGCAGGAATCAGTCCTCACTTATGGGTGTCATCGATGCCGATGAAGCCCCAGCGGAGCATTTCCCCAGCTTTCCATGAAAGCCTTTGGGAATGCTGGCACCATGCGCGGTTCCCTTCCCGCCTAAAGGTGCCATCTTACCTCAGTCAAATGACATAGCTAAGAACAGCACACAAAAATGCAAAAAATTAAACTATGTACAACTGCAACTCCAAGGGGAGGAGGGAGGGTAGTGAGGACTGATTCCTGCTGCTCCTGGAGAACACCTGTTACAGGTGAGTAACTACTCTTTCTCCAGGACCAAGCAGGAAGTCAGTCCTCATATATGGGTGACTCCCCAGCTCTGGGCTACCAGGAACCCAGGCTGAACAAGAGAACTCCCTCTAGTCTCAGCAGCAAAGAAAGGCTTTTCAAGGACACAACCTCCACAGGTAGCCCAACCAGAGGGCAGGAGGGCAGGAGTTGCCTAGACCTCAAAGAGATTCCGGAGTACTGCGTGGCCAAAAGCACTGTCCCTACGGGACTCCCTCTCCAGACAGTAGTGGGCTGCAAAAGTCTGGCTTGAAGACCAAGTAGCAGCCCTGCAGATGTCTTGCAATGGAACAGAGCGGAGATGAGCCACTGATGCAGTCATGGCCCTCACACGGTGGGCCGTGACCACTGTTCCCTCTAAGCTGTGCGCGTGTGCGCGCGCACACACCTCGCCGAGCGAGCGCACATACTTTACAACAGAGCGCACAAAAATTACAACTCTGATTCTGATAGAAAACAACATAGACCTCTTAAAATTTAAAAGTTATGATTGTAATTACTAGAAATTTCCCGCTTCATTTAGTAATCGTCTATTTTCATTAATTTGATTAAAATCAATGTGGTGTACATACTGTATTCTGACGTGTAGTCAAATTTTAAAGTATATAACTCAGAGTGTCGTTATGTGGCGCACAAAAATTTAACCTTCCTTCAAAAGCTGCACACAGCTGATACTTTATGCGCACACAGCCTACAGAAAATTAGAGGGAACATTGGCCGTGACCCTACCCTGCAAAGGAAGGTCAGCTGCCTTGTAAGCCCAGGTGATACAGTCAGCCACCCAGATGGACAAGGTACGTTTGGACACAGGCTTCCCCAAGTTATTGGGGTCAAAAGAAAGAAAGAGCTGAGAAGCTTTCCTGTGACCTTTCGTACGCTCAAGGTAGAAGGATAAGGCCCTCCTACAGTCCAAGGTATGGAGAACTGTTTCAGCCTGACTTGCATGAGGCCTAGGGAAGAAAGTAGGAAGAACCACCTCCTGGTTGAGGTGGAAAGAGGAGACAACCTTAGGCAGGAACTTAGGGTGAGTCCTGAGGACTACCCTGTTTTTATAGAACCTGGTGTAAGGTCTATCACAGACCAAGGCCTGAAGCTCACTCACTCTCCTAGCCGAAGTAAGGGCTATCAGAAAGAGTCTTCCAGGAAAGGAAGCGCAAAGGGCAAGTAGCCATAGGCTCAAAAGGTGGGCGAGTCAGTTGCTGCAAGACCACATTCAGCTCCCAGTCAGGAGCAGGAGGACGGAGGGGAGGCTTGAGCAGAAGCAAGCCCCTGAGAAACCTAGACACTAAAGGGTGCACAGACAAGGAATGGCCCTCAACTAGGGAGTGGTGAGCTGCCAAAGCAGAGAGGTGGACCCGAACAGAGTTGGACTTGAGACCCTGATTGGACAAGTGCAGCAGGTACTGAAGCACTACAGGCACAATACAGGAGAAAGGATCCTCAGCACGTAGCTAACACCACACAGAGAACCGTTTCCACTTGAGAGCATAGGTCTTCCTAGTGGATTGTTTCCTGGAGGCTAGGAGAACTTCCTCAACCTCTGGAGGCAGGCCCCAGGGAGCTAACACTACCCTTGCAGCCTCCATGCCATCAGATTGAGAGCTTTGAGATTGGGATGCAGCAAGGAGCCCTGATCCTGAGAGAGGAGGTCGGGTTGCAATCCTAGAGGCAGAGGCAGAGGCAGATCCACTGCCAGCTGAAGCAGGAGGGGGAACCAAGGCAGTCTGGGCCACCTGGGAGCAACCAGGAGGACTGAGGCTCTGTCTCGGAGAATCTTGAATAGTGTTCGGGCCACCAGAAGGGTGGGAGGAAACGCATAGAGCAGGCCCTGAGTCCAGGGAATCAGAAAAGCATCTGCTGCTACTCTTAGAGGATGCGGTTGCCTGGAGCAGAACCTTGGCAGCTGGTAGTTCAGTGGACTGGCAAACAGATCTATGGAGGGAAACCCCCATCTCAAGAAAATCTTTTGAACCACCAAAGGATGTAGCTGCCACTCGTGTGGTTGCAGAATCCTGCTCAATCTGTCTGCCAGGGAATTCTCCTGGCCTGGAAGATAGACTGCTCTGAGGAGCATGTTGTGCTTCAGGGCAAAGGAACAGAGGTCCTGGGCCTCCTGGCAAAGAGGCTGGGAACCAGTTCCGCCCTGTTTGTTGACATAGAACATGGCTACCTGGTTGTCCGTCTGGATCAAGACAGACTGATGTGCCAGGGAAGCAGTAAAGGCCTTGAGGGCCAAGCGGATAGCTCTGAGTTCCAGCAGATTGATCTGCTGGGACGCTTCCCAAGGAGACCACAGGCCCTGGGTGCACTTGTCTAGGCAATGTGCACCCCAACCCTCTAAAGAGGCATCGGTGGTTAGGACCACAGTATGAGGTGGGATCTGAAAGGGCACCCCCACCAGCAGATTGGGGGGGTGTAACCACCAGTCGAGGGAGGTCAGAAAACGGTGGGACACTCTGATCCTGTATCTGAGATTGCCTGAGGCCTGTGACCACTGAGTCCGAAGGCACCACTGGGCAAGCCGCATATTGAGCCTGGCATTGGGGGTCACCTGTACTGTCGACGCCATGTGGCCCAGAAGCCTGAGACAGAGTCTGGCGGAGACCAGGGACCCGTGCAGAAACTTGCTGGCGAGGTCCATGAGCCTTTGTGCTCGGTCCACTGGTAAGAATGCTCTTGCCAGCTGAGAATCCAACCTTGCTCCTATGAACTCCAAGTTCTGGGAGGGGAGCAAAGTGGACTTTGCGAAGTTGATGACAAAGCCCACCTTTTGGAGCAGTTCTATGGTCCTGTTGGTGGCCTGTTGAACTTCCAGGGAAGTCTGGCCTTTGATGAGCCAGTCGTCTAGGTAAGGAAACACAAAGATGCCCTGATTTCTCAGGTAGGCTGCTACCACTGCCAGGCACTTTGTAAAGACCCTGGGAGCGGAGGTTAGCCCAAAAGGTAGTACCCTGTATTGATAATGGTTTCCTCCCACAATGAACCTGAGGTACTTTCTGTGGTCTGGATGAATGAGGATGTGAGTGTAAGCATTTTTTAGATCTAAAGAGCATAGCCAATCTCCCTGCTGGAGGTAGGGCAGAAGAGTTCCATCTTGAACTTTTTTTTCACAAGAAACTTGTTTAGGTTTCTGAGATCCAAAATGGGTCGAAGACCACCGGTTGTTTTTGGCACCAGGAAATACCTGGAATAAAAACCGTGATCTTGGAAGTGGGGAGGCACAGGCTCCACCGCCTTGTCCAGCAACAGGCTCTTGAGCTCCTGGAGGAGAAGAGCTGTATGTAGGGGAGGCCTGAAAGGTTCCCCTGGAAAGTGTGGCGGAGGCAGATGGTGAAAATGCAGGGCATAGCCTCGATGGATTATGTCCAGCACCCAACTGTCCTGAGTTATCAGGGGCCACTGGTGGGCGAACAAGGTTAGGTTGCAGGGCTGGGTCTGCAAGGGAGGATTGGCTGTACTCAAGGAGTCAAAAACCCCCACCCTGCTGAGTGGGAGCAGGGGCTGGAGGCTTGAGGGTAGTCTGCCTACGGGGCCCATTACCCCGGCCCTTGGCTTGCTGACCCTGTGGGGCAGGTTGGGCAGCCTGATATTGTGGGTACTGTTTGTAGGCAGCGCCCTTCCTCGGGTAAAAGGGCTCCTTACCAGGGCCCTTCTTCTTATGTGAAGGGGCAGAGCTCTTCCTGGACAGCCTTGTCCTGGTGAGGTGCTCAGTCTTGAGCTGTGCGGCCTTCTCGGCCACAGGCTTGCCAAAAAGGTTTTCACCTCGGCAAGGGACATCGACCAACTTGTCGTGAACCCATGGCTCGAGGTCCGATGACTGCAGCCACGCCTGGCATCGAGCCGCGATGCCGGCTGCCGCTACTCGAGCCGAAGCCTCGAAGCCATCGTAGGCGGCGCGGGACATGAACTTAGAGCATTCCCGGATCCTCGAGGACAAGGACTTAAAACTCTGCAAGGGTTCCCCGGAGAGACCAGCAGAGAATCCGGCCAACTCCTTGGCCAGATCCCGTAAATACATGCCCATGTACAGCTGGTAAGTCTGGACACGGCAAGCAAGCATCGAGCCCTGAAAACACTTTCTACAGACGCCATCAAGGCTTCGGGCCTCCCTACCGGGGGGCACCGCAGAGTGCATCTTCTGACTCTTCAGTCGATGCATGGCCGATTCCACAACCATGGAATGGTGCGGTAGCTGTGCTTTCTGGAAGCCAGGACTCTTGCGGAGCCGATAAATGGAATAGACTCGCTTGCTCAAAACCGGCGCCGAGGCTGGTGCCTCCCACATTCGGAAGAGGAGCCGCTCCAGCATCGGAGGAACCGGGACAGTAAAGGCCTCCTTCGGAGGAGAGTCGTACTGTAGAGCATCGAGCTCCTCGGCTCGAGGCTCTTCCTCGGGGTCAGCCGGGATAGCCAGGGCAGTGGCCATATCCCGGATGAAGTCCGAGAACCTAGTATCCTCCGGAGGGGTTCTACTCCGGGGTTCAGACTCAGGTGAGTCCGAAGGGACACACCGAGTCTTAAAGGTGTCAGGAGACTCCTCATCCTCGGATTCCCATGCAGACTCGTCCGATGTCGAGTCGGGGTCTGACGCCGCGGGGCCCCTGGGCACCGGCGTCGAGACCCTCGGTCCCGAACGGGAAGTCAAGGGAGACTTCGACCGAGGACGACCTCGAGCCGCAAGGGACTCTAGTATCAGCTCGGTCTCCGGGGTCGACTTGGAAGTCGATGTCCCGGTGGTCAGGGAAGATGAGCCAGACAGGCTGGCCATCAGTGCCCGCTGCTGATCCATGAAGGCAGACATTCTGCTCTCCAAGGCTGTCAACCTAAGACTCAGCTCGGGTGACGCAGCAGCTCCCGACTCGGGCCCCGGCGGCGCCGGGCCCGACGTCGGTACTCGGGGAGGCGAGTCCTCGAGGACAACAGGACTTACATGTCCAGCAGACTCCAGTTCTATACGAGGAACTTTGGTCGGCTTCTCCTGGTCCACGGGCCCGGGACGACGGTCGGGAGTCTTAGACCTAGACCTCGAGGGTTCAGGGACCTCAACCGACGCCGCCCTCGCGAGCCGCTTCTTCCTCTTACGTTCCCTCTCAGGGGACCCCCTATCCGAGGAGCTCCGACGCTGCTCGGGATCGGAATCCCGAGATGTCGAAGCCTCAGACGAGGTTCGGGCACGAGCAGAGGCCGAGTCGGAGAAAATCCTTTCACTTTGCTGCTGACGACTTCGGAGGGCCTTGGAAGACATTTTTCCACATGGCCCGCACGTTTTAGAATCGTGGTCCGGGCCCAGGCACCGAAGGCAGCAGTTGTGTGTGTCGGTGAGAGACAATCTTTTTACACCGATCACACTTCTTAAAACCACTGGAAGTCATGGGGGAAAAAAGAGTCCCCGCGAGGTCAAAAGACCGGCCTTCCAGGGAAAAAGAAAAAGTTTTGGCGCGAACGCCTAGCCACGAAGGGCAAAAAACGAAAAATAAAAAGGGGGTTCGATACCGGTGTACCGATCCCGGCGGGAGGGGAACCAACGTCGAATCCGAAGAAAAGAAGCGAAACAACGCTAGAAAAAAATCTACTTTTAACCGGGAAAAGAGGACACACGTCCGATGGGCTTCACGGAAAAAAAGAGACTGAGGTAAGATGGCACCTTTAGGCGGGAAGGGAACCGCATATGCGTGCCAGCATTCCCAAAGGCTTTTATGGAAAGCTGGGGAAATTCTCCGCTGGGGCTTCATCGGCGTCGATGACACCCATAAGTGAGGACTGACTTCCTGCTTGGTCCTGGAGAATAATAATTGCATATAATTTGGTTAACATGAACTAGAAGCATTAATTTACATGTAACTTAGTTATCAACTAATATGTATTAAATGGAAATATCTGTAGTATCAATCATAGGAGGAGGCAAACACATTCGTAGATTATTGATGGGAATATGATGGGAATATGGAGGGTAATGTAAGAAGGGGTGAGCATCTAAGCACAAGTATATACATTAACAGGGGAAAAATAATGAGTGGGACTTAAAGGAATTTGGGGATTAGGAATCATGTTGGGTTGGTATTTGGAGGACCAAGGTCCTTTCCAAAGTGCTCCATAAATAGGTGCTTCCGAAAGGACATGAGGTCTGATATGCTTCTTAGTGAGTTGGGAAGGGAATTCGAAAGTGTTGGTACATATAACGAGAACGCTCTCCGACCTACCAACTGGTTACTGTTTCTGAATTCGGTGGGTATTATAAGTGTATTCTGCGAGTTGGTTCTTCTTTTTCTGTTATTTGGTATCATTTATAAGAGTGATTCTAGATGTGTGGCTGTTAAGTTGTGTAATGCCTTGAATGTGATGGCTAGTACTTTGAATTTGACTCTGCTAGCTACTGGAAGCCAATGCAAAAAGTGTAAGATTGGTGTAATACGGTCATATCTTAGTGCCTTCTGGATGACTCATGCCGCAGTGTAGAGGGCCATCTGGAGCTGGTATATGGCTTGCTTTGAAAGACCCTGCAAGATGCTATTGCAGAAGTCCAAGTGGGGGAATATCATCACCTGTATTACCGTTCAGAAGTCCTTGGGATCTAGTAGATGCCTCAGGTGTTGCATAATGTTTATCTTGTTATAGATAGCTCTGGTTATATTGGCAATGTGCGAGGATAGGTTGAGCTTGGAGTCCAGGTATTCTAAGGTACCTGACCTCCTCCTTAACTTGTAACACTGCATCTCCTATTTTTATAGCAGTCGGTGGGATAAAAGATTTTTCTTTTGTAATGAAAAGGATGGTCTTGCTGTAGTTTAGTGACAAATTGTGGGCTGTAAACCACTGGGTAACTTCCTCGATGGAGGAAGATTGGGATTTCTAATATTATATGGCATGTAGACGTGGTTGTATATGTTGTGTTTCTTGAAGATATTGCAGATTGGTTGTAGATATATATTGAATAGTAATGCTGAAAGGGCCGAGCCTTGAGGGATTCCCTGCAATTGCTTGTATGGAGTTGATGTGACTTGCCCTATTTTTATCTGTTGCATTCAATCTTTTAAGTAAGATTTAAACCAGAGTTGTACAGTTCCATTGATGCCCTTCTGCTGGAGTCTTGCTATCAAGAGCCTGTGGTTTATAGCGTCAAAGGCAGCGGCAATATCCAGGAAGAATAATATGAAAGCTTGCTTTGTTTTTTAAATTCCTTTTATTAAGTTATCTAACAAAGATGTCATGAGGGTCTCAACTCCATGGTGAGGCTTAAATCTGTGCTGCTGAGGATCCAAGGGTGCATGAGTATCCAAGTGATCCTGTAGCTGTTTTTGGACTACCTTTTCAATTTTTTTTCTATACAAGGAAGGATTGATATTGGTCTATATTCATAAACTTGGGCAGGTTTTGTCTAGAGAAGGGTTTTTTAGTATAGGCCGAATTGATGCTAGCTTAAGGTCTGTAGGCATGTAACCCGTGGATAATGATAATTGTATTATTTCGAGAAGAAAGGATGACATTTCAGCTCTTGTCATTTTGACTCAGCTTACTGGGCATGGGTCAAGTGGGGATGTTGTAGTATTGACTGGAGATGATTTCCTCAAGATGTTTTTTGCTAATATGTACGAATTTGCACCAAGATGTTTCAATGGGATTATCTGATGTTGGGTATGAGTTAGTCATGGTTGGTAACATAACCTTCCTCTCAAAGTATTTGACTAATACGTGTGGACTGATGTTAGGATTATCATTCTGACTGAATGGCCTTCCTAAGGTTTTCACAATATTGAAGAGCTCTCAAGGTCGATATATTGATTTCATATTCTTTGGTGATATTCTTTCTTTTGTTGGTTAATGCTGCTATGGTATTCCCTAAGCTTGTCAAAGAATAGTTGCTGGTCTTGAGATAAAAAGAAGATGAAGGAAAAAACAACTCTCTTCCTAAGTTGTTTCCTCATTGATCTAAGCTCATGCGTAAATCAAAGTGCAGTTTGCTTTTGAAATCTCTTAGGGCTTATCCTTGTGGCTGCTGCTGTTTTGTTTATAGTCTTATTCCAGTTTCTTACAATATCATTGATGTTGGTGTGGTCAGTACTAAGATTTGGTAGTGTATCCTTCAGAAAGGGTTCTTTGTTGAATTGTCATTACCGGGTAGACAGGCGGTTGGGAGTCTGTTTGCTACTGTGAAGGTGCTGGGGTAAAGAAAAGATGATAGTGTAGTGGTCTGACCATGAGAATGGATTTATTTTGAGAGAATGTGAAGTTATGCTGTTGAATATTGTGTTGGGTATGAAGGTATTGCCCTTGTTATGTGTTGGTCTGTCCACTATTTGCTGAAAGTCGAGGTCATTCATTACACTTAGGAATGATTGGGCATGGGCATGAGAGATGGATGCAAGGTTAAAGTCCCCTAGTATGAGGAACTGCTTATTATTGACTTCTCTGAACATACTACTTCCAAGATCCTTCCTAAGTCCTAGGGGTCTGAGGTGGGCAATCTGTAGAATAAGCAAAGCTTCATGTGTTATTTTGTAATGTGAGAATGTCTAATCCATGAATACTGTCAACTGATGTGAGCAAGAGCTTGAGTTCCTCCTTTGCTATGCAGTACCCCACCACTGCTTCTGCTTTCTCTTGGGGAATTATTTATTTATTTTAATACTCCTATATACTGTGCTATTCTGCATCAGTGTGGTTTACATTGAACAAACTGAAATTACATTGAACAGGGCATTATAACTTGGAGATAACTATTTTACAGGGAACATGGGCTATGGAGGGTTAAGTGGCTTGCCCAAGACAAGGAGCACCTGTGGGACTAGAAACCCCAGTCCTTCCAGCCCAAGATTGCTGTCCTCTAGTGGGATTTGAACCCCTGACCTTCTGGCCTGAAGTACCTTGCCCCCAACCACTAGGCCACTCCTCCACTCCACTATTATATATAGTGAAGCCTGGTAGCTTGAGCTGATTTAGCAGTACCGTATCAGTAGAAGACAACCATGATTCTGTGATGAATAAAATGTCAAGTTTGTTAAACAAAACAAAATCTGATGACTGGTAACTTGTTCCTTGCAGATCGTACATTAATTAGTGCAGATCCTAGGGTCATATCTTGTGTGCATGAATATGACAAAGGAAGATTATGAAGCTGTACATTGTTCCTCGATATGTGGATCAGTCTAGCAGTGTTATGACAGTTTATGCTATTGAGCCTGTAATATGGTATGTTTACTGTACCACGGTTGTAATTTTGGATGATTGGAATAGGGGTCGCAGTTAGTGAGTAAGTGTAAGCATGGGCTGCAGTAAGTAAAGGTAATAGGGTAATACAGGTCACTGTAATCTGCTTCCTCTTCATCATGGCAGTTAAGTTGTAGGAGATAATTCACAAAATAGTGCTGTATATCTGAATCGTAGTTCCTAGCAGATTGGGGAACGTACTGCTCATAATCTTGATTGTAATCTTAATATATTGCTCATTGCATTGTGATCTTTGTCAGCCATGTCTGGGTGGTTTCCTTCTTAAAGGAGGTGTGCTTTATCAAGTCCTGTATATGTGTCGTCCTACTTGTTCTTTTGTAAAAGCTCAATAAAACTACTTAAAAAATGTGTGGGAGGAGGGGGGTCTTAAAATAATTAAATTATGAAACTTCCAAAGAAAGAAACTTTAAAGAGTTTATGCACAGCAATGTAAATACTGGGACATGCCTGGGTTCTTGATACAGATAGTGGCATATATTTTGCCTAAGCAGCCCCTTCACTACAAGAGGCCTCCTTGCACCTGATGATGCAGATGATGCAGGGCAGGAGTTAGGTGCATTTGGGAGGGTTGTGTGAGATGAGAGCTGGACATATAGGGGTGCTACAGTACAGGAGTGAGATGTATTAGGAGGGTTGTGTGTGTAGGGAGGGGTCTCGGTACTGGAATAACGGGACATGATGAAGGGCAAGAATGAGATATATTAGGAGGGTTGTGTGTGTAGGGAGGGTACTGGAATAGCAGGGGATGATGCAGGGCAGGAGTGAGGTGCATTTGGGAGGGTTGTGTGAGGTGAGAGTTGGACATATAGGGGAGCTGCAGCAGAGATATATTAGGAGGACTGTGTGTGTAGGGAGGGGGTTTCAGTACTGGAATAGCAGGGGATAATGCAGGGCAGGAGTGAGGTGCATTTGGGAGGGTTGTGTGAGGTGAGAGTTGGACATATAGGGGAGCTGCAGCAGAGATATATTAGGAGGACTGTGTGTGTAGGGAGGGGGTTTCAGTACTGGAATAACAGGGGATGATGCAGGACAGGAGTGAGGTGCATTTGGGAGGGTTGTGTGAGGTGAGAGTTGGACATATAGGGGAGCTGCAGCAGAGGAGTGAGATGTATTAGGAGGGTTGTGTGTGTAGGAAGGGGTCTCGGTACTGGAATAAGGGGGGATGATGCAGGGCAGGAGTGAGGAAAGAGTTGGACATATAGGGGAGCTGCAGCAGAGGTGCAAGGAGCTCTTGCTCTCAGGGAACGAGTTTGTTCTCTAGAGGCTAGAGTAACAGACTTGGAAAACATAAGAAAGAAAGAGAGGTACATAGACGAGACCTACAGGGATATAATCCTGAAGTCCCACCTCCAGTCTGGCAGCATCCCTGTTGCCATGGAGGAGAGAGGTCACGTGACAGGAGAGCATCACCCTGGTGTGGCAGGAAGTGATCCTGTAACTAGGACCTGTCCTCCAGGTGATGTAAAACCCTCTCGCACCGAGGAAGTTTCTCCAGGGCCATGTGCCCATGAGGGAAGGGTTAGGACAGCCGTTATAGTTGGTGATTCGATCATTAGGCATTTAGATTGCTGGGTGGCTGGTGGATGTGAGGATCGCCTGGTAACATGCCTGCCTGGTGCAAAGGTAGCGGACTTCACGCGCCACTTAGATAAGGTCTTAGATAGTGCTGGGGAGGAGTCTGCTGTCTTGGTACATATCGGTAACAATGACATAGAAAAATGTGGTAGGGATTTTCTGGAGGCTAAATTTAGGCTTTTAGGTAGGAAGTTGAAAACCAGAAATGCTTCCTGTTCCACACGCAGGACCCAAAAGGCAGGCAGAGCTCCAGAGTCTCAATGCTTGGATGAGACAATGGTGCAGAGATGAGGGTTTTGGATTTGTTAGCAACTGGGGAACATTCTGGTGAAAGGAGGGGCTCTTCCGAAGGGATGGGCTTCACCTTAACAGGGATGGAACCAGGTTGCTGGCATTAACCTTTAAAAAGGAGATAGAACAGCTTTTAAACTAGATAAATAGGGGAAAGCCGACAGTCGCCCAAGAGCGCATGGTTCGGAAGAATGTATCCTTGAAGGATACTACCAAAAGCAAAGAGGTTCTAAAAAAGAGTAAAGTAGCCCAAATGCCCTTGAGTATGGAGCAGACAGAGCTTAAAGATCCAAAATTACCATGTCTACCAATAGCCAAATTAATATGAATAAAATACAGTCTCTAAAATGCTTGTATGAAAATGCTAGAAGTCTAAAGAATAAGATGGGAGAGTTAGAATATATAGCACTAAATGAGAGGTTAGATATGATTGGAATATCAGAGACATGGTGGAAGAAGGACAACCAGTGGGACACTGTGATACCTGGGTACAAACTATATTGTAATGATAGAGCTGATCAAATTGGTGGAGGGGTTACGCTCTTTGTTAGAGAGGGCATTGAGTCAGAAAGGATTAAAGTTTTGCAGGAAACAAAATTTGCTGTAGAATCTCTATGGATTGAAATTCCATGTAAGAAGGGGAAGGTGATGGAAGTGGGGGTGTACTATCGACTTGACTGGCCAGAATAAACAAATGGATGATGAAATGCTCAGAGAAATCAAGGAGGCTAACAAAAGTTACAGCAGAGTATGTGTGATTTCAATTGCTTGTAAATTTGAAAATTGCATAAATAAAAAAAAAAAAAAAGAAATCAAGGAAGCTAACAAAAGTTACAGCGCAGAAATAATAATGGGTGATTTCAATTACACCGGTATTGACTGGGTCAGTGTCACGGCAGGACATGCTAGGGAGATAAAGTTCCTAGGGAGTGGAGGAGTGGCCTAGTGGTTGGGGCAAGGTACTTCAGGCCTGAAGGTTGGGGGTTAAAATCCCACTAGAGGACAGCAACCTTGGGCGGGAAGGACTGGGGTTTCTAGTCCCACAGGTGCTCCTTGTGGTCTTGGTCAAGCCACTTAACCCTCCATAGCCCATGTTCCCTGTAAAATAGTTATCTCCAAGTTATAATGCCCTGTTCAATGTAATTTCAGTTTGTTCAATGTAAACCGCACTGATGCAGAATAGCGCGGTATATAAGAGAATGTAAATAAATAAATAAATAATAAATAGATGAAATAAATGACTGCTTCTTGGAGCAGCTGGTTCATGAACCGACCAGAGGGGAAGCCATATTAGACCTAGTCCTTAGTGGAACACCAGATCTTACACAAAAGCGGAAGTAAGGATGTGGTTGAAAACTACAGGCCGGTTAGTTTAACTTCAGTGGTGAGTAAATTGGAAACACTGCTGAAAGAGAAAATAGTGAGGGTTCTGGAGTCCAGCAGATTACAGGACCCGAGGCAGCATGGATTCACCAGAGGCAGGTCTTGTCAGACAAATCTGATTGATTTCTTTGACTGGGTGACCAGGGAGTTGGACCGAGGGAGAGCTCTAGATGTGGTGTATTTAGATTTCAGTAAGGCCTTTGACACTGTTCCTCACAGGCGATTTATAAACAAACTGAGTACCCTAGGGATGGACCCTAAAGTTACTGCTTGGGTTAGAAATTGGTTGGGTGGGAGATGACAAAGAGTACAAGTAAATGGAGCTCACTCTGAGGAGAAGGATGTTACCAGTGGTGTGCCCCAGGGATCTGTCCTTGGTCCGATTCTTTTTAACATCTTTGTTAGTGATACAGTGGAAGGGCTGTCGGGTAAGGTTCCCTCTTTGCAGATGATTCCAAAATCTGCAATAGAGTAGGCACCCAGGAAGGTGTAGATAACATGAGGAGGGATCTAGCTAAGCTTGAAGAATGGTCTAGAATTTGGCAGCTGGGATTTAATGCTAAAAAATGTAAGGTCATGCATTTGGGCTGCAGCAATCCAAGGGAGCAATACAGTATAGGAGGTGAAGTACTTTTGTCCACTAAAGAAGAGCGGGACCTAGGCGTGGTTGTGTCTGATGTTCTTAAAGTAGCTAAGCAGGTAGAAAAGGCAACGGCAAAAGCTAGAAGGATGCTTAGGTGCATACGGAGAGGAATGGCTAGCAGAAAAAAGGAGGTGATAATGCCTCTCTATAAGTCTTTGGTGCGACCTCATTTGGAGTATAGTGTGCAATTCTGGAGACCGCACCTTCAAAAGTATGTGAACAGGATGGAGTCGGTGCAGAGGGTGGCTACTAAAATGATTAGTGGGCTTCATTATAAAGCATATGAGGACAGACTTAAGGATCTTAATATGTACACCTTAGAGGAAAGGCGGGATAGAGGTGATATGATTGAGATGTTTAAATACCTCCGTGGCATAAATGTTCAGGGAGAGAGCCTCTTTCAATTGAAAGCAAGTTCTGCTACGAGGGGACATGGGATGAGGGTGAAGGGAGATAGATTCAGGAGTGATATGCGGAAATATTTCTTTACGGAAAGAGTAGTGGATCCATGGAATAGTCTCCCAGTGGAGGTGGTAGAGATGAGGACAGTAACTGAATTCAAAAAAGCATGGGACCATAACAGAGGATCTCTAAAGGTAAAAAGTGGACTGTTGTAGTTGTTGATATGGAAGGACAGACTAGATAGGCCATGTGGTCTTTTTCTGTCATCATGTTTCTATGTTTCTAGTACAAGAGATAAGGGTGTTGGGGATACTTGGCATGATGACCCACTCTGGAAAGGTCCTTACATTCGTTATGTGATTGTTACCTAACTTTGTTCCGTGTAAATATCTCATGTATATAGTTAACCTCTGTTATCCAAGTTTGCACTCCTGTTTGATGTAAAACCAGACAGCTTGTTGTTATGGTCGTTGTGTTATGATGTAAACCGCGCTGATACCGAATAGCGCGGTATATAAGAAATTGTAATAAAATAAATAAATGATCACCTTTGATTTAATTAGTGGAGGAGGGATAGTAAGGAAATCCACAGTACTACCTTTTAACTTTCGAAAGGGAGACTATGATAAAATGAGGAAAATAGTTAAGAAAAAACTAAAAGGAGCAGTTGCAAAGGTTAAAGACTTACATCAAGCTTGGATGTTGTTGAATAATACCATCTTGGAAGCCCAGACCAGCTGTATTCCACACTTTAAGAAAAGTGGAAGGAAGTCCAAAAAACTGCCAGCATGGTTTAAAGGTGAGCTCAGAGAGGCTGTTGTTGCCAAAAAAGCATCTTTCAGGAAATGGAAAAAAGAGCCAAACGACGAAACCTGGAAACAGCATAAGCACTGGCAAGTCAAATGCAAGGCATTGATAAGGCAGGCAAAGGGAGAATTTGAGAAGAAGCATGCTGCGGAAGCAAAAATGCGAAATAAAGACTTTTTCAAGTACATTTGTAGCAAAAAAACATGTGAGAGAGTCAGTTGGTCCATTAGATGATAGAGGGGTTAAAGGGGCACTAAGAGGCGACAAGGCAATAGCGGAGAGACTGAATGAATTCTTTGCTTCGGTCTTTACTGAGGAAGATGTAGGGATGTTACCCATGACTGAAGTGGTATTTAAAGGTGTGGAAGAATTGAAGGAAATATTGATACACCGGGAAGATGTATTACAACTATTAGATAAACTGAAGAGTAGCAAATCACCTGGGCCGGATGGTATACATCTAAGGGTGTTGAAAGAACTGAATATGAAATTGCAGACCTGCTATTAGTAATCTGTGAATTTTCATTAAAATCATCTGTAATACGTGAAGATTGGAGGATCGCCAATTTAACACCAAATTTTAAAAAGGGTTCTAGGGGTGATCCGGGAAACTACAGACCGGTGAGCCTGACGTCAGTACCGGGAAAAATGGTAGAAACCATAATAAAGAATAAAATTACTCAGCATGTAGATAGTCATGGCCTAATGGGAGACAGCCAACATGGCTTTAGACAAGGAAGATCTTGTCTTACTAATCTGTTATGTTTTTTTGAAGGTGTGAATAAACAGGTGGACAAAGGTGAGTCAGTTGATATATAGTGTATCTGGACTTTCAGAAAGCCTTTGACAAGGTCCCTCATCAGAGACTTTTGGCAAAACTAAAGAGTCATGGGATAGGAGGCAGTGTACTATTGTGGATCAGGAACTGGTTAAAAGATAGAAAGCAGAGGGTAGGGCTAAATGGCCAATTTTCCCAATGGAGAAAGGTGAAAAATGGTGTACCCCAGGGATCTGTGCTGGGTCTGCTGCTTTTTGACATATTCATAAATGACCTGGAAAGGGGAATAACGAGTGAGGTTATCAAATTTGCAGATGACACAAAACTATTTAAAGTTGTTAAAACCCAAGAGGATTGTGGAAAATTGCAAGAGGATCTTGATAAATTGGAAGACTGGGCATCAAAATGGCAGATGAAATTTAATGTGGACAAGTGCAAAGATATGCACCTAGGGAAGAACAACCCAAACTATGGTTACACGATGCAAGGTTCCACATTAGGGACCACAACCCAGGAAAAAGATTTAGGCGTCATTGTGGATAACATGTTAAAATCCTCGGCCCAGTGTGCAGCGGCGGCCAAGAGAGCAACTAGAATGCTAGGTATCATAAGGAAAGGAATGGAAGATAAAACAAAAGATATTATAATGCCTCTATATCGTTCCATGGTGAGACCGCACCTTGAATATTGTGTGCAATTCTGGTCGTCGTATCTTAACAAGTATATAGTGTTATTAGAAAAGGTTCAGAGAAGAGCCACCAAAATGGTAAAGGGGATGGAAGGATTCTCCTATGAAGAAAGGCTATAAAGGTTAGGGCTCTTTAACCTGGAAAAGAGACGGCTGAGGGGAGATATGATAGAAGCCTATAAATTAATGAATGGAGTGGAATGGGTAAACGTAGATCGATTGTTTACGTTATCAGAATATAGAAAGACTATGGGACATGCAATGAAGCTACAGGGTAAACTATTTAAGACTAATAAAAGAAAATATTTTTTCACTCAACGTGTAATCAAACTCTGGAATTTGTTACCGGAGGATGTAGTAAAGTCTGTTAGTGTAGCTGGGTTTAAAAAAGGTTTGTACAAGTTCCTGGAGGAAAGGTCCATAAACCATTATTAAGAAGGGATCCAGGATATCAATGCTTGACAGAGTACAAGCATTGTGGAACCTGTGTCTTTTGGGGAAACTGCTAGGTACGTACGACCTAGATTGGCCACTGTTGGAAACAGGATACTGGGCTTGATGGACCTTGGTCTGACCCAGTATGGCATATCTTATGTAGGAGTGAGATGTAATAGGAGATTTGTGTGTGTAGGGAGGGGGTCTCAGTAATGGAATAACAGGGGATGATGCAGGACAGGAGTGAGGTGCTTTTGGGAGAGTTGGATATATAGGGGAGCTGCAGCAGAGGAGTGAGATGTATTAGGAGAGCTGTGGGTGAAGGGAGGGAGTCTCTGTACTGGAATAATAGCGGACGATGCCGGGCAGGAGTGAGGTGCACTGGCTTGGGTTTATGTGTGTGTGTGTGTGTGTGTGTGTGAGGTGGAGGGGAGTCTTGGTACTGGGGTAGCAGCTGCTGCAGCAGCAGAAAAATAAGGTGCATTCGTAGAGCTGCGTGTGTGTGGGAGAGGGGTATCTTGATATGGAATAGCGGGGGTGCTGCAGGGCAGGAGTGAGGTGCACTTGCCCGCAGAAAATAACTGCACTGCTCTAAACACTCTTCTTGGCTCTCTTTGGTTCAAAAAAATGTCTTGTGTCAGGGGCAGAGAATAAATCATAAATAAGGTTGAGAAAGAAAGGAAATATAAATAAAATGGGTGTGTTTATTAATACTGTAGGCATGTAATGTATCTGCTTTCTTTCAGAGGTATTTTGGTCTGGTTTTTAATAGAAATGTGGTTGTTGCTTAGGCAACAGAAGAAAAAAAAGAGAAGGTCAGACTGTGCTTGCAGAAAACCAGAACTGGAGCAGGAGCATCCATGAATTCCCAAGCGCAGTAAGGGACCACCTATGCAGAAATGGATCACCTGGAATTGAGCTGCTGAGTTAACTCTTTGAAGGGTGAATTTCATCCAGCACTGCTGCGACTGTGCCTGCAAATGTTCAGGTCAGCAGAGACATCGTTCCCTCCAGTATCAGTCAAAGCCCCCTCTTCCTGGCACATTTGTCTGAATCGCCTGGTATCTGATTTTCTCCCCGTCTGCCCAGATCTTGCTGGCAGGAATAGGAAGGTTATGTGCACACACCCACACACAGGCACTGCGCACAGCATCCTTTAGCATGCTGCAGAGGAAATAAGGTGGCAAAATTTTTCTACACTTTAGCCGACTCAGACAATAAATGCCTGAGTGATCTTGTGGTACTTCCCTGGAATTCACCCTTTATGCTAATTGTCCTGGGTGATGCTTGAATGGAGGGAGGAAGCCGGAGGTGAGGGCGCTGAGCATTGCTGCCAAACTCTACATTTCAACAAGTGAATTTCATGACCTCTTCTTCCTAACAGATACCTCTTTAACATCCCCCCTCCCCATGACTCTGTACTGAAATGGTTTCTACAATTGTTCTCTTATACAGGATCTTATTTTTTTCTCTGTAAAACTTGCAAATGTGTGACCAGAGAAGGACTGGATAGTTTTCTTCCCTAAATTCAGAGCTGCTGTTTAAACCCAGTTCCACCATGTGAGGTATAGAAAACATCATTTTATGAAACGTCACCAATTAGCAGAAGGACATTTTGGACATGAATCCCCCCTCAGATCACACTCTGCACCCGGGGTGTAGCTTAGTCCATGCATACAATACTTCCTTACCATAAACTGAACATTGTCGAATCCGTTGGCGAGTAAGTGCTTCTCGTACTGAGGTAGCCCAAGGTTTGCCAGCCATTGCCTCACAGTCATCATAGGTAGTCGGGGTCCTGCAACAGGGTGAGGAGGGATACGTTTCAGTAAAGAATAGCCATCCACTGAGGGCGAGCGGTAGTCCGGGGCTGAAAGGTGGCATTGCCACATCACATTCCTGGGCAAGTGGCTTTCAAAGGAGCCCGCCAGTTTGGCAAATTGCTATTTCCAACAAGCCAGAGAAGTCAGCAGCAGAACATAGTTTCTGGAGCTCTATTTGAAAGGAGAGCTGGTGCCAGTATTAATGGTGAGTGAGGAGAGGCAGGGTACAAGCTGTCAGCAGCACGCCGCTTGGAGGAATAGACTGTACCAGCAGCAGCAGCAGGCTGCCCTCCCCCTCCCTCTCCCTTTCCTTCTTCCTCCTCCTCTCATCAGTATGCAAGGCCTGCCTCTGCTCCCACGCGCCCGCCTTCACTACCCAGCCCAGGCTCTGCTCTCATTCTCTACAACTGCCAGCCAAGGCACAGCTTTTGTCTGCAAGCAGTGGGCCTGCTGCTGCCTCCCACACACATCTCCAAGTGTCAATCCTGAATGATGAACGCAGTCACAACAGATGCAGAAAATAGCAGGAAACCAAAGCTAGCCCATTAGCCCAGGCACTTCAAGCTGGAGCCAGCTGAAACCCAGTTAGCCTTGCTGGGACACTAACTCCAGCTTCCAGTGGTGCACCTCACAAACTAGATAACTTCACTTCAAGGCCATTTATTTTTAGACCAGGTATGTTAAAGGCATTTTTAAGAGCTTATATTTCACCATATTAAACCAACATACAGATTTCTGAGCTAATACACCAAATTAAGAAAAATATCAGCAAGTAATGCATGTGCTCTAATAAGTAGTATATTTAATATATGACATATGGAAGGCACAGTATGGCACACCATTTCATCCAGAAATATCTTTTCCCTATAGACCTTTCTAGGCAACCAGCTGCGATTTCTAACAGGCTACATTTGACAGGGCAGTTCCACTAGCCAGCTAATGAGCTGTGAGTTCCAGCAAACTATGACACCAGGGAAACATTTTCCTAGCCAATTCCCTGCAAGTTTGAGTAGTCTCCGATAGGAAATGCATTTAATAAACTCAAAATTCCAGTGATATCAGCTATGAGTTCCAGCATAATCTGACAGAAGCTGCTCAATCAGCCAACCAGCTGCGAGTTATGCATAATCTGACAGAAGCTGCCCAGCCAGCCAGTCATCTGAAAGTTCTGCATAATCTGACAGAAGCTGTTCAACCAGCCAATTAGCTGTGAATTCCAGCATAATCTGACAGAAGCTGCTCAGCGAGCCAATCAGCTGTGAGTTAAAGCATAATCTGAAAGAAGCTGCTCAGCCAGCCAATCAGCTGAGAGTTATGCATAATCTGAAAGAAACTGCTCAGCCAGCCAATCAGCTGCGAGTTATGCATAATCTGACAGAAACTGCTCAGCCAGCCAAGCAGCTGTGAGTTATGCATAATCTGACAGAAACTGCTCAGCCAGCCAATCAGCTGCGTTATGCATAATCTGACAGAAGCTGCTCAGCCAGCCAATCAGCTGTGAGTTAAAGCATAATCTGAAAGAAGCTGCTCAGCCAGCCAATCAACTGCGAGTTATGCATAATCTGACAGAAACTGCTCAGCCAGCCAAGCAGCTGTGAGTTAAAGCATAATCTGACAGAAGCTGCTCAGCCAGCCAAGCAGCTGCCAGTTATGCATAATCTGACAGAAGCTCCTCAGCCAGCCAAGCAGCTGCGAGTTATGCATAATCTGACAGAAGCTCCTCAGCCAGCCAAGCAGCTGCGAGTTATGCATAATCTGACAGAAACTGCTCAGCCAGCCAATCAGCTGCGAGTTATGCATAATCTGACAGAAGCTCCTCAGCCAGCCAAGCAGCTGCGAGTTATGCATAATCTGACAGAAGCTGCTCAGCCAGCCAAGCAGCTGCGAGTTATGCATAATCTGACAGAAGCTCCTCAGCCAGCCAAGCAGCTGCGAGTTATGCATAATCTGACAGAAACTGCTCAGCCAGCCAAGCAGCTGCGAGTTATGCATAATCTGACAGAAGCTCCTCAGCCAGCCAAGCAGCTGCGAGTTATGCATAATCTGACAGAAGCTCCTCAGCCAGCCAAGCAGCTGCGAGTTATGCATAATCTGACAGAAACTGCTCAGCCAGCCAATCAGCTGCGAGTTATGCATAATCTGACAGAAGCTCCTCAGCCAGCCAATCAGCTGCGAGTTATGCATAATCTGACAGAAGCTGCTCAGCCAGCCAATCAGCTGCGAGTTATGCATAATCTGACAGAAACTGCTCAGCCAGCCAATCAGCTGCGAGTTATGCATAATCTGACAGAAGCTGCTCAGTGTCCCAATGACCTGCAAGTTCTGCAAAACCCAGGGATCTCCAACTCCAGTCCTGGAGGGCTGCAAACCAGTCAGATTTTCTATCCTGAAAATCTGACTGGTTTGCAGCCCTCCAGGACTGGAATTAGAGATTCCTGGCATAAGCGGACAGAAACTGCCAGAAAGGATAACTGGGACATCAGTAAGCCAGAGAAGGAGACTGCAGGAGGTTAGAAACAGCATCAGAAAATATTTGTTGGCTCAGAGGGTGATAGATGCAAGAAATGGGCTCTGAAAGGAGATGATGGAAATGAAATGGTTAGGACAAGGTACCTAAGGCCGGAGGGCTGGGGGTTCAATTCCCACCTAGGGATAGCAATCTCAGACTGTAGGGACTGGGGTTTCTAGTCCTATAGGCACTCCTTGTGGCTGTGGGCAAACCACTTAACCCTCCATTGCCTCAGGTACACATAGATTGTGAGCCCTTTGGGGACAAGGGAATGTATCCAGTATCTGCTTGTAGTAATTGTAAACCGCTCTGATGCCCTTCAGCCCGGGCTGTATATCAAGAAATTGCATAAACATAAAATTCATGAAAGCCTGGGATAAGTAGTTAGGATACCTAGTGGCAAAGGGAGACAGCTGGGATCCATGGAATGAATGAGGTTAGGCAGACAAATGAGACCCAAATATCCACTTTCTGTGACAGTGACAAATATTTAAACATTTTGGTTGATGTTTTTTAAAAGGTGTCCACAGCATTTACATTAATCCAGATATTCAATGCTGCTGTCCAAATTGTGAGCAAAACTGAATAATCGGATAGAGCAGCAAGTACCTCTGCTATCCAGACAGCAGTGACATTCAGACCAGGATCCAGATTTCTACCCAGATCGCTTTACTCACCCGACTTCCACCCCCAAAACCACAAAGCTTGTGCTTCCTCTGCTCGAACATTACTCAACTGATTTTCTGATGCTATCTCCACCCCAAAGAATCCAAAGTGTGTGCCTTTATTGCCCAGTCATTAGTCACTTGACTTCCTGCTACTGACTCTACCCTTAAGACCCCAGAGCTTGTGCCTCCTCTATCCCTTACTCAGATAACTTCCTGCTACTGACTTTGTCCCTAAGACCTCGGAGTTTATGCTTCCTCTGCGAATCATTACCCAGCTTTCTGGTGCAAACTGCACCCCATGACCCCAGAGGTTACATCAGCTAAACCTCATTGTATAATCAAGATAGCCATAATAACACATCACAGCAGCGTGTGCCCATGCAGTACGATTTGCTTCTTTGGGCTCACCTTTGGGTGGCCGCTCTATCTTCAGTCTTCTGCTTTGCTAGTCTCTTCTTTATTTCTTATTTTCCTTTGCTGAGCAGAGATGGCATCCACCTATCCAAGAAGAGTTGAAGTGTCTTCCACAGTAGATTATCTAATCTACTGAAGAAGGCTTTAAATTAGGTTCATTGGGGATGAGTAAACAAAGTAAAACATTTGAATACCTCTGTAGAAATGGGGGGAAAAGGGGTGCAACATTTGGAAAGCAGTATTTACTAATCCCTGTAGTATGGGAAATACAATTATGGATCTAGAGGCTATAATGGAAGAGGTTAACTTGGATTTAGTGGCAGTCATGGGGATATGGTTCACAGAGAACCATGATTAGGATATAATTATATTGGACTATAATTTATGCAGGAAGGACAGGGTAGGTAGAAAGGGAGGAAGAGTGGAACTATATGTAAAAAATAATATTAAAGCAACAGAATTACAAGGCTTATGATGAGGAGGCACTGTAGGTTAATCTTGAAAGAAGGAATGGAAAGCGTAGTTACTCACCTGTAACAGGTGTTCTCCAGGGACAGCAGGAATCAGTCCTCAATTATGGGGGACGTCGGCACCAACAGAGCCCGTGCGGAGCAATTCCCCAGCTTTCAAAGAAAGCCTTTGGGATTGCTGCCACGCATGCGTGGTCCTCTTCCCGCCCAAGGGTGCCATCTTGCTCAATCTCCCTTTTTCTGCGGAGCCCTTTGGATGCACGTCCTCGTCCCTCGGAAAAAGTATTTCGTTTTTGGCCTATTGGTCTTCTATTTTCCGGTTGCACTGGTCCTCTACCCGTCCTTCCCCTGCTCTACCTTTTTTAGAGCTATTAGGGGATGGTTTTCTTCAATTTTTTGCCTTAACAGCCGGCTTTGCGCCCCTTTTTTCTTCCAACCGCTGGCCGCGTGGGTCTTCGACCTCGCGGGGACCATTTTTGCCCCTATGGACACCGGATTCAAAAAATGCAATAGATGCTCTAAGAACATGTCGCTTATGTACACCCATGACTGTTGTCTGTGGTGTCTCGGGGCTGATCATGATCCGGAGCTCTGTTCGCTTTATAAGTAAATGTCCTCTAAAGCCCTGCTCAGTCGTAAGCAGAAGTCCAAAGACATTTTCAGAAAGGCCGCCTTGGAATCCCCGGTGGCGTCCTTGGTCGTTTCTCCACAGGTGGAATCCCCCACCTTGGCCCCGTGCTCAAGGTGGCACTCCGACCAGGGGTCCCCTGAAGTGGAGCAACGCAAGAAGAAGGTCTCGAAGTCACGCTTCGTCGCTCAACCCCCTTCGGTGTTCCCAAGAGTCAGACAAGGAGCAGCCCAGCAAGGTACCCCACACAGATACAGAGGCCTCCGGGGAAGGTGCCCGGTCTCCTGAGGGCTGTCCTGGCAAGGACACCCTCTCCTCGACGCCCGACCCAGTGACCCCAAGGTCGGCGTAACAGGGCCCCACGCCTGCGTGGGAATTCCGCATGCTGGCACTGGAATGCAGAGTTTCTGTGTTCATAATTTCCCAGCAGGCGCTCACAGCCAGCTTCGCTGACTCACGCCCAGAGACCGTGGTTCCCTCGCATGGGATGCTGAAATCTGTCCAGGAAATGCCCGAGAGCCGTGGGCCTCATGAGGGTCCTCGACGTCGGTCTCGCTCGCCTTCCCGTTCCTCGGGGGCGAGATCATCAAGGACCTCTGGCTTCAAGCGGGCCTCAGCCGCTGGACAGGGCAACCTGCCCGGTTCAGATTCCTCATCTGAGTTCTCAGACTGGGAGTCCAATGGGGACACCTCCCCGGAAACCTGTACCCACTGGGATCTTCCGTCGGACCCCTCCCTGCCTGCATCTCAGCGGTGCTCATCGCCCAAGGACACCTCCTTTCTGGTGTTCGTTCGGGACATGGCACGGGCTCTTGGCCACCCAGGCTGAGGAGGATCCTTGAGCTGAAGAGCTCCATATCCTCCAGTATGAGTCCCCACCTAGGGAGTCTCTGACTGTCCTGGTCCCTCCCATCCTATCCAGGCTGCTGCTCCACATGTGGGAGGCACCCGCCTCGGTCCCAATCGTGAGTAAGCACCTCGACAACATATACAAGGTACAGAGGGGCCCTGGGTTCAGAAAGACCCAACTCCCCCACAGTTTCATGGTAGTGGAATCGGCCATGAGAAAGCAAAAGAGCCTGAAATCGGACTCTTCGGTCCTCCCAGGCCGGGAGTCGAGATCCCTTGATGCCCTAGGGTACCCTGCTGAAGTCTGTTGCAGACTGCTCAAAATACCTCTCCCGTGCCACCTACAATGGTTTTGAGTCCTCGGTTTGGGTGGCGGCTGCAGGCATCGGGGCCCGTTGCCAGGCATGGCTCCAATCCTCAGACTTGGAGCAGTGGGTGAAGGAGAAGTTCCTGGATGTACTTTGCCTTGGCGAGCAGCTCTTTGGCAAGCCGATGGAAGATAAGGCCGCGGAGATAGAGAAGGAGTTTGTCACCAGAACCCTCTCTCGGAAGAAACAACAGGCCAAAAAGCCTTTCTTCCTGAGGAAAGGCCTTCCTTACCGTGGCTACCCGCCGTACCCAACTACCCCACGCCAACCGCTCCAGCGCAAGGGAAGTCTGGCCAGGGTCACCGCAAGCCGAAAGGGCCTAAAGCCCAGACCCTGGCTCCGCCGCAACCCGCACAGGGGTTTTGACGCCAGCCACATAGCCTCTCGCCCTCCGGCGACTCAGCAGCTGGTGGGGGAACACATGTCCTCTTTCGCCCCTCAGTGGGCTTCCATCACCTTGGATGCCTGGGTCCTCCAGGTTATCCGGGACAGCTATCACCTCTGCTTCGACAGGCTTCCCCCTCCCTTCTCGCTGGCGAAGCCTCCTCGACTCCCTGTGCACCAGGTCTTCCTGCAGCGGGAATTAGTCAACCTCCTCGCCCAACGGGCGGTCGAGAAGGTGTCATTGCACCTTGTGATAAGGAAGCTTATCATAGCTCAGGAAGGAGCTATAGTAAAGGTGAAGTGACTCTGAACAAGCAACCTGTCAGTTCTGGTAGAAATAAGAAAACAGAATTTTTCTATAAAAGACTACCAGTCCCAGAATGCACCAGGTTTCCAACAGCCATTAGAGGAGCTGAAGTGGGGAAACGTGTGTTCAATCAGGAGGGCTATGAGGTAATCCCTAAGCACTCATCTCAAAGGGCAGGGCCTGATTCAGCACAGCTGTGCTGTGCTAAGGTGGAGCACTCATCAAAGCAGAATAAAGGTAGAGTTTATTCTACAGAGAATTATCCTCATCCTCAGATTCAGCTTGGAGATCCTCAGCTTGGACATCTTCATCATCTGGAGGATCATCAGAAGCATAAGCCAGTGTGGACGGACAGAGAGGGCAAGAAACCCTTTGGAAGAAAGAAGAGGAAAGCATTTGGGAGGCCTAAAGGAGTCCAGAGCAGTACGTATACTGGGAGACATTCAAAAGGCCAGCATACACCATTGGACTGGGGAAAGCCAGAGGAATGGTGCTGCAGAGCTAGGAATCTCCAGACGGTACCTGTGAGGGAGACGGCTGCATGTGGAGGGGACCCTAGGACCCGTGCCAGAAGGTATGTGAAGAGAGATCCAGTGTCCAGGGATCTGGATTGGAAGGCTGGACATAAGAACTGGACTACATAATGGCCAGGCTATTTAGAGAGGAACTCTAACAGCAATGGAAGCTCAGGTATGAACACTGATCTATGCCCTAGCTATAACCTTGAAAGACAGCAGGGAAACAAGTATTCTCCTGAGAGTGCTACATTGAGAAATTCCTCTGTGCCAATCCATGATATTGAACCCATGATTGTTGAAGAAGGGGGAGCGGTCTTAGATACAGGCTGTGAATATATGGATTGCTCTCTGTCTAAACTCCTTTGGTAATTTTCTGTTACAAAGTACAGCAACCATCACAAAGAAATACAAACTTGTTCTTTAATCTACTCAGAAAAGCTCCTGAAGTAGGATTTGAGCCACGCAGTAGAAAGCAAGCCAGCTAAGGGGTTTCAGCTGGGTAACTGCTAGCAATTGAGCCATACCTAATTGCTTGTGAGCTCTGAGGGAATCACTTCTGAGTCTATGTGGGAAGATATAAGAAGTTAACCTGAAAAGAACAGTTTTTCCCTTCTTTGTGGGTTTTGCTTTTTGTTTGATACACTGCTAAGAAATTATTAGCTAGAGCCTACAGAAAAGACCAGTTTGTTACCAACCAGGTCTCTATTCTTTTGTTTTGATTGCCTGACAAGTTCAGCTGTTGTTTTCCTGATTTTGTTTTTCTAAGTTTAACACTGAAAGCAAGTATCCTGTTTTATGTGCTACCAAGCATATCTGTGTTGGGAGAAATAACCCCATAAATAAATATCTTATTGGCTTTACACTCAAGCACAACTAATTATTGTGAGCAGCTGTGTCTGGTGTGAATGGACTGCATTTCCCACAATCCCTTGCAAATCATATTGATATATGCACTTGCCAAGACTGTGAACATTCTCACCCAGGCAGCCGTCTGACAACCTCCGAGGTCAGGGCTTCTATTCCCGGTACTTCCTCATCCCGAAGAAGATGGTGGGTCTGCGGCCCATTCTCGACCTCCGAAAGTTAAACAAGTTCTTGGTGCGGCAGAAGTTCAAGATGTTATCCCTTGGCGTACTGCTGCACTTCCTCCGGCAGGGCGACTGACTATGCTCCTTGCATCTAAAGGACGCTTACGCCTAAACTTTGATTCACCCCCAGCACAGGCAATACCTGCGCTGATGTCACCCATAAATGAGGACTGACTTCCTGCTTGTTGCTGGAGAACATCCATTTGCACTAGTATGAGATATGGAACCTCTCTCACAGGCAGAAGTGGACAGAGATATTTAATTGAAGACATTCACAGTATTGCTTTGAAAGGAGAAGTGCCACTGATAGGCGAGAAAGCATAGTCACTCACCTGTAACAGGTAATCTCCAGGAACAGCAGGAATTTAGTCCTCACATATGGGTATCGTCGGTACCGACGGAGCCTGGGCGGGAACGCTCCCTAGCGTCCAATTAGAAAGCTTTTGGGAGCATCCCACAGCGCCTGCGTGCTGCCTTCCCACCTTTCCCAACTGCCTCTCTCCAGTTGAGTTTTAAAGCTGAGACAAACAGAGAGAGAGAGGGAAAGGAAAAGAGATAGATAGATACAACTCCTAGGGGAGGTGGGTGGGTTGTGAGGACTAAATTCCTGCTGTTCCCGGAGATCACCTGTTACAGGTGAGTAACTATGCTATCTCCAGGAACAAGCAGGAATGTAGTCATCACATATGGGGACTCCCTAGCTTTAGATGCCAGGGAGAGACCCCAGAAGTTGTGTGTCCCTGAGAAGGGCTCCACTTCCCCCCATGGATCTCTGGCATCCTACCAGGGATGGTGGGTAGGAGTTGATTAGGTATGGAACAGGTGTTGGAGAACAGCCTGACCAAACAAGGCATCCCGGCGGGAGTCCTTGTCCAAGCAGTAATGGGCTGTGAAGGTATACATAGTAACATAGTAAATGACGGCAGATAAAGACCAGTATGGTCCATCTAGTCTGCCCAGTAAGATGGCAAGAGTAGGTGCACCAGCCGCTCCGTGCAGGCCACCCCTCCCCATGTCTTTGTTTTATGGGTGAACCCTCCGCTCCGTGTAGGACACCCCTGTATGTTGAGAAATTAGTTAAGTTTATTTTGATTTTATCCTGTTGCTATAAAGGGATCCACTGTGTCTGTCCCATGCCATTTTGAATTCTGTCACTGTATTTGCCCCCACCACATCCATCGGGACGGCACTCCAAGCATCCACCACTCTTTCAGTGAAAAAGTATTTCCTGACATTGCCTTTCAATATACTCCCTTGCAGCTTCATATTATGCCTCTAGTTTTACAGTTTCCCCATCTTTGGAAGAGGTTTGTTTGTTCATTATTTCTCTTTAAGTATTTAAAGGTATGAACCGAGGCCCAGGTGCAGTGTTCCCTCTAATTTTCTGTAGGCTGTGTGCGCATAAAATATCAGCTGTGTGCAGCTTTTGAAGGAAGGTTAAATTTTTGTGCGCCACATAACGACACTCAGAGTTATATACTTTAAAATTTGACTACACGTCAGAATACAGTATGTACACCACACTGATTTTAATCAAATTAAATGAAAATAGACGATTACTAAATGAAGCAGGAAATTTCTAGTAATTACAATCATAACTTTTAAATTTTAAGACGTCTGTGTTATTTTCTATCAGAATCAAAGCCGTAATTTTTGTGCGCTCTGTTGTAAAGTATGTGCGCTCGCTCGGCGAGGTGTGTGCGCGCGCACATACGCACAGCTTAGAGGGAACAGTGCCCAGGTGGCTGCTCAACAGATGTCGTCGATAGACACAGAGTACAGATGAGCCATTGAGGTTGCCATGGCTCTCACATTGTGAGCAGTGACATGGCCCTGCAGAGAAAGGTTCTTACTCTGATAGGCGAAGGAAATACACTGAGAAATCCAGCTAGATAGAGTTCTCTTGGAGACTGGAAGTCCCAAATGAGAAGGATCAAAAGCAACAAAGAGTTGAGAGGACTTTCTATGTTGCTGTGTTCTTTGTAAGTAAAAGGCTAAAGCTCTTTTACAATCCAAGGTATAAAGATTCCTCTCTGCATCTGATGCATGAGGCCTTGGAAAAAACACAGGTAGGTAGACCGCTTGGTTCAGATGAAAAGGCGAGACCACCTTTGGCATAAAGTGTGGATGAGTCCTAAGGACTACCTTGTCATGATGGAACCTTGTATAAGGTGGATTAGCTACTAGCGTTTGCAACTCACTAATGCAACGTGCTGATGTGATTGCAATAAGAAAGATAACCTTCCAAGAAAGGAATTTTAAGGAGGTAGTAGCTAAAGGTTCGAAGGGTGGTTTCATGAGCTGCCCAAGAACCAGGTTTAAGTCCCATGCCACCGGTGGTGGCCTAATGGGAGGCTTAGTTAGAAGAAGGCCTCTCATAAATCTTGCTATAAGAGGATGAGAGGCTGTCCATTTAGAGGCTTAAAGGAAGCTGTAATAGCACTCAAATGGACCCTTACTGAGTTAGTCTTAAATCCTGCATTGGATAAATGAAGGAGATATTTCAGCACGGATTCCAGAGGTATCGCAAGGGGATTAAGACCCTTTTGCGAACACCATATGGTAAACCTTTTCCACTTGAGAGCATAAGAGCGTCTTGTGGAAGGTTTCCTGGAAGCAAAAAGAATATCTTTTACTTGCTGAGGGAGATTAAGATCATGGAGATCTAGGCCTTCAGCAACCAAGCCCTGAGATGCAGAGACTGGGGATTGGGATGCCATAACATTCCGTCCTCCTGAGATAGGAGATCTGGAGCAGACCCTAACTCCAGGGAGGGAGCTTGAGAGAGATGTAGAAGCAGAGGGTACCACACTTGCCGTGGCCAATGTGGAGCTATGAGAATCATATGGCCTCTGTCTCTCTGAAGCTTGAACAGGGTTTTGGGAATTAGGGGAATGGGTGGAAAGGCATACAGGAAGTCTTGACCCCAATAAAGGAGGAAAGCATCCCTGGCCTGAGCCCCCTGAGCCAGAATTCTGGAACAGAACCGGGGAAGTTTGGCATTCCACGGACTTGCAAAGAGGTCTATGTCCGGGGTTCCCCAAATTTGAAAAATTTTGGCCACCTGGTCTGCATGCAGAGACCACTCGTGTGGAAGCAGAACTCGACTGAGTCTGTCTGCCCAAGAGTTTTGTATGCCTGGAAGATACACTGCCAGGAGATGAATCTGGCGAGGGCCCATAGTCGCAAAGCTTCATTGCAAAGCGACAGAGAGCCTGTTCCCTCCTGCTTGTTCACATAGAACATGGCTACTTGATTGTCCGTATGGATGAGGACTGTCTTGTAGCTGAGCAGGGTATGGAACACTCGAAGAGCAAGGAAGATTGCTCTGAGTTCAAAGAGATTGATATGTAGATGAGTCTCCTGTGGAGACCAGGTGCCTTGGGTGGAGAGGTCTTGCAGATGAGCTCTCCCAACCCATCGGAGAAGCATCTGTTGTGAGAGTTGCTTGGGGTAGAGGTTGTTGAAAAGGGGACCCCAGCAACAGTCCACTGGGCTGCCCTCATATGGAGGCGAGCATAGGGCACCACATGCACGGTGGATGCCATGTGGCCTAGTAGTTGTAACATTTCTCGAGCAGTGAGAAGAGAGTTTAGCACTGCTTGAGAAGCTAACTGCACCATGCGAAGGCAGCGCGACTTGGGGAGATAGGCCCTTGCCTTTCTGGTATCCAGCAAAGCTCCTATGAACTCTAAAGACTGAGTGGGAGTTAGACTGGATTTTGGGATGTTTATTACCAGACCCAAATACTGAAGGATACGCATTGTGCAGGATAGAGAAGTCCTGGCCTCTGACTCTGTTGTGGCTCGAATGAGCCAGTCGTCTAAGAAGGGGAAGACGAATATCCCTAGAGGGCAGAGAAAAGCTGCTACTACAGCAATGCATTTCGTGAACACCCTTGGTGCTGAGGCCAGGCCAAAAGGAAGCACCCTGTATTGGTAGTGCTTTCCTTGAAAAAGGAACTGAAGGAACTTTCTGTGAGTTGGATGGATGAGGACATGGGTGTACGCATCCTTGAGATCTAGAGAACAAAGCCAATCCTGACTCTGAAAGTATGGCAGCAGAGATCTGAGAGAAATCATCTTCAATTTCTCTTTGACAAGGAATTTGTTCAATTCTCTGAGGCCCAAGATAGGTCTGTATCCCCCTGTTTTCTTTGGGATAAGGAAATAGGGGGAGTAGAACCCTGTACCCTGCTGATGGATGGGTACTTCTTCTACTGCCCCTTGGGCAAGAAGGATAGCAACCTCCTGACCTAATAGGTTGATGAGAGAGGTCGGAGAATTGAACTGCCTTATTATTGTGGGAGGGGGCATGCTTGAAAAATGAAGCTTGCACCCCTCCTTTATGATGGAGAGTGTCCAATGCTCTGCTGTTATCTGCCCCCATCTGGGGGCAAAGTGACATAACCTTCCTGGAATGGTGGAAGGCTCTGGTCCCACGAGAGCCAGGAAGGCTAAGTTCTCTAGCTGAAAGTCAAAGGCCTTGTGGAGGATGAGACTGCTGGGACGGCTGAGGCTTAGCAGTCTTTGCTTTCTTCTGTTTGGGTGGTTGCTGACCTTTCCTAACAAGCTGACCTGTAGAACGTCCCTGCTGAGCATAAGCAGGATAATATCTTTTCTTCTTAGAAAAGAATGGTTTCTTGAAAGATTTCTTTCTAGCAGGATCAGCTGTGGACTTGGATAATCTATCCAAGGTGGAGTTGTCAGCATCCAACTCATTGGCCTTTTCCTGCCAATCTCTACCAAACAGGTTCTCACCAGTACAAGGCATATTTCCCAGTTTGTCTTGTACCCAGAGCTCCAGATCAGATGCCTGAAGCCAAGCAATTCTACGTGCACCTATGGCAATGGCAGAGGTTCTGCTTATGCACTCAAAGCAGTCAAAAGCTGCACGGTTGACAAATTTAGAAACATCTTGGGCATGTTTGACCAATGTGAGAAAATCCTGTCTTCTATCCTCAAGAAGAATAGGACTCAAAGCCTCTACAAGTGTAGTTATTCACCTGTAACAGGTGTTCTTCAGGAGCAGCAGGAATCAGTCCTCACATATGGGTGACATCGATGTCGATGGAGCCCCCGTGCGGAGCATTTCCCCAGCTTTCTAAGAAAGCCTTTGGGAATACTGCACGCATGCGCGGTCCCCTTCCCGCCTAAAGGTGACATCTTGCTCAGTCAGATGACATAGCTAAAAGACAGCACAAAAAAATGTAAAAATAAACTATGTACAACTGCAACTCCCAGGGGAGGAGGGAGGGTTGTGAGGACTTTCCTGCTGCTCCTGGAGAACACCTGTTACAGGTGAGTAACTAATCTTTCTCCAGGACCAAGCAGGAAGTCAGTCCTCACATATGGGACTCCCCAGCTTCAGGCTACCGAGGACCCAGACCTGAAAAATGAGGTCCCTCTAGCCGCAGCATCAGAGAAAGGATTTCACTGAAACATACCCCCACCGGTAGCCCAACCAGAGGGCTGGAGGGTAGGAGTTGCCTAAACCTCAAAGAGATTACGGAGCACTGCCTGACCGAAAGCACTGTCCCTACGGGACTCCCTCTCCAGGCAGTAATGGGCCGCAAAAGTCTGGTTTGAGGACTAAGTTGCAGCCCTACAGATATCTGCCAACGGTACAGAGCGGAGATGAGCTACTGAGGCAGCCAATGCCCTGACACGGTGGGCCGTGACCTGACCCTGCAAGGTAAGGTCAGCTGCCCTGTAAGCCCAGGTGATACAGTCAGCCACCCATATGGACAAGGTATGCTTGGAGACAGGTAACCCCATGTTATTAGGGTCAAAAGATACAAAGAGCTGAGTAGCCCTCCTATGCCCCTGCATACGTTCAATGTAGAAGGATAAGGCCCTTCTACAGTCCAGGGTATGCAGGACTGTCTCAGCCCAGCTGGCATGGGGCCTAGGGAAGAACATTGGAAGAACCACCTCCTGGTTGAGATGGAAAGAGGAGACAACCTTTGGAAAGAACTTAGGATGAGTCCTAAGGATTACCCTGTTCCTATAGAAGCGAGTGTATGGCCTGTCACAGACCAGGGCTTGAAGCTCACTAACTCGCCTGGCCGAGGTCAGGGCCACTAGGAATAGAGTCTTCAAGGAAAGGAAGCGGAGAGGACATGTAGCCATCGGCTCAAAAGGTGGGCGAGTCAGTTGCTGCAAGACCACATTCAACTCCCACTCAGGGGCCGGTGGACGAAGAGGAGGCTTGAGCAAGAGCAAGCCTCTGAGAAACCTGGACCCCAAAGGATGAACCGACAAAGAGTGTCCCTCCACCAGTGAGTGGAGAGCTGCCAGAGCAGAGAGGTGGACCCGAACAGAATTGGACTTAAGGCCCTGATTGGACAAGTGCAGTAGGTACTGAAGCACTACTGGCACAGTGCAGGAGAAAGGATCTTCCTTGCGTTGCTGACACCACAAGGAGAACCTTTTCCACTTCAGGGCATAGGTTTTCCTGGTGGATTGCTTTCTAGAGGCCAAGACCATCTCTTCCACTTCCTGAGGCAGGCCCCAGGGAGCCAACACTACCCTTGCAGCCTCCAGGCCATCAAATTGAGAGATTTGAGATTGGGGTGCAGAAGGGAACCCTGATCCTGAGAGAGAAGATCGGGTTGCAACCCCAGAGGTAGTGGGGTTTCCACTGCCAGTTGAAGCAGAAGTGGGAACCAGGGCTGCCTCGGCCACCTGGGGGCTACCAGAAGTACCGAAGCCTTGTCCCTTAGAATCTTGAACAAGGTTCGGGCCACCAGAGGCATGGGAGGAAACGCATACAGAAGGCCCTGGGACCAAGAAATCAGGAAGGCATCCGCTGCTAACCTCAGGGGATGCGGTTGCCTGGAAAAGAACTTGGGCAGCTGCTGGTTCAGGGGACTGGCAAAGAGATCCATGGATGGAAGTCCCCATTTCAGGAAAATTTCTTGAACCACTAATGGGTGCAGTTGCCACTCGTGGGGCTGCAGAACCCTGCTCAACCTGTCTGCCAGGAAGTTCTCCTGGCCAGGGAGATAAAACAGCCTTGAGAAACATGTTGTGCCTGAGCGCAAAAGAGCACAGGGCCTGTGCCTCCTGACACAGGAGCCTGGACCCAGTGCCTCCCTGTTTGTTCACATAGAACATGGCCACTTGACTGTCCGTCTCTACCAGAACAGACTGATCAGCCAAGGTGTGAGAGAAGGTTTTGAGTGCTAAACAAATAGCCCGGAGTTCCAGTAGGTTGATCTGTTGTGTGGCCTCCCATGGAGACCACAGCTCCTGGGTGCACCTGCCCAAACAATGTGCACCCCAGCCCTGCAAGGAGGCATCTGTCGTCAACACCACTGTGGCAACAGGCACCTGAAAAGGCACCCCCTGTAGTAAGTTGGGGGGGGTGTAGCCACTACTGTAGGGAGTTCAGGAATGGTTTGGACACCCGTACTTTGTCTGTGAGGCTGCCTGTGGCTTGCTTCCACTGAGTGCTGAGGCACCACTGTGCAGGTCTCATGTGGAGGCGGGCATTGGGGGTCACATGCACTGTCGATGCCATGTGGCCTAGGAGCCTCAGACAGAGTCTGGCAGAAATCTGTGACATGCTTCGAAACTGGTTTGCCAAGTCTATGAGCCTTTGAGCCCTGTCTTCTGGCAAGTAAGCCTTTGCTTGTAGGGAGTCCAGCCGCGCCCCTATGAACTCCAGGTTCTGGGAGGGGAGCAAAGTGGACGTTGCGAAGTTTATGACAAAACCTAGGTGTTGAAGGAGGGAGACAGTTCGGAGGGTGGCTTGCCTGGCCTCCTGGTAAGTCTGACCCCTGATGAGCCAGTCGTCCAGGTAGGGGAAGACAAAAACACCTTGATTCCTCAAGTAGGCCGCCACCACTGCCAGGCACTTTGTAAAGACCCTTGGGGCGGAGGTTAGGCCAAAGGGCAGTATTCTATACTGGTAATGGTTTCCTCCCACAATGAACCTGAGGTACTTTCTGTGGTCTGGATGAATGAGGATGTGAGTATACGCATCCTTTAGATCTAAGGAGCATAGCCAATCTCCCTGCTGGAGGTAGGGCAGAAGCATTCCAAGAGTAAGCATCTTGAACTTCTCTTTCTCCAAGAACTTGTTGAGATTCCTGAGGTTGAGAATAGGCCTGAGGCCACCGGTCCTCTTTGGTACGAGGAAGTACCTGGAGTAGAAACCGTGACCCTGCAGGCGGGGAGGTACAGGCTCCACCGTCTTGTCTAGAAGCAGACCTTGAAGTTCTTGAAGGAGGAGGTCTGTGCGCAGAGGAGGCCTTGGAGGCTCCCCTGGGAAGTAGGGAGGAGGCAACTGCTGGAAATGGAGCATATAGCCCTTGTGAACTATGCTCAATACCCAAGCATCTCCTGTAATGGGTGGCCACCTGTGGGCAAACAGGGCTAGAAGACCTCCTGTGCAGGGATAGGGCAGCAGAGGTGGAAAGGCTATGCTGTGGGAGTCGAAAACCCCCTCCCTGCTGAGTGGGAGCAGAAGCCGGAGGCTTGGGGGTCTTCTGCCTACGGGGCCCATGTCCCTGCCCCTTGGCCTGCTGACCCTGCTGGGAGGTCTGGTACTGAGGGAAAGGTTTGTAGGCAGCTGCCTTCCTCGGGTAAAAGGACTTCTTACCCGAGCCCTTCTTCTTATGAGAAGGGGCAGAAGTTTTTCTGGACAGGTTGTCCTAGTCAGGTGCTCGGTTTCGAGCTCAGCAGCCTTCTCGGCCATGGGCTTGCCAAAAAGGTTTTCACCTCGGCAAGGGACATCGACCAACTTGTCCTGCTCGAGGTCCGATGACTGCAGCCATGCCTGGCGTCGGGCCCCGATGCCGGCTGCCGCTACACAAGCCGAAGCCTCGAAGCCATCATAGGCCGCTCGGGACATGAACTTCGAGCATTCCCGGATCCCCGAGGACAAGGTCTTGAACCTCTGCAAAGGTTCCCCGGAGAGGCCAGCAGAGAACCTGGCAATTTCCTTCACCAGGTCTCGTAAGTACATGCCCATGTACAGCTGGTAGGACTGGACACGGCAAGCAAGCATCGAGCCCTGGAAGCACTTTCTGCCGAGCGCATCCAGGTTCCGGGCCTCCCTTCCGGGAGGCACCGCAGAGTGCATCTTCTGGCTCTTCAGACGATGCATGGCTGATTCCATCACCATGGAATGGTGCGGCAGCTGCGCTTTCTGGAATCCCGGGCTCTTACGGAGTCGATAGATGGAATTGACCCACTTGCTCAAAACCGGCACCGAGGCCGGTGCCTCTCACATCCATAAGAGGAGCCATTCCAGCATCGGAGGAACTGGCACAGTAAAGGTCTCCTTCGGAGCAGAGTCATACTGGAGGGCCTCGAGCTCTTTGGCTCCTCCTCGGGATCCGTAGGAATCGCCAAAGCCTTGGCCATATCCCGGACGAACTCCGAGAACCGGGTGTCCTCCAGGGGGGACCTACTCCGGGGCTCGGACTGCGGTGAGTCCGAAGGGACGCACCGAGTCCGAAAGGTGTCGGGGGACTCTTCGTCCTCCGTCTCCCACGCGGACTCATCCGAAGAGGAGTCGGGGGGCTCCGACCGCACGGGCCTCGGTGGCAGCCGCTCCGACGCCGAAGGCACCGGCGTCGACGCCCTCGGTCCCGAGTGGGAGTTCGAGGGTGACCGTGACCGAGGATGACTTCGAGCCTTCATGGTCTCGAGTATCTGCTCAGTCTCCGGGGTCGACTTAGACGTCGATGTCCCGGTGGTCGGGGCAGATGCACCAGTGAGGCTGGCCATCAGCACCCGCTGCTGATCCATGAAGGCAGACAATCTGCACTCCAAGGCTGTCAGCCTGAGTCCAAGCTCAGGAGACTCAGCAGCTACCGGCTCCCTAGGAGGAGAGTCCTCGAGGACAACAGGACTTACGTGCCCGGCGGACTCCGGCTCCACGAGAGATATCTTGGACGGCTTCTCCTGCTCCAAGGACCCGGGGCGGCGGTCGGGGGTCAGAGACCTGGCCCCCAAGGAACCAGGGACCTCCTCCGACACCGCCCTCACGAGCCGCTTCTTCCTCTTACATTCCCGATCGGGGGACCCCCTGTCCGAGGAACCCCGGCGATGCTCGGGGTCAGACTCCCGAGACGTCGAGGCCTCAGACGAGGTCCGGGCCCGGCCGGAGGCAGAGTCAGAAAAAATCCATTCTTTCTGATGCTGGCGGCTTCAGAGTGCCTTGGTGGACATTTTGCCACACGGGACACAGACCTTAGGATCATGATCCGGTCCGAGGCATCGAAGGCAGCAGTCGTGTGTGTCGGTGAGAGACATCAGTTTCTTACACCGATCACACTTTTTGAAACCACTGGAAGCCATTGGGGAAAAAAAGAACCCCCGCAAGGTCAAAGGACCGGTCTTCCAGGGAAAAAGCAAAAAGGCAGCGAACGCCAGCCACGAAGGGCAAAAACCGAAAAATAGAAGACGGGCTCGATACTGGTGTACCGAACCCGGCGGGAAGGGGAACCGGCGTCGAACCGGAGAACAACAATGAAGAAATCGCAAGAAAAAAGTCAACTTTTCCGGGTGACACGGACAGACGTCCGTTGGGCTCCACAGAAAAAGAAAGACTGAGCAAGATGGCACCTTTAGGCGGGAAGGGGACCGCGCATGCGTACAGTATTCCCAAAGGCTTTCTTAGAAAGCTGGGGAAATGATCCGCACGGGGGCTCCATCGATATCGATGTCACCCATATGTGAGGACTGACTTCCTGCTTGGTCCTGGAGAATCACCTGTGACCTCCTTCTGGAGCATTCCCATGTATAGACTATAGGAACTGATTCTGGAAGAAAGCATGGAAGCTTGAAAGACACGACGTCCAAAAGCATCCAGGGTTCTGCACTCATGTCCTGGAGGATTAGAGGCATGCCTCTTTGCACTCTTGATCCTTCTCATAGCTGATTCCACTACAATAGAGTGGTGAGGAAGCTGAGTTTTCTGGAAACCAGGACGAGGGACTTGATACAGAGTATCTAGTCTGCGAGAATGAGGAGAGGTGGTAAGAGGTTCTTCCACATTCTTAACATGAGATCATGTAAAATCTGCCTCCTTAGGAGTTTTGGGATATTGTAAAATTTCCAACTCCTTAGCTCTGGCTCTGTTTCACGGGTCACAGTAATGGACAGACCCCGAGCCACCTCCCTGATAAAATCCTGAAAGGAAATATCCTCTGGAGGAGACATCCTGTGCTTAGGGGAGGAGGGCTCCTCTGGGAGAAACATTCCTGCATCGACAGAACTGTCAGAATCCTCAGATTCTTCTGAGGACTCGAAGTACCGTCTGTCCGGATGCTCCTGAACAGCCCGATACCCGTACCGACCGAAGTCGGTACCGGGAGTAATCGGTACCGGGGTATCGGTACCCGAGGGCATCAGATGACTGGATACCGGCAAAGCAGACACCGATGCCGATGTCGATGCTATCGCTACTGGCACCAATACCGGTGCCAGAGCCAGTGCCGGTACCGACCAGATTGTCTGTCGCGGTTCCGAAGGTGTCGATGCCGCAAGGAGAGCCGCCAGACTGCACTCAATAGCCAGGAATCTCTGGTCTATCAATGCTGCCGATGCCTGGATGTCGGTACCGGAGAAAACCGCCGGTACCCCAGAGCATGGCACCAGTAGTTCTGCCGAGGTCGAGGCCTCGAACATCCTGGAGCCCCGATAATGCTTTGGAAGCCGAAGCCTCCCGCCGGGGCAATTTTGCCGGTACAGAATCCTCAAGGGCAACGCCAGAGGCATCTCGATGCTTAGAAGGAGATCTAACCTTTGAAGACCGGCTGGACTTATGTTTAGTTACCTGAGATCCACAGGAGGAAGAGGAAGCCCTGGAAGACGTCAATGTCACCGAAGCTGCATCAGAGGGAAACAGGGTACTGAGCTTAGCAGCTCGGTTCTGCCGACCTCTTTTAGACATCATGGCGCAGGACATACAATCCGTGATGGAGTGGTAAGGACCTAAACATTTTAGACACCATTCATGGGTGTCGGTGACGGAAATGGTACCGCCACACTTGGTGCACTTTTTGAAACCTGAAGCAGGTTTCTCCGTTGTAGGAAAAATATTTTGGGCCTAAGGCCCTAAAAGGCGCGTGCACCTGAGAAAAAATAGGAAAAGTCCTAGTATATATATATATATATATTTTTTTTTTTTTTTTTTTTAAAAGACAGAAAATAAGAAAAAACTGGCAGTACCGGTAAAGCGTCGAGGAAGGCAGACACGACCACAAAAAAGAAAGAAATAAAGAAGAATTCTTCTGTGGTGACAGGAATAATGACCTGCTGGCTTCGCGGAAAAAGAAGAACTGGAGAGAGGCAGTTGGGAAAGGCGGGAAGGCAGCACGCAGGCGCTGTGGGATGCTCCCAAAAGCTTTCTAATTGGACGCTGGGGAGTGTTCCCGCGCAGGCTCCGTCGGTACTGACGATATCCATATGTAATGACTACATTCCTTCTTGTTCCTGGAGATAACACCGCTGCTCTGCCTTAAATCCTTGAAGCAGTGGATCCTCCAGCGGTTCTTCATGCACAGCCGGTAGAGCAATATTCAATGCAGCTAGCAACTGGCCAATAAGAGCCCCCAACTCTTCTTTCTGAAACACCCGAAAGACATTGGGGTCCTCCCCTGGCGCAATCTCACCTTCCTCCAATTCCTCCATCCAGTGACCTTGTCCTGATTGTGAGAGAACTTCTCCCTCTTCCGCCAAGTGGGACTCCGAGAACTGCTGACCGAAGCCATCGGCTGCAGTCTCCCCCAGAAAGGCCCTTCCAGAGGAATCCTCCCCCGGATCTATGGGAGAACTATCCTCTTTCTGTACTCCAAAGAGGTCAGGAGCAGAGCCCTTGGTATGCCCCTGCTCCAGCTTTAGGCAATAAGCCTTATGTAAAAATAGTATAAAATCCGGCGAAAAAACTGATTACATACCACTTTTGTCCCCCCAGCAAAGGTCTCTGGGATCCAGAATCAACTGTTGTATGCTTTTTTGACTTTGCCCTTTTCTTTTCGGGCTTTCCTGGCAGCGCGGGAGAAATGGCTGCCTTTTCTAATATGGCCACCGTTCCCACCTTTTCTCCAACACTGAAATGGCTGCCCAAAGGCTCCAATGCCTTCTCCCTACCCTCCATGCTCCCCTCGAGCAAAACAAGCTACACTACTGCCTGCCTAAGCCAAATGGTATAGCCTTCCCGGAGACATCAACCGCCGATTCTCGACCGCGCACATGCTGCCTGCACCTGCAGCATGTGCCCCACAGCCTCTGACAGGAACAGACCCCTTCACGGCCCACATAAACACGCTCAATACCTGCTGGTTCGGATCTTCACACCTCTAACTACTCTGCGTGCTGCCAGCGGAAGAGTAAGATCGGGCTCTGCACCTAGAAGGGGCTGGACTCTGGGGCTCCCAGCTCCCCCCTTCTGAACTCCCAGACCGGAGCTGCACACCGAGGCAGGCTCTGCCTCTGCTGCCCTTCAATACTGCGATGCAGCAGTCGTGCTCCGTCCCTTCTGTTCCTGTGTTGTTGTTTTTTTTGTTTTTTTTTTTACAAGCTATCAATTGCCGCTTTTAAAGCAATCGGACCCTGCTAGAGCCCTTCAGCCACCACAGGAAGGTATTTAAGGAACTGCTGAACACCAACTAAAAGGTTTCCTCCTTGCCTCAGCGGGAGCCTGTCAGGCTAGGTCCTATCCAGCGGCTGAGGACTGAAAGACTGAGCTTCTCTCACAAGGGGGGGCTGGGTAGTTTGTCAGCAAGACTTTGATCATTCAGTCCTCAGTTGATGGAGAAGGATGACAACCCTACAGTTTCCTGGACTGGCCTGGAGAGACGAGGAGGAAAGAAGGAGTTTGCCAGAAGAGCGGAGTTCCCGAGGTGGGTTGTAAGGAGAGATAAGAGAAGAAAGGTAGTGAGGAGCTGCAGAGTGAATGCATTTATAGGTCAGTAGAAGTTTGAACTGGACGCAGAAACAGATAGGGAGTCAGTGAAGTGACTTGAGGAGTAATGTGGGTATGACGAGGCTGGCAGAAGATTAGCCGCGCAGCAGAGTGCTGAACAGATTGAAGGGGAGAGAGATGATTCAAAGGGAGACCAGAAAGGAGTAGGTTACAGTAGTCAAGATGGGAGGTGATTAAGGAGTGGATAAGCATCTTAGTAGTGTGTTCGGAAAGGAAAGGACGGATTTTGCTGATGTTATAGAGAAAGAAAAGTCAGGTCTTAGCTATCAGATGAATGTGTGTGGAGAAGGAGAGAGAAGAGTCAAAGACAACCCCAAGATTGCGAGCCGAGGAAACAGGAAGGAGTACAGAGTTATCCACAGAGACTGAGAAAGGAGGAAGAGGAGGGGAGGTTTTAGGGGGAAAGATAAGAAGTTCAGTCTTGGCCATGTTCAATTTCAAGAGGTGGTGAGACATCCAGGCCGCAATGTCAGAAAGGCAGGCAGAGATCCGGGTCTGGATAGCCGAAGAGATTTCAGGGGCTATTTGGGGGCCACCAGCCTTGGCTACCCATCACACTGACTGACGTTGGTGGTGGCAGCAGCGACATCCAATTGAATAAAAAAAACTGTGGGTATTTCCGACTCCACGCTTGCATGTTGGCCTGATCCCTCCGTCCTCTGACTTATGCTCATGTCAGAGGAAGGAGGGACCAGACCAACCATTCAAGTGCACAGTTGCAAAGACCCGCGTTTTCAATTGGATATCGCTGCTGCCATCACTGCCGCCGCTGCCAAGACAACACTAAAAGTGGCAGCAGCTGGGCAACGGCAGACAGCATGGGGGAGAGATGGCAGGATATGGAGGTAAGATGGGATGCATGGGGCAAAATATAAACCTGTGACTGAGGGGGAGGAGGGGGGGCGCACAAGATAGCGTAGTTACTCACCTGTAACAGGTGTTCTCCAGGAGCAGCAGGAATCAGTCCTCACTTATGGGTGACGTTGGCGCCGACGGAGCCCTCGCGGAGCAATTTTCCCCAGCTTTCAAAGAAAGCCTTTGGGAATTGCAGCGCGCATGCGCGGTCGTCTTCCCGCCCGAAGGTGCCATCTTAGCCAGTCAGATGACATAGCCAAAAAGACAGCATAAAAATTTGCAAAAAGAACATAAGCAGACGATTGCAACTCCAAGGGGAGGAGGGAGGGTAGTGAGGACTGATTCCTGCTGCTCCTGGAGAACACCTGTTACAGGTGAGTAACTACGCTTTCTCCAGGACCAAGCAGGAAGTCAGTCCTCACTTATGGGACTCCCAAGCTCAAGGCTACCGGAGACCCTAAGCACAAAAATGAGCTCCCTCTAGCTCAGCAGCACAGAAGGATAGAATCTTCGCTGAATTATCACCCACCGGTAGCCCACATCCGGGATGGAGGGTAGGAGTTGCTCAGACCTCAAAGAGATTACGGAGGACTGCCTGTCCGAAAGCACTGTCCCTACGGGACTCCCTCTCGAGACAGTAATGGACCGCAAAAGTCTGGCTCGACGACCAAGTAGCGGCCCGGCAGATGTCTGCCAGCGGAACAGAGCGGAGGTAAGCCACTGACGTGGCCTTTGCCCGAACGCAATGAGCCGTGACTCGACTTTCTAAAGCGAGTCCGGCTGCCCCATAAGCCCAAGAGATACAGTCCGCAACCCAGATGGACAGAGTACGCTTGGAGACCGGGAGTCCCAATTTATTGGGGTCAAAAGACACAAAAAGCTGACCAGCTTTACGGTGCTCCCGCGTACGGTCAAGGTAGAAGTTCAATGCCCTTCTACAGTCCAGGGTATGGAGGACCGTCTCAGCTCGGCTGGAGTGTGGTCTGGGAAAGAAGGTTGGAAGTACCACCTCCTGATTGATGTGAAAAGGGGAGACCACTTTAGGCAGAAACTTTGGGTGAGTCCGTAGGACTACCCTATTCTTGTAGAACCGAGTGTAGGGGGGATCAGACACGAGGGCCTGCAATTCACTTAAGCGCCTAGCGGAAGTGAGGGCTATCAAGAACAGTGTTTTCCAAGACAGAAAACGGAGAGAACATGTAGCCATAGGTTCAAAAGGCGGACAGGTGATCCGCTGCAAAACCACATTCAGGTCCCAGTCCGGTGCTGGCGGGCGCAGAGGTGGTTTAAGTAGAAGAAGACCTCGGAGAAACCTCGCTACGAGAGGGTCGCTGGAGAGAGGTCTACCGTCCACCGGTACATGATGTGCCGAAAGAGCACTGAGGTGAACTTTGACGGAGTTGGACTTAAGTCCCAGATTAGAGAGGTGTAGCAGGTACTGCAAGATCACCGACACCGGGCAGGAGAAGGGATCCTGCGACTGTTGGGTACACCAGACCGCAAAGCGACGCCATTTAAGGGCGTAGCATTTGCGGGTAGAAGGGCGTCGCGAAGCCAGGACGACCTCCTCCACCTCCGCCGGCAGGAGAAGGGGAGCAAGGACTACCCTCTCAGCAGCCAGGCCATGAGGTTGAGAGACCTGAGGTTGGGGTGCAGTAGGGACCCCTGATCCTGAGTGAGGAGATCCGGTTGTACTCCCAGAGGGACCGGACCCTCCACCGCCAGTTGCAGCAGGAGCGGAAACCACGGCTGTCTGGGCCAGCGAGGGGCCACCAGGATCAAAAAGGCTTTGTCTCGGAGAACCTTGAAAAGAGTCCGAGAGACCAGCGGGATGGGAGGGAAAGCGTACAGAAGGCTCCCCGACCATGAGACCAGAAAGGCGTCCGCCGCAACCCGAAGGGGGTGTGGCAGACGAGAGCAGAAGCGAGGAAGCTGCCGGTTGCGAGGACTGGCAAAGAGATCCATCGTGGGGAGGCCCCACTTGAGGAAGAGCTTCTGAACTACCAAGGGATCCAGACGCCACTCATGCGGCTGGAGGACCCTGCTGAGTTTGTCCGCAAGGCAATTGTCTTGGCCCGGGAGATAAACTGCCTTGAGGAGAATGCCGTGACTGACGGCTCAAGAGCAGAGCTTCTGAGCCTCCCAGCAGAGGAGAAAGGAGCCCGTGCCCCCCTGTTTGTTCACGTAGAACATGGCAACTTGATTGTCCGTCTGGACAAGGACGGACTGTTGGGAAGTCAGGTGGGAGAAGGCCTTGAGAGCTAGGCGGATCGCCCGGAGCTCCAGGAAGTTGATCTGCTGAGCAGACTCCCACGTGGTCCAGAGGCCCTGAGTACGCGCCTCTTGGCAATGCGCTCCCCAGCCCAGGAGGGATGCATCGGTGGTCAGCACCCGGGTCGGCTGAGGTGACTGGAAGGGCATACCGAATGTCAGGTTCGGCTGCCGGAGCCACCACCGGAGAGACGAGATCAGCGGCTCGGAAACGCGCACTAGGTCTGCGAGGCCGCCCGTGGCCTGTCGCCACTGCCGGCGGAGACACCATTGAGCAGACCGCATATTCAGGCGGGCATTGGGGGTCACATGGACAGTGGAAGCCATATGGCCGAGCAGTCTCAGGAAGCGCCTGGCGGAGACCAGGGGCTGGCTGCGAAAGCGGTCGGCTAGGTCCATGAGCCGCTGAGCCCTGTCGAGCGGTAGATACGCTCGCGCCTGAGGAGTGTGCAGCCTTGCGCCGATGAACTCGAGATCCTGTGAGGGGAGCAAAGTGGACTTTGCGAAGTTTATGACAAAGCCCAAGTGCTGCAGCAGAGTCACCGTGCGGCACGTGGCGTTGGTGACCTCCTGAGCGGACGCTGCTCTGATGAGCCAGTCGTCGAGGTACGGAAAGACATAGAGGCCGTGAAGCCGGAGATGGGCCGCCACGACCGCGAGACATTTTGTGAAGACTCGCGGTGCGGAGGACAGGCCAAAGGGCAGTACTCTGTACTGGTAATGAATTCCCGCCACCACAAACCTTAGGTATTGGCGGTGGCTTGGGTGGATGAGGATGTGCGTGTAGGCATCCTTTAGATCCAAGGAGCATAGCCAATCTCCCTGCTGGAGGTAGGGCAGAAGGATTCCAAGGGTAAGCATTTTGAACTTCTCCCGCACAAGGAACTTGTTGAGGTTGCGCAAGTCCAGGATGGGTCTGAGGCCCCCTGTTCTCTTTGGTATCAGAAAATACCGTGAATAGAAGCCTTGACCTCTCAGGTGGTGTGGCACCGGTTCCACCGCCTGTTCCTGCAGAAGACCTGCTAACTCCTGAAGGAGCAACTCCCTGTGCAGAGGGGGGCGCGGAGGCTCTCCCGGAAAATAGGAGGGAGGGACCTGATGGAAGTGGAGAAGGTAGCCTTCTCGCACGACCTGAAGCACCCAGGCATCTGCGGTGATGCTGGACCACCTGTGGGCGAAGTGAACCAGCCGGCCTCCGGTGCTGGGGGGAACCAGCGGGGGGGGGGAGAGGCTATGCTGAGCGAGTCAAAAGCCCCCACCCTGCTGAGCAGGGGCTGGTGGTGCAGGCTTGGGGGCTTGCTGCCTACGGGACCCGTTACCCCGTCCCTTGGCCTGCTGGCCCTGTTGGGGAGCTGCAGGGGCCTGATAATGGGGGTATTGTTTGTAGGCAGCCGCCTTCCTCGGGTAAAAGGACTTTTTCCCCGAGCCCTTCTTTTTCTGGGAAGGGGCGGAGGTCTTCCTAGAAAGCCTGGTCCTGGTGAGAGTCTCAGTCTCAATTTGTGCAGCCTTTTCCGCCATGGGCTTGCCAAAGAGGTTTTCGCCTCGGCAGGGGACATCGACCAACTTGTCCTGTACCCAGGGTTCAAGGTCGGACGACTGAAGCCAAGCCTGTCGGCGGGCACCGATGCCGGCTGCGGCTACTCGAGCCGAGGCTTCAAAGCCATCATAGGCTGCTCGGGACATGAACTTTGAGCATTCCCGAATGCCCGTGGACAAGGCTAGGAACCTCCGCAAGGGCTCCTCGGAGAGACCAGCGGAGAATCCGGCTAGCTCTTTAGCCAGATCCCGGAGATACATGCCCATGTATAGCTGGTAAGTCTGGACACGACATGCGAGCATAGAGCCCTGGAAGCACTTCTTGCCAAGGCCATCCAGGTTACGGGCCTCCCTTCCAGGAGGCACCGAGGAGTGCATCTTCTGGCTCTTAAGACGATGCATGGCCGATTCCACTACCATGGAATGGTGTGGCAGCTGTGCCTTTTGAAAGCCAGGGCTCTTGCGGACCCGATAGATAGAATCGACCCGCTTGCTCAGGACCAGCGAGGAGGCCGGACTCTCCCACATGCGGAAGAGTAGTCGTTCCAGCATAGGAGGAACCGGCACAGTAAAGTGTTCCCTCGCGGGAGAGTCATACTGGAGGGCGTCGAGCTCTTCGGCTCGAGGCTCCTCCTCGGGATCCGCAGGGAAGGCCAAAGCCTTGGCCATATCCCTAACGAAGTCCGAGAACCGGGCATCCTCCGGGGGGGACTGCTTCCGAGGCTCGGACTCCGGTGAGTCCGATGGGACACACCGAGTCCGGAAAGAATCAGGTGACTCTTCCTCCTCAGACTCCCAGACCGACTCCGACGAGGACTCGGTGGGGTCGGCCCGGGCAGGGTGCGGCGCCAGCCGCCCCGACGCCGAGGGAGTCGGCGTCGGCGACCTCGGTCCCGAACGGGAGGCCGAGGGCGACCTCGACCGAGGATCGACTCGAGTTCTCATCGACTCGAGGATCGGCTCGGTCTCCGGGGTCGACTTGGACGTCGACGTCCCGGCGGTCGGGGCAGCGACGCCAGCGAAGCCAGCGAGCAATGCCCTCTGCTGGTCCATGAAGGCAGACAGTCTGCTCTCCAAGGCCGTCAACCTGAGTCCGAGCTCAGGTGACCCAGCAGCCCCCGACTCGGGCCCCGACGGCGTCGGGCCCGACGTCGGCTGTCGCGGAGGCGAGTCCAGAAGGACCACAGGACTTACCCGGGCAGGCATCTCCGACTCCAGGCGAGGTCGCTTCGGGATGTGTTCCTTCTCCAAGGACCCGGGGCGGCTGTCGGGGCTATGCGACCTGGCCCTCGCGGAGCCAGGAGCGTCCGCCGACGCCGCCCTCGCGGGTTTTTCCTTCCGACGATGGTCCCCGGAGGGAGAACCCCGGTCGGAGGAGCTCCGGCGACGGTTCGAGCTGGAGCCCTTCGACACGGAGGCCTCCGACGAGGTCCGGGTACGGCTGGGGTCAGCGAAGATTCTCTCACGCTGATGCCGCCGACTTCTCAACGCCTTTGAGGACAGTTTGCTGCAGGGCCCACAGATCAGTTCCTCATGATCCGGGCCCAGGCAGCGGAGGCAAAAGTCGTGTGTGTCGGTTAGTGACATATTTCGGTCACACCGACGACACCGCTTAAACCCACTGGCAGCCATCGGGGGAAAAAGGGCCCCTGCGAGGTCAAAGGACCGGGCTGCCAGGGAAAACGAAAACGAAAGCTGACTAAGTCAGAAAAACCGAAAAAAAGTAAGAGGACTCGAGACCGGCGTCGCGAGTCCGGGCGGGAAAACGATCGGCGTCGAACCGAAAGAAAAAAGGATAAAATAAAGAAGAAAATCAACTTTTCGCGGGGACAAGACGGGGACGTCTGTAGGGCTCCGCGGAAAAAAGAAGACTGGCTAAGATGGCACCTTCGGGCGGGAAGACGACCGCGCATGCGCGCTGCAATTCCCAAAGGCTTTCTTTGAAAGCTGGGGAAAATTGCTCCGCGAGGGCTCCGTCGGCGCCGACGTCACCCATAAGTGAGGACTGACTTCCTGCTTGGTCCTGGAGAAGTGTAAGTTGTACAGGGTGCATTTATGGCTTAGTACAGGGGTCTCCAACTCCAGTCCTGGAGGGCCGCAAACCAGTCAGGTTTTCAGGGTATCCCTAATGAATATGCATGAGATATATATGCATTAGAAATAGCCTGTCAAACTGACTGGTTTGTGGCCCTCCAGTGCTGGATTTGGGGACCCCCACCTTACACCTCTGTCATTTAAGATTGTGAGTGGGCAAGGTACAGATGTCCTCGACATCAAAAGAGTAGATAGAATGTGTCACATACCTCCTCGCTTCTCACCACCACCAAAATATTGTCTATTAGACAACTTTTTGGTGGTGGTGAGAAACGAGGAGGGATGTGACACATTCTATCTACCCTTTGGATGTCGAGGACATCTGTACCTTGCCCACTCACAATCATACATGACAGAGGTGTATGGCAGGGGTCCCCAAATCCAGCACTGGAGGGCCACAAACCAGTCAGTATGGCAGGCTATTTCTAATGCATATATATCTCATGCATATTCATTAGGGATACCCTGAAAACCTGACTGGTTTGCGGCCCTCCAGGACTGGAGTTGGAGACCCCTGGCTTAGTACAACCCTGGCTCGGAGCTATGGGCCAAAGGACAAGGAGGAGGGAAATTCAAATCAGGACAGCAAACACATGCATAGTGACCATGCTGTGGCCCTGTTTGTTAGAGATAGCCTGCCAATGCAGCATCTGAAGGAGCAGAGGACCCCGTATTGATGCGAGCAGGGTGTCAGTAGCGGCAGCATGTGGCTAGCAGTATGAACTCCTCTCACCCTGAGTCACCCAGGGTGCCCATTTATCTAGGCTGCAGTGGACAGGTTATATTTTAATAGTTCCAAATTTAAACCATTTAAAATTTTAAAAACAGAGCAAAGCAGTTTAAACTTATTTCTTCTACAACAGGAAGCCAATGCAACTGAAGTAGCAATGGAGAGGCCTTCTCACACTTATGGCATTTAAATATTAGCCTGTTTTGAAGATATAGTAGTTTTGCCTTTTGTTTTGCCGATATACCCAGCAAAGGAATACTACAATAGTCTAAATCAGAAAATTACATATTGTCGTGCCCTCTCTGGCCAAGCGGTAGCTACTGGTATTGCAAGGCTCTGGAGGGTGGTAGTTGTGCCTTCACTGATATAAACCACAAAACACTTCTTTCCAAATTAAAGGGTTTTATTCCCCGTCCCTTGAGGGTACTTTTATCTTCAGGAACATAAATCAAATGCCTTGCTTGGACATATAACATAAAGTAACAAAAGCAAACAGAACTTGCTTCCTTCAGCTTCCAAAACAACAAATAAATGAAAAGAGCAAAACAGCTTAAATATTTCAATATGGTTCTTTCTCCTGTAGCTGACAGCACAGCTTATATCTGCTTCACTTAGAGAGAGCTGCAGCCTGTTGCTTATAACACTAAAGCTAGGACACAAACTAATTACTTATCTGAGAGAGAACTCAGGTTCAATCAAGGTCAAAGAGCAGTCCATCAATTCTGGCATATCATATTCTTCTGCATTTTGATATTCTATTAACTCCGGCTGACTGGAAGGTTCATTCTGGACCTCAGCAGTAACGTGGGAGAATGGCTGGTTAACCTCGTCAGACAGGAAGTTCCTCTCTTCCTTAGAGCTAGTGTCTCTCTGGGAATTACCATGTATTCTAGAGTTGAGCTTTTCAGGGCACTGCCCCTGCTGGTATTTTAGAATATAGCTCAACTCCTGGTTTGCTCTGCTAGTGGGATAATTAAGGGAATTTCTCTGCCGGTTCAGGCTTCCCTTTTGTAACCCAGCTGAGCTAGATTGGAGAGCTCGTGACGGAGTTTCACAGGGAGCTGTGAGCTTACAATGACTACAAAACTCTTCAGCTTTATCTGGTAAGTAAAACCTTTTTCTTCTAGGGTTTTTAAAACCAGAAGAAGGGATATTTTCAGCCTCTAGATAGTGGGACCTTGTGTGCCTATTTCCATACCTCCAGGGTTGTCTTCTTTCATATGGCAAATCACTCTTGCATTCACTCTGTGCACTGGAACCTGCAACTGCAGTCTTCTTACGTCTCTCTGGCTCAAACACACTATCTGGCTGTTGATATCTCTCAGCTTCACTCAGGTCTTCGGTTCCCCTCTGACCTTCACGCTGGCTCTCTAGTTGCTCCAAAGCCTCATTGTCACTCTCTCTTACATTCTCATACCTGCTCCATGCTTCCCAGGGTTTTAGCTGCCTTTGCTGTATTCTCTCAGAGTGTGTCTGTGGCTGCTTCAGCTCCTCTCTCTCTCTCTCCGACTGTCTGGGAGCCTATTTTATCCCAGTGTTTCCTTGCTCCACCCCCACCCAGCTGAACCCTGTCAGGTAAAGTGAATTCCCTTCCTTTGCTGGCTGGGTGTGTCCTCATTGGGCTTTTGCACGTGTTTCTAGGTTGCTCACGGTAACCATCTGACATTTCCTTGTTTACCCTGTCACTTTTTCTGTGCTCCTTTATGCTGAACTGCGTTTTCTCGTGTTGTTCGGGGTCTGACCTGTTACAATATGTTTCTACCAATATTCTAAGATGGCTCTCAGTAAAATATGAACATATTTAGAAACAGAGAAACATGACGACAGAAAAAGATCACATGGCCTATGTAGTCTGTCCTTCCATATTAACCACTTCAACAGTCCACTTTTTTCCTTTAGAGATCCTCTGTGTTTGTCCCATGCTTCTTTGAATTCAGATACTGTCCTCATCTATACCACCTCTACTGGGAGACTATTCCACGGATCCACCACTCTTTCCGTAAAAAAATATTTCTGCATATCACTCCTGAATCTATCCCCTTTCACCTCATCCCATGTCCCCTCGTAGCAGAGCTTGCTCTCAATCGAAAGAGGCTCTCCTCCTGTGCATTTATGCCACAGAGGTATTTAAACGTCTCAATTATATCACCTCTATCTCACCTTTCCTCTAACGTGTACATATTAAGATCCTTAAGTCTGTCCTCATATGCTTTATAATGAGGACCACTAACCATTTTAGTAGAAACCCTCTATACTGACTCCAGCCTGTTTATATCCTTTTGAAGGTGCGGTCTCCAGAATTGCACACAATACTCCAAATGAGGTCGCACCAAGACTTATACAGAGGCACTATCACCTCCTTTCTTCTGCTGGCCATTCCTCTCCCTATGCACCCAAGCATCCATCTAGCTTTTGCTGTCGCCTTTTCTACCTCTTTAGCTACTTTAAGATTATCAGACACAATCATGCCTAGGTCCCGCTCTTCTTTAGTGGACGAAAGTACTTCACCCCCTATACTATATTGCTCCGTTGCACTGCTGCACCCAAATGCATGACTTTGCATTTTTTTTGAATTATATTTTTATTCAAATTATCAAAGAAACAAATAACAATATTTGAAATAAGAGAATAACAGCAATCAACCTAGTCCACATTAAGGGGGAGTACAAGTGAATCATTAAGAAAACATATAAGAAAATACTCAGCGTTACAGGAAAACAAAGGAAATACAGCCCTGAAAAATACATAAGCTCTAATTACTTTGCATTGCAGAAAACAGAATAATGAGGAAAAACTTACAGCTTTGAAGGAGCCTGATGTATAATAAATGTCTCTAACGACGACGTTTCAGAAAAAACATATTTAGTTCCCTCTAAGACCACCACGCATTTACAGGGAAATTTAAGAAAGAATGATGCACCCACAGCTAAGACCCGGGGCTTCAGATCTAAAAAAGCCCTGCGCCTCAACTGTGTCTGTCTCGAAACATCGGGAAAAATGGTTATTTTTGCCCCACAAAAAAGAGCACCTTTATTAGCGAAAAATAATCTCATCACAGAATTCTTATCCGCTTCTGTGGTAAAAGATACAAGAAGTGTAGCACGAGAAGAAATCAAATCCTGAGATGACTCTATAAATGCTGACAGATCCATAGAATCAGCTTGAACTTTAGAAACTACAGCAAGTGGATCAGCAACAGGAGGAGCTCTAGCCCCAGGCAGATAATAAAGCTTATTAATAAGCGGTTTCGAATTGTTATCATATCCCAAAACTTCAGTTAGATATTTGTCAAATAAAATCTGAGGGGATATCAACCTCGTATGAGGAAAATTTAAACAACGAATGTTAGTAGCCCGGAGCGAGTTCTCTAACAATTCCTGTTGCATATGTAAAGTCATACTATCTTTCATGAAAGATAAAGACGATTTCTGTAAGGAATCATACTGCTTTTCTAATTTATGAAATTTAGCATCTAAGGCAACAATTTGTGAATCATGTTGAGCCATTTTTGCAACTGATCCTTTAGAGAACTCTGAAAATTGAGAGGCAACCATAGCTAAAGAAGAAATAGAAGACTCAATGCGTGATAAAACAGATAAAACATCTACCAAAGATACATTTTGAGAATCCATCTTAACATGAGCAGCTTCAGAGCGAATATCCACACAGTCTCCCGGTAACTGAATAGCCTGTGGCAGAGGTACTACCAGAGGCACATTAGAACCGTCCAATGAAGCTAAAGGGGATACAGCTTCCCCAACTAGCACCGGATCTTCCATCATTGGTGCATTTTTTAAGATTAAATCTCAGCTAACAAATTCTAGACCATTCTTCAAGCTTAGTTAGCTAGATCCCTCCTCATGTTATCTACACCTTCCTGGGTGTAACAAATAATGCACTTTGCAAAGAACATTTTGTATCAGCAGACAAAGAGTAGTTACTCACCTGTAACAGGTGTTCTCCAGGAGCAGCAGGAATCAGTCCTCACTTATGGGTGTCATCGACGCCGATGAAGCCCCAGCGGAGCATTTCCCCAGCTTTCCATGAAAGCCTTTGGGAATGCTGGCACGCATGCGCGGTTCCCTTCCCGCCTAAAGGTGCCATCTTACCTCAGTCAAATGACAAAGCTAAGGACAACACACAAAAATGTAAAAATTAAACTATGTACAACTGCAACTCCAAGGGGAGGAGGGAGGGTAGTGAGGACTGATATTTGCTGCTCCTGGAGAACACCTGTTACAGGTGAGTAACTACTCTTTCTCCAGGACCAAGCGGGAAGTCAGTCCTCACTTATGGGTGACTCCCCAGCTCTGGGCTACCAGGAACCCAGGCTGAACAAGAGAACTCCCTCTAGTCTCAGCAGCAAGGAAAGGCTTTTCAAGGACACAACCTCCACCGGTAGCCCAACAGAGGGCAGGAGTTGCCTAGACCTCAAAGAGATTCCGGAGTACTGCTTGGCCAAAAGCACTGTCCCTACGGGACTCCCTCTCCAGACAGTAGTGGGCTGCAAAAGTCTGGCTTAAAGACCAAGTAGCAGCCCTGCAGATGTCTTGCAATGGAACAGAGCGGAGATGAGCCAATGATGCAGCCATGGCCCTCACACGGTGGGCCGTGACCCTACTCTGCAAAGGAAGGTCAGCTGCCTTTTAAGCCCTACAGTCAGCCACCCAGATGGACAAGGTACGCTTGGACACAAGCCTCCCCAAGTTATTGGGGTCAAAAGAAAGGAAGAGCTGAGAAGCTTTCCTGTGACCTTGCGTACCTTCAAGGTAGAAGGATAAGGCCCTCATACAGTCCAAGGTATGGAGAACTGTTTCAGCCTGACTTGCATGAGGCCTAGGGAAGAAAGTAGGAAGAACCACCTCCTGGTTGAGGTGAAAAGAGGAGACAACCTTAGGAAGGAACTTAGGGTGAGTCCTAAGGACCACCCTGTTTTTATAGAACCTGGTGTAAGGCCTATCACAGACCAAGGCCTGAAGCTCACTCACCCTTCTAGCCGAAGTAAGGGCTATCAGAAAGAGAGTCTTCCAGGAAAGGAAGCGTAGAGGGAAAGTAGCCATAGGCTCAAAAGGTGGGCGAGTCAGCTGCTGCAAGACCACATTGAGCTCCCACTCAGGAGCAGGAGGATGTATGGGAGGTTTGAGCAGGAGCAAGCCTCTGAGAAACCTAGACACCAAAGGGTGCACAGACAAGGAATGGCCCTCCACTAGGGAGTGGTGAGCAGCCAACGCAGAGAGGTGGACCCGAACAGAGTTGGACTTGAGACCCTGATTGGACAAGTGCAGTAGGTACTGAAGCACTACTGACACAGTACAGGAGAAAGGATCCTCAGCACGTAGCTGACACCATACAGAGAACCTTTTCCACTTGAGAGCATAGGTCTTTCTAGTGGATTGTTTCCTGGAGGCTAGGAAAACGTCCTCCACCTCAGAAGGCAGGCCCCAGGGAGCTAACACTACCCTTGCAGCCTCCATGCCATCAGATTGAGAGCTTTGAGATTGGGATGTAGCAAGGAGCCCTGATCCTGAGAGAGAAGGTCGGGTTGCAATCCCAGAGGCAGAGGCAGATCCACCGCCAGTTGAAGCAGGAGGGGGATCCAAGGCTGCCTTGGCCACCTGGGAGCTACCAGGAGGACAGAGGCCCTGTCTCGGAGAATCTTGAACAGTGTTCGGGCCACCAGAGGGGTGGGAGGAAACGGACAGAGTAAGCCCTGACTCCAGGGAATCAGAAAAGCATCTGCTGCTACTCTCAGAGGATGCGGTTGCCTGGAGCAGAACCTCGGCAGCTGGTTGTTCAGTGGACTGGCAAACAGATCTATGGAGGGAAGCCCCCATCTCAAGAAAATCTTTTGAACCACTAAAGGATGTAGCTTCCACTCGTGTGGTTGCAGAATCCTGCTCAATCTGTCTGCCAGGGAATTCTCCTGGCCTGGAAGATAGACTGCTTTGAGGAGCATGTTGTGTTTCAGGGCAAAGGAACAGAGGTCCTCGGCCTCCTGGCAAAGGGGCTGGGAACCAGTTCCGCCCTGTTTGTTGACATAGAACATGGATACCTGGTTGTCTGTCTGGATCAAGACAGACTGTTTTGCCAAGGAAGCAGTAAAGGCCTTGAGGGCCAAGCGGATAGCTCTGAGTTCCAGTAGATTGATCTGCTGAGACGCCTCCCAATGAGACCACCGTCCCTGGGTGCACTTGTCCAGGCAGTGTGCTCCCCAACCCTGAAGAGAGGCATCGGTGGTCAGTACCACTGAATGAGGTGGAAACTGAAAGGGCACCCCCACTAGCAGATTGGGGGGATGTAACCACCAGTTGAGAGAGGCCAGGAAACGGTGGGACACTCTGATCCTGTCTCTGAGACTGCCTGAGGCTTGTGACCACTGAGTCCGAAGGCACCACTGGGCAGGTCGCATATGGAGCCTGGCATTTGGGGTCACCTGCACTGTCGACGCCATGTGGCCCAGAAGCTTGAGACAGAGTCTGGTGGAGAGCAGGGACCTGTGCAGAAACTTGCTGGCAAGATCCATGAGCCTTTGTGCACGGTCCACTGGTAAGAATGCTCTTGCCAGCTGAGAATCCAACCTTGCTCCTATGAACTCCAAGTTCTGGGAGGGGAGCAAAGTGGACTTTGCGAAGTTGATGACAAAGCCCACCTTTTGGAGGAGGTCTATGGTCCTGCTGGTGGCCTGTTGAACCTCTAGGGAAGTCTGGCCTTTGATGAGCCAGTCGTCTAGGTAAGGAAACACAAAGATGCCCTGATTTCTCAGGTAGGCGGCCACCACTGCCAGGCACTTGGTAAAGACCCTGGGAGCGGAGGTCAGTCCAAAAGGCAGTACCCTGTACTGATAGTGGTTTCCTCCCACAATGAACCTGAGGTACTTTCTGTGGTCTGGATGAATGAGGATGTGAGTGTAAGCATCCTTTAGATCTAAAGAGCAAAGCCAATCTCCCTGTTGGAGGTAGGGCAGAAGTGTTCCAAGAGTAAGCATCTTGAACTTTTCTTTCACGAGAAACCTGTTTAGGTTTCTGAGATCCAAAATGGGTTGAAGACCACCGGTTCTATTTGGCACCAGGAAATACCTGGAGTAAAACCCGTGACCTTAGACGTGGGGAGGCACAGGCTCCACCGCCTTGTCCAGCAACAGACCCTTTAACTCCTGAAGGAGAAGAGCTGTATGCAGGGGAGGCCGGAAAGGTTCCCCTGGGAAGTGTGGCAGAGGCAGTTGTTGAAAATGCAGGGCATAGCCTCGATGGACTATGTCCAGCACCCAACTGTCCTGGATTATCAAGGGCCACTGGTGAGTGAACAAGGCTAGGCGGCCCCCTGTGCAGGGCAAGAGAGGAATGGCTATACTCAAGGAGTCAAAAACCCCCACCCTGCTGAGTGGGAGCAGGGGCCGGAGGCTTGGGGGTATTCTGCCTACGGGGCCCATTACCCCGGCCCCTGGCTTGCTGACCCTGGGGGGCAGCTGGGGCAGCCTGATACTGGGGGTACTGTTTGTAGGCAGCTCCCTTCCTCGGGTAAAAGGGCTTCTTACCCGGGCCCTTCCTCTTAGATGAAGGAGCAGAGGTCTTCCTCGACAGCCTTGTCCTCGTGAGGTGCTCTGTCTCGAGCTGAGTGGCCTTCTCGGCCACAGGCTTGCCAAAAAGGTTTTCACCTCGGCAAGGGACATCGACCAACTTGTCCTGAACCCATGGCTCGAGGTCCGATGACTGCAGCCACGCCTGGCGTCGAGCCGCGATGCCGGCAGCCGCTACTCGAGCCGAAGCCTCGAAGCCATCGTAGGTGGCGCGGGACATGAACTTAGAGCATTCCCGGATCCTCGAAGACAAGGACTTAACACTCTGCAAGGGTTCCCCAGAGGGACCAGCAGAGAATTCGGCCAACTCTTTGGCCAGGTCTCGTAAATAGATGCCCATGTAGAGCTGGTAAGTCTGGACACGGCAAGCAAGCATCGAGCCCTGAAAACACTTTCTACCGACGTCATCAAGGTTTCGGGCCTCCCGTCCAGGAGGCACCGCAGAGTGCATCTTCTGACTCTTCAGACGATGCATGGCCGATTCCACAACCATGGAATGGTGTGGTAGCTGTGCTTTTTGGAAGCCAGGACTCTTACGGAGTCGATAGATGGAAATGACCCGCTTGCTCAAGACCGGCGCCGAGGCCGGGGCCTCCCACATCCGGAAGAGGAGCCGTTCCAGCATCGGAGGAACCGGGACAGTAAAGGCCTCCTTCGGAGGAGAGTTATACTGCAGAGCATCGAGCTCGGGGGTCAGCCGAGATAGGCAGAGCAGCGGCCATATCGCGGACAAATTCCGAGAACCTAGTGTCCTCCGGAGGGGATCTACTCCGGGGCTCAGACTCAGGTGAGTCCGAAGGGACACACCGAGTCTTGAAGGTGTCAGGAGACTCCTCGTCTTCAGTCTCCGAAGCAGACTCGTCCGATGTCGAGTCGAGCTCGGACCCCGCGGGCCTTCAGGAACCTGCCCCGACGCCGGGGGCACCGGCGTCGAGACCCTCGGTCCCGAACGGGAGGTCGAGGGAGACCTTGACCGAGGACGACCTCAAGCCGCAAGGGACTCGAGTATCGGCTCGGTCTCCGGGATCGACTTCGAAGTCGATGTCCCGGTGGTCGGGGCAGATGCACCAAACAGGCTGGCCATCAGTGCCCGCTGCTGGTCCATGAAGGCAGACATTCTGCTCTCCAAGGCTGTCAACCTGAGACTCAGCTCAGGTGACGCAGCAGCCCCCGACTTGGGCCCTGGCGGCGCCGGGCCCGATGTCGGTACTCTGGGAGGTGAGTCCACGAGGACAACAGGACTTACGTGTCCAGCAGACTCCGGCTCCATGCGAGGAACTTTAGCGGGCTTCTCCTGGTCCACGGGCCCGGGATGACGGTCGGGGGTCTTAGACCTGGCCCTCGAGGGCTCAGGGACCTCCTCCGACGCCGCCCTCGCGAGCCGCTTCTTCCTCTTACGTTCCCGGTCGGGGGACCCCCTGTCCGAGGAGCTCCGACACCTCTCGGGATCGGAATCCCGAGATGTCGAGGCCTCAGACGAGGTCCGGGCCCGGGTAGAGGCTGAGTCCGAGAAAAGCCGTTCACTTTGCTGCTGACGACTTCGGAGTGCCTTGGAAGACATTTTTCCACATGGCCCGCACGTTTTAGAATCGTGGTCCGGGCCAAGGCACCGAAGGCAGCAGTCGTGTGTGTCGGTGAGAGACATAATCTTCTTACACCGATCACACTTTTTAAAACCGCTGGAAGTCATCGGGGGAAAAAAGGGTCCCCGTGAGGTCAAAGGACCGGCCTTCCAGGGAAAAGAAAAAAGACTTGGCGCGAATGCCTAGCCACTAAGGGCAAAAACCGAAAAGAAAATGAGGGGATTCGATACCGGCGTACCAAACCCAACGGGAGGGGAACCGACGTCGAATCCAAGGAAAAAAGCGAATAACGCCTAGAAAAAAGTAACTCTTTTCCGGGAAAAAAAGGACACACGTCCGATGGGCTTCACGGAAAAAAAGAGACTGAGGTAAGATGGCACCTTTAGGTGGGAAGGGAACCGCGCATGCGTGCCAGCATTCCCAAAGGCTTTCATGGAAAGCTGGGGAAATGCTCCGCTGGGGCTTCATCGGCGTCGATGACACCCATAATGAGGACTGACTTCCTGCTTGGTCCTGGAGAAATATACATTTCCATCGACTTTCTCACAAAATCTTCAAAGATTTATTTATTTATACCGTGTTTCCGGTGATCAATGCGGTTTACAGAGAACAGGACATAATTTTACATTGATATACATGTAAAAGGTTAACATTATAATGGATGGAAACTAGTGATAAACTAGAACAGTGTTAACTACATACAATATAGCGAGGTTGCTTGTAGTCTCTACCAGGGTTTATCTTCAGTATAAATAAGAAGATGGCGTTATCTTACTTAGGGACAGGAGGTGAGGAGAGGGTTGGAAAGATGAGGGCTGAATCATGTAACTGTCAAAGTTTTCCATGAATAGATGGGTTTTTAGTAGTTTCCTGAAAGTTGCTAGGTCCTGAGTGTCTCTGATGTGGTATGGTAGGGCATTGCAGAAGTGCCTGCGCTAGCATGTTTACAGCCTGCTGCTCCTGCCGTGAGCATGTTAGCATGGACACTTTAAAGCTTAAGGCAGCAGAGGCATCGACGTGCTGCCCCTCTCCCCTAGGTGAGAAGATGGATGCCAGAAAGGGTGGTGCCTTGGCAGGCCAGGCAGCGAAGCAATCTTTGGGGGGAGGCATGGAGGGTCTCCCATTATATGCCTCAGCTAGTCAGTGCCAAAACGCAGCTTTAGAAAAAATCAAATGTATTAATGAAGACATACGCAGCATTGCTAGGAAAGGGGAAGTGCTACTGATAGGAGATTTCAATATGCCAGATGTTGATTGGCACATTCCTGCTGCAGTATCATCTAGAAGTAAGGAGATCCTGGATTCTCTACAGGGAGAACTATTCAGGCACTTGGTAACAGACCCCACACATGAAGGGGCCACACTGGACTTGGTGCTTACCAATGGTGAAAGCGTTTCTGATGTTGTAGTGGGAGATCATTTTGCATCCACTGATCACCAGATGGTGTGGTTCAGTATTAGGACTAGGGCTGTTAGAATCAATTCAAAGGTGAGGATCTTAGACTTTAGGAAGACTAACTTTGCGAAGATGGGCCAATACCTCAGGGAGTCGTTAGCGGGATGGGAACAGCTGGGGGATGTAGAAAAACAGTGGGCAAAACTGGAAGGGGATATTTTAAAGGAAACCAACCTTTTTGTTAAAATGGTAAATAAAGGTAAAAGGAAAAGGAGACCACTATGGCTTTCAAAGGAAGTACCTGAAAAAGTGAAGACAAAGAGGGAAGCCTTCATGAAATACAAGAGATCACAGAGAGAGCAAGACAGGCATCTGTATTTGGAAAAACTTAGAGAAGCTAGCAAAGTAGTCAGGAAGGCAAAGATTCAAAAGGAGGAGGAAATAGCCAATGCAATAAAATGGGGGAGATAAGACATTTTTCAGATATGTTAGTGAGAAGAGGAAGGGCAAAAGTGGTATTGTCAGACTCAAGGGTGCAGGGGAGAAATATGTAGAAGCTGATAAGGATAAAGCGGAATTGCTTAACAAATATTTCTGTTCTGTGTTCACAGATGAAGAACCAGGAGCAGGACCTCAGAAAATACACACAAACAGGAACAGAAGCAAGGGACATCTTGAGCAATTTTCAGAAGACTGTGTTCGTGAGAAACTAGCTCAACTTAAAGTAGACAAAGTGATGGGACTGGATGGGATACACCCTAGAATACTGACGGAACTTGGGGACATTCTAGTAGCTCCACTGACTGACTTTTTCAATGCCTCGTTGGAGTCGGGAATGGTGCCAAAGGACTGGAGAGAGGCTCATGTGCTGCCTTTACACAAAAGTGGAAGTAAGGTGGTTGAAAACTACAGGCCGGTTAGTTTAACTTCGCTGCTGAAAGAGAAAATGGTGAGGTTTCTGGAATCCAGCGGATTACAGGATCCAAGGCAGCATGGATTCACCAGAGGCAGGTCTTGTCAGACAAATCTGATTGATTTCTTTGACTGGGTGACCAGGGAGTTGGACGGAGGGAGAGCCCCAGATCTGGTGTATTTAGATTTCAGTAAAGCCTTTGACACTGTTCCTCACAGGGGACTTATAAACAAACTGAACACCGTAGGGATGGACCCTAAAGTTACTGCTTATTTATTTATTTTATTTATATTCACTTATATACCGTGCTATTCTGCATCAGTGCGGTTTACATTGAACAAACTAAAATTACATTGAACAGGGCATTATAACTTGGAGATAACTATTTTACAGGGAACATGGGCTATGGAGGGTTAAGTGGCTTGCCCAAGACCACAAGGAGCACCTGTGGGACTAGAAACCCCAGTCCTTCTGGCCCAAGGTTGCTGTCCTCTAGTGGGATTTGAACCCCCGACTTTCTGGCCTGATGTACCTTGCCCCAACCACTAGGCCACTCCTCCACTCCTTTCCTCTCCACTACTTGGGTTAGAAATTGGTTGGGTGGGAGGCAACAAAGAGCACAATTAAATGGAGCTCACTTTAAGGAGAAGGATGTTACCAGTGGTGTGCCCCAGGGATCTGTCCTTGGTCCGATTATTTTTAACATCTTTGTTAGTGATATAGCGGAAGGGCTATCGGGTAAGGTTTGCCTCTTTGCGGATGATACCAAAATCTGCAATAGGGTAGACACCCAGGAAGGTGTAGATAACATGAGGAGGGATCTAGCTAAGCTTGAAGAATGGTCTAGAATTTGGCAGCTGGGGTTTAATGTTAAAAAATGTAAAGTCATGCATTTGGGCTGCAGCAATCCAAGGGAGCAATATTTTATAGGGGGGTGAAGTAATTTTATCCACTAAAGAAGAGCGGGACCTAGGCGTGGTTGTGTCTGATGATCTTAAAGTAGCTAAACAGGTAGAAAAGACGATGGCAAAAGCTAGAAGGATGCTTGGGTGCATACAGAGAGGAATGGCTAGCAGAAAAAAGGAGGTGATAATGCCTCAGTATAAGTCTTTGGTGCAACCTCATTTGGAGTATAGTGTGCAATTCTGGAGACCGCACCTTCAAATGATGTGAACAGGATGGAGTCGGTGCAGAGGGTGGCTACTAAAATGATTAGAGGTCTTCATTATAAAGCATATGAGGACAGACTTAAGGATCTTAATATGTACACCTTAGAGGAAAGGCAGGATAGAGGTGATATGATTGAGATGTTTAAATACCTCCGTGGCATAAATGTTCAGGGAGAGAGCCTCTTTCAATTGAAAGCAAGTTCTGCTACGAGGGCACATGGGATGAGGGTGAAGGGAGATAGATTCAGGAGTGATATGCGGAAATATTTCTTTACGGAAAGAGTAGTGGATCCGTGGAATAATCTCCCAGTGGAAGTGGTAGAGATGAGGACAGTAACTGAATTCAAAAAGCATGGGACAAACACAGAGGATCTCTAAAGATAAAAAGGGGACTGTTGTAGTTGTTGATATGGAAGGACAGACTAGATAGGCCAGGTGGTCTTTTTCTGTCGTCATATTTCTATGTTTCTAATGGGCACTATTCATAGATTATTGGTGATAAACACAATATATCACCACCGAGATGTCATTTTTGTTAACATAACAATGGGACCACCGCTTTATCTAAACCAGATATTCAGCGCCAGATCTTATCTGGTGCTCAGTGCTGAATATCCGTCTTAGCTGGATAATGCCATTGCTATCTGGTCAGAGATTATATTGCAATAATAAAGACCTCTGGGTATACAAAGGTGAAATTAGACTTACCTGCTAATTGTTGTTACTGGAGTGTAGCCAGTCTAGTCCCAGACCTCTGGGTTTCCTATCTCATCCAGCAGCTTGGAGACTGAGAAACTCCTCCTTTTTGTGATGTCACCGGTATATCCTCTTGGAATCCGTCTCCTTTCATCAGTAACCTATTGACAAAGCAGAATCACCGGAGGCACCATCGGATTACATACTGGAAAAAATCTCTTATAGACTGTGACTTTAACTTAAGCAGGCCACTCCCTCCTCCATTAGAAAGGGAAAATCCCTTAACTGCAAACCATGGTTTTGTTTTTTTTTTACCTCGGATACTCTTACTTGTGATTGGTCTAAACACTTCAGGCCACAGTAGAACGATAACACTGGGACGGGACACGGGACTAGATTGGCTACACTCCAGGAACAACAATTAGCAGGTAAGTCTAATTTCACCTTCCTGATCGTGTAACCAGTCTAGTCCCGGACCTCTGGGTCTGTACCAGAGCAGTGAAAAAAATTAAATGTGGGAGGGACCTGGTAGACCGGCCTGAAGTACTGCCGATCCAAAATAGGTCTCTTCCGCCCTTTGCACATCTAGGCGGTAATGCTTCAGGAACGAATTTAGCGACGACGAAGTCGCTGCTTTGCAAATCTCCACCGGGGGCACCAAACGCACCTCTGACCAGGGACGAGACTTGCGCTCTAGTGGAATGTGCCCTAAGCCCTTCCGGCACTGCCTTACCTTTCAACATGTAAGCCAACCAATGGCCTCTTTGATCCACCTTGCGATGGACGCTTTCGACACCGGTTCTCCCTTTCTCAGGCCCGTGAAAAGGACAAAGAGTCTGTCCGACCTGCGAAAACTGGCCATCCAAGGAAGATATTTCTTTAAGGCCCTGCGGACATCCAAGAGGTGTAACTTCCTAGACCCCGACGCAACCGTGTCCTGAGAGAACACCGGTAAGGAAATTTCCTGATTCACATGAAAAGGCGAAACCACTTTAGGAAGGAAAGCCGGCACCGTCTGTAATACCACCTTCATCGCAAAGAACGACAGATAAGGCTCTCTGCAGGAAAGCGCTTGCAATTCTGAGACTCTTCTTGCAGAACAGATGGCCACCAAAAACACCACCTTTAGAGTGAGATCCTTGACCGACGCCCTAGACAAAGGTTCGAACGGCTCGCGCTCCAGTGCGTCTAATACAAATGGCAGATGCCACTTAGGGATGATCTGCCTAGCCGGAGGCCGCACCAGCGACACCGCCCTTAAGAAATGCTCAACATCCCACTGACAGCCGAGCGTTTGACCTCCTATCTTGCCTCTGTAACATGCCAAAGCTGCCACCTGCACCCTCAACAACGCAGCTGCTAGCCCTTTGTCAAATCCGTCCTGCAGAAATTCTAAGATTTGAGGGATGGAGGATCTTAAGGCCTCCCACTTCTTTTCCACGCACCAAGCTTCGAAGACCCGCCAGATTCGGACATATGCTAGTGAGGTGGACCTCTTCCTGTCCTTTAACAGCGTAGTGATAACCGCCGCTGAGTACCTCCTCGACTTCAGCCTTGCCCTTTCAAGAGCCAGGCTGTAAGCGAGAACCAATCCACATGAGGCATGAACAGAGGCCCCTGGGACAGCAGATCTGGACGAGGGGGAAGACGCCAGGGCTTTGCCATCAACAACCTCACCAGATCCCCATACCAGGGCCTGCAGGGCCAATCTGGCGCTATCAGAATTACTTGATCCTTGAACCGCTCGATTTGCTGCAGCAGCCTTCCTATCAGGACCCACGGAGGAAACACATACAGCAGATGTCCTACTGGCCAATCCTGACTGTGCACATCTAAGCCCTCTGACATTCGTTCTCTCAGTCTGCTGAAAAACTGGCTGACCTTTGCCAAGGCGAAGGTCGCCATGAGATCCATGACCGGCGCGCCCCACCTGTGCAACACCATCTCGAAGACTTTGGGATGAAGTACCCATTCCCCTGGATCTACTCTCACCCGACTGAGAAAATCGGCCTGCACATTGTCCACTCCTGCTACATGCGCCGCTGACAGATCCAGAAGATTCACCTCGGCCCAAGCGCACAGGGCTTTGGCCTCAACTTCCAGCACTGCGCTGCTCGTTTCCCCTTGCTTGTTGACATAGGATACCGCCGTGGCGTTGTTGTAAAAGACTCAGACTGCTTTGCCTTTGAGCAAGGTCCAAAACTCCTGCAGCGCTAGCACCACTGCTCTTAGCTCCAGCCTGTTGATTGACCACGTTCTCTCCTGGCCCGTCCACTGCCCCTGCGTGAACCTGCCTTGACAATGCGCTCCCCAGCCCAGAAGACTGGCGTCTGTCATTACCGACACCCAGGCTGGAGCGTCTAACATCCTCCCGCACTCCAACGAAGCGGGCAGCAACCACCATTGCAGGGACTGGCGGGCCTCCTCCGTACAGGGCAATTTCCGGGAAAGTGGATCCTGTTGATGCGACCATCGGCGAAGCAATGCCCTCTGCAACGGCCGCATGTGAGCCCTCGCCCACGGGACCGTCTCTATGGATGCGGCCATCGTGCCCAGCAATTGAAGATAATACCATGCTGAGGGCGCCTTGTAACGAAGAAACCGTTCCACCAACTTCCAAAGGCCCTGCGCTCGTTCCATTGTTAGGAATACCCTTCCTGCACTTGTGTCGAAGCGAGCTCCCAAATATTCCAGATTCTGAGAGGGAATCAACTGACTCTTCGACATATTGACTATCCAACCCAGCTCCTCCAGTAAAGACACCACCCGGGCCGTGGCTGCCTCACTTTCGGACCTTGACTTTGCCCGGATCAGCCAATCGTCTAGGTAAGGATGCACCAAGATTCCCTCCTTCCTTAGGGCTGCCGCCACCACCACCATGACCTTGGTGAAGGTACGCGGAGCCGTCGCTAACCCGAAAGGTAACGCTCGGAATTGAAAATGACCGAACGGGACTGCGAATCTGAGAAACTTGTGATGCTCTGGTCTTATCGGAATGTGGAGATAAGCCTCTGACAAATCCAGAGAGGTAAGGAATTCTCCCCTTTGCACCACCACTATAACCGATCGCAGCGTCTCCATATGGAAATATGACACTTGAAGGCACCGATTCACTCCCTTGAGATCTAGAATCGGACGGACGCCTCCATCCTTCTTCGGTACGACGAAGTATATGGAGTATCGACCGCAGCCGAGTTGGTCTGGCGGCACGGGTACTATCTCCTTGAGCTCTAGCAGCCTTCGGACGGTCTCCCGCAAAGCCGCGCACTTGATGGCCGATTTGCCGGGGGACCGTACGAAGGCCTCCCGCACTGGTCTCAAAAATTCCAGTGCGTAACCCTCTCGAACAACTTCCAGTACCCACTGATCTGACGTTACTCGGACCCAGGCAGCATAAAACTCCCGCAACCGCCCCCTACCGGAAGCAAGGGTGCCTGGGTCCCCCGTATCTCATTGCTGCTTTTTGGTCGCGAAGGACAAGGAGGAGGAAGGACCAAACCCCCGTCCCGCCCCTCGAAATCCACGGAAGCTCTGACTTCTATTGGAGAAGCGTCCTCTCTGCCCTGAACTGAACCTTTGGAACCGAGACCGGCGAAAATCCCGCTGTTGGCCCCTGCCAGCAGGAAACGTCCGGTTCGACTTAGGCTTGTCTTCTGGCAACTTACCACCTTTAGATTCCCCTAAGTCCTTAACCAGCTTCTCCAACTCTTCCCCGAACAATAGCCACCCTTTAAAGGGAAGCTAACCTAGCCTTGGAGGAAGTATCCGCCGCTCAGTTGCGCAGCCACAAGTACCGTCGTGCTGCCACTGCTGACGCCATGCTCTTAGACAAACCTCACATAAGATCATAATGAATGTCTGCTAAGTAGGCTGCACCAGATTCCAACTTGGCTGCCTCTCCAGAGTCTACACTGCCCTGGTCCGCTTGCACGCGCTGCGACCAGCGAAGACAGGCTCTAGCTACCCACGCTCCGCAAATAGCTGCCTGTAGCGACAGGGCATTCACATCAAACACCTGTCTTAACAACACAACTAGCTTCCTATCCTGAGAATCCTTGAGGGCCGCACTACCTTCCACAGGTATGGTAGTCTTCTTGGTGACTGCCGACATGGCCGCATCCACCTTGGGTGACTTAAAGACCTCCTTATCTTGATACAACAAAGGATATAGGCGGTCCATAACTCTGGATCCCTTCAGAGGAGCTTCTGGCACGTTCCACTCCTCCTGGATCATTTCCCGAAACACCCTATGAACCGGCAAAGCCCTCTGATTCTTTCTAGAAACCTGCAACAAGGGATCTTCCAGAAAGTCATCTTCCATTGCTCATGGAACCGGCATATTTAGTAGTTTTAACGCCTCCACTATAAGCGCCGGTAGCTCTTCCCTCCGGAAGACTCGTACCACTCTTGCCTGGTCTTCTCTTTCTGAAAGCTCACCTTCTTCCAGCTCTTCCTCGATGTATAAGCTGTAGGCCTCGCCATCCGACAGCGGAACCTCAGAGACTACAGAGAAGTCTCTAGCCATGTCCTCCGCACGAGGTCTCTTGGCCCCGCATGAACGATCCTCGGCCAAGTGCGACGCGGACCTCTTAACCCCGCTCGCTTCCTCAGGGCCTTTCCGCTGCTGAGAGCTACCAAACAAGGTGCGCTGAAGCAGTGTAACAAAATCCTGTGAAAAAATAGCCGACAATTCCTTCGGTAACGGTGTCTGAGAGAGAGGCACGTCCGGGGCCAAAGATGGCCCAGTCATCGGCTCCACCTGGGCCCCCTCCTCTAACTGTGAAACCGAGCCCTCCTTCTCGGCCTCTTGCACTTCCCCTGTGTCTTCCCGGGAATGTTCCATCGAAGCCGCCTCCCTCACACAAGATTTATACACCCCTGACGCGGTACCCTTTTTCATGCCACAGACTAGGCAGAGTGGCTTAGATGGCATGGCAACATACCCGAACTGGAGTATATCCTGCCCAGCCAGGCTGCTACTCACGTGTTCTGAAACAAAGAGCTTCACCTGTACTACGGGCCTAGAGCAGAGAAGCACCTGTGCCCCCCACCCCCTGATCCTTTTTTTTTTTAAACCGTCGGCCCAAAGAAAAATACCTCTGCCTAGACAAGTAATTAAAACTTGTAACGAGGATCCCCAGACCATCACCACAGTGACCTGGTGAACTGCTCGATGAACCAGCGTTTGTCCGCTGCAGCGCCACGCAGCTAGGCCCGCCGCTGCCTTCTTCGTGCCAAAATGCGCTTCACAACACCCGGTTCAAAAAATGGTTCCCTTATCTGAACCGCCACCGGAGCAAGCAATCTACAGCATTTTAATCAGTGTGCCCGACGTAAAGGGAGGCTTTTTACACTCGCATCACTCACAGTTGAAGTCTGCGTGCGATCGTACTGAGCCGGCCAAGCCCACTAACAGGCAAGCTTCTGTGCGGCGCTGGCTGGGCTCTCCTCCGGGTCTCCCCCCCTTAGAAATGCAGCCAAGTGCACCGGGAGCACCCAACAAAATTAGTTGCTGCTCTGGCCCACCTCGTAGGGATGGAGGGGAAGAAGTAAAGCAAACGGAGGGGGGGGGGGGTAAAGGAGTGAGAGAGAAGCCTGCAGGCAAACCTAAAGCCACAGTACCTCCAATCAACTCTCCTCCCCTGTGAGAAACTACTTTAACTAATTAAACTGATTAAATTCTCTTAATCCCATCACTGACTAACTAAACCAGTCTTAATTGTCTCTCCAGTGAGCCCGGCCCTCCGGGCTTTATCCATCCAGCTGCTTGGAGACTGAGGTAACTGATGACAGGAGGCGGATTCCAAGAGGATATACCGGTGACATCACAAAAAGGAGGAGTTTCTCAGTCTTCAAGCTGCTGGATGAGATAGGGAACCCAGAGGTCCGGGAATAGACTGGTTATATGATCAGGAAGCTCTCATTACATCTGCAGGATATCCCTTTCCCAAAAATGCATTTTTAAATTATTAGTCTGTTTTCATTTAACTCACGCCTTTCCAAAGGTAGTTTAAGGCAAGTTACAGTAAGGTATGTAGGTACTTCCTTGTCCCTAGAGGGCTTATAATCTGTTTGAATCTTAGGCGATGGAGGGTTAAGTGGCTTGCCAAAGGTGACAAGAAGCACCAGTGGGAATTGCATCAAAATCTCTTGAGTACTAGGCTGTTGCTCTAACCACTAGACTACTCCTCCACTGCTTCAGTATTCCATCGTATGTTTGGATGGCTGAACAAAAATCCAGATTAAAAACGGAAAAACTTCTATTGTGAAATAAGGGCAAAAGCTTAACCAGTTATGGTGGAGGACTGTGGAAGAGATTCTCTTACATTGACGTGGGGGTGATCCTGTTAAAGTGTTAAACCTCCATGAACAATGAATGTCATCGGCATAAATGAAGAAACTAATTTCTGCCTCTTGAATCAGGGTGCTTAATGGACTAAGAAAGATATTGAAAAGAAGTGGAGTGAAAATGGATCCTTGGGAACCACACACAGTAATGGACAGGAATGGGACGAAAGAAATGAGGAAAACCAGTGCAGTACTATGTCATGTATACCAATGTTATAGTCAGGCGAGAAGAATATCATGCTTTACAAGACTGAAATGCTGCCAATAAAAGCATGGTTACTCACCTGTAACACAGGTGTTCTTCAGGAACAGCAGGAATCAGTCCTCACATATGGGTGACGTTGGCACCGATGGAGCCCTCGCGGAAGCATCCCCCAGCTTTCAAAGAAAGCCTTTGGGAAATGCTACCACGTATGCGTGGTCCCCTTCCCCCCCAAGGGTGCCATCTTGCTCAGTCAGATGGCATAGCTAAAAGACGGCAAAAATAAATAAAAGATGAAAAAGGAGCAGCTCCAAGGGGAGGAGGAAGGGTTGTGAGGACTGATTCCTGCTGTACATGGAGAACAACTGTCACAGGTGAATAACTACGCTTTATCCAGGAACAAGCAGGAAGTCAGTCCTCAGATATGGGACTCCCCAGCTAAAGGCTACCGAAAGCCCATAGCGAAAAACATGGTCGCCCTCAAGGGGAGCCGTGAGTAGCAATTGAGTCCGTAATTACAGACTACAGTAAGAACCCTGTGTCCGAAGAAAACCAGCACTCCGGCAGCCTGAACACAGAAGGGTCGGAGGGTAGGAGTTGCCTAAAGCCCGAAAAGTTTACGGAGCACAGCCTGGCCAAAGGCACTGTCCCATCGGAACTCCCTTTCCAGGCAGCAATGAGCTGCAAAGGTATGGACTGAAGACCAGGTAGCGGCACGGTGCAACAGATGTCCACCATCAGGACGGAGCGCAGGTTTGCCACCAAGGCCTCCATGGCCCTGACACGGTGTGCTGTGAAATGGCTTTCCAGTGGTAGCTCCGCCTGCTCATAGGCGAGGGCAATACAGTTCGCAACCCAGGTAGACAGCATACATTTAGACACCGCCTCCCCCAGACGACTGAGGGTCGTATGTGGCCCTGAGTACATTGGATGTGGAAGGAGAAGGCCCTCTTACAGTCCAGAGTGTGAAGGACCGTCTCCCCTTTACTGGAGTATAGTCTTGGGAAGAAGGTGGGAAGTACCACCTCCTGGGTGAGGTGGAAGGACGATACCACCTTCAGAAGGAATTTAGGGTGTGTGTAGAACCTGGTATATGGCGCCTATGCCACTAAGAACTGAAGCTCACTAACCCTGCGAGTGGAGGTGAGCATGACCAGGAATGCCACCTTCCACGAGAGGTATCATAGGTGGCAGGTAGCCAGAGGCTGAAAGGGCGGGCGAGTGAGCTGCCCCAATACCACACTGAGGTCCCACTCGGTCACTGGAGGACGAACAGGGACTTCGATAAAAGCAGACCCCTTAGGAAGCAGGTCACCAGCGGCTGGACCAAGAGGGGTTTGCCATCCACCAGGTGGTGGTGTGCCTCCAGGGCACTGAAATGCACCCTGATGGAGTTTGATTTAAGCCCGGATTGCGAAACATGGAGAAGGTACTGTAGCACCAGTCCCACCAGGCAGGAGAATGAGTCAGTCCCATGCTCTGCACACCAAGTTGAAAACCTGCGCTATTTGAGAATGTAAGCTTTCCTAGTGCAAACATGAGAGGTCAGCAGGATCTCCTCTACCTCAACCGAGAGGTTGAAAGAGGCTAGGGTCAACTTTTCAGCAGTCACACCATCAGTGACAGGGACCCCAAGTTGGGGTGCAGAAGAGAGCCCCCTTACTGAGAAAGGAGCCCTGGAGACTTCCCCAAGAGAATGGGAGTCTCCACCAATAGCCGGAGGAATAGTGGGAACCACGGTCGCGTGGGCCATTGAGTGGCTATCAGAATGAGCGAGACTTTGTCACAGAGGGCCCTGAACAGTGTCTTGGCAATTAGTTGCGTGGGTGGGCCTGAGGCCCTCTGCCCATGAGACGAGGAACGCGTCCGCTGCCACCCTGGAGAGATGGGCCTACCGGGAGCAGAAGTGGGGCAATTGGTAGCTGTCCGGGCTGGCGAACAGGTCCATCACATGTTCCCCCCAGAGCTGGAAAAAACGGTTGGCCACAATGGGCTCCAGCTGCCACTCGTGCACTTGGCGGACTCTGCTCAATCTGTCAGCCAGTAAGTTATTCTGGCCTGGCAGGTTTACGGCCAGCAGGAGTATACCCTGTCGGACTGCGTAGGAGCAGGCAACTGCGCGACCCCATGCCCCCCTGTTTGTTCACATAGAATATCGCCACCTGGTTGTCCATCTGGAGCGACACCGGCTGGTGACGTAGGAAGTGGCAAAAGGCTCGGAGGCCTATCGCCCTAGTTCCAGGAGGTTAATCTGCTGGTTGCTCTCGTCCTGCGACCAGCTGCCCTTGGTGTGGAGTTCCTCACAGATGGCTCCCCAGCCAAGCAGGGAGGCATCCGTGGTGAGGACCCTTAAGGGGCTTGGGGCATGAAAAAGCCTTCCCTGCCTCGAGGTATTGGAGAGTCTACCACCAGGTGAGTCTGCCAACTGGTGGGTCACTGAGACTTTGTCCTGGAGGCGGCCCATGGCCTGTGTCCATTGGTCCTGACAGCACTACTGCGCGGCCCTCATATAGAGGCGGGCGTCCAGGGTGACGTGGACCGTGGAGGCCATGTGCCCGAGTAGGCACAGGAGAAACCGAGGGGCGGTGCTGTATGTCCAGTGCCAAAGCCCTGAGATGGTCACTTCGGACTACGGCAGAAGGCCTTTGCCTGGAGGGTGTCCAGTCTTGCACTTATGAATTCCAGACATTGTGCCAGGAAGAGGTGGGACTTGGGGTAGTTTATCAAAAACCCCAAGTGTTACAGGACCTGGATGGTGCGTGCAGTTGCCTGCTGCACCTCTGAGGCCATGCATCCCTTTATGAGCCAGTTGTCCAGGTAGGGGAAGACAAAGACCCCCTGGAGGCGAAGGAAGGTGACTATGACTGCCAGGCATTTTGAACATAAGATATGCCATACTGGATCAGACCAAGGTCCATCAAGCCCAGTATCCTGTTTCCAACAGTGGCCAATCTAGGTCATAAGTATCTAGCAGTTTCCCCAAAAGACACAGGTTCCACAATGCTTGTACTGGGTCAAGCATTGATATCCTGGGTCCCTTCTTAATAATGGTTTATGGACCTTTCCTCCAGGAACTTATTCAAACCTTTTTAAAACCCAGCTGCACTAACAGCTTTTACTACATCTTCGGGTAACAAATTCCAGAGTTTGATTACACGTTGAGTGAAAAAATATTTTCTGTCATTAGTCTTAAATAGGTTACCCTGTAGCTTCATTGCATGTCCCCTAGTCTTTCTATATTCTGATGACGTAAACAATCGATCTATGTTTAACCATTCCACTCCATTCATTAATTTATAGACCTCTATCATATCTCAGCTGTCTCTTTTCCAGGTTGAAGAGCTCTAACCTTTTTAGCCTTTCTTCATAGGGGTATCCTTCCATCCCCTTTACCATTTTGGTGGCTCTTCTCTGTACCTTTTCTGATAACGCTATATTTATTTATTTATTTTATTTATTTTTATTTATGCTTATTTCTATACCGCTTTTTCCAAAGATCAAAGGCGGTTTACAGGTAACATTTAGTGAACATGGTTTTACATAGAACATCGTTTTTTTCATAACTATGTACAGTTAACATGATAAACGATAACATGGAACATTGTTACAGAACTAAATACAGTTTAACATGGATTATTGTTACAGAACTATTTACATTTTAACATTAGCTAGTAATGCTTTGTCTATTTACATTGATTCTTTGCTAAATTAAGCTTTGTTTCTTAAATGTAGTGAGTGTTGAGGCTTGTTGAGCTGTAGTTAAGGAGGATTGTTATGGTTGTGTGGTGTGTTGGGTGGATAGGATTCATTTAAATTTGTGAAGTGTTCTTTAAATAGAAATGTCTTCAGTTCTTTTCGAAATGTTTGAAGATCTTTTATTTTGCGGAGTTCTAGCGGGAGTTTATTCCATAGGGTGGGGGCTGCATAAGAGAAGGCTCTTGAGCTTGTGGTCTTCTTTGTTTTCCGGATGGATTTTTTTATTTCTAGTGAGTAGGTTGCGTTTTGTCTGCGGGCTCTAATTTCTTTTGGAGCTTGAATCAGAGTGGTTAAATGTGAGGGTGAGATGCCGTTTGTTATTTTAAATGTGGTTAGGAGTATTTTGTATGTTATTCTACTATTTATGGGAAGCCAGTGTAGTTCGGCTAATACGGGAGTTATGTGGTCAGCGAGGCGGGCTTGTGCTGTTACTCGAGCACAGATGTTTTGAGCTCTTTGGAGTAGGTTGGTGCTTGTAAGAGGGAGGCCAATAAGTATGCTATTGCAATAGTCGAAATGAGGAGTGATAAGTGTGCTGATGACAGATCTGAAGTCATGTGTGTCAAGTAGTGGTCTTAAGTGTTGGGTGATCCTAAGTTTATAGAATATGGTTTTCACTGTTTGTTTTATATGAGGAAGCATACTAAGTGTGTGGTCTATTATAATGCCTAGGTATTTTACTTCTTTTTTAACTGGGATTATTGTGTTGTTAATTGTTATAGTTTCAGGGAGATTAGAGTCTGGTTTTCTTGATACTATCATTGCTTCAGTTTTTTTTAGGTTGATGCTGAGATTATTGTTTTCTAACCAAGTATTTGCTTCACTGATACAGTCTAGTAAGTTCTGGTATGTGGGATTATTTGTGTTTATCGGTAGGGTGAGCATGATATCGTCAGCATATATGTAGTGGTTTACTTTATATTTTTTAAATATATTTGTGATGGGTTGAAGATACAGGTTGAAAAGAAGGGCAGATAGTGCCGAGCCTTGTGGGATACCTTGTCCTTGTGTGAAGGGCTCTGAGGTGGTTTGTCCTAATTTAACGCGTATCGATCTGTTTGTGATATATGATATGAACCATTGCAGAATTGTTCCACCTATTCCTAGGTTTAGGAGTCTATTAATGAGTGTGTTGTGGTGTACATTGTCAAAGGCTCCAGTTATATCAATGAATATGAGGATGTATCCTTGGTTGTGTGAGTCAGTGCCTTTGATGAGGTCGTTCATAAGTGTTATTAGTAGGGTCTCGACTCCGTGGGATGGTCTGAAGCCGAATTGGTGTGAGTCAAGTGGAGCATGAGTGTCAATAAAGTCTTGTAGTCGTATCTGTATTATTTTTTCTATTATTTTGGCAATAAATGGTATGCTGGCTATTGGTCTGTAGGAGTTCGGGTCTTTCGGATTGAGTTTATTATTTTTTACTATTGGGCGTAAGGAGGTAAGTTTTAGTGCTTCAGGCATGATACCTTGTGATAGTGATTGGTTCACTATATTTAGTATATGGATAGCAAGATCAGCTTTGGTGTTCTTTATCCATGATACGGGGCATGGATCAAGGGGGGAGGTAGTGGTGTTGATCATTGATATTACATTGATCAGGTGTTTGTGATCAATGTTTTGGAAGGTTGTCCATGTATTTTTTGTTTCTATGTCTGTGAGCGTAGTTATGGTTGTGCTAGATGAATTATTTTTTAGTTTATTAGCAAAATGAGTTGCAAGGGTTTGTGCACTTATTGTTGTTTGTTCTGGTTCTGTTGTTTGGGTTTTTGTTAGTGCTTTTATAATTGTGAATAGTTCTCTTGGGCGGTTGACTGCCATGTTTATCATTTTTGTATGGTATTCTCTTTTTGATTTATTAATTGTGTCCTTGTATTTGTTGAGGAGATTCATGTATTGATCTTTATTATCGCTCGTTTTATCTTTCCGCCATCGTTTTTCTTGTTTTCTTAGTTGCTTTTTTAGGTTAGAAAGGTCTTTATTGAACCATTTTTCTGATTGTTTTTTTATGAATTGTTTTGGATTAGTTTGTTTGGGAGTGGCTGCTTCTTTTATTATTGAGTTCCATTGGTCTATTAAGGTGTTGACTTCTACTATATCCTTTTTAAGATACGGCGACCAGAATTGCACACAATATTCAAGGTGCGATTGCACCATGGAACGATACAGGAGACATTATAATATCCTTTGTTTTATTTTCCATTCCTTACCTTATGATAACTAGCATTCTATTTGCTCTCTTGGCCGCCGCTGCACACCGGGCAGAGGGTTTTAACATATTATCCACGATGACGCCTAAATCTTTTTCCTGTACTGGTAGTGTCCATTCCCACCATGAACCACAGGTATTGCCTGTGGTTGGGGTGAATGAGGATGTGGGTATAGGCATCCTTCAGATCCAAGGAGCATAGCCAATCTCCCTGCTGGAGGTAAGGCAGCAATGTTCCAAGGGAGAGCATCTTGAACTTCTCCCTCACCAGGAACTTGTTGAGGATGCATAGGTCAAGGATGGGCCTTAGGCCTCCTGTGCTGTTTGGCACGAGGAAGTACCTGGAGTAGAACTCCATGCCCTTGAGATGGTGGGACACTGGTTCCCTCACTTTGTCGTCGAGAAGACATTATTAGAAAAAGTACAGAGAGGAGCCACCAAAATGGTGAAGGGGATGGAAGGCTACTCCTATGAAGAGAGGCTACAAAGGTTGGGGCTCTTCAACCTGGAAAAGAGACGGCTGAGGGGAGATATGATAGAGGTCTATAAATTAATGAATGGAGTGGAGCAGGTAAACGTGGATCAATTGTTTACGCTATTAGAATATAGAAAGACTAGGGGACATGCAATGAAGCTACAGGGTAAACTATTTAAGACAAATAAGAGAAAATATTTTTTCATTCAACGTGTAATCAAACTCTGGAATTTGTTACCAGAGGATGTAGTAAGGGCTGTTAGTGTAGCTGGGTTTAAAAAAGGTTTGGACAAGTTCCTGGAGGAAAGGTCCATAAACCACTATTAAAAAGGGACCCAGGATAATCAATGCTTAACCCAGTACAAGCATTGTGGAACCTGTGTCTTTTGGGGATATTGCTAGGTACGTATGACCTAGATTGGCTACTGTTGGAAACAGGATACTGGGCTTGATGGACCTCGGTCTGACCCAGTATGGCATATCTTAAGACCTACAATCTCCTTCACTAGAAGGTCCCGGTGAAGGGGAAGCCTTAGGGGCTCTCCCGGAAAGTAAGGAGGAGATTTCTAAATCAGATGGAGGAGATAGCCCTCCTTGACCATCCGAAGTGCACAGGAATCAGTGGTGATGGTCAACCACCTTTGGGCATAGTGGATCAGATGTCCCCCTGTGTGCTGCTGACCTCCTTGGGGTGGAGAAGCTATGCCCAAGGAGTCAAAAACTCCCCCTGGCTGGGCTGGGGCCGACACCTGGGGTTTGGGAGCCTTCTGCTTACGAGGACCTTGCCCATGTCTCTTGGCCTGCTTACCCTGCTGGGGAGCGGGGTAGGCCTGAAAAGGTGGGTAGTTTCTGTAAGCAGCCCATTTCCTCAGCTAGAAGGACTTTTTACGGGGGCCCTTCCGTTGGGGAGGGGCAGTGGTCTTTTTAGAGAGCCTGGTCCTCGTCATGAACCCGGACTCCAGCCCGGCATCCTTGTCGGTCATGGGCTTGCCAAAGAGGTTCTCTCCTTGGTATGGGACATCGACCAATTTGTCCTGAACCCACTGCTCGAGATCAAGCGAATGTAGCCAAGCTTGGCAGCATGCACCTATGCCCGCCGCTGCTACATGAGCTGCCGACTCTAACCCGTAATAGGCTACCCGAGACATGAACTTGGAGCACTCACAGACGGCCTTGGCCAGGTTCTTGAATCGCTGTAGGGGGTTTCTCGAAGAGATCAACTGAGAACTTGGCGAGCTCCTTCGCTAGATCTCTCAAGTACATGCCTGTTTATTTATTTATTTATTTAAAGTCTTTTTTATACTGCACTCTTTCAAATCAGTGCAGTGTACAGTTAACAGATTTGTGCAGTGCAGGCAGGACCTACACTGGACTTACAGAGAACAGGGATTTTTTACATGGGCTAACAGGGTAACTATGTACAGGCAGGCTGGCTGTCACAGATGACAGGGGCAGCTCACAAATTACTTACAGGCTGGTTTAACTATGTACAGATTGACAGGTCAAAGTAGGAATACCTTCTACCTGCCAGGTGTCTCATGGTCTAGCGTGTGGGGCTGTGCTCTTGCGGGGTGGCTGTGCAGGGGATGACAACCTGACTCCCAAGTGTGGCTGGCTGTGAGATATCAGTTTGGTCAGTGAAGTGTTGGAGGAACAGATGGTGCTTCAGCGCCTTCCAAAACTGGGTGAGGTCAGTGATGGCACGGATGGCCGGTGGGAGTGCGTTCCAGCATGTGGGTGCATATAGTGCGAAGGCTCTTTTTCTGGTTGACTTGCACATTTCGTGGTTTCCTTTGGGAGTACCACAATGTTGGCGGTGGCTGCTCTCCTACTTCTGTTGAGAGGGGTGGGCTGGATGAGGTCCGTGAGGGAGATGGAGGAGCACCTGTTGATGGCCTTAAAGGTCCTTAGTAAAGCTTTAAAGGAGAGTCTGCAGTGGACTGGTAGCCAATGCAGGTGCTTCAGTATTGGGGTTATGTGTTCTCTCCTGGAGGCCCCGTACAACAATATGGCGGCTGCATTCATCGCAAGCTGTAGAGGATTCAGCGTGCTCCTTGGGGGTACGTGTAGTATAATGTTGGCATAGTCAAAATGCTGGATTACTAGGGCTTGATAGACTGTCCGGAAGTCATCTGGCTCAAGCAGCTGTCGTAGGTGACAGAGCGTCAGTATTTTGTGGTAGACCGCTTTAACCATGTTGCTTACTTGGGCTTTCATTTGAGCTGTTGGTCTAGCGTAACCCCTAGGTACTGTACAGTGGGTTTGCTGAGGAGCTCAGCATCTCGTACCTTCAGAGCGGTGCGTGAAGTGAATGCTGGGTTTCTGGTGATAAAGAGGACCTCTGTTTTCTTGAAGTTTATCTTGAGCATCTGCGTGTGTAGCCAGTCCGTGACAGCATCGAAGCAGGATGTCAATGGTGAGAGATCTGGATGTTCAGTTGAGATAGGCATGTAAAGCAGAACGTCATCAGCATAGACCAGGTAGTTTATTTATTTATTTAACAGTTCTTCTATACCGCTCTATTTTAGATCAGAGCGGTTTACATTCAACATCAACCATACAACACAGGAACCCTGAGTTGTATTTACAATAAACAGGAGATCAACTTGGAAGTAACTGGGGGGAACTATGTACATTGTATAACATATCTACATCTTATTTACACTGGGGGTCCTGATATTGAAAGAACGGATGAGCTTGCAAATGGGCTGCATGTATATGTTGAACAGTAGGGCCGAAACTGAAGATCCCTGTGGTACAACTTTCTCTTGTGGGAAAGGTTTAGAGATGGTGGAGCCGGTACGGACGTGCTGCCATCTATCTGTTAAGTACGACTGACACCAGATTAGTGCTGTCCCGAGGATGCCCTTCTCCTTGAGGCGTGTGAAGAGTATCTCGTGGCTGATGGAGTCAAAGGCCGCAGCAATGTCAATGAAGATCAATGCAAATCCTTGTTTGATGTTGTCCAAACCGATGGTCGACGAGCTGAAAAGAGTGGTCAAATAGGGTCTCCACACCATGAGACTCCCTAAATCCATGCTGGCATGGGTTGAGGGGTATGCTTGTCTCGATGTGGTGACAAAGTTGCTGTTGGACGACCTTCTCAATAATTTTTGCCAGGAGCTGGATGCTCGAGATTGGCCTATAGGAATCCGCCCTAACTGGGTCTAACTTGTTGTTCTTAAGCAGAGGTCTGATGGCTGTTTGCTTCAGGCTTCGAGGGAAGGTCCCAGTCAAGAATGATAGCTCCATGAGTTTGGACAGAAAAGGGCTGAGATCGCCACGCAGAGATTTTATTCAAAATGCTGGGCAGGGGTCGTTCGGAGCTGTGGTAGTGTTTATGGCTGTAATGATGTCTTGAATGCCTTTCTCGGTTGGGGCCAAGAAGGTGGTGATGAAGTCGTGGGTGTCCTTCGTGTCCAGAGTCAGGGTGGGTGGTGGGTCTCCAGCGAGAGAGGGGAGTTTGTGCTCTCCCCGGAATTGCTTGTTTTGGTCTTCAGGTAGTCAGCGTATTCCTGTGGGTCAGGAAGGCTAGATTGAGTGGGGGATGGATCTTTTATTAGAGACTTGATTAGGTTAAAAAGCTTGTGTGGTTTATTTAGGGAACGCTGCAATAACTCTGCATGGAATTGCTTCATTCTCGCTGAAACTGTTGCATGGTGCCTTCCTAGATGAGCAAGGTATGACTCATGGTTCTCAGTTGTCTGTGAGCAGCGCCAGTGTCTCTCAAGCTTTCTAAGATGGAGAAGTGACGTCCGAAGCTCGGGGGAATACCACGGGGCATTCTATCTTCTTCCAGTTGGCTTATTTGTGGGTGGTTGGTGTACGATGACATCCAGGCTCGTGTTCCACGTGGAGATCATCTCATCGAGATTGTGAGGTGGAGGGTTTAGAAGAGGCTGGACTCTGTTCAGGATCTCTTCCTTGTTGAATGACCGGAAACACCTTGATGATACTGTGGGGGCCTTGAGTGAGAGCTGGGTGCTACTATGGTTGGGGTGTGTCGGCATCTGGAATCTTATCAGACTGTGGTCTGACCATGGTACAGGGCTGATGGATAGATCAAGGTCATGCTTCAGATCCATGGCTGCTTGTGGGGCGAATAACAGATCCAGGACACTTCCCTTTACATGGGTGGGGGTGTCAATTTTCTGTATGAATCCCAGTTCGTTAAGAGCATCAAGGAAGGCCTTGGCATGGGTGTCTTGGAGAGCAGGGAGGTTGAAATCGCCCATCACCCAGTTTGGTGTATGCGGGTTCTTGGGGTTGCAGGCAAGGTCGATTATTGTTGATAGGACCTCTGGGGAAGGAGAAGGAGCTCTGTAGACAACATTGATAGTGCTGAGCTTGTTGGCTATGGTGATGGCGTCGAGATGCGTGGTGCTGCTGGCAGAGACCAAATGGAAATTACACTTCCCGGGTAATTATTGTTCCTTGAGGGAGTACAGTTCAGTCCTCCACCTCTGGGTAGTGCACCTCCTCCTGCAGCATGGAGACTGGACAAGTCAAACTTGTGACATCACCGGGTATATCCTGCTGGTCTTCTCCCATCATCCCCCAGTGACCTACTGACAAAGCAGACTCAAAAGAGCAACACATGACCCGTTAAGGAATTAACCACAATGCTATGCTTAAAGCTCAGCTTTTAAACTACAGTGCCCTAAGATAAAGGGCTGAAACCACACTCCTCTTTGCCCCTGACCTCCCGCGCCCAAACCAGAGAAGGACAGACAGCAAGAAGGAAGAAGGACTAAGGAAGATCATAGGAAGAAAAGCCGCTCTCACGATTACCGGCAAATCATAGCCCATTGCTGCCATATGAACCAGAAACCCTCTCCAGACTGACACCTCGCGTCTGAGTTGTACATCTCTGGGCGGGAATGAGGACTGAACTGTACTCCCTCAAGGAACAACAATTACCAGGTAAGTGTAATTTCCATTTCCTTATCGGTCCTACAGTTCAGTCCTCCACCTCGGGGATGTAACAGAGCAGTAATCCTTGGGAGGGACCTTTCCAACCAGCTCGCCACCCAACCGAACCAAACAGGCACCGATCACTGCCTGCCCTTACAGACAATAGGTGTTACTGAAACCACGAAGAAACGACAGAGGGTCCGCTCTGACCCTCTTCACTGGCGAGACACCACTGTGCCCTGTACCAAGCGTCGCTAGTGCATCCGAAGGGCCCGCTCGCAACCACCCTGGTACTGAACGCCCTAGAAACATATATCCTGACGAAATGGCTACCTGAGCCCTGTCGGAAAAAGCCACTTTAGAAACCCCTTGCTTCTCGACCTCACTAGAATGTCAAGCTTTAGCTGCCGCTTCTCCCCTGCATGAACCGCTGCAGCGGACAGACAGATGATGCGACCTTTGACATACCGATGCCGACTTCACCTAATGACCAAGGAACGTAGACTACGAACAGAGTGTTCCTGCGTATGTCTCAAAACTGGCAACTAGGCAGGCCACAGGTGGATTCCAAGCCCCGAAGCAGAACGGAGTTCCATCCAGAGGCAGTTGGGAAGGAATTGGGTGAAATGGAAACTCACCTCTGACCCAAAACCCACGGAACTGGCCGCCAAGCCACCTGAAAGGCAAAAATGGTTTCTGCCAGGACCACGCCTGCAACTCCTAAAATCGCCTCGCCGAACAGATGACCACCAACATACTGCCCTCCAGGATTAATTTGTAACCTACATCTGCTGCAAAGGTTGAAATGGCGCACTAGTCAACGCCCCCAACCCACACTGAGCAGCCCTGGTGGCGTTCATAGTCTACGCGAGGCTGCCGTCTGGTAGCCACCAGAGCAAGTGTACCATCTTGACCTGGCACGAGAGCCACTCCCTGCCTGTTGCATTTATAGCAGGACAGAGCTACCAACTGAACTCCCCAGGACCTGGCTGCCACTCTGTATCAAACCCGTCCTGTAGAAGACTCCATCCTAAGGAACCCGACACTGTTGTTGCGCGAAGCTGCCTCCGCGAGTCCCCATTCTCACAGATGTGCCATAAACGCACCCGGGCCTCTTTTTTTTTTTTTTTTTTAAACTTAACCGTTCAATGGCCCCACCGTACACAATAACTGATCCACCTGAGACATTCGAAGGACAACCCTGTAGCAACAGGTTTTCCAATGTCGGCAACCTCCCTGAGTTCCCGACAAGCCACCATAAGAGGTCGGCGTACCATGGGTGACACGGCCAGCCCGAGGCCCCCCAACAAACAAATTTCCCCCGATACGCTTTGACACGCAGTAGCACTCGACCTACGAGTGCCCCAGGAGGAAAGGCCTAATGAAGACTGGCCTACAACATCTGTTGCACCAAAGCATCTATGCCATCCAACATCCTTTCCATGTCGCCTGCTGAATAAGCGATCCGCTGTTGCAGACTGAAACGTCGCCATGTGGTCCAATACGACCTGTCTCCATCTGAGACTGAGCTGTGCGAACACCTTTATATTCTATAAACATATATCCTGACGAAATTCTCTGGCATTTACTCAGACTCTGCTAAGGCAACCCGCCGTCACAATGCCCCCACCGAGAACGCTGGGAGCCGAGGCTCTATCCGTGCACATCGATCCTTTACCCCGGCCCCCAAGGTCACCCTTCCGGCTCCGCCCTGCCAATTGATGTAGGCCACCGTCACAGAGTCGTCGGGCAGTACTCGCACTGCTCGACCTGTCACCGTGGCTGCGAACGCCTGCCACACCCGCTGTACCGCTCACAGTTCCAGCCGGCCGATTGACCACTGGGCCTGCTGCGTACACCACGTGCCTTGCGCAAAAGACTCTCCGAAATGTAGCTGAATCTAACAAAACTCTGGCCAAGCTCCCGGAGGACGGTCCAGAACCTTCTAAGAAAGCGAAGTGGAGCCAATTAATGTATCCATTTTTTTCCCGATGGTCTACAAGGCACACGACCTAACAGAACGCCACATCGGTTGTACCTGTAACGGAAGGCTTTGAATATGAGCCTATGAAAATCCAGTGCATGCTCCGATACCAGCCCTGAGTAACCTCATTGTCTCCTTGGCCCACTGCCGTGACCTTAAAACCTGGACCAGCCACCAAGGCATCTGGCCCCTGGGCTCGAGGAAGCTTGGTCTAACCCAACACAGCACTTCCTGTATTCTTAGGACCGGGACCTCCCCAAGGTCTCCGCCTTGGACGTAATCGGCTGAGCCTAGCTCTATGGTCCTGCGGCTATCCCCCACGACGTAGTGATGCTCAGCGACGCCTTGGGGGGAGGAAAGGCCTAGTGGTTGGGGCAAGACGCCAGAAGACCAAAGGTTTGCATCACCCTCGAGCACCTCAACATAGGATCATAAGAACTGGGGTTTCTGGTCCCACAGGAGAGCATTCTGGCCTTGATAAAGCCACTTAAACCTCCGCAGGTACAAAAATGTAAATTGTGACCCCCTTCAGGAACAAGGGAAAAGCATCCGATTGTAGACCACCTTGAGTTGCATAAAAACACAGCATAATCAACTAACTAAATGACTGGGACCATGCGACTCTAGAAAACTGTGGCAGTGGAATGACATTAGGACTTGCGCTGTCTTGTAGACGTCTTTCCCCGTCTTCCCAGTTCCTCCGCCCGCATTGAGAAGAGGCTGAGAAAAGAATCTGTAGTGGGCCTGGGGTCTTGCCTCCCGGACAGTCGAGACATAGGGGGAACAGAATTTGGGACCCAAGCCAAAGAGAAAGGGAAACTGGTGACCGTGACACTAACTCAACAGGACGGCCTCACTCCTGCCTCTGCAACCCCCATGAAACACAATGAAGACCTTTTTCACATTATCCCAAGCGACATCTCTCATTGCTGGACATATACCTGAGCATGAGAACACAGTCTGAAGTTAGAACTGCAGACGCACTCTACAGTGAGTGCACCTAAGACTTAAGCTTGAGCCAATGTGAGCACATACCCCACGCAGCTCCATATATACAGGTGACCCAGCTCTTGTCACCAAACACAGAGCAGTGAGCACGCGTGAACCTAGGTGGCCGTCATGGCGCCGACAGCGAGTATTGACTTCCGCTAAGAAACCTTCCAGTGCCCTGGAGCGCTAAGCCCCAGACTGTACCTCCAGCATTACGTCTCATTATCTCCAACACGGGCCTGTCAACAAGATGGCCCAGATGGGGCAGCGCCCCCGCTAAGTGCTCAAAGCTCTGCTCTGATTGCACCGGCTGTAGACTGATGAGACTTACCTTTGCTATCTGGTTCACTTTTGGCAGTCCCTCCCCTACTTGTGCCCCTTCCCTATCCTCACAACCTATCCCTCTGGTCTCGTCACTCCGTTATTTAGGTGTTGTTCTTGACTCTGCCCTTACTTTCAAAGACCACATCTCCTCGATTGTCCAGCGTTCCTTCTTTTCCCTCCGTCAACTCAGAGCAGTTCGTCCTTTTCTTTCCACCCCTGCCCTAACTACCCTCTTGCTTACCCTTGTCTTGTCTCGTCTTGACTATTGCAATGTTTCTTTCGCCGGCCTATCCAAGTCCCAACTGTCCCGTCTCCAACGCGTCCAAAATACTGCCATCCGTTTACTGGCCCACGCATCACGTTACGATCACACTACTCCCCTTCTCTATCAGCACCACTGGTTACCCATCTCCTTCCGCATTCAATATAAACTCCTAATCTTTGCACACAAAGTAATCCATACCGGCACCCCTCACTATCTGGCGAACCAGATACATTTCCGTACCCCCCATCGTCTCCTCCGCTCCATACACATAAACCGCATGGTCCTCCCCTCCCCCTCACAAGCCCGCCTAGAACAAACCCGCTCCTCTGCTTTCTATTTTCTGGCCCCGCACCTCTGGAACTCACTCCCCCCCTCTCTCCGTGCAGAGGAATCCTATCAATCATTCAAAACCCAACTAAAAACTCACCTCTTCTACCTTGCGTTTGACCCTCCTCCCTAGTCTATCTTCTCCTCCTTCCGTCCTATTGTGATTACCCATGTACTGTATGTTTCCCCCTCCCCTTCCCTCCCTGGTAGCACCCTCTCATCAATACCCCTCTATTTATTTATCTTTTCTACCCCGGCTTTTCTTCCCTTTTCTTCTTTCCTTTTTCTTACAATTGATGGCGTTCCTTTCCTTTCCGCAGCCGAGTGCTTGTTTTAATTAACTTGCTTATTTTATTTTATTGTAAACCGCTCAGACGCCTATGGTATTGAGCGGTATAACAAGTTTTAAATAAACCTATAAACCTGCCCCCGCTACATTACATAGAGAAACTCTCATCTACCGACAAGTCGGGGAGGTAGCCTCTGATCCTGGGATGGGCATGCTAAAGGCAGCTATGAAACACACAGGTCCCCCCCCCCCCCCGGCATTCCCGCAAGCAAAGAAATAGCGGCGGGAGACCCTGGCAACCTTGCAACCTGAGGTCTTAGTGGTTGAAACCTGTGTGAATCCAAGATGAAAGCAATTCCGCATTTTACCCACCCCCACATGATGAGAGCACTGAATAGTATACATTCTTCAAGAGCAGTGCTGCCACCAGGTAGCCTAAAGGACACCAAAACCAGACAAACGACACCGCAGAAAAGGGTTTTAAACCTTGGTCACACAACCTTGATTTGCAGAATAGCACAGCTGCTTGCTAGGCGCTAAGCCCCATATTCTTCCCGCCTTCCAGCGATTAGTCTGAGGATTACTACACTCAGTCACAGAAAGGCATTATTGAGCGTCCCAGCTGCCCTCTGGTGGCCACGGACACTAGTACCGACCTTTCGTGGTTTACAGTTTAACTCTTGTTGTATCATTGTTCATCCTAAGACACCCTAAATAAGTGTCAATAGTATTAATTACATAGAAACATGATGACAGAAAAAGACCACATGGCCTATCTAGTCTGTCCTTCCATATCAACAACTAAAACAGTCCACTTTTTACCTTTAGAGATCCTCTGTGTTGGTTCCATGCTTTTTTGAATTCAGTTACTGTCCTCATCTCCACCACCTCCACTGGGAGACTATTCCACAGATCCACTACTCTTTCCGTAAAGAAATATTTCCGCATATCACTCCTGAATCTATCTCCCTTCACACTCATCCCATGTCCCCTTGTAGCAGAACTTGCTTTCAATTGAAAGAGGCTCTCTCCCTGAACATTTATGCCACGGAGGTATTTAAACATCTCAATCATAACACCTCTATCCCGCCTTTCCTCTAAGGTGTACATATTAAGATCCTTAAGTCTGTCCTCATATGCTTTATAATGAAGCCCACTAATCATTTTAGTAGCCACCCTCTGCACCGACTCCATCCTGTTCACATCCTTTTGAAGGTGCGGTCTCCAGAAATGCACACTACAGAGGCATTATCACCTCCTTTTTTCTGCTAGCCATTCCTCTCCGTATGCACCCAAGCATCCTTCTAGCTTTTGCCGTCACCTTTTCTACCTGTTTAGCTACTTTAAGATCATCAGACACAACCACGCCTAGGTCCCGCTCTTCTGTAGTGGACAAAAGTACTTCACCTCCTATACTGTATTGCTCCCTTGGATTGCTGCAGCCCAAATGCATGACCTTACATTTTTTAACATTAAATCCCAGCTGCCAAATTCTAGACCATTCTTCAAGCTTAGCTAGATCCCTCCTCATGTTATCTACACCTTCCTGGGTGTCTACTCTATTGCAGATTTTGGTATCATCTGCAAAGAGGCCAACCTTACCCGACAGCCCTTCCGCTATATCACTAACAAAGATGTTAAAAAGAATCGGACCAAGGACAGATCCCTGGGGCACACCACTGGTAACATCCTTCTCCTCAGAATGAGCTCCATTTACTTGTACTCTTTGTCGCCTCCCACCCAACCAATTTCTAACCCAAGCAGTAACTTTAGGGTCCATCCCTAGGGTGCTCAGTTTGTTTATAAGTCGCCTGTGAGGAACAGTGTCAAAGGCTTTACTGAAATCTAAATACACCACATCTAGAGCTCTCCCTCGGTCCAACTCCCTGGTCACCCAGTCAAAGAACTCAATCAGATTTGTCTGACAAGACCTGCCTCTGGTGAATCCATGCTGCCTTGGATCCTGTAATCCGCTGGACTCCAGAAACCTCACTATTTTCTCTTTCAGCAGCGTTTCCAATAATTTACTCACCACCGAAGTTAAACTAACCGGCCTGTAGTTTTCAACCGCATCCTTACTTCCGCTTTTGTGTAAAGGCACCACATGAGCCTCTCTCCAGTCCTTTGGCACCACTCCCGACTCCAACGAGGCATTGAAAAGGTCAGTCAGTGGAGTTGCTAGAACGTCCCCAAGTTCCCTCAGTATTCTAGGGTGTATCCCATCCGGTCCCATCGCTTTGTCTACTTTAAGTTGAGCTAGTTTCTCACGAACACAGTCTTCTGAAAATTGTTCAAGATGTCCCTCGCTTCTGTTCCTATTTGTGGGTGTTTTCTGAGGTCCTGCTCCTGGTTCTTCATCTGTGAACACAGAACAAAAATATTTGTTAAGCAATTCCGCTTTATCCTTATCAGCTTCTACATATTCCCCCCTACACCCTTGAGTCTGACAATACCATTTTTGCCCTTCCTCTTCTCACTAATATATCTGAAAAATGTCTTATCCCCCCATTTTACTGCATTGGCTATTTCCTCCTCCTTTTGAATCTTTGCCTTCTTGACTACTTTGCTAGCTTCTCTAAGTTTTTCCAAATACAGATGCCTGTCTTCCTCTCTCTGTGATCTCTTGTATTTCATGAAGGCCTCCCTCTTTTTCTTCACTTTTTCAGCTACTTCCTTAGAAAACCATAGCAGTCTCCTTTTCCTTTTGCCTTTATTTACCATTTTAACAAAAAGGTTGGTTGCCCTTAATTGCCCTATAAAAGGGTAAAAAAGAAAAGACTTTCTGCTATCTTAAATCGTTGGGTGCCGATGTGATTTACCTCATCAGTCTTATGAGGCGCGTGCAAGTTTCAGAATGAACAATTACAGCCCCCTGCTTTTCCCCCCAGAACATAAGAAAAGCGCAGGGTTAACATCTGTTCTACCAGAAGGATTTACAGCCGAAAAACTTGCAACAGAAAGCAGACCATGAGGCCAGGTGGCTTTGCTTAACTGCTGAATCAACTGGCCGCAGATCTACCTTAATGGCCTAATCCAACTACTGCCCTCTGCTTCAGACAGAAGCTGTTAGCTGCCAGAATGCAGGCCAACCGCCAAGAACCACAAAACGAAGTAACTCCCCAATCACTCTCATTAGACAAGCAATTAGACAATTACATGAGAAATTAAATTAAACTAACTCACAGATCATTATAAAATTTAATTAAAGTAAATTAAATTAAAATTAAATTGATTAAAATTAAAATCAATGAACTCCTCATCTGCGTAGAGCAGCGTAGAACAGCGTCGTCTGGCCCAGCGTGGGTCGCTCCGCCCTCAGCGATGAGGTCTCAGCCATGCGGAGAAAATGGCGCTGAACCCAGGCAGGCCCATTTGGCGCCAAATACCACTGCTTCGGCAACAGCCCCAAGCCCCTCCTTTCGGGCTCGAGGACCTCCCCTGCGGCAAAAGAATCCAGCAACCACCCTGCTGTAGCTCTGGGGTGAAACGCTTTCAACTGCGCTGCTGCCCTGTGCCGCCGGGAGCAGCAGACGCTGCGAGCACTGGCCGGCCGGCTGAGGAACTCCCAACAGCCTGAAGCTCCCACTGTGCCGGAAATCTGACGCCCTGCACACCCCCAGAAGGCAGATGTGATCCACAGAGCTCTCCCCTGTACAGTCCCGGGGGAGAGATCATTACCGGGCACAGAGTGATCGGCGGAACCCAACCAGACAGGCTAGTCAGAAGAACGTGAATTTTAAAGGGGCAGATCCTCACTTTACACTGTCAGGTTAGACCGATATTAAAATATTAACCTGAAGCATAAAATGACATTACCATTAAATTAAATTAAAATTGAAATTAAATTAAAATTAAATTGATTAAAATTTAAAAGATTCAACCTAAAGAAGGAAAACAAAAGAAATTATCAAGTGAAATTAAATCCTGACTAACTGCTCCTAATCTGATTCTGAAGTGAGCCCAGCACCTAGGCTCACTACGTCCTCCTGCTGCATGGAGACTGGACACACCGGGGATGATGGGAGAAGACCAACAGGATATACCCGGTGATGTCACAAGTTTGACTTGTCCAGTCTCCATGCTGCAGGAGGTGCACTACCCAGAGGTGGAGGACTGAACTGTAGGACCGATAAGGAACTGGAATTGGAGCTCTGTTTTGGTCAGAATGAGTACTCCTCCACCTCTACGATCTGCCCTGTGGCAGGTGTGGATGGTGAAACTGGGGGGGGACAAGTTGATGAAGGAGGACTGTGTCTGATGTGGACAACCATGTCTCGGTGACTAGCAGGATGTCTAGGTCATGGGCAGTTACTAGGTCGGCAACGGCTGGCCATTTTTTCCAGACCGAGCGTGCATTTATAAGGGCACATTTCAGGTTGTGTGGGAGTGTATGCTTCTCTCGCTGGGGTGGCTTGGTCTGCTGAAGGGAGACAGAGTAGATGTGGGCCTGGCATGCGCCTAGCCCCGGATGCTGGGTGGTGGGAGAAGCCAGACCACCTCCTCCATGAGCCTTGTAGGACTGGTATGGGATTGTGGGAGGATGTGAGGTTGAGAGCACTGTGGATCAGACCTAAGAGAAGGCAACAACTGGTTAAGGCACTTGGGTAGGGCGTCACTGTGGGTTTCCAAATGAGGTACCTGCGACCAGATTGACCGGCAGTGTGTACGGTAGATAGTACACCTGTAGCATGAAGTGAAAGACAGCACTAGAGAGGGTGTTGGTCAGTATAATAGGCAAGTGGTATAGCATAAATTAAACAATAATTTGGCAGTATCAGGCCTAGATGTCTCTCAGAGTTTTATCCAGTCAAACAGCTTGTGGCTTACTATGATCACCTCCTGGTCGCTGGGGCTCCCTGGATCGGTCTTTGTGGCTTTAGACTCTTGGGTTTTTGGTTCTCGGCTGGCACTGGGTTCCAGGTGGTGATCCGGCGTTTAGCGGTGTGCACTTTGATCTGCTCTTGGTGCCTTGTTCATGCGGTTCCCGTAGGTCGCTCTTGCAGGGTGCTGTGGTGGGTTATCGTCGGCCTCTCTTGTATTTGCTTCTGTGCCACGCCAAAGGGCCACACCAAAGGGCCCTCTGGGGAGGCCCTCAGGTGCGGGCCCGCCAGGCGCGAGCACGCCCACACAGGGCTTTCTTTTAAACTCCTCTCCCACTGCCCTGATTGGGCAGTAGCTTTTGAGCGGGACGGTTTCCCACTCAGGCGCTTCTACCTCGATCGGGGGAGCTTGGACGGCCGGCGGGGTGGAGAGCGGCAGCAGCAACAGCCCACACGGGGCTTTCTTTTAAACTCCTCTCCCACTGCCTCGATTGGGCAGGAGCTTCTGAGAGGGACGGTTTCCCGCTCAGGCGTTTGTAACCCAATCGGGGGAGCTTGGACGGCCGGCGGGGTGGAGGGCGGCAGCTGATAGGCAATCGAGCAATGAGCATCGAGCCCTGGTAACATTTTCTGCCGAGAGAGTCTAAGGTGCGGGCCTCCCTGCCGGGGGGCATAGACGAAAGCATCTTCTGGCTTTTCAGCCGACGCCACCACCATGAAGTTATGCGGCAGCTGTGATTTCTGGAAGCCCAGGTTCCGGTGGACTCAATACATCGAGATGAGCCGCTTGCTCACCACCAGCACCGATGACAGTGTCTCCCACATATGGAGCATCAGCCGTTCCAGGATGGGAGGGGATGGGCACCATGAGCGATTCCCTCAGAGGAGCCTCATATTGGAAGATTTCCAACTCATCCGCCCGAGGAATGCCAGGGCCTTAGACATATCCTTGACAAAATCAAAGAAGTCCGTATCCTCCGGCAGGGACTGCTGCCAAAGCTCCAAGACGGCAGAGTCCGAGGGGATGTCATGGTGGCGACGGCTATTGGGGAGGATTCCATATTCTCCATCTCCCACTCAGAGTAGTCCGTCAAGGACTTGTAGGACAGGTGGTCCATGGGCCTCGGGGCTCCCAATGCTACATGGTCAGTGCCGAGCACACTTACCAGAGATGATCACAGTCCCACTGAGCGGGAATCAGATCGAAACCTCAGCCGAGGATCGATTCGAGAAAGATGGACCTCGAGGATCGGCTTGGCCTCCAGGGACGTCTTCGACATTGAGGGCCCAGTGGTCGGGGCGGATAAACCAATCGTACTGGACAACAGCGCCCACTGCTGGTCCATGAAGGCCAACAAACTGCACTCCAGGGCTGCCATTCTGGACTCCAGGCCAGAAGGCTCCGCAGCCTTCGGTGCGGGCACCGAGGGATTCGGGCCTGGTGCCGGCTCCCCCGAAAGGGAATCCTTGATGAGGATGGTGTCTGGGAACCGAGGCTGGTTCGAGGTTGAGTCCTTCTGGGGGACCTTTGAAGGTCGCTCCTTCTCCAATGCCTCGGATGAGTGTCTCGGACTGCAGGACTTGGCTCGGGGGGCACCCGGCTGGTCGGAAACTTCCAAGGACCGCCACCTTCGAGAGTTTCTTCTTCTTTCTGAGTTCCCTCGAGGGAGACCCCCTTTCTGAAGAACTAAGGCAGGGCTCGGATTTGGAGGGGTCCGCCCGAGGTGTCGAGACTTCAGACGAGGCCCTGGCCTTCGGAGGCACTGGGGGACTCAGGTGAAAAACTTATTGTGCTTCTGCTGGCGGCTCTTGATGGCCTTGCTAGACATCCTCTTGCAAGAACTGCATGCTGCTGGGTTGTGGACTGGCCCGAGGCAGTGGAGACAGCAGTCATGTGTGTCGGTTAAGGACATATTTTTTGAGCACCGATCATACTTATTAAAGCCACTGGTAGCCATGGGAGGAAAAAAGTACTCCCATGAGGTTGAAGACTCACCAGGCTGCCATTTGGGGGAAAAGGCAAGAGACGCCAGAAAATTATAGAAAATTAAACTACAAAAAGTGACCCGAACTTGACGCAGAAGCAGCAAGGTCGGATGGCAGGAAGAGTACGGGTGGGATACCGGAGGCGAGTATGTAACTTAGAGATAAAAATATACTTTTTCCGGGGACAAGCCAGACGAACATCTGAAGGGCTGCGCAGAAAAAAGGAGACTGAGCAAGATGGCACCCCTGGGTGGGAAGGGGACCACGCATGCGTGGTAGCATTTCCCAATGGCTTTCTTTGACTTCCTGCTTTTTCCCGGAGAATATGCGTTTTTGACAGATGATAAAGGATATCCTCTAGATAAAAAACACTGAGCCAAATCTAAAGCTCTCCACTTGTATTCATCAAAAGAGATGATGGCTCTCAAATCTCAGTAGATTATTGTATTCTACTGGTTTTCTGGAGTGGAGTAGCCGCCTATTGGTTAGAGCACTGGTATGCGAACCAAGAGACCAGGGTTTGATTCCCACTATCACTCCTTGTGGCCTTGAGAAAGTCATTTAACCCTCCATTGCCTCAGAAAAATCCAAGTTATCAATGTACCTGTTTAATGTACATTACCAAGTTTAAGTTACAATGTAAACCGCTTTGACCAAAATGATAAAGTGGTATGAAAAGCCTGTAAAAATTAATATAGTGTTGTCTGCAATTGATCCTTATAATTACTAATATGCATTGTTATAGAAAGTACCACTTCTGCTCCTTTAGGTGTTTCTTTCAGGGTCAGTCTCTGCCGCCTTGTAGACTAGGAAGCATAGCAGTCTGTGCAGCCCTCACTGCACGAATCCTTCTGACCATTCTGGCCTTGCTACCACACTTGTTTGGGCTTTGTTCCAGTGAGTTTTTTGAGTAAGTACATGACTGTAGGGTAGGCCATCTGGCCTTGTTATTCCTGCTCCAACTGTTTTTTTCTTCTATACTAACATTTCTGTACTATGTGCTAAGGCATTCTGATCTAGCCCTCCCCACATTTCATGTGACCAAACCTGGAGTGATTAGCCTGTCCTTACTGACCTATGGTCATTTGCAGGAGGACATTTTATTTATTTATTTTATTTAGAGAACATTTGTATACCGCTGCTTCCAGCGATCAGCAGCGGTTGACTATACATATCAGGAGGGGATTAGATTAGGGGACATGGATTAGAGCTGTCGCTGGACATTAGGGTTGTGGCCCCTCTGCTTTTGCAGTGAAACAGAGAAAATAACTGCAGAAAAAGACCATATGGCCTATCCAGTCTGTCTGTCTAAACACAGAGAGCACTGTGTATAACACCTTCAGAGATCCTCTGCTCATTCTATGCTATAATTGTGATGCCCCCCTCATCTCCCCCACTTCCACTAAGAGGCTGTTTCACACATTCACTACCCTTTCTGTGAGAAAATATTTTTTTGGATTACTCCTGGGTTATCCTATGACCCTCACTCCAAAGCCTCTTTTCCACTGCTAAAGGCACCCCCCCCCCCCCCTAGTGAATTTATACACTGGAGATATTTAAATGTTTCTATCAGATCAAACTGCCAATATAGAAACAGTCTCCACTACTCAATAGAGTGGGCCTACATTTCATAGGGAAATCTGGAGTCTAGATCCAGGCTGTCCTTACATGCCAACTGGCCACAATGCAGAGTTTGCTCAGTGGTTAGAAGTACGTAGGGATGTGCAATCATTTGAAATGACAATTCCTATGTCCATTCATGTCACTTTGAACAAAAACGGAAGGAAATTCCCCCAAATTTTCAGTCACTTCCCATTTGTCGATTATAGTGTGCACAACTGAGAAATCATGAGTGTTATTGGTTAACAGTGATTGCTGCTGGACAAGTGCAAAGTTATGCACTTAGGGGAGAACAACCCATACTACTTAAAGAGTATTAATGAACAAACAAACCTCTTCCAAAGACGGGGAAGCTGTAAAACTAGAGGGCATAACATGAAGCTGCAAGGGGGTAAACGGAAAGGCAATGTCAGGAAATACTTTTTCACTGAAAGGGTGGTGGATGCTTGGAATACCCTCCCGATGGAAGTGCTGGGGGCAAACACAGTGACAGAATTCAAAATAGCATGGAACAGACACAGTGGATCCCTTTACAGCGAAAGGATAAAATCAAAATAAACATAACTATCTCTTATATCTCAGCAAATAGGGGTGACCTACACTGAGCGGTGGGTACACCCCTAAACAAAGACATGGGGAGAGATGACCTACACAGAGCGGCAGGTGCACCTACTCTTGCCACCTTGCTGGGCAGACTAGATGGACCATACTGGTCTTTATCTGCCATCATGTACTATGTTACTATGCTACTATGATTACATGATGCAAGGTTCCACATTAGGAATCATCACCCAGGAAAAGGACCTTAGCATCATCATGGATAATACATTAAAACCCTCTACCCAGTGTGCAGTGGCAGCCAAGAAAGCAAATACTAGGAATCATAAGGAAAGGAATGGAGAATAAAACAAAGGATATTATAATGCCTCTGGAGTCGCACCATGGTAAAATTAGACATTACCTGCTAATTGTCTTTCTTTGAGTCTATCCAGTCCAGTCCAGTACGTATGGGTTATCAGAACTGCCTTTTACATGTGTCTGTACAGTGCTGCATATGCCTTGTAGTGCTTTACAAATGATAAGTAATAGGAGTAGTTATCAGTCACTACCAACAGCTGGGAACTGAGCATGTCAGATTTCCGATGTCACAGTACAGGAGCTTCCTCCATAGGCTCCAGAGACCAGTAATGAACAATCTTAGTAGGTCAATAACTTCAGAGTAATGTAACTGTAAGATCACTAATGTGAATTATTAAGGGAAATATTTGTTCATTGGAGTAATTGAATTTTTAGTGGCTCCAGAGACCAGTATCCTATCGACAAAGCAGACTCCAAGAGAGCATAGTAAGGCTACAAACATGGGCAATATTCCCAGTATATAAACCTGAGGGCAAAACTAAGTCCCTCCCCAAAAGCTTATGTTGCAGAAGAGAAAATTGTAAGAACTATTTACAATGTGAGAAGACGACAAGAAGGCAGGATCATATGTGCCATAAAGTAAAGAAAACGTCCAAGGGGACTCCCCGGTGTATAGTGAGGTTCTTCTTAAGGAAGTCCTCCCCGGACAAACAGCCAGATTTGTCCAGTGCTCCTAGGATTCAAAATACAGAACATCATTCCCACAGGGGGAGATCCTGGACTGGATGGACTCAAGGAAAGACAAATAGCAGGTAATGTCTAATTTTGCCTTCCTTATCGTCCCTCCAGTCCACTCCAGTACGTGTGGGATGTACCAGAGCAGTTAGAAAATTTGGGAGGGACCCACAAGTCTGGCCTGGAGTACCAAAGCCCTAAACGCACATCATTCGAGGCTTGCACATCCAGACAGTAATGTCTAAAGGTATGCAAGGACAATCAAGCGGCCGCCCTGCAAAAGCAAGCTGGCAGAACTAGCCTAAACTCCGCCAAGGAAGTCAACTGAGATCTCGCTGAATGTGCCTTCAGATCAGCCGGGAACGGCCTACTCTTTAGCAAATAGGCAGAGGCGATTGCCTCCTTGACCCACTGGCCAATAGAAGTCTTGGAAGCCGCTTCACCCTTGTGCGGCCCCCCCAAACAAAAGAGATGATCGGACTTACAAAAGGACTCCGTTCTCTTAAGATACCAACGCAAAGTCCTGCACAGGTCCAGACAGTGCAGTTGCCGATCCTCCTTAGTATCCTACAGACCATTAAAAACTGGAAGGGTCATGGCCTGATTGAGATGAAAACACGACACTACCTTCCGTAAAAAGGATGGAACTGGTCTTATCACCACTTTTTTTGTTATAAAAGACTAGAAAGGGCTCCCTACAAGATAAAACCTGAAGTTCTAAAATTTGACACGCCAAACAGATTGGCTCGAAGAAAACTGCCTTCCAGGTAAGATCCTTCAAGGAAGCTTTTGAGGGAGGCTCAAAAGGTGACTGTGGAAGAGCCGTTAGCACCATGTTGAGGTTCCATGAATTAACAATGGCCTGCAGGAGTGGCCGCAGCTGCTATACTGCTCTGAGAAACTGGAACACGTCAGGGTGAGCCGCCAGGGAGAAAGCATAGTTATTCAACTATAACAGGTCTTCTCCGGTGACAACAGGAATCACTCCTCACATATGGGGTGACATCGGAACAGACGGAGCCCACTCAGATCCACTCTCCAGCTTTCAAAGAATGGAGGAGGGAGGGTGGTGAGGACTGATTCCTGCTGTCATCGGAGAACACCTGTTACAGGTAAGTAACTATGCTTTCTCCGGGAACAAGCAGGAAATCAATCCTCACATATGGGGCTCCCAAGCTACTGAAAAACCTATAAAAGTCACGGGAGACCCAAAAAGCTGACTGTAAAGGGCAGCAGGGGGTGCTGGTTGTCTGACACTGCGGCAGCAGCATCGGAGATGCAATCCCCTCTCCAGTAGCCTGGCCACCATGGGGTGGAGGGAAGGAGTTGCTCTATTCCCCGAAGAGGTGACAGAGTACTGCCTGGCCAAAGGCGCTATCACTCTAGGAGGTCTCTTCCAAGCAGTAGTGTGCTGCAAAAGTGTGCACAGAAGACCAGGTGGTGGCCTGGCAGATGTCCAGTAAAGGCACAGAGTGCAACCTGGCCACTGAGGCCACCATGACACAGTCACATGACGTTCCAGATAAAGCCCCGCCTGTTGATAGGCAAAAGAAATGCAGTCAGCCACCCACAGTGAGAGGGTGCACTTAAGAGACCACTACCCCAAGTCGACTGGGATTAAAAGAGGCAGAGCTGCACTGAGTGGCGGTGAGGCTGCTTTCTCTGGATGTAAAATGACAAGGCATGCTTGCAATCCAGTGTGTGTAGGGAGGCCTTCGCTCTGGAGGAATGAGGCCTGGGAAAGAAGGTGGACAGCATAACCTCTTGATTCAGGTGGAAGGCTGAGACGACCTTAGGCAAGAATTTAGGGTGAGTCCGAAAGACAGTCTGGTTCCTGTGGAACATGGTGTAGGACACATGCAGTTTGCTCACACGCTTGGCCGAAGTGAGTGCCACCAGGAACATCACTTTCCAAGAAAGGTACTCATGGTGGCAGATAGCCAGGGATTCAAAGGGTGGAGCCATGAGCTTCCCCAAGACTACATTGAGGTCCCATGCAACGGATGGATCAGGGGCTGGGAGAGAAGGTGGCCTTGTATGAACCGGCCCACCAAGGGGTGCAACGACATGGCCTGGCCATCCACCACGTGGTAGTGAGCCGAGATGGCACAGAGGTGCACTATGACTGTTGGACTTGAAGCCAGTCCCTGGCCGATGCAGGTGGGAATGTTTACAGGAAGCCCCTGGACCAGAGAAGGAGGAAGGCATCCACCGCCTCCTGTTCACAGACTGGCCTCCACGAGCAGAAGTGTGGCAGCTGCACATTCTCCAGGCTGGCAAAGTGGTCTATTTCCGAGGTCCCCTAGCATCGGAAGACCTCTCCCAGTGTTTATTTGCTACTCGTGGGGCTGAAGGACCCAGCTCAGGCGGTCGGCCAGTACACTGTCCTGGCCCAGCAAGTACAATGCTCCGAGGAAGATGTTCATCTCCACTGCAAAGTTCCAGAGGTGCACCACCTTCCAACAGACATGGTATGAGCACATGCCTCCCTGCTTGTTGATGTACATTGCCACCTGGTTGTCCATCTGGATCTGGAGCACCTGCCCTGCCAGATGGTCCTGGAAGACCCGCAGGGTGTGATAGACTGCTCTGAGTTCCAGTAGGTTGATCTGCAAGGCACTCTCCTCTAGTGACCAAGGTCATTGTGACTGCAAGTGACCACAGTGGGCCCCCCAGCCAAGCTTGGATGCATTTGTTGTAAGGATGCATTGGATTAGGGGAGCCTGGAAGGGCAGACCGGCTCTGAGGTTGAGGGGGCCCTGCCAGGGGCAGCATGATATGGATGTGGTCCTCCAAACAGCATGAAGCCTGTGTCCACTGGGTGCTGAGCATCCACTGAACCTGCCGCATGCGGAGGCGGGCAAAGTGGGTGACGTGGAGGGTAGACGCCTTGTGCCCCATGAGGCAGAGCATCTGCCTTTCACCACTGAGCCACCCTGCACTACCTGCACTAGGGTGGACAGGCATTGCGCACGGTCCAGTGGCAGGAAGGCCCTCGACTGAATGGAATCCAACAGGGCGCCGATGAATTCCAAGAGCTAAGTGGGCAGGATGTAAGACTTTGGGAAGTTGACCACAAACCCCAGGTGCTGGAGCAGCCCTACGGTGCGATGTGCGACATTGCGCACCTCCTCTGGCCAGCTGGCCCGTATGAGCCAGTCATCCAGGTAGGGGAAGATGAAACCCCCCCAGGATCCTGAGGCGTATGGCCACGATTGCCAGGGAAGCATCCTGTATTGATAGTGTCGTCCGCTAACAATGAATCAGAGGTACTGATTGTGCCTTGGATGTTTCAGGATGTAGGTGTAGACATCTTCGAGATCCAAAGAGCATAACCAATCTCTTTGCAGGAGATAAGGCAGCAGGGTTCCAAGGGATACCATTTTGAACTTTTCCTTGACCGGGAAGCCATTGAGATCCCGCAGATCCAAAATAGGCCAGAATCTCACTGTTTTCTTGGGGACAAGGAGTAGAACCCCTGGCCCTGGAGAGGCTGGGGAACATGCTCCACCACTTGATCCTCGAGCAGGAGCTCCCTGTTCAAGGGGTCCATGGGTAATTCCCCTGGGAAGGAGGCAGTTGGCAAAAGTGGAGGAGATACCCCTCCTTGATCATCTGCAGCACCCAGGAAATAGCAGTGATGTCTGGCCAGAGATGCACAAAGTGGACCAGCCTTCCTCTTGTGAACTCTGGGCCTGTTGCCTCTTGGGGGAGGGAAACTATGCCCAAGGAGTCAAAAGCTCCTCCCAGGTTGCGGATGGGGTGCTGTTTGGGTTTTGCGGGTCTTTGGCTTACGGGGGCCATGCCACTGGCTCTTGGCCTGCTGCCCCTGAGGGGGAGCGTGATTGGCCTGAAACTTGGGGTAGTTCCCATAAGTCTTCTTGGTCTTCAGGTGAAAGAACGTTTTCCCTAAAATCTTCCTGCGGGAAGGTTCAGACACCTTCTTGGACTGGTTCCAGTCATGAAATCCTTCTCCAGCTCATCAGTCTTCTCCATCATGGGCTTGCCTAAGGGATTCTCTCCCTGGCAAGGGACGTCGGCCAACTTGTCCTGAACCCACTGCTCCAAGTTGGAGGACTGTAGCTAGGCAAAGCGGCAGGCACTAATGCCCACTGCAGCTACCCTAGCCACCGACTCTAAGCCGAAGGCTGCCCGAGTTTGAAACCTGGAGCACTCCTTGACTGATGACACTAGGGTCCTGAAGTGTTCAAGCAGTTCACCTAATAACCCAGCAATCTTTTTCACCAGATCTCTCAGGTACATGCCCATATACAGCTGGTATGCCTGAATCCATCTGTGAGCATGGAGCCCTGGAAACACTTCCTGCCAAAAGCATCCATGATGCGGACCTCCCTGCCAGGGGGCATCAAGGAATGTGTCTTCTGGCTTTTAATGTGACGAATGGCCAACTCCACTACCATGGAGTTGTCTCTTCTGGAAGCTGGGGCTCAGCCGACTTGATACTGTGATTCGAGTCGACGGTTCACAATCAGCACCATCACTGGGGTTTCCCACATCCTGAACTGCAGCAGCTTCAGGATTGGGGGCTCGAGCACCGTCAGTGCCTCCTGAGGAGCAGTATCATACCCTGCAGTTGTCGGACCGACTCGATGTCAACGACTCCCAGCGTCGCAGCTCCTGCGCTGCTGCACCTGATACCACATCTGGTCTGGAGACACTTGCTAACAAAGTTGTCACCACTCAAGCCAACCTCTCAAGGATGGGTAATCCTCTGGGGAGGTCCTCGACGTGGACAGCCCTGTGACTGGCATCAATGACCCAAAGGTACTGTGAGTCAGGCCCCACTGTGCCTCGAGGAACGCAGCAAAGCTGTGTTCCAGGGCTGCCATCCTGGCCTCGATACCAGATGGCTCTTCAGCGGCTTGCGCTGGCCTAGAGGATGTTGAGGCTGGTGTCGGGTCCCTAGTAGGGGAATCTCTGATGGTGATCGTGTCGGGGGACCCGAATCGATCCCCCGACTATATGGAAGACTCCTCCTGCTGGGGCTGCTTAGAGGGGTGCTCCCAGCCATCGTCACCAGCGTCAGGTTGAGGACTCTGCGTACTGGACAACGGAGGTCTTACCCATTGGGCCGGGGTCAGACCTAGACTTTGAAGATGCTCATGATTCACGGGGAAGGTCATCAGAGGACGATTCTGATGCCCAATAACCTCAGGGCTCCAACCGAGCCAGGCGCATGATGACGAGTCACCCGACGGGATGCAGGCATCAAAGGCAGGGGATTCTGCCTCTGATGCCCATCCTGAGGCAAACTTACAAAACAGCTCCCCCCTGCCGCCTTTCATGTTCCTTCCAAGTCTTAGCCGACATCAAAAGGCAAAGCGAGCAGGAAGATACGCTGTGGTTCACCCCAAGGCACTTAATGTAAGTACTGTGGCAGTCCATAAGGAACACAGTGCGGTTGCACTTGCCACAGTACTTAAATCCACTGGTCGAAGACACAGTGGGAAAAATGGCCCCAATCCCGGTGAAAAACAGAAGAAAATTTATGAAGGATGGTGGAAAAAAATCAACTTTATGCGGTGTACACATACAGCACGTCTATGGGTTCCACGGAAAAAAGAAGACTGAGGTAAGATGGCACATTTGGGCAGGAAGGTGACCGCGCAGTGTAACTTCCAAGGGCTTTCTTTGAAAGCTGGGGAATGAATCTGCGCGGAATCTGTCGGCGCTGACGTCACCCATATACGAGGGATTACTTCCTGCTTGTTCCCAGAGAACCCCTGTATGTGCCCCCAGTAACATGAAAGAGTCACCACCTGGACTCTGAGGGAATTTAAGGCCAACCGTTTGTCCAGTCCAGCCTGCAAGAAGGCCAGAGCATCCAGAAGCGAGGATGAAAAAGCCCAGAGCCCGTTACCCCTATATCAGCTCTCACTCTCCACACTGACACAGGCCAAGGACGTTGAAGGCTTACAGGCTTTCAAAAGTGTGTCTACCACTGCTCCCGAATAGCCCTTCCACTTCAGCTGTGCCCTTTCAAGAGCCAGGCCATAAGCAAGAATCAATCCACTTGAGGCATCAGGTTTGGCCATTGCGAGAGCAGATTGATTCTATTCAGGAAACACCAGGGACTGGGTATCAAAAGCTTGCGGTGTTCGGCATACCATGGCCTTTGGGGCCAGTCCAGAGCAATAAGAACCATCTTCTCGGGATGGCCCTCTATGTGTTGAAGGAGACACTTTATTAGGGGCCACAGAGGAAAAACATACAGGAGTCCTTCCGTCAGCCACCTCTGCACCAGAGCATCGAAGCCCTCTGACATGGGTTCCTGACATCTGCTGAAGGATCTGTTCATCTTGGCATTGAAGGCGGAGGCCATGAGATCCATGACTGGCACACCCCACCGGCAGGTGATCTTGTGACCAGCATCTTTGAAAGCGGGTGTAGCTGTGGGGACCAACGAGAGAGCAGAGTCTGCTGAAGAGAACACATGTGAGCCCATGCCCATGGCATCAGCTCCAAGGTTGCTGCCATGGAGCCTACGATCTGTAGATATAACCATGCTGAAAGCATCATCATGCCAAGGAAAGACTGCATCTGAGTTTGAATCTTCTCTGCCCACTCTTCTGGGAGGAAAACAAGTGCCGCCTTGGTGTCGAAGTGGGCTCGCAGATAGACTAGATCCTGCATCGGTTCGAGCTTGTTCTTTGCCAAATTGACCACCCAGCCTTGGTGTCGAAGCGGGCTCGCAGATAGACTAGATCCTGCATCGGATTGAGCTTGCTCTTTGCCAAATAGACCACCCAGAGGGTCTTCTGAGTGGAGAGACTGAGGTGAGTTCTGGTTTAACCAAGAATCCTCCTCAATCCCTTTTTTTTTTTTTAAACTGAAAGAACCTCCACAGCAAGAGAGGCCTCCTTCTCTAACCCAGAAGTTTTGGAAACTTGTGCCCCACACATTCTCTTCTCGGTAAAAATGCCTTGTGCAAAGCTAAAATGAACTCCAGGGAAAAACTCTCTTCAGTCTGCCCAGGAACAGTAGTTTGAGCTGTCTCTGGTGCTGAAACTAAACACTTCTGCTTTTTTTCTTTTAGCATTTTTTAGCTTGCTGAAGCAAATGGCCACTGAAAAGGAACCAGCTGATGTTTCCCCCAAAACCACAGCAGCCCCAGACTGAGAAGAATTCAAGTCCCCTGATGTTAAAAAACACTTGGGCAAACTTTCCCTGCCTGACAAACTCTGAAAAGCCTTCTGCAAACAAAGGCTCCCAACAGGAGGGAGCCTGTAACATGCAGGAGAAAGTGAGGTTACTTATCTGTAACAGAGATTCTCCTTGGACAGCAGGATGAGTCAGCCACACATGGGTGACGTCATCTGATGGTGCCATGGATGGAATTGCTCTCCAATAGCTCAGAAGAGTCAGAAGACTCTTCTGGGCATGTGCCAGCCCTCCACCAGAATGCCCATCCTTCCTCAGTCCATTCTCCAGCTGTAGACAGATTCACCAGAGAGAGGAGGCGAGAGGATTTGTGTGGTTGACTTTATTTATTTATTTATTTATTTTATTTATTTATTTATTTACATTCTCTTATATACCGCGCTATTCTGCATCAGTGCGGTTTACATTGAACAAACTGAAATTACATTGAACAGGGCATTATAACTTGGAGATAACTATTTTACAGGGAACATGGGCTATGGAGGGTTAAGTGGCTTGCCCAAGACCACAAGGAGCACCTGTGGGACTAGAAACCCCAGTCCTTCCGGCCCAAGGTTGCTGTCCTCTAGTGGGATTTGAACCCCCGACCTTCCGGCCTGAAGTACTTTGCCCCAACCACTAGGCCACTCCTCCACTCCACTTATCCTGCTGTCCACAGAGAAACCCTGTTACAGGTATGGGCAACTACCTAGTTGAAGGGCTATGAAGGAACACATTTTGGTATGATTTTCTCCACCCTTCACAGCCCATGAGGTGCTGCAGTAGGATGAACATTCAGATTAGATCGGGTAACCAACAGAGGTGTCTAAGTAGCACAATTATGCCAGTGCTCATGCAGTCCGACAGGCAGCATGCCGGTACACATCACTGCTCCAAGCCTATGGGAGGATGGACAGGGAGGCTGGAGCATTAATAGTGGTCACTGAGCCCGCAGTAAGGGCTGGACACCAGATTGCATAATTTGGCTCGCCAGGTGACTATGTTCCAGCAGTCAGGGGGAATGCTTTTAAAGGGGCTCCTTCCAGGGGCAAGAAGCTATACTGAGACATGTACTAGGTTTAACCCAGGGATCTGAGTGGAAAGATTTGCTCCTATGTGCTACTGACCCATGGTTCCAGACTGGGAGGGACCATTGGGGTAAACTGCGGTTTGAGGCTCACCAGTAAAATGAAGGACCACGTGGCATTTTGGTGACTATGATGGTCTTCTGGTGCCACGAGTATGCGTCTTGACCCAGTCAGCTAGGACTAAGTGCTTATGGCTTGAAGTTGACGAGTCGCAGTGGTCCTTTTGGTGTGGGTGAAAAAAGTCTGGACCCCAGCTTCACCCTAATGGTAAGCTATCTTTCTATTAGGGAGCACTGCATCTGGATGCTGGGTTTTCTTGTTGTTGGGGGGGGGGGGGGTTGTCTCAGTCGTTCAATGAGGAAACTTTCCCCTTCAGATAAAAGGCATTGAGGGGTGGTCCCCCAATGGCCTTTTCTGCATTGGCTCAGTGTATGCTTGATGGAGGTGGGGCACTGAAGTGTGGGATGGTAGCTGGTAGATGATCAGGTCCATGACAACCCATCTTGTCATCCCTGTAACATGGGATTCGGGTGTGTAAGCGGAATCCTGTGCAAGAGGGCCCTTCTGTGTGTCCTAGACAAGGGTTGTGCCTGCCCCTCTACATAGGTAACCCCCCAGAAGCATAGCAGGCATTGTACCTGCTGCTCTGAGAGCAGCAAGGATATGTTTTACCCATCTTTTTTAGGTAGTAAGATTGGAATTCTCATCCCTAGGTCCATTGGTGTGGGCACTGTGCATGTACAAGAGAACTACCTCGGGTACAGCCTCAGGCTTTGCCTTAAGCCATGGTATGTGGTGGACTTGCATTTTGGGGAAAGATATGACCTTCCATCCTTTGGAATTGTCTAACAGACTGTCTCGGCCCCTATTTGTGATGGAGTGAGGGATGGAAGGTAGTGGACTAATCCTCAAAAGTGCATCCTGTTGATGGACTCAGGGAAAGTGATTCAAGGTAGGTCCATCTGCGGATGCAATGAGGAAGAGAGTAGGAAGAATACAGCCATCCAATTGACTGGTGAAACCCAGCAACATCCTTGGTAAGGCTGTGGGATCAGCCTGGTCCTTCAGCTGTTGGTAGGCAGGCACCTCGATGTGGTGAAACCCCTGTACCATTTTTGGTAAGGATGTGGGGCCAGCCTGGTGTAGGACAGGCCTATCGATGTCCTGATACCAGCTGTATATTCCCCTCTATGTATGGTCATTTCTTAATATTACCACTACTTATTATTTTTTATGTCTTATTTTTTTTTAGGTGCTGCTATATTGGCGTAGGCTGCTCCAGAGGTACAGTGGGAGAGCCAGTAGAAGTTGGAAATTCTGATCCCAGAGGTCAGGAGTGTTACTACAGTATGATGGTAAATAGATCAACCATGATGACCAAGGTCTGGGCTAGAACTAGTGACCTTTGCATGAGTAAGCACTCACTTTTGTGCCATATCCATCTGTACCTTGCCTGGAAGAGAGCCCCTGCAGATTTGTGGCTCAGCTATGGGTTTGTTCAGCAGCCCTGAGAAAGGGCCTCTCTTTTTCTGGGGGGAGGGGGGTTGCAGTGGTGTGAACCATGTTTGCCGCGATCCTTCCACTTGTACACCGACAGAGAGATCCTGGGCCATGTTCAGGAGGACTGCCATTGTGCTGCGCTGCCGGGAAGGGACAGAGTACCCTGCCATGTGATTTAACATGCCAGTTAGGGAAGAAATCATTTCCTCTGTCCGTGATCCAGAGTAGATAGGTTCGACTCAACACCTCCCTGAGGTGGGGGAGTAGGGGAGAATCTGGCAGAAACCTTGGGTTACCAGGGTTTCTTATTGCAAGACTTGAGATAAAGGGCCAGCTCCAAGAGAATTCTTGTAACAAAACTCGCAGGCAGAATGGCCTCAAACTCCCGGGGTATGCTGTACTGTTACTGGGCCCTGAGCCCAGTGTCTGTGCCATCACGCAAGGCCTGCTGCCCTTCTGTAGGGTTCTGAAAGGCTCCAGTGAAAGCAAGGTGACTGGATGGGGGCCCGTGCCTGGAATGGTGGCCCAGGATGCTTCATCTTGTCAGCAACCAGCATCTCTGTTGCAGTTCAGTGAGGTTTGAACTCTGGCCTTGGCTGGTTTTGGGCTGATGCCTTAACCACTAGGCTACTTCTCCACTTCAACCCAGCCTGCCACATTGCCACTTCCTCCAGCTGCCTCCTCCCTTCTTCCCAAGGGAATTACCCATGGACCCCTTGCACAGGGAGCTCCTGCAAAGGGAGCTCGGGGTCTTGATCGAGGATCAGGTGGTGGAGCCCATTCTCCAGCCTCTACAGGGCTGGGGGTTCTATTCCTGCTACTTCCTTATGCCCTAGAAAACAAGGGGCTTCAGGCCCATCCTGGATCTGCTGGAGCTCAACCACTTCATGGTCAAGGAAAAGTTCAAAATGGTATCCCTTGGAACCCTGCTGTCTTATCTCCTACAGGGAGATTGGCTATGCTCCTTGGATCTGAAAGATGCCTACACCCACATCCTGAAACATCCAAGGCACTGTCAGTACCTCTGGTTCTGTGGTCGGTGGCCGTCACTACTAGTACAGGATACTCCCCTTTGGTCTAGCCTTGGCACCTCGGGTGTTCACCAAGTGTCTGGTGGTCATGGCCATGCGCCTCAGGCTCCTCGGGGTTTTTGTCTCCCCCTACCTGAACGACAGGCTGAACATCACCGCAGATGCCTGGATGCTGTAGGTTGTCGGACCTCACCTTTGGCTTCAAAAGTAGCATACAATGCATGGGGAAGGTAGTGGAGGACAATTCCAAAGCTCCGTGACTTCAAAGCTCTGACCGAGCCCAGGTACGCAATGAGTTGCTGGATGCTGGCATAGAAGGCAGGGATTCCACCCCGATGCCAACCACAAGGCACTTTCCAAACATCTCCCCCTGCCACCTTTCATGTTCCTTCCAGATCTTAGCCAACATCTTAAGGCCCAGCGGGCAGGAAGATATGTCGTAGTCTGCTCTAAGGCACTTATGGCAGGTACTGTGGCAGTCCATAAGAGAAACAGTGCGGTTGCACTTGCCACACTGCTTATATTCGGTGGTCGAAGACATAGAGGGAAAGACAGCCCCCGCAAGATCAAATTCCGATGTCTTGACCAACTAGGCCTCAAGCAAAATACCCACGTGCCAAAAATATGAAGAAAAATATAATATCTAAGCAAAAAGCACAAAGTTGAGGCTGTGGATCAGGCGCTGGAAAGGTGATCAAACCGATCCAGAAAAAAACACTGAAGAGAATACTGAAGAAACTGTGGAAAAATCAATTTTAATCCAGGGTGGGTGGGCACAGCACGTCTGCAGGGCTCCACGGAAAAAAGAAGACTGAGGTAAGATGGCACCCCTTGGGAGGGAAGGTGAACGCACATGCGCAGTGTAACTACCAAAGGCTTTCTTTGTAAGCCGGCACTGTCACCCATATGCGAGGACTGACTTCCTGCTTGTTCCCGAAGTATATATCTGCCCTCGGCTGTCTCTTTTCAAAGTTGAAGAGCCCTAACGTGTTAAGCCTTTCCTCACAGGAGTATCCCTTCCATCCCCTTCACCATTTTGGTGGCTCTTCTCTGCATCTTTTTTAATTCTGCTATATCCTTTTCAAGAAATGGTGACCAAAATTGTACATCATATTCAGAGAACCCCAGAGCAGACATAGGAAGGATGGAGAGGAATGACTAACCTTTGGTTGAAAAAGGCTCATAAAAGACCAATATAGTGAAGTAGTAGTCTAGTAGTTAAAGCAGTGAGCTAAGGGGAGAAAGCGTACTCACATCTAACTGGTGTTCTTCGGGGATGCAGGAATCAGTCCTCACATATGGGTGATGTTGGCACAGACAGAGCCTGCGCAGTAAGCTCCCCTAGCTTTCACAGAAAGCCTTTGGGAGATGTACCATGTATGCATGGTCCCCTTCCCACTCATGGGTGTCATCTTGCCTCAGTATAATATTATAGCACAAGACGACAAAAAGAGAACAACTCCATGGGGAGGAAGGAGGGTTGTGAGTACTGATACCTGCTGTCCCCGTAGAACACCTGTTACAGGTGAGTAACTATGCTTTCTCTGGGAACAAGCAGGAAGTCAATCCTCACATATGGGACTCCCTAGCTACAGGCTACCAAAAAAACCTGTACAAAGCTCATGGGTGACCATAAAAAAGGGGAACCATGAGCAGCAGCAATGAATTGAGAGATAACAGACTGCTGAGCAGCCGAGGTACCCAGTAAGAAGCCAACATTCCGGTAGCCTGAACACAACAAAGGGCTGGAGGGCAGGAGTTGCCTATACCCCAAACAAATGACAGAGTACTGTTTGGCCAAAGGAGCTGTCCCAACAGGACTGTCTCCACACAGTAGTGAGCTGAGAAAGTGTGGGCTGAGGACCAGGTGATGGCCCAGCAGATTTCCAACAAGGGAATGGAGCGCAAGTTCACTACAGAGGATGCAGTGGCTTGGATGCTGTGCACCATAACACAGAGTTCCAGCAAGAGACCAGCCTGCTCATACCAAGAGGCGATGCAGTAAGCGACCCAGTTGGACAGGGTCTGCTTAGAGACCGCAGCTCTCAACCAAATCGGATCATAGGAAACAGAGCTGAGAAGTTTGACGATGCTTCTGGGTGCAACTGTGATAAAGCTTAGTTACTCACCTGTAACAGGTGATCTCCGGGAACAGCAGGAATTAGTCTTCACACAGGGGTGACGTCGCTACTGAAGGAGCCTGCACAGGAACGCTCACCAGCATCCAATAAGAAAAAAATCCTAGGGGAGGAGGGTGGGTTGTAAAGACTAAATCTCTGCTGTTCCCAGAGATCATCTGTTACAGTTGAGTAACTATGCTATCTCCAGGAACAAGCAGGAATGTAGTCTTCACATATGGGACTCCCTAGCTCCCAGATGTCAGAGAAATGACCTCAGAACCAATAAAGGTTTGCCTAAAGGTAGGCTTCATTGATGTCTGGTATCGTTAATGTCCGGGACAGAGGGTAGGAGCTGCTCTCAAGTCTGAAAGAGGTGCTGGAGAACAGCTTGATCAAACATGGCATCCTGGCGGGAGTCCTTGTCTAGACAGTAACGAGCAGCAAGGGTATGGACAGAAGACCAAGTTGCTGCTTTGCAGATTTCGTCAATGGCCACAGAGCGTAGATTCGCCACTGAGGTAGCCATGGCACGAACATTATGAGCAGTGATGTGACCTTCTAGTGAGAGTCCTGCTTTATCATAAGTAAATGAGATGCCATCTGTTATCCATTAGGAGAGCGTACGTTTAGATACTGGGAGACCCAGGTGATTAGTATCAAAGGAAATGAACAACTGCGAGGCTTTACAATGATCTTGAGTCCTCTGGAGATCAAAAGCCAAGGCATGCTTGCAGTCAAGAGTATGCAGGGTTGACTCCGCTCTAGACGCATGTGGTCTAGGAAAGAATACAGGAAGGTAAACTGACTGATTCAAATGGAAGGGAGACATCATCTTTGGCATGAAATACGGGTGAGTCCTAAGGACGACCTTGTCATGGTAGAACTGGGTATAGGGTGGGTCAGCCACCAAAGCCTGATGCTCACTGATGTAACTAGCTGAAGTGAGGGCAATAAGGAAGATGATCTTCCATGAAAGAAACTTTAGTCGAGTCGTACCCAAGGGGTCAAAGGGCGACTTGAGAAGCTGCGCTAGAACAACATTGAGATCCCAAGCCACCAGGGGTGGTCTGATGGGAGGCTTAGTCAGCAAAAGACCTCTCATAAATATACACTACAAGCGGTTGTGAGGAGATGGGCTGTCCATCCAAGGGATGATGAAAAGCGGCAATCGCACTAAGGTGAATGCTCACTGAGCTGGTCTTGAGACCAGCTGAGGAGAGGTGGAAGAGATATTGAAGGAGTGCCTCCACGGAAGCAGAGAAAGGATTGCGATCCTTCTGGGAGTACCAGGTAGAGAATCTACGCCACTTGAAAGCATATGAATGTCTGGCAGATGACTTCCTGGAAGCTAACAGGATCTCCTTCAACTCTTGCATAAGGTTAAGGTCAGCTAATGTTATGCTTTCAGCAGCCAAGCTGTGAGATGGAGAGACTGTAGATTGGGATGGAGCAGTGTCCCTTCATCCTGGGAGAGGAGATTGGGTACAGATCCCAGTCAGAGGCTGAATCTGAATCATTTGCAGCAGCAGAGGGAACCACGGTTGACGTGGCCAGTGCAAGACTATGAGAATCATGTAGCCCTGTGTCTGCTTGAACCTTAAAGAGCATCTTGGGAATGAAGGGAATGGGAAGGAAAGCATAAAGGAGAATGCGACCCCAGTGGAGGTAAAAAGCATCCACCTGCTGGTTGCTGGACATGGGAGTCCTGATGCAGAAGCGGGGAAGCTTGGCATTCGGTGGAGAGGCAAACAGATCTATGTCTGGAGTTCCCCAGGTCTGAAATATGTAGGATGTTGTGTCCAGATGGAGAGACCATTTGTGAGGAAGAAGGATCCGACTCAATTTGTCTGCCAAGACATTGAGCTCCCCTGGGAGATATACTATATTTGATGAGCAATGTCAAAGGACCACAGATGAAGAGTCTCCTCGCAGAGCCAAGAGCCTGTTCCACCCTGCTTGTTCATACAGAACATGGCCACTTGATTGTCTTGACCAGGACCCTTTGGGATCTCAGGTGATCCTGAAACACTCTGAGGGCGTGGAGATAGCACAAAGCTCCAATAGATCAATCTGGAGTTGTGACTCTTGCATTGTCCAGAGGCCCTGTGTGGAAAGTGTGCCCAAGTGAGCCCCCCACCCCAGTTTGGAGGCATCCGTCAGGGTGCATTGATGTGGAGGCATCTGAAAAGGAGACCCAATGAGATTTCCTGGGGAACACCACCATTGGAGGGATGTGGTGAGAGGGGCAATGATGGATCCTGAGACGGCCGGAGGCTTGCTTCCATTGGGAGGCAAGAGTTCACTGTGCTGTGCACATATTTAGACAGGCATATGGTACCACATGCACTGTTGAGGCCATATGCCCTAGAAGCTGCAGCATTTCCCAGGCAGTCAAGATGGTCTCTGAGTTGCACTTTGGATGCTAGCTCTATGAGATGAGTACAACGGGGTTGGAGCAGAAATGCCCTTGATCGTTGTGTGTCTAGGACAGCTTCAATTAATTCTAGTCCGAGTTGGAGCTAGGTGGGATTTTGGAAGATTTATGACAAATCCCAAGTGTTGCAGTACCTGCATGGTACGAAGTAAAGAAAGCTGAACCTCTTGGGTCTTTATGAGCCAGTCGTCCAAGTAAGGGAAGACAAATATCCCGAGACACCTTACGAAGGCAGCTATGACTGCTATGCACTTTGTAAAGACCCCTGGGGCTGAGGCGAGTCCAAACAGCAGGACTCTGTATTGATAATTTTTGCCTTGAAAAATGAAGCGTAGATATTTCCTGTGTTCTGGATGAATGAGGATATGTTTATATGCTTCTTTCAGATCTAGAAAACAGAGCCAGGCCTGATTCTGGATGTAAGGAAAAAGGGTCCCCAGAGAGAGCATCTTGAATTTTTCACGGACCAGAAACTTGTTGAGGTTTTCGAGGTCCAGGATGGACCTGTACACTCCACTCTTCTTTGGTATGAGAAAGTACAGCAAGTAAAAACCCCTTGCCTGCTGAGGTATGGGGACCTCTTCTATGGCACCCTGTGATAGAAGAGAAGATACCTCCTGTTGTAGAAGAGCAGTGAGTGGGGGCTGCGTATGATATTCCCCTACTAGAGTGGAAAAAGGCAGAATTTGTAGATGAAGTCTGTACCCCTCCCTCACTATGGTTAATGTCCACTGCTCTGAAGTGAAGAGATGCCACCTGAGGGGATAATGACAGAGTCTGCCTGCTATGTGGAGGGGGTGGGGGTGCTTCAGAGGCAGGGTGGCTATGTTCTCTAGAAAAAAAAAAAAACAGGTGCGGACTGTGGCTGCGAAGCTGGTTGAATCTTAGGTACCTGTAGCTTCTTCTGTTGTTTGGGAGACTGTTGCCTCTTTTGAGGACCCTGAGCCTGGTACTGAGAAGCAGGAGGATAAGAGTAGAACTTATTTTTCTTATTAAAGAAGGCCTTCTTTGCAGCTGTCTTTTTCCTAGCAGGGTTGGCTGTAGTTCTAGACAGTCTATTTAGAGTGGTATTCTCTGACTCCAACTGAGAAGCCTTATCCTGCTAATCTTTGCCAAAAAGGTTCTCGCCTGTGCAGAGTATGTTGCCCAGTTGATCTTGAACCCACTATTCAAGATCTGAGGCATGTAGCCATGCAATTCTGCATGCACCAATGCAGATTTCTGTGGCTCTGCTTGTGCACTCAAATGCATTGAAAGTTGCTCTACTGCCAAACTTCGAGACATTCTGGACATGCTTGACTGTTATCATCTGGAAGAAGAGGGAACATGGCCTCAAAATCCCTAGTAACTTCATTGAGGAACATACCCATAAAGAGAATGTAGGAGTTTATCCTGGCTGAAAGCATGGAAGCCTGGAAACATCAATGCCCATTTCTCGATTCTCTACCTGGAGGGTTAGAAGAATGTTTTTTAGAATTCTTAATTCGAGGCATCGCCGATTCCACCACCTTTGAATGGTAGGGAAATTGTGTCTTTTGGAAGTCAAGGCATTCCGGTACTTGGTACATAGTATCTAGACGTCGAGTATGGGGTGAGATGATTAGGGAGTCTCCCACATCCTGAGCATGAGATCATGGAGAATGCGGTGCACCGGAAGGATGGCCGCTCCTTAGGAGCTGTTGGGTATTGGAGGATATCCACTTTCTCTGTCCTGGGCTCTCTTTCTCGGATGTTACTATAATGGAGAGACCCCTAGCTAGGTCTTGAAAAAAACTCCTAAAAAGACATGTCCTCGGGAGGGGACATGTGCCATTCCGGTGGAGGAGAGGGCTCTGAAGGCAGGCCTTGCAGTCCTCAGGAATCGAGTGACTCCTCGTCGGAAGCATCGGACTCAAAGGCGTTTTTTAGAGAACGGATAGACCTGCTTTGAAAGAATAGAAGAGACTATGCTTTAAGAAAGAGCCGTACAACATTTTCAGTCAATTTTGGTTAAACACTTGGCTGATTTGAGAATAATCCCCTGAAGAACCTCATATCTGTGAGAGAAACGCAGTTACGACGTTGTATGTGAGGCGTCGGGAAGGAGAGAAAATTATCTCCGCTATCACAGTTTTTTCATCATCAGAAGTTAATTTTTCATCATCAGAAGTTAAGTGTGTAATACGATAAAGATATACGCTGGGAAGGAGAGAAAATTATCTCCGCTATCACAGTTTTTTCATCATCAGACGTTAAGTGTGTAATACGATAAAGATATACGCTATCAGTTTTGAATGAAGCACAATAGAGAGAGGGAGGTTGTGTTGCAAAAAGAAGAGCCGGAAATTGGGTCATTGATGCAAACAGGCGCCGCCGGATACTATGTTTATGAGTATCTTTAATAAGGCAGCCTACTAGTCTGAGACCATTTCCGTGCGAAGAGAAAAACCTTTAGCCCTCCAATTTTAGGGTAGTGTTTATATTGGAGTAATATTTCTACGTGAGTGAAGTCTCTGGGAAGCAAATGGTCGCAGCATACAGTAGGCGCGAAAACCAGCACTTTAAAATGGCCGCCGCGAAGCTGGGAAGATGCAGGCCAGTAGGCTGGAGCAGATGCACTGAAAACGTTGTCGAGAAGCCAGATAGCATAGTTACTCACCTGTAACTGGTGTTCTCTGGGAACAGCAGGAATCAGTCCTCACATATGGGTGATGGTGCAGATGGGGCCCACGCAGAGCACTTCTCCAGCTTTCAAAGAAAGCCTTTGGGATATGTTACCATGCATGCGTGGTCCCCTTCCCGCCCAAGGGTGCCATCTTGCTCAGATGACACAGCTAAGATGGCAGTCAAACAAAAAACAAAAAGACGGCAACTCCAAAGAGAGGAGGGAATATTGTGAGGACTGATTCCTGCTGTTCCCGGAGAACACCTGCTACAGGTGAGTAGATATGCTTTCTCCAGGAACAAGCAGGAAGTCAGTCCTCACATATGGGACTCCCTAGCTCCAGGCTGCCAAGGACCGAACCACGACAGTACCAACGGCGACTGGTCGGGTGGCCGAGAGTTGCAGAAGGTGAGCCCCCGCTGAAATACGCTGCAAGACCATAGCATCCAGCAACACTATCACTCCGGTAGTATGAACACAGAGTCGGAGGGCAGGAGTTGCTTACACTCCAAAAATATTACACAGCACTGCCTGATCAAAGATGCTGTCCCTGCAGGATTCGCTTTCCAGACAGTAGTGTGCTGCAAACGTGTGAATAGATGACCAAGAGGCAGCTCTACAAATTACTGTCACCAGCACAGAAAGGAGGTGGACCACCGAGGTGAACAACGCCCTCACACGATACGCAGTGATACAGTGCTCCAGGGAAAGGCCTGCCTGCTCATAAGTGAGGGCGATGAAATCCGCCACCCAAGAGGATAGGGTAACGCTTGATCACAGGGAGCACCAGCCTGCTGGGGCATAGGACACAAAAGCTGGGGTGCTTTGCGATGGCCCTGGGTCCGCTGCAGATAGAAGGACTGGGCCTGTTTAGTCTAGTGTGGGGAGTATGAACTTCTCCCTGCCAGCATGAGGCCGCGGGTAGAAGGTGGGGAGTACCACCTCCTGTTTGAGATGAAATGGGGATAACACCTTCGGGAGGAACTTATGGTGAGTGCGGAGCATTGCCCTGTTCTTGAAGAACATGGTGTATGGGAGGTCTGCCATCAGCACTTGAAGCTTGCTGACTCTGTAAGCTGAAGTCAGGGCCACCGAGAAGGCCACCTTCCAAGATAGGTATCTGAAGTGGCAGATGGCCAGGGGCTCGAACGGTGGTCTGGTCAGCTGGGAGAGCACCACGTTGAGGTCCCATTCTGTCTCCGGAGAGCAGACAGGGGGCTTGGAAAGCAGAAGGCCCCGTAGGAACCGGGAGACCAGGGGCTGGTTGGATAAGGGCTTGTCCCCTACTGGGTGGTGGTGAGTGGCTATGGAGATCAGATGCACCTGGACTTAGATTTCAGCCCCGTGTGTGACAGATGCACTAGGGTTCTCCTTCCTATCTACGCACCACAGGGCAAACCTGCACCACTTAAAGGCATAATCCCTCCTCATGGCAGGCTTCCTGGAGGCCAGCAGGATCTCCTCAGCCTCTTGTGGTAGGTTGAGCAGGGCCAAGGCTACCCTCTCAGCAGCCAGGCCATTAGAGTCAGTGACCCCACATTGCAGTGCAGAAGAGAGCCCTCCTGAGTCAGGAGGTCCAGGGCTCGACTCAGGGGTACTGGGAGTGTCGCCGCTAGTGAGAGCAGTAGTGGGAACCAGAGTTGCCTGGGCCACCTGGAGGCAATCAGTATCACTGATGCCCTCTCGTTCTGAATTTTAAACAGAATCTTGGCAACCAGAGGAATCGGTGGGAATGCATACAGCAGTCCCTCAGACCATGAGATCAGGAATGCATATGCCACTACCCTCTGTGGATGCGGCTACCTGGAACAGAAACGATCCAGCTGCGTGTTGTCTGGAGAGGCAAATAGGTCCATCTCAGGCCAGCCCCAAAGGCGAAAGAGCATCTCCGCCACTGCGGGGTCGAGACTCCACTCGTGAGGATGCAGGACTCTGCTGAGTCTATCCACCAGGTAGTTGTCCAGGCCCGGAAGATAAACTGCTCACAGAAGGCATGCCATTGCACACTGCAAAGGAGAGGAGGGCTACAGCCTCCTGGCAGAGGGAGTACAAGCCCATGCTCTCCTGCTTGTTTATATAGAACACTGCGAGACAGGTGGGGGTTTTCCAAGATGGCCACGGCTGCAGTCTGTGCTGTTTGGATGCGTTTTTGAATGGGGAGAAAGCGTAAGGGGAAGACGGGGCCGTTGCCCTCCCAGCCCGTCGGTACCTCTACGCCGAATTTGCCTTTAACTTCGGGTCCTTTGGATCCTTTTCTTGTTTGCACCACTCGGGACTTGGAGCGCACGGGAGGAGCTATACGGCTAGCAGGCTTTTCGGAGTCGGAGTGCCCAACGTCTGCGTCGTTATCATCTGTCTCCCCCGTATTGAGCCCTGCGCCTCCGTTGACTCGCACTCAGCCCTTGCCTTCGGGCTTCCTGGAGCTATCCTCTTCTCCCTCGGACGGGGGGTTGGGGAAGTGCTCGCGAGGGTCAGGTTGGGCTGTTTCTGCGTCGGAAACGGAGCTCTTTGGTGATCCGGGCTCACGAAGATCTACGGAGGCGCTGGGAGAGACGCGGTTGGAGCAGCAGTCTCTCTCTTTGAGTGGTGATCGACCTGCGGTGTTGATGGAGCCGTTTGCACCCCTTCCTTGTTCAGGGGAGGCTTTTTTCTTGCAGAAGCCACAAAACTTTACATTGGAATCCATTTGGAACGCGATAGTTTCTCTTGGTGAGGCTTTACTTCCACAAGTTTCTTCATTGGCTAACAAGGTAGCTACATCTGCAGTTTCGTTGTCTGAATTGGAAGAAAAAGTTTCTACGCTCCAAACGGAGCATACAGCTGTCTCTAGTAAAGTTGTAAGCTTGGAGGAATTTTCGGATGGACACAGGAAAAGTATTATGTCTCTACAGTTAAAGACTGAGCATTTGGAAAATTTGTCTCGGGCGAATAATTTGAGAATTATAAATTTTCCCAGAGTGTCTTCTATCTCCCCTAGAGACATGTTTGTGAAATATCTTGTGGAGACTTTAGGGGTTTCCCCCGAGCTAGTTCCCCCCTTGGTAAAAATTTATTACCTCCCTACTGCTAAGCGGGCTTCGGCTCGGAGAGAGAGATGGGGGAGAGCCAGAATCAGGGAGATGTATTGAATATTACAGATATTATAGAAAATTCTGGTTTAGAGTCACAGGTTTCATCTACACTGCTTATCACTTTTGCCTTGTTGTCTGACAAGGAATGGTTACTTAAATTGTTTTTTCAAAAGCGGAATCTTCTGTTCCGTGGGTTTTCAATACGTATATATCCTGATTTATCAAGAGAAACGCAGAAACGACGTAGAGAGTTTTTGTTGCTCAGGCCAGGGGTACTGCAACTGGGGGGGCTGTTTTTTCTTAAACACCCATGCAAGTGTTTGGTGAAACTCCAAACTTTTTCTTATATTTTCTTTGAGCCCTCCCAGTTGTTGGCTTTCATCAATGCTAAATGTCAGGAGATGCCCTCTGGCTCATAGATTTAGGCTCCTTGTTTAGATTGTATGCTAATTTTCTTCTTGTATTAGGTTTATTACTAATGGAATCCCCCTATTGAGGGCTAGAGAGAATAGGCAATTTTGTTTTATGTAAATGATATTTCTTCTATGGTATCCTGGTTTTATTGGGATTATTTCTGTTTGCCTTTCTATTTCTTCAAGAAGTGGTGTTGTAACCTTTCTTATTATGTTTTGAAAATTGCATAAATAAAAAATTAAAAAAAAAAAATATAGAACACTGCGACCTGGTTGTCCGTCTGGACCAGAACACGTCTGTTCCACAAGAGGGTGCGGAATGCACGTAAAGCGAGGAATACCACCCGGAGTTCCAGGAGATTGATCTGTAGAAGAGACTCCTCCTTGGATCATCAGCCCTGAGTGCAGTGCACTCCGCAGTGAGCTCTCCAGCCCTGGAGAGAGGCATCTGTGGTTAGGGTCCTCTGCAGTGGGGGCACCCAGAAGGGCATTCCTGCCCAGAGGAGGCCCAGATTTTCCCACTATTCGAGGGATCTCACCAGCTGACAGGAGACCCTGACCCTGTCCCAGAGTTAGTCTGTGGCCTGGGTCCATTGAGAATGCAGGCACCACTGGGCTGTCTGCATGTGCAGGTGAGCTAGGAGTGTGACATGGACCATGGAGGCCATGTGTCCCAGCAGGCAGAGGAGAAGGCGAGCCGGCACCGTTCTGCGGTGTTGGACCTCACCTGCCAGCTGTTTGAGGAGTTCTGCCCTATCCTAAGGGAGGAGGGCTGTGGCCCGCACTGTACCCAGCTGAGCACCAATGTACTGGAGAGAGATGTGATTTGGGGTAGTTGATGACTAACCCTAGGTGCTGCAGGAGGAGGATGGTATATTCTGTGCCCTGACTGGCCTCTACAGCTGTGCTGCCTCTGATGAGCCAGTCGTCGAAGTAGGGGAAGACGTACACCCCTTGTAGGCGCAGATGGGCGGCTACCACTGCTAGGCACTTTGTGAAAACTCTTGGCGAGAAGGGCCGGCCAAAGGGAAGTACCCTGTATTGGTAGTGGCCTCCCCCTACCATGAATCTCAGGTATTGTCGGTGAAATAGGTGGACCAGAATGTGAGTGTAGGTATCCTTTAGGTCCAAGGAGCAAAGCCAATCTCCCTGGTGGAGGAAGGGCAGCAGTGTCCCAGAGCATTTTGAACTTCTCCCTCACTAGAAACTTGTTCAGGTCTCAGAGGTCCAGGATGGGCCTGAGACCCCCGATTCTTTTGCGGACAAGAAAGTACCTCGAGTAGAAGCCCTTGCCCCAGAGGCACTGGGAAAAAGGAACTACTGATGTGTCCATTAGTAGACCTGCTACCTCTGAGAGCAAGAGGGCCTGGTGAATGAGAGGTCGCACTGGCTCTCCTGGAAAATATCCCAGAGGTGGCAGCTGGAAGCAGAGGTAGTAACCCTCCTTCACCACTCAGAGCGCCCACTGGTCCGAGGTGAACTTGAGCCACTTGTGGGCGAAGAGTGCCAGGCGGCCCCCTGTGGGCTAGTGAGGGTCTCCCGGGGGGGGGGGGGGGAGGCCCTGCCCTGCCCTGCCCTGCCCTGGGAGTATAAAGCTCCCACCAGGTTGAGCTGGAGCTGGCGTCTGTGGTTTGGGGGCCTTTGGCTTCCTAGGTCTGTGTCCCTGGCCCTTGGGCTGAGATCCCTGCTGCTGCTGGCTTGGGAAAGCTTAGTAGTGGTGACTCTGGTGGCCTTTCTTCCTCAAGAAAGTTGGCCTTTTCCCCGAGGTTTTCTTACGGGGAAGGGTAGAGGTCTTCTTTGAAAGCCTCTGCCTTGTCACCACCTCGGCTTCAATCTCTGCCGCCTTGTCAGCCATAGGTTTCCCAAATAGGTTCTCCCTGGTGGAGGGGACATCCAGCAGCTTTTCCTGGATCCATTGTTCGAGGTCAGAGATCTGCAGCCAGGCCTGGTGCCGAACACTGATGTCTGCAGTTGCTGCCCGGGCTGCAGTCTCGAACCCATCGAAGGCAGCCCAGGACAGGAACTTAGAGCAGTCCTGGCTGGTGGCCACCAAGGTGTGGAATCGTTGCAGGGGTTCCCCAGTGAGCCCTGCTGAGAAGCCCGCGAGCTCCTGAATGAGGCTCTTAAGATACATCTCTATGTAAAGCTCATAGATTTGTATCCTGCAGCCCAGCATGGACCCCTGGAAGCACTTGCACCTCAGGTGTCAAGGGCTCTGGCCCCCTTACCCGGGGGTACAGAAGAATAAGTCTCTGACTCTTGAGCTTCTGCATCAAAGATTCCACCATCATGGAGTTGTGGGGATGTTGGGCCTTCTGGTAGCTTGGACTCCTCTTGACGCGATAGATGGCATCAAGGCGTCAGCTGACCACCAGCACAGAGGCCGGGGTTTCCCACATCCGTAGGAGCAGCTGCTCGAGGATGGGTTGCACCATTACTGACAGAGCCTCCTTTGGCGGGGACTCATACTGGAGGAGCTTCAGTTCTTCAGTGCGTGGGTCCTCCTCAGACTCAGTCAGGACCAAGAGGGTTCGGACCATGTCCCGGATGACGTTGTGGAATGCCATTGTCCTTGGGTGGGGAATGGCACAGGAGTTCCAGGGGAGACGGCTCCGAGGGGATGTCTCAGTGTCGAGAGATCTCGGGGGGGCCTCAATGTCTGTCTCCGTCTGAACCCGAGGGTGTCAAGGAGTCCAAGGTTCTGAGCTACCGCGCCACGAGGCCTGCGTCATGGAACCAAGATCCCCTGACAGGTCTATGGGTCAGACTCCCAGAAACTAGCCGGGGAGGACCAGACACCCGAGGATTGGACCCAGGATCTCGTTCAGTGCCGAGGGCTCACCCAAGACCAATAGCACTCGTAGCCCGGCTCGACGCCCGGGAACGCCATTGCAGTCAGGGGCCCAGTTGTTGGGACAGATGATGCATATGAACCTGAGATCATCGCCTGCTGCATAGCCAGGATGGCAGAGATATTCTGCTCCAGGACTGCCATTCTGGCTTTGATACTAGAAGGGTCCACAGCTTTTGGCGCAGGAACTGAGGGTTTCCTGCCCGGTGCCGTACTCTTGCGAGCATGTCCTCAACTAGGACCATGGCCTTGCAGAGCTTTGCATGGTCACCGTCGGCCAAGGACTCCTTCCTAGAGACCTGGGGGGGGGGGGCACTGCTCTGAGTCGCCCAAGTCCCATCGTGGGACCTTATCACATTTCCCCGGTGGAACCTCGACTGGCTTCGAAGATTTTTTTTCTTTTTCTCGCCAGGGTCCAGCATCTTTCCAGAGGAGAGCTGCCGTGGGACTCCGAATACGCCCAGGCTTCACGGGAGATGCTCAGTTTTAGGCTCAGCGTTGGAGAAGCCGGGGCTGAGCCGGACCACAGGAACAACATCTCCTGCAACTCCGACCTTTTTTTGTTGGTCCGTGGAGTCATGGCCTGACACAGGTCACAGGAGGTACGGTCGTGGTCTGGGCTGAGGAAATGCATGCAGCAGTCATGAGTGTCTGTGACAGATATAATTTTACTGCAACAATCACACTTTTTAAAGCCACCGGGAGACATGGTGGATCACACCCGGACAACCCCCGGGCGAAAAAAGGCGAGAACGCTGGTCGAGGCAAGCCTCGATAAAAAAAGAGATAAGGGAGCAGAGAACAGCACCGGGAACAGTGCCAGCTCAAGGCAGGAAGAGGAACCGGTATGTAAACTGGAAAAACTCAACTGTAGAGGATAATTTTTAAGGAATTTTTCCAGTTAAACAGGACATGCATCCGTTGGGCTCCGTGGAAAAAAGGGAGACTGAGCAAGATGGCACCCTTGGGCGGGAAGGGAACCATGCATGCGTGGTAGCATTCCCAAAGGCTTTCTTTGAAAGCTGGGGAAATGCTCCGCGTGGGATCCATCGGCACCAACATCACCCATATGTGGGGCCTGACTTCCTGCTTGTTACTGGAGAAACCACGTGGCTGAAGCAAGAGTCAGCAATAGAGGAGAAGGGCAGTAAATGGAGGTGGGATCTGAGTCGCGGTGAAAAGGTAGCTGTAAGGTCGGCAGTGACTCACAGGAGCAGTCAGCGGCGGTAGTACAGGAGCGGAACTGTGGCGGTAGAGGGCCTCACAGTATCAGAAGTGGAGGCAGCACTGCGGCTTTCAGAGAGTGTGCCATCAGCGGGAGAGGAGAGAGGAAGAGAAAACCCGTCACTCACAGTTTCACCGATACTGCAAGAGAGCCAATCCGACAAGCTGTCTGAGGGCTGAGCAGTAACTGGCCATGATTCTGTAAGTGGAATCCCAAAACAAAAACAAAACAAAAAAAAATCGCTGAATAGCAGTGGGTTTACTAGGGCAGGCAGCTCAGGCTCCGATGGCAGTGCTTAGCTCTCTCCAGACAGGCTACACAAGCCCTCGTGGCCTGGAGCCTGATCCCCTGTTCAGACAGCAGGCCTTTCTGATCCTCGTGATCAGTGGCTAATGCCCAGAGACTGGCTTCAAGAAAGCACAGTTACTTACCTGTAACAGGTGATCTCTGGGAACAGCAGGAATTAGTCATCACATATGGGTACGTCGGTACCGACGGAGCCCGCGCGGGAAAGCTCCCCAGCTTTTCAGATTAAAAGCTTTTGGGGCCTCCCACTGCACATGCGCGCTGCCTTCCCGCCTTCCTGACCAGCTCTCGTCAGTTCGAGTTTAAAGCTGAGACAATAGAGAGAGAGGACAGGAAGATAGATAGATAGAGATACAACTCCTAGGGGAGGTGGGTGGGTTGTGATGACTAATTCCTGCTGTTCCCAGAGATCACCTGTTACAGGTAAGTAACTGTGCTATCTCCAGGAACAAGCAGGAATAAGTCATCACATATGGGGACTCCCTAGCTAAGATGCCTGGGAGATCCCCCTCCAAGGGTAAACCATCTTCGTATGGATCTCAGGCATCCATCCAGGGAAGGTGGGCAGGAGTTGTTTAAGTATGGAACAGGTGTTTGAGGACAGCCTGACCAAACAAGGCATCCCGGCGGGAGTCCTTGTCCAAGCAGTAATGGGCTGTGAAGGTATGAACCGAGGCCCAAGTGGCTGCTCGACAGATCTGATCTATGGACACAGAGTGAAGATGAGCCATAGAAGTGGCCATGGCTCTCACATTGTGAGCTGTGACATGGCCCTCCAGAGAAATGTTCTTACTCTGGTAAGCAAAAGAAATACACTGAGTGATCCAATTGGAAAGTGTACGCTTGGTGACTGGAAGTCCCAAATGAGAAGGATCAAAAGCCACGAAAAGTTGGGAAGACTTTCGATGTGGTTGAGTCCTGTTGAGGTAAAAGGCAAGAGCTCTTTTACAATCCAGAGTATGAAGGTTCCTCTCTGCACTGGATGCATGAGGAGCCCGGAAAAAGACAGGTAGATATACCTCTTGATTAAGATGAAAAGGCGAGACCACTTTGAGCATAAAGTGGGGATTCGTCCTAAGGACCACCTTATCATGATGAAACCTAGTATAAGGTGGATGAGCCATTAAAGCCTGCAGTTCACTGATGCGGCGAGCCAAAGTGACTGCAATAAGGAAAACAACCTTCCAGGAAAGAAATTTGAAGGAGGTAGAGTCCAAAGGCTCAAAAGGTGGCTTCATAAGCTGACCTAGAACTAGGTTCAAATCCCATGCTACCGGGGGAGGTCGGATGGGAGGTTTAGTTAGGGTCAGGCCTCTCATGAAACGTGCAACAAGAGGATGAGAGGAGACAGGTTGTCCATTTATAGGTTTTAAGGATGCTGCAATAGCACTCAAATGGACCCTTACTGAATTTGTCTTAAGGCCTGCATTTGAAAGATGCAGGAGATAGTCCAAGAGGGAATTCAAAGGAAGTGCTAGAGGGTCGAGACCCTGCTGAGCACACCAAATGGAAAAACGCTTCCATTTGAAGCATAAGAACGCCTCGTGGAAGGTTTCCTAGAGGCATGAAGGATATCTTTCACAGGCTGAGAAAGATTAAAGTCTTGAAGACTTAGGCCTTCAGTAACCAAGCTCTGAGATGTAGGGATTTGGGGTTTGGGTGCCACAAAGTCCCCTTCTCCTGAGACAGGAGGTCTGGCGCAGCTCCCAGGTCCAGGGAGGATCCCTGGGAGAGATGCAGAAGTAGAGGGAACCACACCTGGCGTGGCCAGCAGGGAGCTATGAGGATCATAGTCCCGTGATCCCTCTGGAGCTTGAACAGAGTCTTGGATATTAGAGGAATGGGTGGAAAGGCATAGAGGAATTCCTGACCCCAATGCAGGAGGAAGGCATCGTGGGCCTGAGCTCCCTGACACTGAGTTCTGGAACAGAACCGGGGAAGTTTGGCATTCCACGGACTTGCAAAGAGGTCTATGTCCGGGGTCCCCCATTCCTGAAAGATTCTGCGTATCTGGTCCATATGTAGGGACCATTCGTGTGGAAGCAGAACTCGACTGAGTCTGTCCGCACGAGAGTTTTGAACTCCTGGAAGATACACTGCAAGAAGGTGAATTTGATGCTCTCTGGCGAAGGCCCATAATCTGAGAGCTTCGTTGCAAAGCGACAGAGAGCTTGTCCCTCCTTGTTTGTTTATATAGAACATGGCTACCTGATTGTCTGTCTGAACTAGGACAGTCAGGTTGACAAGGAGGGTATAGAAGACCTTGAGGGCAAGGTAAATTGCTCGCAGTTCCAGGAGGTTGATATGAAGGGTGGTCTCCTGTGGAGACCAAGTGCCCTGAGTGGAGAGGTTCTGAAGATGAGCTCCCCACCCTGTCTGGGAGGCATCTGTTGTGAGGGTTGCTTGGGGCAACAAAGGTTGGAAGGGGGCCCCCAACAACAGATTCTTGGTGGATGTCCACCATTGGAGGGACCAAAACAGACGGCTTGAGGTGAGTATTTGGTCGGAGAGCGCTCCAGATGCTTGAGTCCACTGGGTGGCCAAGGTCCATTGAGCTGCTCTCATATGCAGACGAGCGTAGGGCACCACATGTACCGTGGAGGCCATGTGGCCCAGAAGTCGCAGCATTTCCCGGGCTGTCAAATGACTGCTGGACTGAGCTTGGGAGGCCAAACTCAGCAGGCGTTGGGCCCTGAGCTGAGGCAGGTAGGCCCTCGCAGTGATGGTGTCTAACTGGGCCCCTATGAACTCGAGAGACTGAGTAGGGATTAGTTGAGACTTGGGAAGGTTTACTAGCAGTCCCAGATACTGCAGAAGACGCCTTGTGCGGTCCAGGGAAATTTGGGCCTGGGACTGAGATGAAGCTCGGATGAGCCAGTCGTCCAGGTATGGGAATATGAAAATTCCCAGGCCTCTTAGAAAGGCAGCTACGACTGCCATGCATTTGGTGAACACTCTTGGAGCAGAGGCTAGACCGAAGGGGAGTACTCTGTACTGAAAATGTTGTCCCTGAAACAGAAATCGAAGGTATTTTCTGTGGGATGGGTGGATGAGTATGTGTGTATACTGTCATGCTGCCGCCCCAGAGGCCAAGGTTGGTATGGGCAGGTCAGATGGACATGAGAGTTTTTTATATATTTTTTGAATTTGGTCCTTCTGTAAGAGGTCTTGGTAATGTTCCCAGGACCTACCGGGGGCCAACGTTCAAGAGAACACACTAGCCAGAATGTAGGGAAAATAAGGCTTTATTTCCCTTTAAGCACAATGGTTCAAGTTATGGGAGACTACTTCAACAAACTGAAAGAAACCTTGCTTCAGGCAACAAAAAGAAAATATATTCACACTTGCTTTGTTTAACTGTTGCTTCACAGTGCTAGGCATAAACAAACTTTACAGGCATTCGCTACTGTTCACTATTTTATGTTTCATGCACAGACCTTAGGCTACCTGCCTGACAGTAGCTACAGTCCATCGGGGTTTCAGGTGGGTCTTCGTTGAATTCCACCTGCATGGGCTGAGTATCAGACAGCTGTGAATCAGTGTCAGTAAACTCTTGAGGAGCGTACTGAGGTTTCTCATATAACACATTTACTAGCTTCCAATGTTCAGCATTTAAGTCAGGGCCGCGCCCATGTGAGTGTTTGTTATGGCAGTTACTTCCCCTTGCAGGCTGCCTTATGTTATACCGTCTTTTTACCAAGGGCTTGTGCCCTGTTTCACAAACAGTTTGATAGGGAGGATATACTCCAGTATCTTGTGTTTCCTGTCTTCTTAACTTATATTGCTTATCAGAATAAAAAGGTATTTTACCTTGTTTAGTTGAGTCCCATGGCCTGGTCCTGCTGTAGTTCAGCGTGTCTTGAGCAGTAGGCTTTTCACACTCCAGCTGGCCTTCATGCAGAGTCACCACTCTCTCACATTCACACCTTTTACCATTTGAATAAGGAATATTACCATTTGCAGCAAAGACTTCATCCTTGCTCAGATAATGCTTACTGTGTCTTGCATTTACTGCTGCTGATTCTTCACACCAAACTCTGGGGTTTATTTCTCCCCTTGTGCCTTTCTTTCCAGTACCTCTCAACCAAGGACTCCTGGAACTCTGTGGCCTCGGATTCACTATGCCCTCCTGCCAGGAACTCCTTCCTCTCTGGTGCTCTGGACACTCCTTATGGTGCTCTCCTTCTTGGTTCCTTTCCAGAAGCTCTCTGTGGTGTGACTCTCCGTGGTCTGCTTTTCCTTGATAAGCCTCTTCTTGGTATGCCTCCTTTTGGTAGGCCTTCCTTGGTATGCCTCCCCTTGGTCTCTCTCTCCCTGGTCTCTCTCTAACTTGTCCTAGCTCCTCCTTTTCAAGCTCCCAGCCTTTCTTCAGGGGAACTCCCCCTTTTCTCCATTGGCTGTTAGGTTGCATTACCTCATCAGCTCTGAGGTGCAGTTCTCTGGGCCTTGGAAGGTCACTCCTGCTCCCTCTATTGGGCTCCTCATAATATTGCAGCTGATGATAAAATCTTTTTTCAGGATTTAAAACCCTTTTTTCTCCATGAATAGGCTCTGCGGTACCACAATACGCATCCTTTAGGTCTAGAGAACAAAGCCAATCCTGACTCTGAAGGTATGGAAGGAGAATGCCGAGAGAAAGCATTTTGAATTTCTCCTTGAAAAGAAATTTGTTCAATTCTCTCAGATCTAGAATTGGTCTGAAGCCCTCTGTCTTCTTTGGTATTAGAAAATAAGGGGAGTAGAATCCCGTCCCCTGTTGAAGAAGAGGGACCTCCTCTATTGCCCCTTGGGCAAGGAGGGAGGAGACTTCCTGACCCAAGAGGGTCAGGAGAGATGGGGGAGAATTGAACTGCCTCACCATAGTATAAGGAGGAAGGTCGGAAAAATGGAGTTTGTAACCCTCTCTGATGATAGAAAGGGTCCATTGCTCTGATGTAATTTGCTCCCATCTGGGAGCAAAGTGAGCTAACCTTCCGGGTATGGTGAGGGGCTCTGGTTGTTCTAGAGCCAGAAAAGTTAAGTTCTCTAGGGGCAAGTCAAAACCCCTGAGGGGGTTGAGCCTGCTGAGGCGTAGCAGACGCCGCAGGCTTTGACCTTGCCTGTTTAGGTTGCTGACGTTTAGCAGCAAAACGAGGCTGAGAGGATTGTTGGCCAGTATTTGTGGAAAATCTGGACTTCTTGTAATAAGGCCTCTTAAAAGACTTCTTTTTGGCAGGAGTGGAGGTAGACTTAGAAAGTCTATCTAAGGTGGCATTTTCTGCGTCCATTTGAGTGGCCTTAATTTGCCACTCCTCACCAAATAAGTTCTCACCTGTACAGGGCAGATTCCGTAAGCCATCTAGGACCCAAGGTTCTAGATCAGAAGCCTGGAGCCAAGCAAGACGTCGGGCTGCTATAGCAATGCCCGAAGCCCTACCAGCACCCTCAAAGGAATCAAAAGCTGCCCTGTTGGAGAACTTTGAAATATCCAAAAGGTGTTTCACTAAGAAAATGAACTCCTCCCTTTTATCCTCAGGGATGAAGGGGGCAAAATGCCGAACTTTTAGAGCGATTTCACTGAGAAACATGCCCATGTAAAGACTATAGGAATTAATCCTGGCTATAAGCATAGTAGCCTGGAAAATTTTCCTGCCAAAAGAGTCTAGAGTCTTACATTCTCGCCCTGGAGGAGTAGAAGAGTGCCTTTTGGTACTCTTTATCTTCTTCATTGCAGACTTCACCACAATAGAATGGTGAGGCAACTGGGTTTTTTGGAGACCAGGAGAAGGGGGGACACGGTACATGGTGTCCAACCTGCGAGAAGAAGGAGACAATGTTAGAGGAGCCTCCCATAAGTCCATCAAGTGTTCTTGAAAGATTTCATGGATAGGCAGGGTGACTGCCTCTTTAGGAGACTTAGAGTATCCTAAAATATCCAGTTTCTTTGATCTGGGTTCCTTTTCAGAGGATGAAGCAATAGAAAGACCTTTAGCTATTTCTATGATGAAGTCCTGAAAGGACAAATCCTCTGGTGGAGACATTCTCCTTTTAGGAGAAGAAGGCTCCTCAGGAAGATCAAGGGAGAACTCATCAGAATCATCAGAGGAGTTAAAATCCTCTGAAGAAGCAGAGTATCCTCTATGTGCTTCCAACGCACGATACGCATACCGTTCGGTATCGACATCGGGCGTACCGGGTATGGGATCGGTACCGGGCAAAAGCCCGGATCCGGCATGCGGAACCGATCTGCGTTTGGAAGACGATGGCCTCGGTTCCGGTATGGAAGCCATTACCGGAACCGTACCCGGTACCGCTGGCCGCGGTACCGAGGGCGTAGCAGCATTAATAAAAGCCAGAATGGCCTGCTGCATGACTTGGACAGTATTGCCCATAGACGCCACTGCTGCCTGGATGTCGGTACCGGTATGGGCCGGTACCCCAGAGCAGCACAACAGGTGATCTGTCGAGGCCGCGCCATCGATGTCAACCTGTGACCCCATGATTGCTTTGGAGGCCGGAACCTCCCGCCGGGGTTTTTTGGCCTGGGCAGAATCCTCGAACTCAGAATTGAGAGCCTCTCGATCTTTAGAAAGAGATTTGCTTTTAGAGGATTTGCCCACTGGAGTTTTGGTTACCTGAGATCCATCCGGAGAGGAAGACCTGGATGACTGTGATGCTTCTGAAGGAAACAGCACATGGAACTTGTTGGCCCGGTTCTGCAATCCACGTTTCGACATCTGGGAGCAGGATGGGCAGTCCGGTATGGAATGGTCAGGTCCTAAACAATTAAGACACCATTCATGGGTGTCTGTAACAGGAATGACAGCACTGCACTTGGTACACTTTTTAAAAGCAGGAACTGGCTTCTCCATGAGGAGAATTTGTGTAGGCCTGAAGGCCTAACAAAGTACCAAGCTGTGCTGAAGAAAAGAAAAATATATATATTTTTTTTTTAAAGAAAGAAAGAGAGACCGGCAGTACCGGTTTCAGAATGGGGAAGGCAGGTACGCGGTCTAAAGAAAACAATAAAATTAACAATTTCTTCAGCGGTGACAGGAACACGACCTGCTGGCTCCGCGGAAAAAAGAAACTGACGAGAGCTGGTCAGGAAGGCGGGAAGGCAGCGCGCATGTGCAGTGGGAGGCCCCAAAAGCTTTTAATCTGAAAAGCTGGGGAGCTTTCCCGCGCGGGCTCCGTCAGTACCGACGTACCCATATATGATGACTTATTCCTGCTTGTTCCTGGAGATTGTGGGAAACTCTGTGGAGACACCTCCAGTGTTCCCTAGAGACCTCCTCAGTTCAAAGATGACCAAATTAGTCCTGAAATAAAACTATTTGAAGAGCAAGGTGAGTAACAAACAGAATTTTCTGGAGAAAGAAAAATACTGAAGACGACACCTAGGGGAGGAACATAGATGCCAGGGCATGCTGTGAAGCCTTTGATATTATATCTGTCTCCAACATCTGCTGACAGGGGAATATAACCCACTTGCCAAACCATGCCAAATTCAAAAACCTCCTGAAGACCTGGCTTTATAACCTGACCCTTAACTCTCCTTAGTTGGCCCTTTCTGCTACTGCATTTGGATGTACCCGTCTCCCAGCTACTGTCCTTACTTTTTAACTTGTTTGCTTCCATCCTCCTAAATTTAACTCTAATCCCCCTAGATTTGTATCTTCCTTGTTCTCTGAAAAATAACACCAGGACCTTTTGTAAACCGCCATAATACCCTTATATCAAATCCTGTGAAATAAACAAAAGAAAGAAAGAAAATTAAATTCATACAATGCATGCTCTTTGTGCGCACTTAACATGTGCATGCTAACTGCTCGTGCACATGCCCTGACGTCCCTTTCTATGCACATGGGAGAAGAGCAATTGGTCAGTGATAAGTCTAGGCCTACTAGATTGGAGGATATTTTGTATAGTCCTCCCTTTTCATTCAAGATCTGCTCATCTTTCTGTCTTTTTATGTTTACTTTTGCTAAGATTGTTTTTTTCTACTCCTAAGAATATTCTCAAGGTCTAGAACAAAGAGCTGAAAGTCAGTCTCAGTGACCAAACCCTAATGAGCTCTTTTGGTTTATCTGACTGACAAGAGACTTTCTGAAAATGTCACAGAGCAGGTAGTTCAATCGTTGCACATGATGTACCGAACCAGATACTGGAAATTCCCTCCAGGTTTAATTAATTGATTTATAACCTGCCCTTTCATCCCTACAGTGTACAGAGTGAGGTGCAGAGGCTTTCATCTTACACTCATGAAAATAAAAGAAAATAACATTCAAGTAAAACAATATACGCTCCAACCCCATCCACCCCACAGTCCAAACTATGGAAGAGTCAAATCTTTACGATGTGGAGAAATTGCTGATAATCTACAATACTTTTAATCTTCCCAGGAAGACCATTTCACAACAGCAGCATAGCTCCAGAGAACACCCAGTTTCAAATCTTCACCCATCTAAGGTGCCCAAAGGTCTGCAGAAGTCACAGCCTTGACTAAGCCCTAAATTCATATTTGCTTCTACTTTGATTTCTTTCTTAGGATCTAAGTATTACAAGAATCAAGTATCTGTATCTGAGGCTATATTTAAGAGGTTAACCTTTTCTCTTACGATGACAAGGGCTAATATGAAGCAATCTGGGATTCACAGTGGCACTGTTACAGCCTGCCATGAGAGATGATACAAGACTTTGGTACCAATGTGCTGAAGTGACAAATATTGGATTCTGACCACAAGTGACCTACTAGTTGCATTTTCATGGAGAAACTAGTCAACACTGCTATGTACTACCCTTCTTATTAGGTGAAAAGAAAAGTGAGAGTCCCCAACTACTGTTGAAACAAGTGCACTGGCTTCTCCATCAAGGAAAGATGTTGCTTGAAACTTTTGGTGATTCCTCTTAAAGCTATTAAAATGGGTAGACTCCAGTATTTGAAAAATAAATTATATGAGTCTATAACCCAAGACGATCACTTCACTCATCTCAGGGGAATCTTTGGAAATTCCTGGTCTGACCATTCAGTGTATGTGCTCCTGAGCATCGGAACACCCTTCTTGTATATTTGAGAGAGGAAGTTAATGTAATGAATTTCAGGAAGGGATTGAAAATGTTTCTGTTTCCAGTTGGGGACTAATTGTAATTGATTGAGATGAATTTTAGGTGCTGTATTTTTATCCTTTATGTTTTGACAGTATGGAAAAACGCAGAGTGCATCAGGCGAGTTTATACATTAGATCGTGTAGAATGTTAGAATTAGACTTGCTTAACACTCTTTGGGGTACAAATTCAATGGGGCTGTGGCTCTGATATCGCACGGAAGCCGCTACCGCTGCTTAGTAAACATACCCCTTTGATTCCTATTTGCTTTTTTCTCAGATCAGACCTTGATATGTTCTATTTAATATGCAAACCATTTTAAATAATATATCGTTACAAAGATGGTATACATTTTTAAATAAATAAACAGCTTAACAAGGTGCAAAAATAAGAAGTAATTAGACCTTACTTGCTAATTAGTGTTCCTGAAGGATCTCCAGTCCAGTCCCTTCCTTTTGGGTTGTGCTCCTATTCCTCCAGCTTGGAGATTGAGTAAGTCATTTTTTTGATGACGTCAGGATATATATATAGCACTGGCACCACCCACCAGCCTCAGTATCCTGTTGACAAATCAAAACTAACGGAGAGAAACTAACCAATGATAAAAAACTATAATACAAACTATTATACTACCCCTCCCGAACCTTGAGAACGACCCTAACGCCCCCCCAGGGATGAGGAGGAGGCTTGCCTGACACAGCACCTTGTAAATTACCTAACAAGTTGTGCAGCATCTCTGATAACAGGGCTCTGCCTCGGTCCAATCCGCCCTGTCACCGGAACTTCCAGAGAAGCCTGGTACTAACAACCCTCTGTGCCAACTACTCCTCCTAAACTGCTTCGAACCGGCACTAAGCACACCGGGTGGGACCAGGGACTGGACTGAAGATCCTTCAGGAACACTAATTAGCAGGTAAGGTCTAATTACTTCTTCCTAATTGTCTCTCCAGTCCAGTCCTTTCCTTCTGGGATGTAACAGAGCAGTTCAAGCTTGGGAGGGTCCTGCCAAACCGGATCGAAGCACCGCTCTCCCAAAACCGGCATCCGCCGCTGCCTGCACATCCAACCGGTAGTGCTTGGTAAAAGTATGCAGAGAAGACCAAGTTGCCGCTCTGCAAATATCCAACGGAGGAACCAAACTAATCTCCGCCCACGATAATGCTTGAGCTTGAGTGGAAAGCGCTCGCAAGCCCACCGAGACCTGTCTTCCCCTTAGAATATAAGCGGAAGCAATGGCCTCTCTGATCCACCTGGAAATAGTGGCCTTGGCCGCTGCTTCTCCCTTGCGTGGCCCTCCGAACAACACAAATAAACCCTCCGACTTGCGGAAGGCCTTAGTATGCTTCAGATACCGCCTCAAAACTCTTCAGACGTCCAGAAGGTGCCGCCGTGCATCTCCCTCTCCCTGCCCTAAACCGGCAACGGACAGAAGCGACACCGGCTGATTGACATGAAAGGGAGAAACTACCTTTGGTAAAAAGGATGGAACCTTTCTCAACACCACCTTCTCCGCGGAAAAGATGAGGAAAGGTGGACGACAAGACAACGCCTGCAACTCAGAGACTCGTCTGACCGAACAGATGGCCACCAAAAACACCGCCTTAAGAATCAAGTCCTTAAGAATGCTCGAGGGACTCGAACGGCGCCCTGGCCAGGGAATCCAGTACCAAATTGAGATCCCAAGGAGGTAACACCAAACTCTGATGAGGCTGCATCCGCCTCACCACCTTAAGAAATCAAACCACATCGGGGTGTTGGCCTAACGCATTACCCTTAACCTTGCCCCTGTAGCAAGCGATAGCCGCTAGCTGTACCCACAATGAAATGGCTGCCAGCCCCTTCTCTAGGCCGGCTTGCAAAAAATCCAACACTTCCGACACCAAAACTGACAAGGGCTTCTTGCACCTTTCCTCACACTAGTTCTCAAAAATGCGCCAAACCCTCACATACGCTAAACAGGTAGAACGCTTGCGGACCTTTAGCAAGGTTGAAATCACTGCTCCCGAATAACCTCTTTTAAGCAGCCTTGCCCTTTCAATAGCCATGCCGTAAGTGAGAACCGATCCACCTGCGGCATCCTTACCGGACCCTGAGAAGATCCTCTCTTAACGAGAGCCTCTATGGTCAGTCTGCCAGTAATCGAACGAGATCGGCATACCACGGCTGCCTCGGCCAATCTGGAGCTATCAGGATCACCAACCCCTGATGCACTTCTATTCTCTGAAGAACTCTGCCTATGAGTGCCCATGGCGGGAACACATAAAGCAACCCCTCCGAGGGCCAGCGTTGAACTAGGGCGTCCAGCTCTTCCGACATTCTTTCTCTTCTCCTGCTGAAGAATCTGCTCATCTTGGCCGACTCCCAGCGTGCCATCAAATCCATCAGCGGCGGCCCCACCGGTGTATCACCTGTTCGTAGACTTCCTGGCTGAGCTCCCACTCGCCATGATCTATCCTGTGCCTGCTGAGGTAATCGGCCATGACGTTTTCCACTCCGGCGACATGCTGTGCTGATATGGCTACGAGATGATCCTCAGCCCATATCAGGAGACCTTCCACCTCCTCCTCCAATAAAAGGCTGCTTGTGCTGCCCTACCGATTGACGTAGGCCACTGCCGTAACATTGTCCGAAAGAATTCTGACCGCTCTCCCGAGAACCCAAGACCGGAATGCTCTGAGAGCCAACGCCATTGCCCACAACTCCAATCTGTTGATGGGCCATTGCGACTACTGGGCACTCCAGTTTTCCTGGCCAAAATGTCCCTCGCAGTGCACCCTCCCCAGCCTGACAGACACGCGTCCGTCGTCACTTGCAACCACCGAGGGGTGTCGAGAGGCATACTCTTCTCCAGATTCCCTGGCGAGAGCCACCACTATAGGGATTCCTTGGCCGCTGCTGTACAGGGTAGAGTCGTTGACAGAGGCTGCTTCTGATGTGACCAGCTGGAAGACCGCTGAAGTGAGTGCTTCTCGGAAGAAGTGATGTCACCTGCTTGCATGGTCGTGTGAGCGATTAGCTCCGACCCGACCCCAGCGAAAAAGGAGTTCTGAAAGTCCCCATATGTAGGAGAGGCGCAGGAATAGCAGTGGGACGGACGGTGGAGAGAGCGGAGAACATGGCAACCCGAAAAAAAAACGCAGACCTGCCAGAGTTTGCCTTTGCCGGAGCGGTTTCGTCGGCGGGGGAAGGCAAGATGGCTGGTGCAGAGGCCACGCGGCGGGAACAAGCTGAACTGAATGAGCAGCGTGTGGAAAGAGAGGAGGCTGATTCGGAGCCCCGTGGCTGGGGTGCAGTGACCAGAGAGGAGCTGAAACAGTGGTTTACTGAAGTCAAGGCAGAGGTGCAAGTCGCCAAAACGGTGCTTGAGGGGCTCCTGAACACGCTCCAGGAGGAGGTGGGAGAAGTTGCAGCCAGGCTGGGAGACCATGAAAACCGTCTAGAAGTGCTTGAACAGCAGCAGGAGGAATGGATGGACCAACGCCAAAGTGAAGAGAGGTGGAAGGAGGAGATTAAATTAAAGTTGGAGGATCTGGAAAATCGTTCCCGGAGGAATAACCTGAGGATTAAAGGAGTACCGGAAGAGGCTGAGTTTAGAGACTGCGTGAAGGTAGCGGAGGCCGTGTGCATGGAGGCCCTGCGACAAGGTGGCGAGGAGGAACTGAGTGAAGGCATACAGTTGGATAGAGCTCATAGAGCACTGGGGGCAGTGCGTAATAACCAGCCCAGAGACATAATTATCTGTCTCAAGGACTATAAAGTCAAGGAGAAAATAGCTGCCAAAATGAGAGGACTGAGTAACTTCAAGTGGCAAGGTTACTCAGTGGCCATATTTGCGGACCTCCCCTTGGGAACTTTGCAGAGGAGGAGGGAGCTGGCCCCCATAACTAAAACACTCAGGAAGGAGGAAGTGCGATACAGATGGCTTTACCCATTCGGAATGGCCTTCTCAAAGGGGGACAGAACTTGGAGAATTCAAATGCTGGAGGCAGCATGGGCTGCTCTGAAAGAGGCGGGCATGGAAGGACCAGCGGCAGCAGCTAGAGCAGAGTGGAAGGAAGGGGTGACGGATCGAGCCAGGAGACTCAAGCAAGGAGGAGTGCAGCGAGACCGGCTCAGGGAAAACGACGGGGACCAACGGAGATCGCAGAGGAGAGGAGCGAAGAGATGATGGACAGTGTGGACAATGAACTTGAGTGGTAGTTGGGGAGTTATTATAGCCACAATTGAAAGGGCAAAAGAGGGTTGGTGATGCTGTAAGATTTTTACAAGGGGGAGCGGGGAAGACAAGGGGGAGGGGGAGGATGGGGAGGGGGAGGAATGGAGTTATGTGGGAGGGGAGGGAGGAGGAAAGGGGGTAGGTGGAGGGAGGAGAGGGAGGGGGAGGGGACTGGGAGGGAAACTACATGAGGGGTCAGGGGGAGCGGGTGAGTCACTACTCCGGGTCAGCCTGCTTGGAGACGAGGCAGGGGGGATGGGGAGGAGGGGTGGGAGGGGGTAGGGAACGGTGAGAGGGGGGGAGGGCGAAGGGAAAAAGGGAAAGGAATTGTGGCCCTGCAGGGTAATAGGAATGGGGAACGGGAGAAGCTGATAGTGGCAACAGTAAACACTAAGGGAGTGAGGACATGGCGCAAGAGGCGCTTGCTGGAGAGGGAGGGTATAAGGTTGGGGGCAGACCTGGTGTGTATACAGGAGACCCACTTGAAATTGGGCCAAGAAGGGCTGCTAAGGACTAGGAACTACCCGAGAATCCTTTTAGCTGGTCAAAGGGAGAACCCAAGGAAGGGGGGGGGAATTTTGATAGGGGAAAAGTATAAAGATGCAGTAGTGGAGGAAAGAAGGGATCGTAATGGCAGGTGGGTTGCTGCTAAAATAAAGTTAATCGGGGAGGAGGTGTGGGTTGTAAGTATTTATGGCCCTAATACAACACGCGAGGACTTTTATGAGCGGCTTCGGACAGAATTGGAGGGTTGGGGGGCAACACCAGTGATTATGGGAGGAGACTTTAATCTTACAATGAATCCTAGGTTGGACAATAGTGGAGGGGGAGGGGGAGGGGGGAAGGAGAGGAGAAGTTTGGTAAAAGTAAAGGAGAGAATAGGCATGATGGATATGTGGAGAGTGCGACATCCTGGGGAAAAGGGATATACCTTTTATTCAGCAGCACATGATATGTACAGCAGACTGGATATGCTGTGGGTGAGTGGGAGTGGAGGACTAAAGTACAAGCAGTGGAAATAGGAAATATCACGTGGTTGGACCACGCTCCGGTGCATATTGTGTTTGATCTGGGGGTGAGATTCTGGAGGGTGAATGACTCCCTGCTGAATGAGAAGACGTATGTGGCAAGAGTCAAAGAGGTGATTAGGGAATATCTGGAGTGCAATTGGAATGGGGAGGTGGCCACGGGAACGGTGTGGGATGGGCTAAAAGCAGTGGTGAGGGGACATCTAATTAGTATGGCGGCTCAGGAAAGGAAAAGAAAGAGAGAAGGGGAAGAACAACTTCTGAAGCGGCTGGAGAGATTGGAAAGGGAACATCAGGAAGGAGCTGACCCTCGGGTGCTGCAAGAGTTGTTAAAGGTGAGAGGTGAACTGGGCCAGTTCAGGGCGGCGGAGATAGCATATTCCCTGACAAAATTAAAGCAGGGGTGGAATGAAGGGGGGAATAGAGCGGGGAGGAGGTTAGCTTGCCGGCTGAAAGCACGGCAACAGCAATCCACAATGGGGGGGGGGGGGTGCGCAACCAAAAAGAGGAAATGGTGTATAAGGTGGAGGAAATTCGGAAGGCCTTTGTAGCGTACTATGAAAAATTGTACAGAAGTGAGGTGAAAGGGGAGGGGAAGAAGGGGGAGGAGTTTTCGGTGGGGTGTAATCTGAGTAAGCTTACGGAGGGAGAGACGGAAGAGCTGGGGAGACCGGTGACCTATGAGGAGGTGAAGGGAGCAGTGAAGTCCTTTAAGGACGGGAAAGCACCGGGCTTAGACAGCTACACGGCAAAATTTTACAAAGTAATGCAGGATGAGGTAGGGGGATTGTTAATGGCGGTCTTCAATGGGGTGTTGAAGGGGGAGGAACTACCCCGTTCTACGGAGGAAACGGGTATAACAGTTATACCAAAGGAGGGGAAGGATCATACGGTCTGTGAAGCTTACCGGCCTATCTCGCTTATTAATTTGGATGCTAAGTTGCTGGCCAAGATTCTAGCGGGAAGGTTGCAGATGGTAATGCAGAAGCTAGTGCATAAGGATCAGACAGGGTTCATTAAAGGGAGACAGGGGGGAGATAACATCGGGGAGGGAGGCAGTATTTTTGATGGTTGACGCTGAAAAGGCTTTTGACAGGGTAGAATGGGGATTTATGTTGCAGGTGTTAGATAGGGTAGGGGTGGGAGAGTCATTCTTAAGGAGGGTAAGAGCGCTGTATGCTTGTCCACGGGCAAGGATCAGGGTGAATGGGGGATACTCTGAGAGCTTTAGGCTGGGCAGAGGAACAAGGCAGGGGTGCCCTATGTCACCTTTGCTGTTTGCCTTGGTTATAGAACCTCTGGCAGAATTCATCCGAGGTCAGGTGGATATCCGTGGAATTGAGGTGCAGGGGCAGTTAAGTAAGGTTGCACTTTTTGCTGATGATGTTATTTATACTTTGGAGCACCCTTTTGTTAGCCTCCCAAACTTGTTGAGGGCCGTAGGGCAGTATAGTGAAGTATCGGGCTATAAGTTGAATTTAGATAAGACGGAAATACTGGGCTTTAACTTGGAAAAAGGGTTAGAGGAGAGGTTGAGGAAAAGTTCCCATTTAGATGGGTACGGGGAAGTTTTCGGTATCTTGGGATACAGTTGGGTAATGCACTAGGCCAAGTACGGGATTGGAACTACAAACCCCTGATGGCAGCGATAAGGAAGGATTTGGAAAGATGGAAAGGACTTCACCTGTCCTGGATGGGGAGAATAGCTAAAATAAAGATGAATGTGCTACCACGGATCTTATTTGTCTATATGGCCTTACCGTGCAAGGTGTCGAGGAAGTGCATTAAGGAGTTGCAAGATCTGATCAAGAGATTTATTTGGGAGGACAAGAGGGCGAGGGTGGATAGGCTCACTATGTTTAGACCGCAGGAGGAAGGGGGGTTGGGAGTAACTAATTTGGATAAATACTACGATGCAGCACAGCTTAGGGCACTATTTGTGTGGAGAGAGAGGGGGAAAACCCCGCAATGGGTGTATATGGAGAAGGAAGGGGAGAGTGTTTGGAAGCGGTGGTTTGGGGTGGAGAGGTGAAAGGGTCGGGCAAGGAGAATTTGAACCCGTACCGGAGGTTAACGCTGCAAATATGGGAAAATGGAAGGACTATTTACTGCAAGGGAAGAGCCTGCCCCGGGCAACGTACCTGCAGAACATGGGTGGCTTTGCCCCGGGGAGGTGGGGGGGGGGGGGAGCTTCAAAATCTGGGCCGAGAGAGCGTTGGAGAGGGTAGGGCAGGTGTTAGATGTGACAGGGAGGATAAGGCCGTATGCAGAGCTTCAAAAAGAGTTTGGGTTGAGAGATAATTAATTTTATGCGTATATGCAGCTGTGGTACTATCTGCAAAGGCAGGGGGTAGGAGGGACCTACAGGGCCGGTTAACGGAGTTTGAGGAATTGATGGACCAGCAAAACTCAGTGAAGGTTTTGGTGTCTAAACTCTATCGCTTACTGAACACAAGGGACGAGGGCAAGGCCAGGTGGCAGGAACAGTGGGAGGGGGACTTGGGGGGCTCCGGGGAGGCGGAAGGGTATTTTTGTGGGAGAGAAGCGGCTTGCATGGGGAACGGCTCTGGTGGAGAACTCTCTTAAATTTAGGCTCAGGATACTCTGGACTCCTGCCAAGCTGCACCGCATTTACCCGGAGAGAGCGGGTACCTGTTGGCGGGGGTGTGGGGCGTGGGGTGACCATTTACATATGGTGTGGGGCTGCCCAAAAGTGCAGCCCCTATGGCGGGAGCTAGAAGGCTACTATAGAACTGTTACAGGGATACGGATAAAATTTGCTCCAGCCCATCTGGTGCTACTGGAGGAGGAAGAGGAAGGGGATTGGGGGGTTAGCTGTTTTTCGTAACTATTGTGTGGTAGCGGCTACATAAGAACATAAGATATGCCATACTGGGTCAGACCAAGGTCCATCAAGCCCAGTATCCTGTTTCCAACAGTGGCCAATCTCGGTCATACGTACCTAGCAGTTTCCCCAAAAGACACAGGTTCCACAATGCTTGTACTGGGTCAAGCACTGATATCCTGGGTCCCTTCTTAATAATGGTTTATGGACCTTTCCTCCAGGAACCTGTCCAAACCTTTTTTAAACCCAGCTACACTAACAGCCTTTACTACATCCTCCGGTAACAAATTCCAGAGTTTGATTACACGTTGAGTGAAAAAATATTTTCTTTTATTAGTCTTAAATAGTTTACCCTGTAGCTTCATTGCATGTCCCCTAGTCTTTCTATATTCTGATAATGCAAACAATCCATCTACGTTTATCCGTTCCACTCCGTTCATTAATTTATAAACTACTATCATATCTCCCCTCAGCCGTCTCTATTCCAGGTTAAAGAGCCCTAACCTTTTTAGCCTTTCTTCATAGGAGTATCCTTCCATCCCCTTTACCATTTTGGTGGCTCTTCTCTGAACCTTTTCTAATAACGCTATATCCTTTTTAAGATATGGCGACCAGAACTGCACACAATATTCAAGGTGCGGTCTCACCATGGAACGATATAGAGGCATCATAATATCTTTTGTTTTATTTTCCATTCCTTTCCTTAGGATACCTAGCATTCTATTTGCTCTCTTGGCTGCCGCTGCACACTGGGCCGAGGGTTTTAACATGTTATCCACAATGACGCCTAAATCTTTTTCCTGGGTGGTGGTTCCTAATGAGGAACCTTGCATCGTATAACCATAGTTTGGGTTGTTCTTCCCTAGGTGCATAACTTTGCACTTGTCCACATTAAATTTCATCTGCCATTTGGATGCCCAGTCTTCCAATTTATCAAGATCCTCTTGCAATTTTCCACAATCCTCTTGGGTTTTAACAACTTTAAATAGTTTTGTGTCATCTGCAAATTTGATAACCTCACTCGTTATTCCCTTTTCCAGGTCATTTATGAATGTCAAAAAGCAGCGGACCCAGCACAGATCCCTGGGGTACACCACTATTCACCTTTCTCCATTGGAAAAATTGGCCATTTAGCCCTACCCTCTGCTTTCTATCTTTTAACCAGTTCCTGATCCACAATAGTACACTGCCTCCTATCCCATGACTCTTTAGTTTTGCCAAAAGTCTCTGATGAGGGACCTTGTCAAAGGCTTTCTGAAAGTCCAAATATACTATATCAACCGACTCACCTTTGTCCACCTGTTTATTCACACCTTCAAAAAAACATAACAGATTAGTAAGACAAGATCTTCCTTGTCTAAAGCCATGTTGGCTGTCTCCCATTAGGCCATGACTATCTACATGCTGAGTCATTTTATTCTTTATGATAGTTTCTACCATTTTTCCCGGTACTGACGTGAGGCTCACCGGTCTGTAGATTCCCGGATCACCCCTGGAAGCCTTTTTAAAAATTGGCGTTACATTGGCGATCCTCCAATCTTCAGGTATTAGAGATGATTTTAATGATAGTTCACAGATTACTAATAGCAGGTCTGCAATCTCATATTTCAGTTCTTTCAACACCCTTGGATGTATACCATCCGGCCCAGGTGATTTGCTACTCTTCAGTTTATCTAATAGTTGTAATACATCTTCCCGATGTATCCATATTTCCTTCAATTCTTCCGCACCTTTAAATACCACTTCAGTCAAGGGTAACATCCCTACATCTTCCTCAGTAAAGACAGAAGCAAAGAATTCATTCAGTCTCTCCGCTATCGCCTTGTCGCCTCTTAGTGCCCCTTTAACCCCTCTATCATTTAATGGACCAACTGACTCTCTTACAGGTTTTTTGCTACGAATGTACTTGAAAACGTCTTTATTTCGCGTTTTTGCTTCCGCAGCAAGCTTCTTCTCAAATTCTCCCTTTGCCTGCCTTATCAATGCCTTGCATTTAACTTCCCAGTGCTTGTGCTGTTTCCAGCTTTCGCCGTTTGGCTCTTTTTTCCATTTCCTGAAAGATGCTTTTTTGGCAACAGCCTCTCTGACCTCATCTTTAAACTATGCTGGCAGTTTTTTGGACTTCCTTCCACTTTTCTTAAAGCATGGAATACAGCTGGTCTGGGCTTCCAAGATAGTAGTTTTCAACAACACCCAAGCTTGATGTAAGTCTTTAACCTTTGCAACTGCTCCTTTTAGTTTTTTCTTAACTATTTTCCTCATTTTATCATAGTCTCCTTTTTGAAAGTTAAAAGGTAGTACTGTGGATTTCCTTACTATCCCTCCTCCACTAATTAAATCAAACGCGATCATGCTATGATCAAAATTGCCAAGTGGCCCCAACACCCTTATCTCTTACACAAGATCTGGTGTTCCACTAAGGACTAGGTCTAATATGGCTTCCCCACTGGTCAGTTCATGAACCAGCTGCTCCAAGAAGCAGTCATTTATTTCATCTAGGAACTTTATCTCCCTAGCATGTCCTGCCGTGACACTGACCCAGTCGATACCGGGGTAATTGAAATCACCCATTATTATTACTGTTCTGTAACGTTTCTTAGCTTCCTTGATTTTTTTGAGCATTTCATCATCCATTTGTTCATTCTGGCCAGGAGGTCGATAGTACACCCCCACCGCCATCGCCTTCCCCTTTTTACATGGAATTTCAATCAATAGAGATTCTACAACGAATTTTGTTTCCTGCAAAACTTTAATCCTTTCTGACTCAATGCCCTCTCTAACATAGAGCACAACCCCTCCACCAATTTGATCAGCTCTATCAGTACAATATAGTTTGCACCCAGGTATCACAGTGTCCCACTGGTTGTCCTCCTTCCACCATGTCTCTGATATTCCAATCATATCTAACCTCTCATTTAGTGCTATATATTCTAACTTTCCCATCTTATTTTTTATACTTCTAGCATTTGCATATAAGCATTTTAGAGACTGTATTTTATTCATATTAATCTGGCTATTGGTAGACATGGGTAATTTGGGATCTTTAAGCTCTGCCTGCTCCATACTCTAGGGCATTTGAGCTACTTTACTCTTTTTTGGAACCTCTCTGCTTTTGGTAGCATCCTTCAAGGATAAATTCTTCTGAACCATGCGCTCTTGGGCGACTGTCGGCTTTCCCCTATTATCTAGTTTAAAAGCTGCTCTTTCTCCTTTTTAAAGGTTAATGCCAGCAGCCTGGTTCCATCCCGGTTAAGGTGAAGCCCATCCCTTCGGAAGAGCCCCTCCTTTCCCCAGATTGTTCCCCAGTTCCTAACAAATCCAAAACCATCATCTCTGCACCATTGTCTCATTCACACATTGAGACTCCAGAGCTCTGCCTGCCTTTTGGGTCCTGCGTGTGTAACGGGAAGCATTTCGGAGAACGCTACCCTGGAAGTTCTGGATTTCAACTTCCTACCTAAAAGCCTAAATTTAGCCTCCAGAACCTCCCTACCACATTTTCCTATGTCATTGGTACCGACATGTACCAAGACAGCAGACTCCTCACCAGCACTATCTAAGACCTTAAGACTTAAGACCTTAAGACTTCAGAGTTTCCATCCGAAAGTGCGGAACCCAAAGACATCAACTGACGTGCTTGAGGTCTAGAATTGGTCACCATGAACCTTCTTTCTTTGGAACCACAAAATAAACTGAGTACCGACCGCAGCCGTATTGATCTCTTGGCACTGGGACCACCGCCCCCAACGCCAGCAGTCTTACCAGGGTTTCTTCTACCACTGCGCGCTTGACTACCATCTTGCAAGGCGACTGGACAAACAAGGGAAGGACCGGTCTTGCAAACTCTAGGGGCATAACCGAATTGTACGACCTCCAGGACCCACCGGTCGCACGTTACCCAGACCCAGGCAGAGAGGGACTGCCTTAGACGTCCTCCTACCGGCAGAACCCCACCCGAGCCCCCCTGGTCTCATTGTGGTTTTCTCTGGCCAGAGGATGCTGAAGAGGCGCCAAAACCTCTCCCTGCTCCTCGAAACCCACGGAAACCTTGACCTCTGGCGTGAAACCTGCCCTTCTGAATGGAGTTCTGATGAGCTGGCTTGGGCCTCCGAAACTCCCTTTGTTAAGAGCATCCCTGCGACGTAAGGTGCCCCTGCTTGGGCCTATCCTCCGGAAGCCTGCCCCTCTTAGACTCACCTAAGTCCTTCACCAACTTATCCAAGTCCTCATCGAAGAGCAGCTTCCCCTTAAAGGGAAGTCTGCTGAGGCGGGCTTTGGAGGAAGCGTCTGCTGCCCAGTTGTGGAGCCAAAGATATCGTCGAGCAGCCACCAGGGAAGCCATGTTCTTTGACAAGCTTCTGATGAGGTCATACTGACTATCAGCCAGATAGGCCACTCCGGACTCAATTCACGCTGCATTCCCTTGCGGCTCTACCTGCGACCCCTCAACTGACTGTAGCTGCTGAGACCACCCCAAGCACGCCCGGGCCACCCAAGCCCCGCATACCGAAGCTTGAAGGGCCATGGCACCAATGTCGAAAGCCTGTTTCAGTAAAGTGTCCACCTTCCTATCCTGATCATCCTTCAGAGCTGCACTGCCCTCCACCGGGATGGTAGTCTTCTTGGTCACGGCCAATACTGCCACGTCCACTCTGGGAGGCTTTAACAACTCTTTTTCTGCCTCAGGCCATGGGTACAAACGCGACATAGATCACACTCCCTTTAGCCCGGCCTCCGGTTGATCCCACTCCTCCTGTATCATCTGTTGGACTACCCTGTGCACTGGAAAGACTTTCTGAGACTTCCGGACTGCCTGAATCAATGGATCCTCTAGAGCATCCTCGCTCCCTTGTGCTCCAGTGGTCATGTTAGGTACGTTCAAAGACTCTCCAATCAATGCCGGTAACTCCTCACGGCGAAAAACTCTCATAATTCTCGCCTGCTCCTCTGGAATATCACCTTTCTCGAGCTCTTCCTCTTCCCCCAATTCTCTATCTGATTCCAGTATCTCCGAATCCAGGGAAGTGGGCTCTTCCTCCTCTGCTCTCGCCCGCTTGGCAGGAATGTCTGCCACCAGAGGCTTGTTCTCCGCCCCCCGCTTATGAGGGCCTTGACCCTCCTGCTGACGCATACAGAAAGCTTTGTGCAACAATAGCACAAACTCCGGGGAAAAACCACAGAGGCCTCCCTCCACTGAGGAGGTGCCCAGTTGTGGCTGAGAGGGTATCTGCTGCCCTGAAGGCAAGGGCGGCAGCAATCCCTCCCCCAGGATCCCCGCCAACGCTTCTCCTATCTCCATTGATCCGGAAGCTGACGGGGTCTGCTTTGCACTGTCCTGAAGCTCCTGCTCCACAGAGGCTGCCTCCAGAGCGCAGCCCCTGCACACTCCGGTTTCAGACACCGCATACCTGCGGGCCCCACAGAGCAGGCACTGTGGGCGAGCAAGCATTGCACTACTTATTTTTTTTTTGTGAGATTGCAACTATAAAAAAGAAAGTATAACTATCTCACCCTATATATAAAATTGAAACTATATCTAATAACTATATATATATATATATATTCCAACTATATAAAACTAAAATTGCCTAAAATGGCCCCCCCTCCACCTTCCTTGCTGCAAACGGCAGATCCTGGGCCGTTCCTTCACTCCTCTCAGCAAAGCACACCGCGGAGCAAAGGCACGCGAAGGACAGAGCGGGAAATTTCCTCTCCGTGCAGGCAGAGAAGTCCCCGCCGCACGAGGCAGCCGCCGCGGGCCCAGCGGCCCAAATAAAACACCCCACTGACCTCCTACTTGCTTCCCCCCACCGCTCCTCTCTCCACGCTCTTCAATGCGGTACGAGGAGAGTGGTCGCCGCGGTCTTCCTGCCCTCGTGCTCAGCCGCCTCTGGGGCTTCGGCAACGAGGGAGGAGACCGAAGAAGAGGCCCTTCTCAGTTGGAAGACCTGGCAGCACTGAAATAAGCAGGTCTCCGCTGCAGCGAGGTACTCGTCCTACTTCTTTTTAAATTTCCTCTCCGTTCTTTAAAACCGGGCCGAGTTGCTGCAAGCCTCCTCCAACCGGGGGGGGGGGGGGTGTGGGGGGGGAGAGGACCCCAGGAAAAAAACCTGACTAAGCTACAATGGAAGGGAAACAAAACAAAGTAAATAAGATGTTAAAGAAAAACTAAAGACCCCTCCTATCCACTGTTCCCTCTAAGCTGTGCGCGTATGCGAGCGCACAAACTTTACAACAGAGCGCACAAAAATTACGGCTCTGATTCTGATAGAAAACAACACAGACGTCTTAAAATTTAAAAGTTATGATTGTAATTACTAGAAATTTCCCGCTTCATTTAGTAATCGTCTATTTTCATTTAATTTGATCAAAATCAATGTGGTGTACAGCGTAGTTACTCACCTGTAACAGGTGTTCTCCAGGAGCAGCAGGAATCAGTCCTCACTTATGGGTGACGTCGGCGCCGACGGAGCCCTCGCGGAGCAATTTTCCCCAGCTTTCAAAGAAAGCCTTTGGGAATTGCAGCGCGCATGCGCGGTCGTCTTCCCGCCTGAAGGTGCCATCTTAGCCAGTCAGATGACATAGCTAAAAAAGACAGCATAAAAATTTGCAAAAAGAACATAAGCAGACGATTGCAACTCCAAGGGGAGGAGGGAGGGTAGTGAGGACTGATTCCTGCTGCTCCTGGAGAACACCTGTTACAGGTGAGTAACTACGCTTTCTCCAGGACCAAGCAGGAAGTCAGTCCTCACTTATGGGACTCCCAAGCTCAAGGCTACCGGAGACCCTAAGCACAAAAATGAGCTCCCTCTAGCTCAGCAGCACAGAAGGAAAGAATCTTCGCTGAATTATCACCCACCGGTAGCCCACATCCGGGATGGAGGGTAGGAGTTGCTCAGACCTCAAAGAGATTACGGAGGACTGCCTGTCCGAAAGCACTGTCCCTACGGGACTCCCTCTCGAAACAGTAATGGACCGCAAAAGTCTGGCTCGAAGACCAAGTAGCGGCCCGGCAGATGTCTGCCAGCGGAACAGAGCGGAGGTAAGCCACTGACGTGGCCTTTGCCCGAACACAATGAGCCGTGACTCGACTTTCTAAGGCGAGTCCGGCTGCCCCATAAGCCCAAGAGATACAGTCCGCAACCCAGATGGACAGAGTACGCTTGGAGACCGGGAGTCCCAATTTATTGGGGGCAAAAGACACAAAAAGCTGAGCAGCTTTACGGTGCTCCCGCGTACGGTCAAGGTAGAAGTTCAATGCCCTTCTACAGTCCAGGGTATGGAGGACCGTCTCAGCTCGGCTGGAGTGTGGTCTGGGAAAGAAGGTTGGAAGTACCACCTCCTGATTGATGTGAAAAGGGGAGACCACTTTAGGCAGAAACTTAGGGTGAGTCCGTAGGACTACCCTATTCTTGTAGAACCTAGTGTAGGGGGGATCAGACACGAGGGCCTGCAACTCACTTACGCGCCTAGCGGAAGTGAGGGCTACCAAGAACAGTGTTGTCCAAGACAGAAAACGGAGAGAACATGTAGCCATGGGTTCAAAAGGCGGACAGGTGATCCGCTGCAAAACCACATTCAGGTCCCAGTTCGGCGCTGGCGGGCGCAGAGGTGGTTTAAGTAGAAGGAGACCTCGGAGAAACCTCGCTACGAGAGGGTCGCTGGAGAGAGGTCTACCGTCCACCGGCACATGATGTGCCGAAAGAGCACTGAGGTGAACTTTGACGGAGTTGGACTTAAGTCCTAGATTAGAGAGGTGTAGCAAGTACTGCAAGATCACCGACACCGGGCAGGAGAAGGGATCCTGAGACTGTTCGGTACACCAGACTGCAAAGCGACGCCATTTAAGGGCGTAGCATTTGCGGGTAGAAGGCCGTCGCGAAGCCAAGACGACCTCCTCCACCTCCGCCGGCAGGAGAAGGGGAGCAAGGACTACCCTCTCAGCAGCCAGGCCATGAGGTTGAGAGACCTGAGGTTGGGGTGCAGTAGGGACCCCTGATCCTGGGTGAGGAGATCCGGTTGCGCCCCCAGAGGGATTGGATCCTCCACCGCCAGTTGCAGCAGGAGCGGAAACCACGGCTGCCTGGGCCAGCGAGGGGCCACCAGGATCATGAAGGCTTTGTCTCGGAGAACCTTGAAAAGAGTCCGAGAGACTAACGGAATGGGAGGGAAAGCGTACAGAAGGCTCCCCGACCATGAGATCAGAAAGGCGTCCGCCGCAACCCGAAGGGGGTGAGGCTGGCGAGAGCAGAAGCGAGGAAGTTGCCGGTTGCGAGGACTGGCAAAGAGATCCACCGTGGGGAGGCCCCACCTGAGGAAGAGCTTCTGAACGATCAAGGGATCCAGACGCCACTCGTGCGGCTGGAGGACCCTGCTGAGTTTGTCCGCCAGGCAATTTTCTGGGCCCGGGAGATAAACTGCCTTGAGGAGAATGCCGTGACTGACGGCCCAAGAGCAGAGCTTCTGTGCCTCCCGGCAGAGGAGGAAGGAGCCCGTGCCCCCCTGCTTGTTCACGTAGAACATGGCAACTTGATTGTCCGTCTGGACAAGGACGGACTGTTGGGAGGTCAGGTGGGAGAAGGCCTTGAGAGCTAGGCGGATCGCCCTGAGCTCCAGGAAGTTGATCGGCTGAGCAGACTCCCACTTGGTCCAGAGGCCCTGAGTACGTGCCTCTTGGCAATGGGCTCCCCAGCCCAGGAGGGATGCATCGGTGGTCAGCACCCGGGTCGGCTGAGGTGACTGGAAAGGCATTCCTAATACCAGGTTCGGCTGCCGGAGCCACCACCGGATAGACGAGACCAGCGGCTCGGAGACGCGCACCAGGTCTGCTAGGCCGCCTGTGGCTTGTCGCCACTGCCGGCGGAGACACCATTGAGCAGACCGCATATTCAGGCGGGCATTGGGGGTCACATGGACGGTGGAAGCCATATGGCCGAGCAGTCTCAGGAAGCGCCTGGCGGAGACCAGGGGCTGGCTGCGAAAGCGGTCGGCTAGGTCCATGAGCCGCTGAGCCCTGTCGAGCGGTAGGTACGCTCGCGCCTGAGGGGTGTGCAGCCTTGCGCCGATGAACTCGAGATCCTGTGAGGGGAGCAAAGTGGACTTTGCGAAGTTTATGACAAAGCCCAAGTTCTGCAGCAGAGTCACCGTGCGGCACGTGGCGTGGGTGACCTCCTGAGCGGACGCTGCTCTGATGAGCCAGTCGTCGAGGTACAGAAAGACAAAGAGGCCGCGAAGCCGGAGATGGGCCGCCACGACCGCGAGGCATTTTGTGAAGACTCGCGGTGCGGAGGACAGGCCAAAGGGCAGTACTCTGTACTGGTAATGATTTCCTGCCACCACAAACCTTAGGTATTGGCGGTGGCTTGGGTGGATGAGGATGTGCGTGTAGGCATCCTTTAGATCCAAGGAGCATAGCCAATCTCCCTGCTGGAGGTAGGGCAGAAGGATTCCAAGGGTAAGCATTTTGAACTTCTCCCGCACAAGGAACTTGTTGAGGTTGCGCAAGTCCAGGATGGGTCTGAGGCCTCCTGTTCTCTTTGGTATCAGAAAATACCTTGAATAGAAGCCTTGACCTCTCAGGTGGTGTGGCACCGGTTCCACCGCCTGTTCCTGCAGAAGACCTGCTAACTCCTGAAGGAGCAACTCCCTGTGCAGAGGGGGGCGCGGAGGCTCTCCCGGAAAATAGGAGGGAGGGACCTGGTGGAAGTGGAGAAGGTAGCCCTCTTGCACGACCTGAAGCACCCAGGCATCTGCGGTGATGCTGGACCACCTGTGGGCGAAGTGAACCAGCCGGCCTCCGGTGCTGGGGGGAACCAGCGGGGGGGGAGAGGCTATGCTGAGCGAGTCAAAAACCCCCACCCTGCTGAGCAGGGGCTGGTGGTGCAGGCTTGGGGGCTTGCTGCCTACGGGACCCGTTACCCCGTCCCTTGGCCTGCTGGCCCTGTTGGGGAGCTGCAGGGGCCTGATAATGGGGGTATTGTTTGTAGGCAGCTGCCTTCCTCGGGTAAAAGGACTTTTTTCCCGAGCCCTTCTTTTTCTGGGAAGGGGCGGAGGTCTTCCTAGAAAGCCTGGTCCTGGTGAGAGTCTCAGTCTCAATTTGTGCAGCCTTTTCCGCCATGGGCTTGCCAAAGAGGTTTTCGCCTCGGCAGGGGACATCGACCAACTTGTCCTGTACCCAGGGCTCAAGGTCGGACGACTGAAGCCAAGCCTGTCGGCGGGCACCGATGCCGGCTGCGGCCACTCGAGCCGAGGCTTCAAAGCCATCATAGGCTGCTCGGGACATGAACTTTGAGCATTCCCGAATACCCGTGGACAAGGCTAGGAACCTCCGCAAGGGCTCCTCGGAGAGACCAGCGGAGAATCCGGCTAGCTCTTTAGCCAGATCCCGGAGATACATGCCCATGTATAGCTGGTAAGTCTGGACACGACAGGCGAGCATAGAGCCCTGGAAGCACTTCTTGCCAAGGCCATCCAGGTTACGGGCCTCCCTTCCAGGAGGCACCGAGGAGTGCATCTTCTGGCTCTTAAGACGATTCATGGCCGATTCCACTACCATGGAATGGTGCGGCAGCTGTGCCTTTTGAAAGCCAGGGCTCTTGCGGTCTCGATAGATAGAATCGACCCGCTTGCTCAGGACCGGCGAGGAGGCCGGACTCTCCCACATGCGGAAGAGTAGTCGTTCCAGCATAGGAGGAACCGGCACAGTAAAGTGTTCCCTCGCGGGAGAGTCATACTGGAGGGCGTCGAGCTCTTCGGCTCGAGGCTCCTCCTCGGGATCCGCAGGGAAGGCCAAAGCCTTGGCCATATCCCTAACGAAGTCCGAGAACCGGGCATCCTCCGGGGGGGACTGCTTCCGAGGCTCGGACTCCGGAGAGTCCGATGGGACACACCGAGTCCGGAAAGAATCAGGTGACTCTTCCTCCTCAGACTCCCAGACCGACTCCGACGAGGACTCGGTGGGGTCGGCCCGGGCAGGGTGCGGCGCCAGCCGCCCCGACGCCGAGGGAGTCGGCGTCGGCGACCTCGGTCCCGAACGGGAGGCCGAGGGCGACCTCGACCGAGGATCGACTCGAGTTCTCATCGACTCGAGGATCGGCTCGGTCTCCGGGGTCGACTTGGACGTCGACGTCCCGGCGGTCGGGGCAGCGACGCCAGCGAAGCCAGCGAGCAGTGCCCGCTGCTGGTCCATGAAGGCAGACAGTCTGCTCTCCAAGGCCGTCAACCTGAGTCCGAGCTCAGGTGACCCAGCAGCCCCCGACTCGGGCCCCGACGGCGTCGGGCCCGACGTCGGCTGTCGCGGAGGCGAGTCCAGAAGGACTACAGGACTTACCCGGGCAGGCATCTCTGACTCCAGGCGAGGTCGCTTCGGGAGGTGTTCCTTCTCCAAGGACCCGGGGCGGCTGTCGGGGCTATGCGACCTGGCCCTCGCGGAGCCAGGAGCGTCCACCGACGCCGCCCTCGCGGGTTTTTCCTTCCGACGATGGTCCCCGGAGGGAGAACCCCGGTCGGAGGAGCTCCGGCGACGGTCCGAGCTGGAGCCTTTCGACACGGAGGCCTCCGACGAGGTCCGGGTACGGCTGGGGTCAGCGAAGATTCTCTCGCGCTGATGCCGCCGACTTCTCAACGCCTTCGAGGACAGTTTGCTGCAGGGCCCACAGATCAGTTCCTCATGATCCGGGCCCAGGCAGCGGAGGCAAAAGTCGTGTGTGTCGGTTAGTGACATATTTCGGTCACACCGACCACACCGCTTAAAGCCACTGGCAGCCATCGGGGGAAAAAGGGCCCCTGCGAGGTCAAAGGACCGGGCTGCCAGGGAAAACGAAAACGAAAGCTGACTAAGTCAGAAAAACCGAAAAAACGGAAGAGGACTCGAGACCGGCGTCGCGAGTCCGGCGGGAAAACGATCGAACCGAAAGAAAAAAGTATAAAATAAAGAGGAAAATCAACTTTTTCGCGGGGACAAGACGGGGACGTCTGTAGGGCTCCGCGGAAAAAAGAAGACTGGCTAAGATGGCACCTTCGGGCGGGAAGACGACCGCGCATGCGCGCTGCAATTCCCAAAGGCTTTCTTTGAAAGCTGGGGAAAATTGCTCCGCAAGGGCTCCGTCGGCGCCGACGTCACCCATAAGTGAGGACTGACTTCCTGCTTGGTCCTGGAGAAATACTGTATTCTGACGTGCAGTCAAATTTTAAAGTATATAACTCCGAGTGTCGTTATGTGGCGCACAAAAATTTACCTTCCTTCAAAAGCTGCACACAGCTGATATTTTATGCGCACAAAGCCTTACAGAAAATTAGAGGGAACATTGCTCCTATCCTATGTCTCTCCAGCAAGCCTATTCTTCCAGCTTGCTGCTCACTCCAGCTGCTTGGAGACTGAGTAAAAACTGAGGCTGGTGGGTGGTGCCGGTGCTATATATATCCTGATGTCATCAAGAAAATTACTTACTCAGTCTCCAAGCTGCAGGAATAGGAGCACAACCCAGAAGGAAGGGACTGGACTGGAGAGATGATTAGGAATGCAAGGTTTTGCGACTGTATGGCTGTGCAGTATTATACGCACCAAATGAAAAGTCTGTTGCCAGGAAATATTATAACTTGACCAAGTGATAGCAGAAATCTAACCACAGAGACACCACCAGCCCAGGACAGGGATAGTACCTGGCCACATTCGTTGTGGAGAAACGCTGGATAGAAAACTTTGGAAGGAAAGATTTTGTGCAAAACTGCCCTAGTCTTCAATATAGCCCTAGGTGCAAACCTCCCATAGGTTTACAAATGGACAACATCCCCTTTGAAAAGTTGAAAAAAATAAAATGTTACACTTTTCTTACTTTTCTACCTTTCCTTTTTTAGGATTCAGAATTGTATGACCTTTCTCACTTTTCTTACCTGACATATCTGGGATTTCCTGCGTGGTATTTATTCCAGCATCTATAGAATTCATTATTTCATCAATCTGTGGGAAGAAAGGATGGACAGATACAGTGTAAGGTAGTGCATGATCGCTCAAGCACTCTGCTCCATTTAAATCCATCCTCCTCATGGATGTGCAGATAAACTTTCCAAGAGGAACCCTGCACCAGTTCCCTTTTACCCATGTCCTCTATGCAACCTCTCATCTCTCTTCTTTTTTGTAAAATCATGCTAAGGATCCATCTTTAGATTCAGCCCTAGAAGTTCATTTTCATAGAAGTCTTTGGATTTTAATTTCCTAATTTTTTGGTAATTCATAGTAACATAGTAAATGACGGCAGATAAAGACCAGTGTGGTCCATCTAGTCTGCCCAGCAATATGACAGGAGTAGGTACACCCCTTCCCATATCTTTTAGGGAGTAGGTGTTCCTCTACCCATGTTTTTGCTTAGTGGTGCACCCACCAGGAGCAGGTGCACCCCTCCCCATATCTTTGTTTCTTTATTTAGGGGTGAACCCACTGCTCCTCCCTCCATTGCTCCATGTAGGACACCCCATTTGATTCAGCACTAGTTGTGCTTTCAAGAGGAAAGTTTCCCACAGTCAGTTCAATGAAAGGTTTCTCCCCCATGTGGGTTCTATGATGCCGCATTAGATGTGTTTTCGTGCCAAAACATTTCCCACATTCAGTACAACTAAAAGGTTTCTCCCCCATGTGGGTTCTATGATGCCACACTAGATGTGTTTTCGTGCCAAAACATTTCCCACAATCAGTACAACTAAAAGGTTAATCCTCTGTTTGGGTTCTATGATGCGTCACTAGATGTGCTTTCCTGAGGAAACATTTCCCACATTCAGTACAACTAAAGGGTTTCTCCCCTGTGTGGGTTCTATGATGCAACACTAGTTTTGCTTTTGTGATGAAACATTTCCCACAATCACTACAACTAAAAGGTTTCTCCCCTGTGTGGGTTCTATGATGCTGCCGTAGATCTGAGTTTTTGATGAAACATTTCCCACAATCAGTACAACTAAAAGGTTAATCCCCTGTGTGGGTTCTATGATGCTGCCGTAGATCTGAGTTTGTGATGAAACATTTCCCACAATCAGTACAACTAAAGGGTTTCTCCCCTGTGTGGGTTCTATGATGCAACACTAGTTTTGCTTTTGTGATGAAACATTTCCCACAATCACTACAACTAAAAGGTTTCTCCCCTGTGTGGGTTCTATGATGCTGCCGTAGATCTGAGTTTTTGATGAAACATTTCCCACAATCAGTACAACTAAAAGGTTAATCCCCTGTGTGGGTTCTATGATGCTGCCGTAGATCTGAGTTTGTGATGAAACATTTCCCACAATCAGTACAACTAAAAGGTTAATCCCCTGTGTGGGTTCTATGATGCTGCCGTAGATCTGAGTTTGTGATGAAACATTTCCCACAATCAGTACAACTAAAAGGTTAATCCCCTGTGTGGGTTCTATGATGCAACACTAGTTTTGCTTTTGTGATGAAACATTTCCCACAATCACTACAACTAAAAGGTTTTTCCCCTGTGTGGGTTCTACGATGCGTCACTAGTTGTGCTCTTCTGGGAAAACTTTTCCTACATTCAGTACAACGAAATCGTTTCTCCACCATGTGGGTTCTATGATGCTGCATTAGATGTGCTTTCGTAAGGAAACATTTCCCACAATCAGTACAACTAAAAGGTCTCTCCCCCGTGTGGGTTCTAAGATGCTCCACAAGTTTTGAGTTTCTGAGGAAAGATTTCTCACATTCAGTGCAGTGAAATCTTTTCTCAGCCCTGTGGATTTTCTGGTGCATTGGCACGGATTTCTTAAGAGTGAAATTTCTTCCACATTCAGGGCTTTTAAAAGTTGTAGAAGGCCTCTCTGTTGGGGTAGTTCCCTCTGCTGTGTGGGTTTCCAGGTGGCTTCTTATGCGATCGCTATGATTGAAACCGCTCTCACACTCAGTACATGGAAAATGTCTCTCGTGTGTGAGACATTAGGTGGAGTGCTGGGTGCACCTCATGTGTGGAAGAGTTTCCCCATTCTTCTCCTCTCTCCTTTTTTCCTGTGTGACTCCGTCACCTGCCAGGGAGATCAATTCCTGCTGATTTGTATCATTTTGTTTTGAACATTTTTTTCTTGGATTCCCCATGTGGGGCTTACTTAATTTCTTAATCTTTACAGTATATACTGATATTTTTTTTAAGTGCCTTCAAGTTAGTGATGACTTATGGCGACCCAGGCCTGTTCTTCCGAGGTAATGGAGTGTAAAGTGACTTGCCCATGCTCACAAGAACTCTTGATCTTCTGGGTACTAGACAGTTGCTCTAACCACTAGGCTACTCCTCCACTCCATACTGATAATAAGTATGCTTTAATAAAAATCATTGAACTCAACCCTCTTCACATATCTCTTCCAAGCATAACCAACATCCACAATAATGTTAGGCTTCTTAGGGCCAGCTGGTGCTACCACTAGACGAACTAAGCAGTCACCTAGAGTGCCAATGGTCTGAGGGTGGCCCATTGCTGTTGCTGCCGCCCTCTCCAGGGCCTGCAGCAGTGGCAATGCCTTTAAAATGGCACCGCAGGGCTTACCATAACCTCCAGCACTGCAGTGCTGTTCCTGCTTCCAACCCCTCCAATTCCACTTCCTTCTGCATTTCCTCCCCCATGCAAACAGGAAGGCTGAAAGACCAACTTCAGGCTCCAAGTCAGACATCATGCTGGGTTATCGGTATTTTAAGAAGGACTGCTGTGCTGGCTGAGACTGGGCTGATGTGTGTCTATAGGCCCCTTAGGTGCACAGTGTTGCACTACAGCTGTGCAATGGACCTGCAGGCTGCCACTGTGCTTCCTCTCAGGCATGCCATAGATTCCAGCTCCAGATGCATGCAGCTTCCTACAGCTTCACTAAGCCCTCTGTCTATGTTTCTCTCTTATTTTTCTTTACTAATCATTCAGCACACCCCTTATCAAATCCTCCACTCTATCCATGTCAATCATTTTTCCCTTCCTCCTGCCTCCCAGGCCAAATATGAATCCACTAAATTTTCTGCTTTCTATTTCCATGTTCCTAGCTTATGCAATAACCTCCCTTCAGATTTCCGTCGAGAACCTATTGGAAATTTAAGGCTGCTCTCAAACCCCATCTGTTTCAAATAGCATTTAACCTTTTTTTTGCATTCTTAGCTTATCAGATTGGCTTGCTTCCCCCTTCTCCCCCCACCCTCCACCCCCAACTTTCCTCACATTTCTTTATTTTGTATGACTGCTGAACTGTGTTCTGTAACTATGTGTAGGCACAGCAGTGACTGCAGCCAACAGCATTTATGCTCCATGCAGGTCCCTGTTGCTACCCGCAGTGGACAGGAGAGGAGCAGAGGAGCTAAGACAGAGCTCAAGTAGTTGGTAATAACATTATTTAAATTAAATATGCTGCCTGCACCAATGCCCTGCAAGATGCCCCAGGGACTGCATCACAGCAAGGCCCAGGAGCATTCATAGTACTGGGTTTCCAGCTGTTTGGCCCCTGGGTGCTGATGGCGTCACTTGGTGCTTAATCCAATGAGTGCTCTCATCACCTCCAAACAAAACAGAAGTGCCACATTTTCACAACGAACTTAATGTACTCTATCAAACCAGAATTTATTTTATACATTTCAAGGCTGTATTATCCAAGAGTATGGGATGCTGTCAAAAGCTCTCTTATAATCAATCAATGCTATACTGAGATTTCTGCCTCTCTTAGCACTGGCCATAATGGCTTTATTCAGCATTAACTGGTCTTTGTTCCATATACTCCTCTCCTATTGCCCTTTTGCTCTAATCGCCATGATGTTACTGAGCTTGATGTGATTGTATATTCTGTCTGCATCTATCGCAATGAACAGCTTATAGATAGTAGGTAAACAGGATATCGGTCTATAATTTTTAGCAAAGTTACTCGTGTTACTCTTTCTTACTTGAAAGACTAGAAAAGGGGACTGTTACTTCTGGAGCGAGATCTGCAACTGTGAGTATATACCTCTGGGAATTTTCTGAAAGGAATTCTTTGTATTAAAGCTAATTAATCTGTGAACCCACTATTTTTTGTTAAATCAGTCAGGGCCTAGTAGCAGCAGTTTAAGTTTACATTTAAAACACAGAAGAGAGCTTTCTGGTTAAATTTCATACCCAGCAGAGAGCTTGTAGTTTAAATTTAATAGTCACTCAGGGAATGGCATCAGCAAAGTACTTTTAGTTTACATTTCAAACACAGAAGAGAGCTTTCTGGTTAAATTTAGAAGCCAGCAGAGAGCGTGTAGTTTAAATTTCATAATAAGTTAGAGCCTAGCAGCAGCAAAGAGTTATAATTTAAATCAAATAAGAATATAGCTTACCTCAGCAGCACAGGACAGGGTACTGTGTAGCAGCCCTCTTTTAATAAGTGTTATTTCCCTCCCTCCCCACATCCACCCACCCCTGGGATAATCGTAGCTTTATAGGCACTTACACATTTTAACAGACAGGAGGTGCTCTCAGGTGAAGCTCATTACCCAAATCAGTCATACACTAAGGACCTGAGATTAATTAAGCTTCAGGTGAACAAGGTATATTAAACGTATTAGGTACAGTTTTATTGGCAACCCTTAGTAAGTAAAGAACTTAAAGATCTAAACAAAAACTTAAAACTAAGATGCAGAAAGCAGTCCAGCAGCGAGATGGGGGCTTTCCAGTCTTTTGCATTGAGTGTCACATGTATGATTTTCTCCCAGTTGGTGAGAGGTCTTACGTGTGCACTAGGTGCAAGGAGCTCTTTTCTCTCAGGGAACGAGTCCGTTCTCTAGAGGCTAGAGTAGCGGAAAACATAAGACAGACAGAGAGGTACATAGACGAGACCTACAGGGATATAGTCCTGAAGTCCCACCTCCAGTCTGGCAGCATCCCTGTTGCCATGGAGGAGAGAGGTCACGTGACAGGAGAGCATCACCCTGGTGTGGCAGGAAGTGATCCTGTAAATAGGACCTGTCCTCTAGGTGATGCAAAACCCTCTCGCACTGAGGAAGTTTCTCCAGGGCCATGTACCCATGAGGGAAGGGTTAGGACAGCCATTATAGTTGGTGATTCGATCATTAGGCATGAAGATAGCTGGGTGGCTGGTAGACGTGAGGATCGCCTGGTAACATGCCTGCCTGGTGCGAAGGTAGCGGACCTCATGCGCCACCTAGATAAGGTCTTAGATAGTGCTGGGGAGGAGTCTGCTGTCTTGGTACATGTCGGTACCAATGACATAGGAAAATGTGGTAGGGAGGTTCTGGAGGCTAAATTTAGGCTTTTAGGTAGGAAGTTGAAATCCAGACTTCCAGGGTAGCGTTCTCCGAAATGCTTCCCGTTCCACGTGCAGGACCCAAACGGCAGGCAGAGCTCCGGAGTCTCAATGCGTGGATGAGATAATGGTGCAGAGATGAGGGTTTTGGATTTGTTAGGAACTGGGGAACATTCTGGGGAAAGGAGGGACTCTTCCGAAGGGATGGGCTTCACCTTAACCGGGATGGAACCAGGCTGCTGGCATTAACCTTTAAAAAGGAGATAGAGCAGCTTTTAAACTAGATAATAGGGAAAAGCCGACAGTCGCCCAAGAGCGGATGGTTCGGAAGAATGTATCCTTGAAGGATACTACCAAATGCAGAGAGGTTCCAAAAAACAGTAAAGTAGCCCAAATGCCCTCAAGTATGGAGCAGACACAGCTTAAAGATCCCAAATTACCCATGTCTACCAATAGTCAAATTAATATGAATAAAATACAGTCTCTAAAATGCTTGTATGCAAATGCTAGAAGTCTAAAAAATAAGATGGGAGAGTTAGAATATATAGCATTAAATGAGAGGTTAGATATGATTGGAATTTCAGAGACATGGTGGAAGGAGGACAACCAGTGGGACACTGTGATACCTGGGTACAAGCTATATCGTAATGATAGAGCTGATCAAATTGGTGGAGGGGTTGCGCTCTATGTTAGAGAGGGCATTGAGTCAGAAAGGATTAAAGTTTTGCAGGAAACAAAATTTGCTGTAGAATCTCTATGGATTGAAATTCCATGTAAAAAGGGGAAGGCGATGGCAGTGGGGGTTTACTATCGACCACCGGGCCAGAATGAACAAATGGATGATGAAATGCTCAAAGAAATCAAGGAAGCTAACAAAGGTTACAGTGCAGTAATAATAATGGGTGATTTCAATTACCCCGGTATAGACTGGGTCAGTGTCACGGCAGGACATGCTAGGGAGATAAACTTCCTAGATGACATAAATGACTGCTTCTTGGAGCAGCTGGTTCCTGAACCGACCAGTGGGGAAGCCATATTAGACCTGGTCCTTAGTGGAACACCAGATCTAGCGCAAAAGATAAGGGTGTTGGGGCCACTTGGCAATAGTGATCATGGCATGATCGCCTTTGTTTTAATTAGTGGAGGAGGGATAGTACGGAAATCTACAGTACTACCTTTTAACTTTCGAAATGGAGACTATGATAAAATGAGGAAAATAGTTAAGAAAAAACTAAAAGGAACAGTTGCAAAGGTTAAAGACTTACATCAAGCTTGGGTGTTGTTGAAAAATACTATCTTGGCAGCCCAGACCAGCTGTATTCCACGCTTTAAGAAAAGTGGAAGGAAGTCCAAAAAACTGCCAGCATGGTTTAAAGGTGAGGTCAGAGAGGCTGTTGTTGCCAAAAAAGCATCTTTCAGGAAATGGAAAAAAGAGCCAAACGATGAAACCTGGAAACAGCACAAGCACTGGCAAATCAAATCTAACAACAACATGCCATGAAAGTTTCTCTAACTCTTAGTGGTTCATTTGTATCTACTGAATCCCTTCCATATGACTCTATGTAACAATATTTGTAAATAGTTTACCACTGTTATCCAAGATCATGTAGCAAATGTTGTAAATAGTTACCCCTGTTATCCAAGTTTCTTACCCTGTTATCTGTAAACTCATACATGTTATCTGTACTGAGCATTTTTTGTTCTATGTAAACCGCGCTGATGCTGAATAGTGCGGTATAGAAGAGATCGTAAATAAATAAATAAATAAATGCAAGGCACTGATAAAGCAGGCAAAAGGAGAATTTGAGAAGAAGCTTGCTGTGAAAGCAAAAACACGAAATAAAGATTTTTTCAAGTAAATTCGCAGCAAAAAACCTGTGAGAGAGTCAGTTGGTCCATTAGAGGAGTTAAAGGGGCACTAAGAGATGACAAGGCGATAGTGGAGAGACTGAATGAATTCTTTGCTTCGGTCTTTACTGAGGAAGATATAGGGATGTTACCCATGACTGAAGTGGTATTTAAAGGTGTGGAAGAATTGAAGGAAATATCGATACATCGGGAAGATGTGTTACAACTATTAGATAAACTGAAGAGTAGCAAATCACCTGGGCCGGATGGTATACATCCAAGGGTGTTGAAAGAACTGAAATATGAGATCGCAGACCTGCTATTAGTAATCTGTGAACTATCATTAAAATCATCTCTAATACCTGAAGATTGGAGGATCGCCAATGTAACGCCAATTTTTAATAAGGGTTCCAGGGGTGATCCGGGAAACTACAGACCGGTGAGCCTCACGTCAGTACCGGGAAAAATGGTAGAAACCATCATAAAGAATAAAATTACTCAGCATGTAGATAGTCATGGCCTAATGGGAGACAGCCAACATGGCTTTAGACAAGGAAGATCTTGTCTTACTAATCTGTTATGTTTTTTTGAAAGTGTGAATAAACAGGTGGACAAAGGTGAGTCAGTTGATATAGTGTATCTGGACTTTCAGAAAGCCTTTGACAAGGTCCCTCATCAGAGACGTTTGGCAAAACTACAAGGTCATGGGATAGGAGGCAGTGTACTACTGTGGATCAAGAAATGGTTAAAAGATAGAAAGCAAAAGGTTGGGCTAAATGGCCAATTTTCCCAATGGAGAAAGGTGAATAGTGGTGTACCCCAGGGATCTGTGCTGGGTCCGCTGCTTTTTGACATATTCATAAATGACCTGGAAAGTGGAATAACGAGTGAGGTTATCAAATTTGCAGATGACACAAAACTATTTAAAGTTGTTAAAACCCAAGAGGATTGTGGAAAATTGCAAGAGGATCTTGATAAATTAGAAGACTGGGCATCAAAATGGCAGCTGAAATTTAATGTGGACAGTGCAAAGTTATGCACCTAGGGAAGAACAACCCAAGCTATGGTTACACGATGCAAGTTTCCACATTAGAAACCACCACCCAGGAAAAAGATTTAGGCGTCATTGTGGATAACATGTTAAAACCCTTGGCCCAGTGTGCAGTGGCAGCTAAGAGAGCAAATAGAATGCTAGGTATCATAAGGAAAGGAATGGAAAATAAAACAAAAGATATTATAATGCCTCTATATCGTTCCATGGTGAGACCGCACCTTGAATATTGTGTGCAATTCTGGACGCCGTGTCTTAAAAAGGATATAGAATTATTAGAAAAGGTTCAGTGAAGAGCCACGAAAATGGTAAAGGGGATGGAAGGATACTCTTATGAAGAAAAGCTAAAAAGGTTAGGGCTCTTTAACCTGGAAAGGAGACGGCTGAGGGGAGATATGATAGAAGTCTATAAATTAATGAATGGAGCGGAACGGGTAAACGTAGATCGATTGTTTACGTTATCAGAATATAGAAAGACTAGGGGACATGCAATGAAGCTACAGGGTAAACTATTTAAGACTAATAAAAGAAAATATTTTTTCACTCAACGTGTTATCAAACTCTGGAATTTGTTACCAGAGGATCTAGTAAAGGCTGTTAGTGTAGCTGGGTTTAAAAAAGGTTTGGACAAGTTCCTGGAGGAAAGGTCCATAAACCATTATTAAGAGGGGACCCAGGATATCAATGCTTGACCCAGTACAAGCATTGCGGAACCTGTGTCTTTTGGGGAAACTGCTAGGTACGTATGACCTAGATTGGCCACTGCTGGAAACAGGATACTGGGCTTGATGGACCTTGGTCTGACCCAGTATGGCATATCTTATGTTCTTATGTCTCTCTTTGGAAGGACAAACGTTCTTCCTGCCAAGCCATTGCAGTGTTGTCCAGTTGCTCAAACAATTGACTTTTTGCAGTTTGCCAGGTCTTGGTGGAGTGATGTTAACTGAGCCAAAAGTTGGTTACTCCATCTGGGCCAGGGCATTTCCAATTTGGAGCTCATTTTAACCTGCTTTCCAGCTCTTCCTTTATTACTACAGGTCATTCCATAGGTTTGCTGTTATTTTTTTCTAAATGCTTCTGTATGCTGGATAACCATTTTGCTTTGTGATTGTGCTGTATAGGGTCCTCATATAGCTTTCTCCAGAAAGTTTCTGTTTCTGCTTTGGTTGGAGGTGCTTTTAGCATATCAATGCTCTTCCCCAATTCCTTGTAGAATTGTTTGGGTTCTTTTTAGTTTATTCTGATATCTTTCTTTCCTGTTTTATTCATATCTTTGAAGTTTTTGCGCTTCTGCAACTATTTTCAATTTATTATTGGAACATATAAATTTCAGGTCTCCTTCTGTCAATGCAGCATACTTCAGCTTGATGTCTTGGATCTTCCTTAATATCTCTGATGATTTTAATCCTTTTAGATACCCATCCTTCCGGGATACCTCTGCACGCAATGATTATATTTTTCCTTCGATGCGTTTTTTCCAAGAAGGAACTGTTGTTCTCTTTTTCTTCTGGCCTTGCACTCTAGTTGGTAGCCGGATGGGAAGCTTAGAGAACAGCAAGCCCCGCATGAAGAGGGTAATGAGGGGCTGCACAGAAAGCATAGTTACTCACCTGTAACAGGTGATCTCCGGGAACAGCAGGAATTTAGTCTTCACATATGGGTATCGTCGGTACCGACGGAGCCCGCGCAGGAACGCTCCCCAGCGTCCAGTAGGAAAGCTTTTGGGAGCATCCCACAGTGCATGCGTGCTGCCTTCCCACCTCTATACCTCTCTCACTTCAGTTGAGTTTATAGCTGAGACCAAAGGAGAGAAGTAGAGAAAGAGAGAGATAGAGACAACTCCTAGGGGAAGTGGGTGGGTTTTGAAGACTAAATTCCTGCTGTTCCCGGAGATCACCTGTTACAGGTGAGTAACTACGCTATCTCAAGTAACAAGCAGGAAAGAGTAGTTACTCACCTGTAACAGGTGTTCTCCAGGAGCAGCAGGAATCAGTCCTCACATATGGGTGACGTCGGCGCCGACGGAGCCCCCATGCAGAGCATTTCCCCAGCTTTCAAAGAAAGCCTTTGGGAATGTAGCGCGCTTTCGCGGTCCCCTTCCCGCTCAAGGGTGTCATCTTGCTCAGTCTGATGACATAGCTAAAAGACAGCAAAAATAAGAAAATAAAGCATATGACTGCAACTCCAAGGGGAGGAGGGAGGGTTGTGAGGACTGATTCCTGCTGCTCCTGGAGAACACCTGTTACAGGTGAGTAACTACTCTTTCTCCAGGACCAAGCAGGAAGTCAGTCCTCACATATGGGACTCCCCAGCTTAAGGCTACCGGAGACCCAAGCTGAAAAAATGAGCTCCCTCTAGAACCTCAGCATGTGAGAAAAGAATTTTCTCTGATCACGCCCCCGAACGGTAGCTCAACACCAGGGCCGGAGGGTAGGAGTTGCCTAAACCCCAAAGAGATTATGGAGTACCGCCTGCCCGAAAGCACTGTCCCTGCAGGACTCCCTCTCAAGGCAGTAGTGGGCCGCAAATGTCTGGCTTGAAGACCAAGTAGCGGCCCGGCAGATGTCTACCAACGGAACAGAGCGGAGATGAGCCACTGACGCAGCCTTCGCCCTGACATGGTGAGCCGTAACTCGACCCTGCAAGGAGAGGCCAGCTGCCCTGTAAGCCCAGGCGATACAGTCGGCTACCCATATGGACAAAGTACGCTTGGAGACAGGTAACCCCAACTTATTGGGGTCAAAAGAGACGAAGAGCTGAACAGCCCTCCGGTGCTCCCGCGTACGGTCAAGGTAGAAGGACAACGCCCTCCTACAGTCCAGGGTATGCAAGCCATCTCAGCCCGGCTGGCATGCGGCCTGGGAAAGAAAGTCGGAAGAACCACCTCCTGACTGAGGTGAAAGGAGGAGACCACTTTTGGAAGGGAATTCGGGTGAGTCCGTAAGACTACTCTGTTCCTGTAGAACCTAGTATATGGTGCATCTGAAACTAGGGCCTGGAGCTCACTCACTCGCCTTGCTGAGGCAAGGGCTACCAGAAACAGCGCTTTCCAGGACAGAAAACGCAGAGGGCAAGTAGCCATAGGTTCAAATGGTGGGCAAGTAAGCCGTTGCAAGACAACATTTAAATCCCATTCAGGGCAGGTGGACGCACTGGAGGCTTAAGCAAAAGTAGGCCTCTGAGGAAGCGAGCCACCAAAGGATGGCTGGAGAGGGACTGACCCTCCACTGGTGAGTGGTGTGCTGAAAGAGCACTAAGATGAACTTGGGAATGAGGGGAATGGGTGGGAATGCATAGAGGAAGTCCTGACCCCAGTGGAGTAGGAAAGCATCTATTGCCTGAGAGTTGTGAGCCGGGATTCTGGAACAGAATCGGGGAAGTTTGGCATTCTGTGAACTTGCAAAGAGGTCTATATCTGGTGTTCCCCAGATTTGAAATACTCGAGCAAGCTGGCATGAGTGGAGGGACCACTCGTGTGGCAGCAGTATTCGACCGAGTTTGTCTGCCTACAAGTTTTGAATGCCCGGGAGGTATACCGCAAACAGGTGAATCTGTAACTCTCTGGCGAGGGCCCATAGTCGCAAAGCTTCATTGCATAGCGACAGAGAGTCTGTTCTGCCTTGCTTGTTCACATAGAACATAGCTACCTGATTGTCGGTTTGGACCAGAACTGTCTTGTTGCTGAGATGGCCCTGAAAGACCTGAATAGCACTGAAAATGGCTCTCAGCTCTAGGAGGTTTATGTGAAGGGAAACCTTCTGTGAGGTCCAAAGACCCTGAGTGGAGAGATCGTGCAAGTGGGCCCCCCAACCCATCTTGGACGCATCTGTCATCAGGGTGGTTTGACATAGAGGCTGCTGGAAAGGAGAGCCTAAAAGGAGGTTTTCCAGGGATTGCCACCATTGCAGGGACGAAATCAGACGTGTGGTAGTTCTGATTTTGTCTGTCAGTCGACCCGAGGCTTGTGACCACTGAGAGGGAAGGGTCCACTAGGCTGCTCGCATGTGGAGGCGAGCATAGGGAACCGCATGGACAGTGGATGCCATGTGTCCCAGCAGTTGAAGCATCTCCCGAGCAGTAAGGAATACCTTCATAGATGCTTGAGATGCCGGTTGTATTATACGTAGACAGCGTGGCTGTGGCAGGATAGCCCTTGAAAGAAGAAGAGAACCGGCGGTACCGGTAGGCATCGAATGAAGGCAGACGCGACCACAAAAAACAAGAAATAAAAGTAAATTTTCTGCAGTGACAGGGTACCACGTCCTGTCGGCTCCGCAGAAAATGAAGAACTGAAGTGAGAGAGGTACAGAGGCGGGAAGGCAGCACGCATGCGCTGTGGGATGCTCCCAAAAGCTTTCCTATTGGATGCTGGGGAGCGTTCCCGTGCGAACTCCATCGGTACCTGCGATACCCATATGTGAAGACTACATTACTGCTTGTTCCCCTGGAGATACAGGTTTGCCCTCTATGGAGTGAGGATGAGCAGAGAGCATGCTCAGGTGTACTCTGACGGAGTTCGGCTTGAGTCTGGTCTGCGAGAGATGGGGCAATTACTGCAGCATCGTGTGCACCTGGCAGGAGAACAGGTTGACCTGTTGCTTCGCACACCATACTGAGAATCTGTGCCACTTGAAGGCATAGGCTCATCTTGTGGAGTTCTTACGAGAGGCCAAGAGGACTTCTTCCACCTCCCTGGGGAGGTTGAAGGGCGCTAGGTTGGGGTGGAGAAGCAAGCCCTCCTCCTGGGTCAGTAGTCCAGGGGCACTCCACAGAGGGACCGAGAACTCCGTCGAGAGGCGGAGCAACAGGGGAAACCAAAGCTGTCTGGGCCATCTCTGGGCCACCAGGATCCTGGAAGCCTTGTCCCGCAGAACCTTGAAGAGGATCTTGGCAATTAGTGGCATGGGCAGGAAGGTGTATAGGAGGCACTCCAACCATGAGATGAGGAAGGTGTCTGCCACTATCCGGTTCGGGTGCAGTTGGGACAGCAGAACTGGGGCAGCTGAGCATTGGCTGGGTGGCAAAGAAGTGCAAACTTGGGGTTCACCATAGTCTGAATAGCTGCTGCACCACCCTGGGCTCTAGGTGCAACTCGTGCAGCTGGACGGCTCTGCCAGGGCACTGTCTTGGCCCAGAAAGTATACTGTCCTGAGGAGCATTCCCTGGCTGGTTGCATATGAGCAGAGGGCTACTGCCTCCTAGCAGAGGTTCCAGGACCTGGATGTCCATTTGGACTAGCACTGACTGGTTCCGCAGGCAGTGGAGAAAGGCCTTCATTGCTAGGAAAATGGTCCAGAACTCCAGCAAGTTGATCTGCTGGTGGCTCTCCTCGAGGGATCAGTTGCCCTGCATGCACAGTTCCTCGCGGTGGTCACCCCAGCCCCGTAAGGAGGCGTCCATAGTGAGGATCCTCTGGGGGTTTGGGTGTTGAAAGGGCATATGCCCTTCTGCAGGTAATGTGCGTCCTACCACCAATCCAGTGACTCTGCTAGTTGACTGGACACTGAGATCCTGTCCCGGAGCCTGCCTGTGGCTTGAGTCTATTGTGAGCAGAGGCATCACTGAGCTGCCCGCATGTGGAGGCAGGGCCACATCGACTGTGGACACCATGTGACCTAGCAGGCAGAGCATGGATTGCGCCGACACAGCATGATGGCACTGTACCTCGGTTGCCAGGGTCCTAAGGCGGTCCGCCCTATCCAGGGGGAGGAAGGCCCTGGCTTGGAGGGTGTCCAGATGAGCCCCTATGAACTCCAGGTCCTGTTTTGGAGTGAGGTGGGATTTGGGGTGCTTTATCACAAACCCCAGATGTTGTAGGACCTTGATGGTGCAGCCCATGGCCTGTTGCACTTCTGAGGACATGTCCCCTTTTAGTAGCCAGTCTTCCAGGAATGGGAAGACAAAGGCCCCTTGGAGATGAAGATAGGTGGCCACCACTGCCAGGTATTTAGTGCAGACTCTTGGTGCAGAGGCTAGGCCGAAGGGTAGTACCCTGTACTGGTGGTGGTCGCCCCCGACCATGAACCTTAGGTACTGCTTGTGGCTGGGGTGGATAAGGATGTGGGTAGAAGCATCCTTTAGGTCCAAGGAGCATAGCCAATCTCCCTGCTGGAGGTATTTATTTATTTTATTTAGCTGTGCTTTTATATCGCTTTTCGCCAGGTCAAAGCGGTTTACAAACAACTGAAGGATACAGTAAAACGTGGAAGTAGGCAGCAATATTCCAAGGGAGAGCATTTTGAACTTCTCCCATACCAGGAATTTGTTTAGGTTTCTCAGGTCCAGGGTGGACCTTAGGCCTCCTGTTCTTTTTGGGACCAGAAAGTTCCTTTTAGGTGGTGTGGTGCAGGCTCCACAGCCTTGTTCCTGAGAAGGCCTGCAAGTTCCTGCAGAAGCAGGGCCTGGTGCAGGGGAGTCTGAGGGGGATCTCCTGGAAAGAAAGGGGAGGCGTCTGGTCCAGGTGAAGGAGGTAACCTTTCCTGACCATCTGAAGTGCCCAGGAGTCGGTGGTGATTGCATACCACCAGTGGGCAAAATGAGTCAGATATCCCCCCGTTGGAAGCTGGTCCCCCATGAGTAGAAAAGCTTTGTTCTGGGAGATCAAACCCCGACCCAGTATAGCTGAGGCTGGTGTCTCAGGCTTGGGGCCCATAGGCTTGCGTGGGCCCTGGCCTGTTCCCTTGCCCTGATGACCCTGCTGGGGGACCTGGGGGGCTTAATATCGGGGATGGCCTCAGTAAGGCTGACCTTTCCAGTGGAAGGGAGGCCTTTTCCCTCATGGTTTCTTCTTGGAAAGAGCGGAGGTCTTCCTGGAGAGTCGAGACCTGGTGACATACTCTGTCTCGATCTCTGCCGCCTTATCCTCCATCAGCTTGCCGAAGAAGTTTTCACAGAGACAAGGTGCGTTGAGGAGTTTCTCCTGGACCCATTGCTTAAGGTCCAATGTCTGGAGCCAGGCCTAGCATCGGGTACCGATGTCTACGGTGGCCACCCTCGCGTTAGACTCGAAGCCGTCATAGGCTGCCCAAGACAAGTACTTCGAGCACTCCCCGACTTTGTGAAGGTTTGGAATCGCTGACGATGATCCCCACTGAGACCTGTCAAGAAACCTCCAAATTCCTTAGTAAAGTATCTGAGATACATGACGATATACAGCTAATATGCTTGTATTTGACAAGCCAGCATCGAGCCCTGGTAACATTTTCACCCAAAGGTGTCAAGGGCGCGGGACTCCCTGTCCAGGGTCACTGAAGAGCGGGCTTTTCTGTCGACGCATGGTTAACTCGAACACCATGGAGGTGTGAGGGAGTTGCGCCTTCCTGAAGCTGGGGCCCTGATGGATCCGATACGTGGAGGCACATTCCATTCTGTGCATCCTGGCCTCTGTACGTCTGGTTGGAACTGGATGCACAGAGGTAGTCGCGATTCTGATCATGCGTGGCACGTCTAGCCCCTGCAGGATCAGAATCATATCTAGGCTTGTATGTGCAGGCAAGGACCCGATTCGCATCGGCCTGCACATACAGGCCTCTGCCCGGCTAACTCAGTCAGGCTCCTGAATGGAGTCGCAGTGCCACGGCATCTGGTTGTCATGGCACTGTGGCTCCAATCAGGAGCCATGATCCCGGGCCACTGACAACTTTTTCTTTTCCCTGCAGCTTGACTCCCCTCCATCTCGTCTCCCATGGCCAGGGTCAGGCTGCGGGGAATCTCCTGCACCCCCTCATCTCTTCACTGCCGGCTGGGCCTGCCATCCCCCTACGTCAAGGGGGACTTATTCCACCTCCGAGGTGGAATAAGTCCCCCATCCAATCTGCCGGCCCCAGAAGTACAAGGCCGACTTCAGAATCGGCCCTGTAGGTCCAGAGTCATAGACCGCCCACTGCCCGCCCTATCTCCGCCTCCACACCGCCCCCTTCCGCCCCATCTAAGCCTATGAGTACAAACTCCTTGTTCGTATGGGGAGGCTTAGTCGGGGATGACAAGGGGGGTGAATAGCAGGGATGGACTTCCTAACGGGACATCCATCCCCGCTGTTCATGGGACTGAATAGACTCCATAGTGACCAGGCGCAGGCTAATAATAAGCCCCGATGCCAGTGTTTCCCACATCCAGAGAAGGAGGCGACCGAGCATGGTGGGGACGGGGACTGTAAGGGCCTCCTTAGGTGGGGCCTCGTATTGGAGGATTTCAAGTTCCTCCATGCGAGGATCCTCCTCCGACTCTGTGGTGAGGGACAATGCCTTTGCCATGTCCCAGACAAACTCAAGGAATGAGGTGTCCTCAAGCGGGGACCGGTGCCTTGATGCCAGTGGGACAGATCAGAGAGGAGATCATGGTGTGCTCGTGTCTCCGGGGAAGCCTCATCCTCGGATTCCCAGTCCACGCAGTCTGTCGAGGACTCGAGGCTTGATGGCTCTAGGGGTGTCATCGGGTCTGGCCTTTGGTGAACCATGGCTGTTTGGCTGGAACCAGAAGCACTTGCCGGGGAGGACTGGGAGCGGGATCGAGAGCCTTGCCTAGGATCAGCTTGAGGCATGGGGATCTCGAGAATCTCTTTGGCGGCCCAGGGAGTCCTCGGCATCAAGACCCCTGCGGTCTTGGTGTGTGTGCAAGCGGGGCCAGGCATCGATGCTTGCTGCAAGGTAAGAAAGGCAGAAATGCTGTGTTCCAACACCATAATCCTGGCTTCCCACTCAGGAGTTAGAGCCTTCGACACCGACGTGACCAGGTCAGGTGTCAATGAGGAGAGGGAGTCTTTGATGGGATGGGCCTCGGGGGTCCGAGATCTGTCACCAGAGGTCTCAGCATCTGTTCTGGATACCTTTTCTGGCCGCTCCCACTCCAACTCCTCTGATACCCTTCGGGCCTGTGGGACCACGCACGGGACTTGCCATGTGTCCCCACTTCCCAGGCAGGGGTCCTCAAGGATTTCTTCTTTTTCTTATGCTGTCACTCTGGGGAACCCTTATCAGAGTGTCCGTGTGCCCGCTTGGGCACAGCAGGGGCCTTACGTGACTCAGAGGATCCGTGCGGGGCCTTACAGTGCATGGCTACTGGGGATACCGGAGCTGAATCTGTCCTGTGGAAGATGTCATCCTGCTTCTGCCAGCAACTCTGGATGGCCTTAGTGGACATCTTTTTGCATAGGGTGCATATCTCTGGGTCATGGTCGGCACCTGGACACTGGAGGCAACAGTCATGTGTGTCGGTCAGGGACATATTCTTCAAGCACCAATCACACTTCTTAAACCCACTGGCCATCGGGGCAAAAAGGACCCCAGCGAGGATGAAGACCTTCAATGCGGCCTGCGATTAGAAAAAGGGCGAAAACATGCTGGATGGTAAACCTAAACGAAACAGGTCCCGAGTCTCGAAGCCAAGACGACGGGGCTCAGAGTTGGGAAAGGGACCAGTGCTAACCGGACGATACACATTAGTGCACGAGAAAAGAAACTTTTTCCCATGGAAGGAAGACGAGCGTCTGTCGGACTCCACAGAAAAAGGGAGACTGAGTAAGATGGCACCCTTGGGCGGGAAGGGGACCACAAATGCATGATAGCATCTCCCAAAGGCTTTCTTTGAAAGCTGGGGAGATGCTTCCATGGGATTCTGTTGGTGTCGATGTCACCCATATGTGAGGACTGATTTCCTGCTTGTTCCATTCTTTGAGCACCACTGCAGATTGCTGAAGCTCTGCTGGTTGATTCAAAAGCATCAAAAGATGCCCTGGTCATAAATTTTGAGATATTATTACCTTGTCTGGTAAGCACTTGGAATGCACTCCACTTAACATCCGGAATGATGATGTAAACTTCTACAGATCCGTGGTGACATCCTTCTGGAACATGCCCATGTATAGCATATAAAAGATAGTCTTTGAGGTCAGGATGCATGCCTGAAAATATCAACGCCCAAAGGCATAGGGTGTCCTCGAGTCTCTACTTGGAGGCATGGAAGAACGATTCTTTGAACTCTTGATTCGGCACACGGCCAAATTCTACCACCATTCAGTGGTGGGGAAGTTGAGACTTCCGAAAGCCTGGGCACTCTGGAACTCGGTACATGGTATCAAGTCATTTGATGATTGGCAGAACTGTGAGAGGAGCCTCCCACATGTGGTGCATAAGGTCCTGTAAGATACGATGCACTGGTGACGTAGCCGCTGCTTTAGGTGTAGGAGGGTATTGGAGGATCTCGTGTTCGTCTGCCCTCGGTTCTTTCTCTGAGGCCACAGTGATCTGCAGCCCTGCTGGCATGTCTTGGATGAATTCTTGGAAAGACATGTCTTCTGGTGGGGAACGATACCGCTGGAAGGTCTGAAAGGTCTTGGCAACAACACTGGCCACTGCTGCTGAGTATCGATCCCTTTATTTATAGGGCCTCCTGATGTGCAACTATGTCAGAGTGAGTCACGCTGAGTCTTACTGAGATTGATTTGCAAAACTAAAAACTTTTTATTGACATTTTACTTGTTGAGAGCTGAGCAATAGGATATTAGGCAACTTATCCTAGTCAATGTAAATTAACCATAGATGGTTCAATGGCTGAATGTCATCAATATCTCTACAGCCTAACTACAAGTTTCATGTAAATGTTTGATTGCTTAAAATCTGATCCTTGTAAAAGTTATGTTTCAATGCAAACCGCCCCTGATCTCTGGAAGGAGCGGTATAGAAAAACATTTCAAATAAATAAATAAATTTGATGATTGGTGCATAAGCAGCCCACCTGTAAAGAGCAAGGGTGATATGTTTATTTATTTAACAGGTTTTTTATACTGCTTTATCATTTCAGTCAAAGCGGTTTATATTGTAACAAACTTGGTAGCGTACATTAAACAGGAAGATTGAAAACTTGGATTTCTGAGGCAATGGAGAGTTAAAGTGACTGAAGAGCAGCTTAACATGGGCTACAAGGTCACATCCCACTGCCTGTTTATAAGACCGTTGGTTTCTTATCATTTTTATGTTTTTATAAATTCTGTTTCAATTTCTACAATTCTGCATTTACATTTTGGCTTTGTTATGTATTAGATTAGTTGGGATAATCAATTTGTACATTAGATTTACCAATGGAGTGATTTTTATAGAGAGATTTTGGCACCAAGTGCTGTTGCATGACATAATTTATTTATTTAACATTTCTTATATACCGCCCTTCAGTGGTATCAAGGCGGTTTACATCTAACAGAACAGAACATTAATATCTGACAGTTTCTTTGGCACCTCTCATATGCAATGTTACTGCTGTTCAGCAGTGTAGAAGGCTATTAGTGTCATTGCCGTTCTTTTGTTGGTTGGATGCCTGGTTTCTGAAGATGGGTAATACTAATATTTATACCCTTATTTTTGGCACTGATGATCTCTTTACTATTTCTTTCAAATATTGTTATTTTGATTATATCTGCCCATGTACTCATTTTTTATCTTGGTTCAGCTTTTCAGTGTTTCTCATACAGAGAAGTTACTAAACTATGTTTAAATCTTGGATTTTACTTCAGATTAATTTAGCATGGGAGTCGCTCCGTATTGCAGGTTACTGATTCCCATGGTAAATTAAGAGTAGTTACTCACCTGTAACAGGTGTTCTCCAGGAGCAGCAGGAATCATTCCTCACATATGGGTGACGTCGGCGCCGACGGAGCCCCCGTGCGGAGCATTTCCCCAGCTTTCAAAGAAAGCCTTTGGGAATGAAGCGCGCATGCGCGGTCCCCTTCCCGCCTAAGGCTGCCATCTTGCTCAGTCTGATGACATAGCTAAAAGACAGCAAAAAACAAAATAAATCATATGACCGCAACTCCAAAGGGAGGAGGGAGGGTTGTGAGGACTGATTCCTGCTGCTCCTGGAGAACACCTGTTACAGGTGAGTAACTACTCTTTCTCCAGGACCAAGCAGGAAGTCAGTCCTCACATATGGGACTCCCCAGCTTAAGGCTACCGGAGACCCAAAGCTGAAAAATGAGTTCCCTCTAGAGCCTCAGCATGCGAGAAAAGAATCTTCTCTGATAACGCCCCCCCGAACGGTAGCCCAACACCAGGGCCAGAGGGTAGGAGTTGCCTAAACCCCAAAGAGACTTGTGATAAGGAAGCTTATCATAGCTCAGGTAGGAGCTATAGAAAAGATGATGTGACTCTGAACAAGCAACCTGTCAGTTCTGGTAGAAGCAAGAAAACAGAGTTTTCACATAAAAGACTACCAGTCCCAGAATGCACCAGGTTTCCAGCAGCCATGAGAGAGGGGCTGAAGTGAGAGAATGTGTGTGCAATCAAGAGAGCTATGAGGTAATCCCTAAGCACTCATCTCAAAGGGCAGGGCCTGATTCAACACAGCTGCGCTGTGTTAGGGAGCAGCACACATTAGAACAGGATAAGAGTAGAGCTTATTCTTCAGGAAACAGCTTCAAGGAGAGTTTGAAGAACAGCTTCAGCAAAAGCCAAGCAGATAGAGAGAGAAGGAAACTCTCTGGAAGGAAGAGAAGAAAGGCCATTGGAAGGTCTGGGAGATTCCAAGGCAGTACTCATACTGGGAGGTATTCCAAAAGCCAGCAGAGTCCATTGGACTGGATTCAGCCAGAGGAATGGAGTGGCAGAGATAGGAATCACCAGTGGCTACCTGGAAGAGAGAAGACTGCATGGGGAAGGGACTTTCAGACCAAGGCCAGAAGGTATGTGAGAGAAGATCCAGCGTCCAGGGATCAAGATTGGAAGGCTGGACATCAGAATTGGATTACATATTGGCCAGGCTATACAGAGAGGAATAATGATAGCAGGAGAGGCTCAGGTATGAACACTGATCCAGACCCTATCTATAATAGAGAATGGCAGCAAGGGAATAAGCATTCTCATGATAGTGCCTTAATGAAAGACTCATCTGTGCCAATGTATGATATTGACCCTATGATTGTTGATGCAGGGGGAAATACAGCAGATGAAACTATTTACATGGACTGTTCTTTATCTAAATGCTATTGCTAGTTTTCTATGAGCAAACACATCAGCCATCACAAAGAAACCTAACTTTGTTCTTTATTTCCACTGCAAACAGCTCTTAAAGCAGGATTTGGGCTCACACAGTAGCAGCCAGCCAGCTAAAGGCTTTCAGCTGGTCCATTGATAGTAATTGGGGCTGCACCTGATTGTGTGTGAGCAAGGGAGAATCACTGCTGAGATCGGCGTGGAAAATAAGCAGAAGTTAACCTAACCAGCAAAGTTTATTCTTTACTTTGTGCCTTTGTATTTGGTAATTACTTGCTAAGAAAACATTAGCTAATTGCCTGACAAGCTGAAGGTTGTTTTCTGGTTTACTTTGTGACTTTTTGTTATCCATTTTAAACACTGCAAGCAAGTAACCTCATTTATAGTGCTATCAAGCATACATGTGCTGGGTGAATTAAACCCCATCAATAAAAGAAGTATTTTATTGATCTTACCACTTGGTTTCACAACTCAAATTATTGTCATCAGCTGTGTTTGGGAGTGAATGAACTACAATACCCACAATACCTTGCAAGAATCATATGAATATATGCATCGTCAAGATTGTGTAAGTTCTCACCCTAGGCAGCCGTCTGACAGACTATGGAGTACCGCCTGCCCGAAAGCACTGTCCCTGCGGGACTCCCTCTCAAGGCAGTACTGGGCCGCAAAAGTCTGGCTTGAAGACCAAGTAGCGGCCCAGCAGATGTCTGCCAACGGAACAGAGCGGAGAAGAGGCACTGACGCAACCTTCGCTCTGACACGGTGAGCCGTAACTTGACCCTGCAAGGAGAGGCTGGCTGCCCTGTAAGCCCAGGCGATACAGTCTCCTACCCAAATGGACAGGGTACGCTTGGAGATAGGCAACCCCAACCTATTGGGGTCAAAAGAGACGAAGAGCTGAACAGCCCTCCGGTGCTCCCACGTACGGTCAAGGTAGAAGGACAACGCCCTCCTACAGTCCAGGGTATGCAAGCCATCTCAGCCCGGCTGGCATGCGGCCTGGGAAAGAAAGTTGGAAGAACCACCTCCTGATTGAGGTGAAAGGAGGAGACCACTTTTGGAAGGAAATTCGGGTGAGTCCGTAAGACTACTCTGTTCCTGTAGAACCTAGTATATGGTGCATCTGAAACTAGGGCCTGGAGCTCACTCACTCGCCTTGCTGAGGCAAGGGCTACCAGAAACAGCGCTTTCCAGGACAGAAAACGCAGAGGGCAAGTAGCCATAGGTTCAAATGGTGGGCAAGTAAGCCGTTGCAAGACAACATTTAAATCCCATTCAGGGCAAGTGGACGCACTGGAGGCTTAAGCAAAAGTAGGCCTCTGAGGAAGCGAGCCACCAAAGGATGGCTGGAGAGGGACTGACCTTCCACTGGTGAGTGGTGTGCTGAAAGAGTACTAAGATGAACTCTAACAGAATTGGACTTAAGGCCTAGGTTGGACAGGTGAAGCAAATATTGCAGCACCACTGGTACCAGGCATGACAAAGGATTCTCGTTGTGTTGAGTACACCAGGTAGAGAATCTACGCCACTTAAGGGCATAAGACTTTTGGGTGGACTGCCTCCTAGAGGCCAAGACCACGTCCTCCACTTCCCTAGGCAGTAGTAAGGGTGCTAGGACTACCCTTTCAGCAGCCAGGCCATCAGATTGAGGGACTGGAGATTGGGGTGTAAAAGAGATCCCTGCTCCTGAGACAGGAGATCTGGTTGCATCCCCAGAGGAAGAGGAGCGTCCACCACTAGCTGTAACAGAAGTGGAAACCACAGTTGTCGGGGCCATCTGGTGGCCACCAGGATTACCGAGGCCCTGTCCCGGATCACTTTGAACAGTGTCTGGGGCACTAGAGGCATGGGAGGAAAGGCATATAGGAGGCCTGTAGACCACGGAATGAGAAACGCATCTGCTGCTAATCTGAGAGGATGTGGTTGTCTGGAGCAGAACCTGGAAAGTTGACGTTTCAGAGGGCTGGCAAAGAGATCTATGGTTGGAAGACCCCATCTCAGGAAGTTCTGTTGAACCACTAAAGGATTCAACTGCCATTCGTGCGGCTGCAGGATCCTGCTCAATCTGTCTGCCAGGTAATTCTCCTGACCTGGGAGATAGACCGCTTTGAGAAGAATGCCGTGATTGACTGCCCAGGAGCACAGTTTCTGCGCTTCCTGACATAGAAGGCGGGACCCTGTGCCCCCTTGTTTGTTCACATAGAAGACAGCAACTTGATTGTCCGTCTGAACCAAGACGGACTGGTGAGAGATGAGATGAGAGAACGTTCTCAGGGCTAAGCGGATAGCTCTCAGTTCTAAGAGATTGATCTGCTGTGCGGCCTCCCAAGGCGACCACAGGCCTTGAGTACATGCTCCTTGGCAATGTGCACCCCAACCTTGAAGAGAAGCATCGGTTGTCAGCACCTGAGAGTGTGGAGGTGTCTGAAAAAACAACCTTGCACCAGATTCGGAAGATGACGCCACCACTGTAGAGAAGACTCCAGTAGTGTGGACACCCTCACTCTGTCCGTGAGGTGTTCCGTGGCTTGGTGCCACTGAGTGCTGAGGCCCCATTGAGCCGGCCTCATGTGTAGATGGGCATTTGGAGTCACATGGACCATGGAAGCCATGTGGCCTAAGAGCCTCAGGAATTGTCTGGCGGAGACCAGAGAATTGCTGTGGAACTGACTGGCCAGATCCATCAACCTGTGTGCTCTGTCTATGGGCAAAAAGGCCTTTGCCTGAAGGGTGTCCAGTCTTGCTCCTATGAACTCCATGTTCTGTGAAGGGTGCAAAGTGGACTTTGCGAAGTTTATAACAAAGCCCAGATGCTGCAGCAGAGCGATAGTGTGGAAGGTGGCTTGATTGGCCTCTTGCGGGGATTGACGCCTGATAAGCCAGTCGTCCAGGTATGGAAAAACTAAAAGGCCTTGAACCCTGAGGTAGGCCGATACCACCACCAGGCACTTGGTTAATACCCTGGGGGCGGAGGTTAGGCCAAAAGGCAGTACTCTGTACTGGTAATGGTTTCCTCCCACTACAAATCTGAGATATTGGCTGTGGTCTGGATGAATGAGGATGTGAGTATAAGCATCCTTTAAATCTAAGGAGCATAGCCAATCTCCCTGCTGGAGGTAGGGCAGCAGGATTCCAAGGGTAAGCATCTTGAACTTTTCCCTCTCCAGGAACTTGTTTAGATTCCGCAAGTCTAGGATGGATCTGAGGCCTCCTGTTCGTTTTGGTACCAGAAAGTACCTGGAATAGAAGCCTTGACCCCTCAGGTGGTGGGGCACCAGTTCCACTGACTGTTCCTTTACAAGACTTGCTAACTCCTGCCGGAGTAAGTCCCTGTGCAGAGGAAGTCTTGGAGGCTCCCCTGGAAAATAGGAGGGGGGTACCTGATGGAAGTGGAGGAGATAGCCCTTCTGGACTATACTTAGTACCCAGGTATCCCTTGTTAGAGCTGGCCACCTGTGGGCATACAGGGTCAGCCGGCCTCCTGTACTGATAGGGGCCAGCTGAGGAGGAGAGGCTATGCCACTGGAGTCAAAACCCCGCTCCCTGCTGAGCAGGAGCCGGAGCTGGTGGCTTGGGGGCTTTCTGCCTACGGGGCCCATGTCCTTGCCCCTTGGCTTGCTGACCCTGTTGGGGAGCTACAGAGGCCTGAAAATGAGGGTACTGTTTATAGGCAGATGACTTGCTCAGGTAAAAGGTCTTTTTCCCCGAGCCCTTCTTCTTCTGAGAAGGGGCAGAGGTTTTTCTGGACAGCCTTGTCCGGGTAAGAGTCTCGGTCTCGAGTTCTGCAGCCTTTTCAGCCATGGGCTTGCCAAAGAGGTTTTAACCTCGGCAGGGGACATCGACCAACCTATCCAGCACCCATGGCTCGAGGTCCGATGACTGAAGCCAGGTCTGACGGCGTGCACCGATGCCGGCTGCAGCTACTCGGGCCGAAGCCTCGAAGCCATCATAGGCTGCTCGAGAAATAAACTTCGAGCACTCACGAATACCCGATGACAGAGCATTGAACCTCTGCAAAGGTTCCTCGGAGAGACCAGCATAGAATCCGGCAATCTCCTTTGCCAAGTCTTGAAGGTACATGCCCATGTAAAGCTCGTAGGTCTGGACACGGCAAGCAAGCATAGAGCTCTGGAAGCACTTCTTACCGAGGGCATCCAGGTTCCGGGCCTCCCAGCTGGGAGGCACCAAGAAGTGCATCTTCTGACTCTTCAGACGATGCATGGCCGATTCCACAACCATGGAGTGGTGCGGTAATTGTGCCTTTTGGAACCTGGGGCCCTTGCGGACTCGATAGATGGAATCGACCCGCTTGCTCAAAACCGGCGTCGAGGCCAGCGCCTCCCACATGCGGAAGAGCAACCTTCCAGCATCGGAGGAACCGGTACAGTAAAGGCCTCCTTTGGGGGAGAGTCATACTGTAGGACCTCGAGCTCCTCGGCTCGAGGCTCCTCCTCAGGATCCGCAGGGAAGGCCAAGGCCTTGGCCATATCCCACACGAAGTCCGAGAACCGGGTATCCTCTGGTAGTGACCTTCTCCGAGGCTCGGACTCCGGCGAGTCCGATGGGACACACCGAGTCCGAAAGGTGTCGGGTGACTCCTCCTCTGTTTCCCAGCCGGACCCCTCGGAGGAGGAATCAAACAGCTCCGGTTGGGCAGGCACCAATGCCATCTGCCCTGACACCGAGGGTACCGGCGTCGACGACCTCGGTCCCGAGCGGGAGGCCTAGGGAGACCTTGGCCGAGGATCGACTCGAGCGTGCATGGACTCGAGGATCGGCTCGGCCTCCGGGGTCGACTTGGACGTTGATGTCCCGGTGGTCGGGGCAGATGCACCGGTGAGACCGGCGATCAGTGCCCGCTGCTGTTCCATGAAGGCAGCCAAGCTGCACTCCAAGGCCATCAACCTGAGTCCGAGCTCAGGAGACTCAGCAGTCCCCGACGTCGGCTCCCCTGGAGGAGAGTCCACGAGGACTACAGTACTCACGTGACCCGGGGACTCCATCTCCACACGAGGTTGTTTTGCAGGCCTCTCCGACTCCGAAGACCCGGGACGGCACTCGGGGCTATGCGACTTGGCCCTCGAGGAGCCAAGTGCGTCCACCGACGCCGCCCTCATGGGTTTTTTCTTCTTGCGATGCTCCCGCAAGGGAGACCCCCTCTCAGAAGAGCCTTGGCGCTGCTCGGGGCCGGAGTCCCGAGACGTCGAGGTCTCTGACAAAGTCCGGGCCCGTCCGGACGCGGAGTAAGAGAAGATTCTTTCCTTTTGGTGCTGCCGACTCCTCAATGCCTTCGAGGACATTTTCCCACACGGCCCACAGAACATTGGGTCATGATCGGGTCCGAGGCACCGGAGGCAGCAGTCATGTGTGTCGGTGAGAGACATAGGTTTCTTACACCGATCACACTTTTTAAACCCGCTGGCAGCCATCGGGGGGGAAAGAGGGCCCCTGCGAGGTCAAAAGACAGGGCTGCCAGTGAAAACAGAAAAAATGGCGCGTATGCTAGTCACTAACGACAAAAACTGAAAAAAGAAGTCTGGGCTCGATACTGATGTATCAGGCCCAGGCGGGAAAGGGAAACCGGCGTCAAACCGAAGAAAATGGGTCCACGCAGAACAAAATAAACTTTTTCCTCGGGTGAAAACGAAACACGTCCGTCGGGCTCTGCGGAAAAAAGAAGACTGAGCAAGATGGCACCCTTGGGCGGGAAGGGGACCGCACATGCGCACTGCATTCCCAAAGGCTTTCTTTGAAAGCTGGGGAAATGCTCCGCACAGGGGCTCTGTCGGCGCCGACGTCACACATATGTGAGGACTGACTTCCTGCTTGGTCCTGGAGAAATAATGCAACTTGTGATCAATCTCACAAGTTGCATCATTCCAGGGATGAAAAACGCCCACTGAAAGGTGCCATTATTTTTTCTGGCCAGGAGCATCAGATACTAACATGCCATCAGACAATTAAACAAAACCTCCCTCCCTACAGTCCAGACCCCTCACTCCCCAACAAAACTCTCTAACAGAGCCGAAGTTTGGACATCCCCCCCCAAAGTCAACCCATGACCTTCTTCCCCCTCCGAAGGTCTTCCCAACCCCATCCCTCTCCAAAGATGACACTCCCACCCAACCATCCCCCAAAGATAGCATGGCTTAGAAGTGAGAGTCCATTTGGAGACATTGCCGCCTACTCCCCTGTAGATCCCTTGCCCCCAGCCTACCTGAAGAAATCCCTGTTGGTCTAAAGTAATCAAGCAGGAGCAGTCCCCAGTCACTCCTGCCCCTTCCAGAACCAGGTTCAAAATGGCACCAGTTGAACCTAATCTAATGTAACACAGATTTGTATACCGCAACGATCTTGATAAAAACAGTGGTTCTGTGCTGTTTTACAGCAAGAAATCTTGGAGTAATCTTAGAATATTATTGCTAGGGGTCACCTAGCGGCAGTACAGCAAGACTACTGCAAGGGTTCAACCAGCGCCATTTTGAAGCCAGTGCTGAAAGGGACAGGAGCGACTGGGAATGGCTCCTGCCTGATTGTTATTTAGAAATTCCTAGAATCAGAAGCCTTACAAATAAGTGTCTGAGCAACACGTCAGTGTGGATTGTGGTGTCGACTATGATTTCTCTGTGGGTTTCTCACATACACAGGGGATGTGCTCATATTCTCTTTGTGCTTGCAAGAAAACCCCCACTTACTTCTTCCCATTCTGAAGAAAATGATGTTCGTTGGCTGCAGCATTGCTCTCGGTCTCTGAGTTTGTTTGAGTCACCCCTAGATCTGTTCTTGGCAAGGGGATAGGAGATAAGGTCTGACTCTGATTTGGAAATTTCTTTCGATAGCTTCAGGTGAAGCACTGCTTTTGGCACAGAGGGATCTATTCCAAGGGTGTGCACCTGTTGCCAGGGCTGTCTGGTATTAGTTACCCAACACTGCATGTTTCCCCTTCTCCCTGTGCACGCAGCAGCCTGAGTGGCGAGTTGGTTAATACATGCATGATATACAGTTCTCTGCACAGCTGTGGGCTTGCTCTCCTCTAAAATGATGTCCATGTTTCCTTGCAGAGGATCCTGGGAAGAGCTAACCAGTAAAACCTGTTCCTCCTCTTCGGCTCTGTCCCAGTGGCATCCGTTGTATACATGGAAAAGATCCTCCACTGATTCACAGGATGGAGAAGACCCATGAAGCAGACCAGCAAAGTGCAGGGGGATACAGGATTCTCCAGCAAGCTCCTCTTTAAGAAAGACTTCTTCACAAATATTGTTATCTAAAAAACAGCAGTATATGAGTTAGAAATTCTCAAACACAGTTCTGTACTACAATAAATGTTAGCTTTGTTCCTAACATTGATTCAGTTCTTTGCTATTTAATTTTCATATTGGTCCTAAAGGTTTGGCTGAACACATATATCCCTAATTTCATACAGCAATTGAGAGGATGATAGTGATAACTCTATAGATATGAGATTTTCAATAAATCTGAGCTGTTATCCTGTGCACTCTGGGATGCAACACCACCATATGTATATAGTCAAAGTGCAATTACTTGCAGACATCACATGTGTGATCCAGCATACAAAGAGTTATCTGGTTTCACACGGATGCCAGTGACGTGCTTTACCCCTCAGTTCAGTATAGGGCCCTTGAAGTAGAAATCCTGAGGCCAATATTAAATTTAAAAAGCTATAAGGTCAATGTTCAAAGGGTTTAGGCTCCTAAATTTTAGAGTTGAAAATTTACTACGGCTGAAGACTAAATTTATGCTCAAAATTTCACTAAACTCCTAAACTGCTAAAAAAACTCTAAGCTAGACCCCACAGAACCCAATTAATACAGACCCATCTCAAGCTTGCCCTTCCTCACAAAAATAACAGAGAAAGTGGTGCAGCTTCAATTACACGACTACATCAGCCTAAATGCTCCGCTTGACCCACATCAGCATGACGTCCATCCTGACCATGGAGTGGAAACACTACTAATCTCCATTCTCCCATCCTCCATACGAGCAATCACAGATCTTGCTCAGTTTAGAAAAGCACTAAAACACCACCTCTTTCTTCTACACTACTCTCAACCCAGTATCTCAACCCCAGCTACCATATACCTCACCGGAAATAGTAAGTAGCAAACAGTCTCATGCGAATATTGTTATAACTGTATATAGCTGTAGATAGTTTCTCCCAGTTGAACTCCAAGTTGTACTGTCCCGTTCCACTGTAAGTGCTTAACAGAGCACCTGTTACGCATAAATTATGTTATAATGTAAACCGCACTGATTTTAAATAGTGCGGTATAGAAAATAAATAAATAAATAAAATAATCTCATTCATCGACCAATTCATGAAAGGGATAGAGAGACCTAGACATGGCTTCATCTTCATATTTCTTGATATCGCCACAGCATTTGACACAATATGTCATGAGATTCTCCTGCAGATGCTACAATAAATTGGCATCATTGACTCAGCACTGAACTGGATATGATCCTAATTGTCGGATCGCCAACAAATAGTGCAGACCGAAGCCAGGAGATCGGACCCTTACCCACTGAAGCAAGGTGTAACCCCAGGGCTCATCACTTTCAGCCTTATTATTTAACATTTACATCCAGCCAAACTGCGAGCTCATCCAGTCACAAAACAAATCACACTTTAGTGCTGGAAGATGAGACTCCCAGATTGGAAGGCACTCAAATGGCTATTGGGAATGAGCTGAAGACCTCTCAGAGTAAAGCCAGCATTTATGATGTGGTTGGATCTGCTGATGTAGCTGCACATGAAATGAAGAAGTTGCAAAGATGTCTTACATATTGGGACATGGAACGTACAAAGCAAAAACCGAGGGAAGTTGGAAGTGGTCAAGAATGAAATGGAACATGTACAACTCAATCTGTTGGGTGTCAGTGAACAGAAATAGATTGGTTTGGGCACTTTACATCTGCTGATCATATGGTCTACTATGCTGGAAATGAAAGACAAAGAAGAAATGGTGTTGCATTTATAATTAAAAAGAAACTTCAAAGAACTGTAATGAAATACAATGCAGTTAGTGAACGCTTAATTTCTATTCGTCTACGAGGAAAGCCCATCAACACAACTATAATTCAGGTATATGCCCCAACAACAGTTACAGAAGAGGAAGACGTTGATGAGTTCTATGAACAAGTACAAGCTGAAATTCACAGAACATACAGGATATCCTGATAGTCATGGGTGACAAACACAAAAGTTGGCAACAAAGAAGAAGGCAAAGTGGTTGGAAAATATGGACTTGGCAACAGAAATGAAGCTGGAGAAAAACCAATAGAATTTTGCAAGACCAATGATCAATTCATCTCAAATACTTTCTTCCAGAAACACAAGCACTGACTGTACACGTGGATTTCACCCAATAGATTGTACAGAAATCAAACTGACTACAACTGTGGAAGACTAGAATGGAAAAGCTTGATAACATCAACAAAGAAAATCTGGAGCTGACTGTGGTACAGATCACCAACTATTATTTATTTATTTATCTATCAGCTTTTTTTTATACCACTTTATCCTTCGGTCAAAGCAGTTTACATTGAAACATAACATTTACAGTAAAGAGGGAAGTCAACTTGGAAGAACTTTGATACATATTGCTGGGAGGTAACTATGTCAATTGTATATGTAAGGGATATGAGATTCGGGGATTTTAGGGGTAACTGGGAGGGAGGGTTGGGGAGGGGTAGAGAGAAACTGTTAAGGGTTATGATAGTTGGTAGCATTCTCTGAATATATGAGTTTTAAGGGCTTTCCTGAAGGAAGCTGTATCCGTTGTAATCCTTAGATTTTCTGGGATAGAGTTGCATAGATGCGGTGCGTAGAGAGAAGGCTCTCTTAGATGTAATGGCATTGGTTGCTGTGAACATCGGAGGTGTCTGTGGCGTGTTCCCTAAGGTGGATCATCGCCCTCTGTTGTCAGGTGTGATCAGGGTTTGTAGGTGTGGTGGCGCAGAGTCATTGAGGATTTTGAATGTTGAGAGTATGGACTTGAATTTTATACGTTCTACCATGGGGAGCCAATGTAGTTGCTTGAGAAGAGGTATGATGTGATCTGTTCTCTTTGCACTGAAGAGGATTCGTGCAGCCGTATTGAGGTCAAGTTGGAGAAGGTGGATGGTTGAGTTTAGTATGCCTTCGATGATGATATTACAGTAATCAAAGTAGTTGCTTGGAGGACCAAACGGAAGTCATGATCTGATAGGAGTGGCTTAAAGTTCTTGATTGTTTTTTGTTAGAAATATATGCTCTGTGTTATGTTTAGAATATGTGTTTTGAAGGTGAGGTGTTGATCCAGGTTAACTCCAAGGTATCAAATGTTTTGCTTTACTTCGAGATGTGTTCCATCAATAGGTATGGTGGGTGGTGATGTGAAGATAGTGTCTCTAGTGATAAACGTGGCCTCAGTCTTCTTAAGATTTATGTTCAGGTTCTGACTTTTGAGCCAGTTGCAGAGTATGGAGAAGCAGCTTATTATGGGCGTGATGTAGAGACTTGCTGTGTTAATAGGTGTGTAAATAATTACATCATCTGCATAGACGTGGTACAGGATGTTGCAGGACTTAATTATGGTACATAATGGTTGCAGAAAGAGGTTGAACAATAAAGCTGAGAGGGCTGAGTCTTGGAACTCCTTAGGTTTGCATGTATGGGGTTGAATTTGTCTGGTCTATTCTGACTTGCAGTTTGCGATCTGTCAGGTAGGATTTGAAGCAGGAGAGGGGGGTATCTGATAAACCAATGGATTATGAGGTCATGTGAGATGGAGTCGAATGCTGCTTTAATGTCCAAAAAATGAGAATGAAACCAGAATTAGGTTTATCGGTGCCCTTAATAAGGTTGTCAAGTAAGTCAGTCATGAGTGACTCTGCTCCGTGGCGTGGTCTGAAACTGTATTGTTGGTAGTTTAACATTGTAACATAGTATATGACGGCAGATAAAGACCAGTATGGTCCACCTAGTCTGCCCAGCAATGCATCAAGACTAGATGCACCTGCCGCTCCGTGCAGGTCACCCCTCCCCTTGCCATTGTTTAGGGGTGTACCCACCGCTCCGTGTAGGGCACCCTTGTTTGTTGAGATAAGAGATAGTTAAGCTTTTTTGATTTTATCCTAGTATGCAAACTTAAAGTTGAAAAAGAGCAAGCCATTCATGAATTACCAAAATATGACCTTGAGAATATACCATTGGAATTTAAAGAATGCCTGAAAAATCGATTTGCTGCTTTAGATACAAATGACAGAGTTCCAGAAGAGTTATAGGATGATATCAAGAAGGTTGTGTTGGAAGAAAGCAAGAAGTCTCTACATAAGGTGAAAAAGCAAAATCAGCCAAAATGGATGACTGAAGAAACTCTGAAAATTGTCCAGAAATGCAGAGAAGCTAAATTCAGAGGAGAAAGAGAGGCAATCGCAGAACGTAGAGACTTCCAAAATGCAGCAAGACAAGATAAGGAGAAATACTACACTGACACAATTGCAAGAAGAAAGAATCAGAAGCTATTAGAGGAAGAACAAGCTCGGCTTTTCTAAAGCTACAAGAGAAAGAAAAAATTCCAGCCTTGAATTGGAATGCTACAAGATGCTCAAGGATCCATGATGAATGATGCTGAGAAGATCAAGAAAAGGTGGAAAGAATATACAGAATCTTTATACCATAAAGATCAAGTGGATCAACAGCCATTTCAACCTGTACCTTATGAGAAGGAACCATTGGTGATGAAAGAAGTCGAAGCAGCATTGAAAGCCTTATTAAAGAACAAAGCACTAGGCATTGATAGCATTCCCATTGAAGTATTTCAGCAATCAGATGAAGCTGTTACCATACTTACAAGGCTCAGCCAGGAAATTTGGAAGACAAATTCATGGTCAATTGACTGGAAAAGATCTGTGTTTATACCAATACTGAAGAAAAGTGACCTGACTGACTGTGGAAATTATCGCACAATCGCTCTGATCCCACATGCCAGCAAGAGTCTACTCAAGATCACTCAGCAGAGACTACAACCATACCTGGAACAAGAACTGCCTGAAGTGCAAGAAGGGATCAGGAAAGGGCGAGGAACGAGAGACAATATTGCAGATGTGAGATGGATCCTTGAAAAGATAAAAGAATGCCAAAAAGATATCCATATGTGTTTTATTGACTACAGCAAGGCTTTGGACTGTGTAAACCATGATAAACTCTGGGCCACATTAAGAAGCATAAGAACATAAGATATACCATACTGGGTCAGACCAAGGTCCATCAAGCCCAATATCCTGTTTCCAACAGTGGCCAATCTAGGTCATACGTACCTAGCAGTTTCCCCAAAAGACACAGGTTCCACAATGCTTGTATTGGGTCAAGCAGTGATATACTGGGTATACCAGAACACCTGATCGTTCTCTTGCACAATCTGTACATTGATCAAGAAGCAATAGTTCAAAAGGAACTAGGGGAAACAGAATGGTTTAAAATCAGCAAAGGTGTACGACAAGGCTGCATACTTCCCCCCTACCTCTTTAATTTATATGCAGAATAAATCAGAGAAGCAGGACTATATGAAGACAACCGAGGTGTGAAGATTGGTGGAAGACTCATCAACAACCTTCACTATACTGATAACACATTACTGGCTGAAAGTGAAGACAATCTAAAACATTTGCTTCTCAAGATCAAAGAATATAGTCTTAAAATGGGTCTGCACCTTAACATTAAGAAGGCAAAGATCCTGACAACTGGCAAAATTAATAAATTCATCATTGATGGAGAAGAAATTGAAATAGTTGACAGCTATAACTTACTTGGATCAACAATCAATAAAGAAAGGACTAGCAGTAAAGAAATCTGATGACGTATTTATCTTGGTAAGAACATAAGAACATAAAATATGCCATACTTGGTCAGACCAAGGTCCATCAAGCCCAGTATCCTGTTTCCAACAGTGGCCAATCTAGGTCATAAGTACTGTGATGAAGAAGCCCCATTTTATACCTTAAAAGCACAAGATTCACAGCATTTCAGTCCTGAAGCTGACAGGAAAACAGACCATGTGAGCAGCTGTTGTCAGGGACAACAGAAACAAATGCAGCCACGAGGTTTGAAAAAACACTCAGCTGGGAAGCATGCCCTAGTTCCTGATAGCGTACACCTGAGAAGGGGAAGAGCTTACAGCCCTTATAAGGACAGTGCAGGGAACACAGGGTTAGAACAGCATGAAGAAGAGCAGAGAGAATTGGCTAAACGAAGAGAGCTGTTAGAACAAGCTGATTTACCTGAAGCAGCTGGCTGAGAGGAAGCAGGAGGGCTTTCCTACTTTGACCCAGGAAGTGAGTCAGAGCCAGGGCCAGGAAGGATTCACACGAGCAGCTACCCAGAGTCCTACAGAAGGAAGCAGCTAGCAGAAGCAGAGAGCAGGTGTGAGTGTTCTCTTGATTACAAACCCTGTGGAACACGAAGGCTACGTTACAGCCAGAGTGAATGGAAGCAAAAGGCAAAACCGTATGTATCAGGGAGCTGTGACCTGAAGAGTGATTATAGTGAGAAGCTAAGAGTGGTGAATGATAAAAGTTTTGATAGAGTGAATGCTGAGCAGCCTCGTGCAGGAAGTCCAAGGTGGGGGCAGGGTTGTTACTCCCCACAGAAGGATTCAAACAGAGAGCTGAGCAACGGGCAAGTGAAACCTCCAGTGAAAGACAGACATTACCCAGAAGATGTATGTATGTCAGAAGAGGACATTATAGAAAGCCCTAAGAGTCAGAGAAAGCCACGTAGGCTAAAACCTGATACTAGGAGGAGAGTTTATAAGAACCCTGAGGGGTGGCTTCTCTCTCTCCCAGACGCTAAAGAGTACCAGGGCAGTTATTCCAGCCCTAGAGAAAGTGCTGCCAGGAAGTTCTGTGACGGCACGGCACAGGGGAATTTGCAAGCAGAGTATAATAAGGAAGGTTCTGAGAGCTTGCAGGATGATAATTGATACATTCAGTGACTGTTCTAGCTATGGTGACCCGATGGATTGCACACTGATTTTATCAGATAAAATAGGATCTTTGTGCTAGTCAATGCTGTATAGTGTGAGAGAAGAAAACACTATATCTCCTGTATGTGAATGCCTAACTTTACTTTGAAGCAAGAAGAAATTGTTCTGTTTATTCCTTTATGCTTTTGCCAGCAAGAATGGCTTATTTATTTTGAGTACTTGTGTTTTGTTGTTTTGAATGATCCGACCCCGGGAGGGGAATAAATCCTCATTTGCCTTTACCACTCGAGGCGTGCAACTATATTTCTTGCCACCAGACGCAGGCCTGCTAGCCAGGAGGCAGTCTGCCCACCTGGTGGTGATAGTACCTAGCAGTCTCCCCAAAAGACACAATGCTTGTATTGGGTCAAGCAGTGATATCCCGGGTCCCTTTTAATAATGGTTTATGGACCTTTCCTCCAGGAACTTGTCCAAACCTTTTTTAAACCCAGCTTTTTTAAACCCAATAGCTTTTACTACATCCTCTGGTAACAAATTCCAGAGTTTGATTACACATTGAGTGAAAAAATATTTTGCCTTATTAGTCTTAAATAGGTTACCCTGTAGCTTCATTGCATGTCCCCTAGTCTTTTTATATTCTGATGACGTAAGCAATCGATCTACGTTTACCCGTATGAAGGACCTAGACCAGATTCTCAAAAGCAGAGATGTCTCTCTCCATATGACGATTCTACTTGTCCGGGCCATAGTTTTTTCAATAACATCATATGGATGAGAAAGTTGGACAATGAAAAAGATAGACAGGAAGAAAACTGATGCCTTTGAATTATGGTGCTGGCGACAAATACTGTGCATATCATGGACTGCCCGAAAAACAATCAGTCAGTACTAGAGGAGATCAAACCTAAGCTGTCCTTAGAAGCACAGATGACAAGACTTCGACTTTCATCTTTGGACACATGTGAAGAGAGAGATCATTGGAAAAAGACATAATGCTTGGCAAGGTACAAGGTCACTGTAAAAGAGGAAGGCCAGCAATGAGATGGATTGATACAATAACAACAGCTGTAGATACCACGCTATCAACAATGAGCCGCTTGGCTGAAGACCGAACAAAGTTTAGGTCAACTATCCAGAGGGTCGCCAGGAATCAACACTGGCTCAATGGCACTTAACAACAACAACATCTTACACTACAATCGCACATTAATAGCGTAACAAAGAATATCTACTGCAAAATAAGGGCACTTCAACAGCTGCGACCACTTCTTGAATCCCAAGACTATGGGACCGTCTTCCAAGCAATGATACTCCCTCACATGGACTACTGTAATGCAATCCTCCAAAGACTTGCCAAAATCCCATTTACTCTTGCTACAGCATACCCAACATACACACAACTAGGATTTTCACTGTGGTGTCAAGAAGCACCAATATCACCCCCATCATGAAAGAACTCTACTGGCTACCTCTATTAGACAGAGTAAAGTATAAGAACATCATGACAATATTCAAAATCTATCATGAGAAATCCTCAGATTACCTGCAAACTGTCATAAGGAAACTCCCTAACAATCACCATAGAAGAAGTACTGAAAAGCACCTCCTCACCTCTCCCCCGAGCTGTATTAAATTCAACCAATCAACCTGTTTACATTCATTCTCCTTATATGCTCTTGCATTATGGAACTCCTTACCCGTAAAGCACAGTTACTTACCTGTAACAGGTGATCTCTGGGAACAGCAGGAATAAGTCTTCACATATGGGTACGTCGGTACCGACGGAGCCTGCGCGGGAACGCTCCCCAGTGTCCAATCAGAAAGCTTTTGGGAGCATCCCTCAGCACCTGCGTGCTGCCTTCCCGCCTTTCCAACTGTCTCTCCTCAGTTGAGTTTCATAGCTGAGACAAAGGGAGAGAAAGAGGAAAGAAAGATAGATAGAGAGATACAACTTCTAGGGGAGGTGGGTGGGTTGTGAAGACTTATTCCTGCTGTTCCCAGAGATCACCTGTTACAGGTAAGTAACTGTGCTATCTCCAGGAACAAGCAGGAATGAGTCTTCACATATGGGGACTCCCTAGCTGTAGATGCCAGGGGGAGATCCCATAAAATGCGTGTCCCTGGAACAGGACTGCACTTCCCACACATGGATCTCTGGCATCCCATGAGGGATGGTGGGTAGGAGTTGAAAGAGAGGAGCTGTAGGAAAAACAGCTAACCTAAGGACTACAGGGGAGGAGCCCTTGGTATGTATGATAAGAACCATTAAAAATATTGAATAAGCAATCACAATATGGACGTTACTTACTGGATTGCAGGAAGTAGAGAGCTTGATGGAGTCTACTGGAGATTCAGTAGAGGAATCCGCAAGGTGACCTCACGGCAGTGAAGGTGAAGGTCCAACTTTGGAATTGGCAGGTGACCCAGGCGTCAACTGGGGTAGTATAAAAACGGCAGGTCTTCAGTGGAAAGCTTTTTGGAAAAAAGCTGAAAACTCTTTTAGCTACAGAGGCATTAACATTTAGGAGTAAAAGAGGAAGACTGACCGATTTGGACAACTAGCCCAGTCCTGGAGGGAAGAAGGGGTATGGAAAAAAGCCCGTATTCCCAAGGAGGACAATTGTGTAAAGGGCTGAAAGCTCAAAAACTACTGAAGATCTACACTGTCTTTCCTAGCTGGTGAGAGATAGGAAAGATATTGAAGCATGGTGCTTCAAGGATAGCGAGAGCTAGAGTAAAGTGGGAGCTGTTAGTACCACAGTAGTGGTTGTGTGCATAATACCCCCGACCTACTAAGGGACAGTATGAACATATGCAAGCCCACTGTCCGGAACTTCTAGGAAGGTAAAACCCTTATAGCATAGACAGTTAGGGAGATAAGTATGTAAATACATATCTACATAAGGAAGCATCTCGAAAGATACAGAAATATATATATCTATATATGAATATATATATGGGGCATAATATATGCACATACAGCTTACAGACATAGGTATCGATAGAAGTATATAGAGATATATACATACATGAACATGTATGTTTGAGGATACATGTCTGCAACTAAGCAGATAGAGATATGCCCATAAGAACATTCACATGAGAGATGTGAAGGAAAAAGACTCATCTAAGAACAAGAAGGTGGAACCTACTTGAGAAAATATATAGAGAATCTATTCCTCCTGGCTAAGATGGTGCAGGAATGCTGTCCAGTGAAATAACCAGGATGGTTGCGTGAAAAACAGAGGATAATATCAGTCTGTAAACAGCAAGTCCTGAGTTCTGAAGAACTCTGACATGGTAAATGGACAGAAAACGCATAGGAGGAGATACCAGGTTGACCCATTGGAGGGACACAAGGGGTATCATGCGTTGCTAATAGAATATGTGCTGTCCATAAAGGAATAGGATACCATGAGGACTAGCTGCAAGGAAAAAAGAGAATATTCCTGCAGGATTGGAAAACTTTTTGGACATTCACGCAGAAAGGCTTATATCCTGTATTATAACAGGGGATAACAGGGTGTGAAGAACCCTCAGAGTCGTGGAGAATGACTGAGGAGCCTTTCCCAACCCTATAGAATAGTCATTAGAGACAAAACCCCCTGCTCTCTAGCAAGGGCCCATAGTGGAAAGCTTCTCTGAAGATTGCAGAGAGCATAATGCAGGGGAATTAGGAAATAAAACTGATTGTAGGTCAGCTGTGCTGCCAAATCCAAGAAAGTGGAGATGGCAAGAAAAGAAGATAGTGTGAGAAGCCTGAAGTGATTAGGATTATCCAAGATAGATGAAAGTACTATCTTGGAATCACTACTAAGACCAGGCAGAAAGTAGTGGAAGACAGACTGGAAACTTGTGGAAAGGTACCAGTAGCCTAATCACTGGAACTCCTGCATGGGCAGCTGCTGAATGAGATAGCAGAGAGAATCTCCCTGTGAAAAACAGAGAACAGACAAAAGGAGAGGAGAAACTCCTGTCCCTGTCTGATGAGCTGCCCAGAGAAAAGAAGGGATTCATTCAAGGGACAAAACTCTACACTGGAATGAAAGGCTAGAGAAGCCGTGCAGTGATATGATACCACTCATTCAGGGGGAACCCTGGATGAGAGGGTAGAAGCTGAAGGGTGACTTACCGTATGGTAAGTCTGCGGAAGGAAAAAATGTTCATGTTGGGACAGAAAACTATCATGGGATAGTTGTTAACTTCTCTTCTTGGTAGGAAGAAGAGGAGAAATCTGTGACCCATAGACATGAATATCCTGACAGCTCAGCATATCTAGGATGACAAGGATGTCCTGAAGAAAGGAAACCATGTGTAGAGTTTTGAAAGAAAAAACAGTGAACAAACTTCTGCCAAGAAGAAGTTAACTGTAGGTGGTAACCTTCAGGAACCTATGGTTGCTGGGTTTGTTCAGCCTGGCTAGAGTTTGGATTCTTCAGACCAGGGTGAGGTGTCCCCTGCTTGGGAACATCTGGATGATGGGCAGGAGAAGAGTGAAACCTTCTCTTCCTAGGGAAAGAAGGTTTGGTAGGACATTTCCTACCGACTGGGGAAGGAGAAGGCTTAGGATGGCCCCCAGAAACAGGGAAGTCAGTGGAGCAATGAGCAACCTGACATAAAGCCTCCCTATTGAATAGATTCTCTCCAGTACAAGGAGAATTACCCAGTCTTTGTTGTGCCCATCTGTTCAAGTCTGAAGCCTGGAGCCAGGCTTTACGTCGTGCTCCTATGGCTATAGCAGAGGTTCTGCTAACAGACTCAAAAGAGTCTAGAGAAGCACGAGAAAGAAACCAAGAGATATTTTGGCTATGACTAAGAAGTAAGGAATAGTCTGCAGCCTTGGGCTCTGATAAAAAAGGAGTCAAAAGAGATAATTTCTTTGTGACTTCCTGGAGAGATAGACTCATATAAAAAACATAAGAGATAATTCTTGTTGCCAGTATAGATGTTTGGAAGGTTTGACGTCCAAAGGCATCAAGAGCTCTAGATGCACGACCTGGCGGATAAGAAGAATGGTTCTTCTTGCTTTTTACCTTCCTCATTGCTGATTCCACTACAATGGAATGATGGGGAAGTTGAGTCTTTTGAAACCCTGGAGAGGGGGGCACCTGATACAGAACATCAGTTGCTGTAGAAGGTGAGGGAACCCTTAAAGGTGTTTCCCATATTCTCAGAAGAAGATCCTGCAAAGAATGATGTAAAGGAACCATTATATTTTCCTTTTCTGCAGGAGAGCTTTGAGTAGGATCAGAGCCAGGGATAGGAATAGCAAGAAATGTTGCCAAGTCAAGGAGAAATTTCTGAAAAGAAGGATCTCCAATGGGAACCATCCCTGGATAGGCTAAAGTTGAAGTAGCAGCCTGGGCACCAGAGGATGTACTGGTCCGGTGCAGAAAAAGAGCCGCACTAGATGGAAACTGGTACTGACAGTCACGATTTGAGACCGGCAGAACTGCATCGTCCATGCCAGGTATCGACTCTAAACTAGGTATAGAAAGGAGCGATCCTGTTGAAAAAAGCATGGAAGTGGCTTGTCTCGATGATACTGCAGGAATCGACATCGATACCGATACCGGTAACTGTGCCGGAATCGGAGGCGATAACGCCATCAAAACAGTCATCGGAGGCTGCTCAAGCGGTACCGAGGCAACCAAAAACCCTTGGTGAGTATCCTCGGTACTGCGCATCCGGCATCGATAAGCGTCGGTTCCGAGACGCGTCGGTACCCAGTCTTCTAGACTAGATATCGATTCCAGACTCGGCATCGAAGGGAGCGAGTCTATCGATGCATGTCTGGAGGGTACCGACGTCGGTGGTGGTATCAGCGATGCTGTCGATACTGGAAAGTCAATCTGGGACATATCAATCGGTCCCGAAGGTGCCGAGGATGCCAGATGACGATCCCCGGTGAAGAGTGGATCACTCAACACCGGTGCTGATGCCGGGATATCGGTACCGCTCGAAGCGGATGCCACCACCGAGCATGGCTCAGGTATGTTCTGTGAGGGGTGAGCCCCAGGAACAACCTGAAACCCCTGAAAGGCTTTGGAGACCGAAGACTCCCGCCGGGGTTGTGAAGTCAATAGGGTCTTGAGGGCAAGGCTAGAGCCGTCATCATGCTTGGCATGAGACCTACCACTCAAGGATTGGCTAGTCTTAACAGACTGTTTGTGGGTTACCTGATCCTGTAGAGAAAAATTGGTCGGTGCCCTGACACTGGAAGGGAACTCGGTATCGAGGGAAACTCGAAATGGAAAATCTCTTCTCATAAAATTGTAGCCCAATGGCTCCGGAGGAAAAGGGCCAGGACCCAAACAGGTTAGACACCAGTTATTGGAGTCTAAAAAGAAAACTGTATTTCTACAGTTAAGGCACTTCTGAGGAGAAGAAGGCTCCATGATGGAGAGGCCTTACAGGCCTAAAACTTTAAGACAGAAACTGAGGGAAAAATCTCCCTGAGTTTAAGAAAAGAAAAGAAAAAAACCCACCGGCGGTACCGGTGGAGGCGGGAAAAACAACCGCGACCACAAGAAAACAAAGAATTAAAGAATTAAAAAAAGAAATTTTCTGCGGTGACAGGAGTACGTCCTGCCGGCTCCGCGGAAAACGAAAAACTGAGGAGAGACAGTTGGAAAGGCGGGAAGGCAGCACGCAGGCGCTGAGGGATGCTCCCAAAAGCTTTCTCATTGGACGCTGGGGAGCGTTCCCGCGCAGGCTCCGTCGGTACCGACGTACCCATATGTGAAGACTCATTCCTGCTTGTTCCTGGAGATAAATCAGAACTACCGCAGACATTAAGGACTTCAGAAAGCTATTAAAAACGTACCTGTTCAGAAAGCACTTTGAAGGTGTCACAAATACAGACACAGCCACTATGAACTATGAGTTCTCTCACAACTCCTGTTATAATTATACGACCATCATTCAAGATGATACCTGTCCCTTTCCCCTACACCTAGATACTCTTAATTGTTACTTTAATGTTCCCTTGTTACCTGCTTCTCTGTAATGTTAACTGTTTCTCTGTGATGTTATGTTAATGTTACTTGTAAACCGCCATGATCAGCGGAAATACAGTATATACATCTTTCAAATAAATAAATAAATAAAATAACCTTAAAGTGAGCGAGCAAGAGGGATGAATTTAGGGCAAAAAAAAGAACTATTAATCTAGGCAAATGAATGGCAGGCCTAAATTTATAAGTATGATTTAAACTCTGAAATTACGACAAATTTTCAGCTGAAAACTTTGGCTCTTAAAATTTGAGCTCCAAACTGATGCCCTAGTTTTAGCCAGCTTTTTAAGCTTGTATTGCCCTAAAGATAATGCCTATTTGGGAGGGTCCATCTATCTGTCTGTCCATCCAGATGCATGGGTTTGTTTGTACTAAGGGCCATAATCTAGGTTTGATTCGGCTGTCTTCCTTTTGACCAATGTCAAATTTACCTTTTATTTCCAAGGTCACAGAGAAGGCGAAATTGCTTCATTTATCAAACTGGGTGGCCAAAGCAAACTGCCTTCATCCTAAGTAAGCAGGGTTTTATCAAGGACACAGTACAAAGACTATTCTCAGTGCTCTCATCAAAGACAATCATTCTATGCCACAGGCTTGCCAATATGTGTGTGCTCTCATAGACCTAACAGCCACCTTTGAGCTTACTGATCATCAACTATGGATTCGTCAGCTAATAAAGTGTTGTTGCTCACCTTTAACAGATGATCTCTGGGAACAGCAGAAATCAGTCTTCACATATGTGTATCATCGGTATCGACAGAGCCTCCGCAGGAACACTCCTCAGCATCCAATTGAAAAGCTTTTGGAAGCAATCCACTGCGCCTATGCATCTGCCTTCCCAAGTCCTCTCCTCAGTTGAATTTTTGTAGCTGAGAGACAGAGGAAAAAGAGAATACCCTACAACTCCAAGGGGAGGAAGGTGGGTTGTGAAGACGGATTCCTGCTGTTCCTGGAGATCACATGTTACAGGTAAGTAAAACGTAGTTACTCACATATAACAGGAGCCTGATGCGGAAACACTCCCCAACATCCAATAGGAATGCTTTTCGAAGAGTTCCTCCACGCATGTGTGGCTGCCTTCCTGCCTTCGCTCCTGATCTCCTTGTTGTTGTTGTTAAGTGCCGTCGAGTTGGAGTCGACTCATGGCGAACCTCTGGATAGCTATCCTAAATTGTGTTCGATCTTCAGTCAGGCAGCTCATTGTTGACAAACTTGTACCCGTAGCTGCTGTTATTGTATCGATCTATCTCATTGCTGGCCTTCCTCTTTTGTGTTGACCTTCTATCTTGCCAAGCATGATTTCTTTCTCTAATGATCTCTCTCTTTGCATGATGTGTCCAAAGTATGAAAGTCAAAGTCTTGTCATCTGAGCTTCTAAAGAAAGCTTAGGTTTGATCTCCTCTAGTACTGACTGGTTTGTTCTTCAGGCAGTCCATGGTATACACAGTATTCGCCGCCAGCACCATAATTCAAAGGCATCAATTTTCTTCCTGTCTTTTTCACTGTCCAGCTTTCACATCCATATGATGTTATTGAAAATACCATGGCTTGAACAAGTCAAATCTTTGCATGGAGAGAGACATCTCTGCTCTTGAGAATCTTATCTAGGTCTTTCATAGCCATTCTGCCAAGAGCAATGCGTTGTTTGATTTCTTGACTGCTTGTTGCTTCTTTATTGATAGTTGATCCAAGTAGGTTAAACTTGTTCACAATTTCAATTTCTTCTCCTTCAACGATGAACCTGTTGATTATGTCAGTTGTCATGATCTTTGTCTTCTTTACATTACATCCGAGGGTGTTGAAAGAACTGACATATGAGATTGCAGACCTGCTATTAGTAATCTGTGAACTATCATTGAAATCATCTGTAATACCTGAAGATTGGAGGATGGCGAACATAACACCAAATTTTAAAATGGGTTCCAGGGAAACTACAGACCGGTGAGCCTGACGTCAGTACCGAGAAAAATGGTAGAAATCATCATAAAGAACAAAATTGCTGAACATGTAGATAGCCATGGCTTAATGGGAAGATCTTGTCTTACTAATCTGTTATGCTTTTTTGAAGGTGTGAATAAACAGGTAGACAAAGGTGAGTCTGCCGATATAGTGTATTTGGACTTTCAGAAAGCCTTTGACAAGGACCCTCATCAGAGACTTTTGGCAAAACTAAAAAGTCATGGGATAGGAGGCAGTGTATTATTGTGGATCGGGAACTGGTTAAAAGATAGAAAGCAGAGGGTAGGGCTAAATGGCCAATTTTCCCTATGGAGAAAGGTGAATAGTGGTGTACCCCAGGGATCTGTGCTGGGCCCGCTGCTTTTTGACATATTCATAAATGACCTGGAAAAGGGAATAACGAGTGAGGTTATCAAATTTGCAGATGACACAAAACTATTTAAAGTTGTTAAAACCCAAGAGGATTGTGGAAAATTGCAAGAGGATCTTGATAAATTGGAAGACTGGGCATCCAAATGGCAGATGAAATTTAATGTGGACAAGTGTAAAGTTATGCACCTAGGGAAGAACAACCTAAACTATGGTTACACGATGCTAGGTTCCACATTAGGAGCCACCACCCAGGAAAATGTTTTAGGCGTCATCGTGGATAACATGTTAAAACCCTCCGCCCAGTGTGCAGCGGCGGCCAAGAGAGCAAATAGACTGCTAAGTATCATAAGGAAAGGAATGGAAAATAAAACAAAGGATATTATAATGCCTCTATATCGTTCCATGGTGAGACCGCACCTTGAATATTGTGTGCAATTCTGGTCGCCGTATCTTAAAAAGGATATAACGTTATTAGAAAAGGTTCAGAGAAGAGCCACCAAAATGGTAAAGGGGATGGAAGGATACCCCTATGAAGAAAGGCTAAAAAGGTTAGGGCTCTTTAACCTGGAAAAGAGACGGCTGAGGGGAGATATGATAGAAGTCTCTATAAATTAATGAACGAAGTGGAACGGGTAAACGCAGATCGATTGTTTACGTTATCAGAATATAGAAAGACTAGGGGACATGCAATGAAACTACAGGGTAAACTATTTAAGACTAATAAAAGAAAATATTTTTCCACTCAATGTGTAATCAAACTCTGGAATTTGTTACCAGAGGATGTAGTAAAGGCTGTTAGTGTAACTTGGTTTAAAAAAGGTTTGGACAAGTTCCTAGAGGAAAGGTCCATAAACCATTATTAAGAAGGGGCCCAGGATATCAATGCTTGACTCAATACAAGCATTGTGGAACCTATGTCTTTTGGGGAAACTGCTAGGTACATATGACCTAGATTGGCCACTGCTGGAAACAGGATACTGGGTTTGATGGACCTTGGTTTGACCCAGTATGGCATATCTTATGTTCTTAACACTACCCAGAATGACCCTAACTCCTCCAGCATTAATATCCAAACCCTAGCTAACTATTTTCAAGACAAATTAAAAATGAAAAACACCAACAATCACACTAGACATCAACATGACCCCATGAATATCAGCACATTGCACATTTTTCACCCCATAAATGAACGACAACTCCTTAACACTATCACCAAAATTAACACTACATCCCCACTTTTATTTATTTTATTTTATTTATTTATTACAGGCTCTTATATACCGCTCTATTCAGCATCAGCGCGGTTCACAATATAACAACAGACCAGAACAACAAACTGTTTGGTTTTACAGAGAACTTGAATAAAACATGGGGAAGTCATTACTGCAACTATTTACATGAGTATTTACATGTATATACACAACAGGATTTGTTCTTAGTTTGGGTAGTGTTCGAGATTGGTTGGATGGTCTAGTAATACTGGGGGAAAAGGTGGGATTTGAGTGCCTTGATCCTTGCTCAGCTCTGATTTCATTGCCTTGATCCTTGCTCAGTCTCCTGGATCAAGACAATGAAATCAGAGCTAGGTCCTCACCTACTCCAAATAGTCAATCAATCCATACAACAAGGGATAGGAGTGGAGGAATGGCCTAGTGGTTGGGGCAAGGTACCTCAGGCCAGAAGGTCAGGGGTTCAAATCCCACTAGAAGACAGCAACCTTGGGCCAGAAGGACTGGGGTTTCTAGTCCCACGGGTGCTCCTTGTGGTCTTGGGCAAGCCACTTAACCTGTCATTGCCCATGTTCCCTGTAAAATGGGTATCTCCAATTTATAATGCCCTGTTCAGTGTAATTTCAGTTTGTTCAATGTAAACCAGCTTGACATCATGAAAGGCGGTATTTAAGAAATGATAAATAATGCCAAATGAACTTAAACAGTCCATGATTTGACCAATACTGAAGAACAAATCCCTTGACAGTCTATACCCCTCATCATAAAGACCTATAGCAAGCATACCATTTATAGCCAAAATAATTGAAAAAAACTCTCCAAAATCAACTTCAGGACTTTATTGACAGCAATGTCCCCCTTGATGAACAATTCGGATTCCGCCTATTACATGGTGTTGATTCCCTCCTTCTAGTCCTCTTAGACACTCTCATAAGTGGGATAGACAACATAAAACAGTCATTCATACTGTGACACAGCAGATCTGTCCTATGCTATAGAAGTGCAGAATTCTGAGAGAAACAGGTCAGATTCTGTCAGGCAGTCTAATCAGAAGCTTCCCTGTTGCCCTGAGCAACCTAGGCAAACACGACGTTTGCAGCCTTGCCTCCCTGACAAGCATTCTCACAGAGAAAAGAGAATGATTTGCACGTGAGGGAAGCCACGCCTTCAAGGCACTATAATACCTGCTCAGGCAGAGGAGCAAAGGGGTGGAGTTGCAGTTGCAGTTCAAGCTTGGGTGCTTGTTCTTGTGGTGATTCAGGTTATGATTCCAGTCCCAGACTAGGCTCAGGTTGGGACTCAGAAGAATTCAATTTCAACTTACCTTGCAGAAGGAAAGCAGGTTTTACTTCACGTCAGAATCCAGGCTGGTTTCCAAAGCCTAAGGCAGCTTACAGAGGTAATTGCCAAGGGGGTTGGAGAGGAAGCTGCCCTGAGTGTGACCCAGGAAGCTCTAGAGAGAGTTGGAGGAGGGGTTACACTAGACAGGCTGGCAGAGACAGAAGCCAGAGTGAGAGAGAGCTGATTGATTCCGACGGCACTGAATTTGCAGGCACACGCTGTGAACCGCTGAGGATTCCCCCAGGAGAAGCTCACAGTAACCCCAGGAGTGGAGTGAGGAAAGCTGCAAAACCAGAGGTCAGTAAGAAGTTAACCAAACCTCTGACGCAGGGAGAATTTCCCCAGCTCTTTGAGAGTGTGGAACGTGACATAAGCAGGAAGCCTTATGTAAATGAGAAACAAGGTGTTAAGACACAGTTGCCTTACTTTGAAAGAAATCCTATTGTGGAAGATGTGTGTATGAGGGATATAGAGGATTGTATGCATGAAAAGTCCAGACACCGATTAACTAAAGGGAAGTCTGTTTGCCATGAAAACCAGCAGTTTGAGCTAGCAGCCATTAAGGGAAACAGAGGGTTTTAAAGATAGCCCGAGAACAAAGCATACTAGGAAGCCTGTCTTTCTACCCTCCTGTTATAACGTTGATGATAATTTCTGGCCATGCTCTTATGAAGAGGGCTTAATAAACTCTGGAGAAGAAACAGGGTTGAGAAGCATACAATCGGGCTGTGCAAAAGACAATGACATAGAACCCATGTGCACAGAGGATAATACTTTGTCTCCACAGTATGAACAGATGGATTGTTCTCTAATGTTGGAAGAAGAGCCAATCTCTTTATTATAAAGTTCTGAGCAATTGATTTCATAACACTGTATTGAAGCTAAGAGGAAGCGATTAGCTGCAGTGAAAAGTGAATGTGTTTGGAAGCAAGTTGCTATACTTTACTTTGTCAGTTTGTATCCTGAGTTTTCTTTGAGTTGCTGTACTATTTGAAAATCCTAAAACCCCGGGAGGGGAAATAAAACCCTTATTTGAACTTTAACCACTTTGGACTCACAACTACAATTATTCCTTAGTGAAAGATTCATGCACCCCTATTAACCTAGCCTACTGCCTACGCCTCGGCTTCGCTGGGATATAGGGGGTGACAATACTCATTTTTATTGACATAACTGCCGCCTTTGATAATATCAACCATAATAACCTACTCGCAAGACTTTTACAAATTGGAGTAACAGGTTTCAATCATACATTACAGACCATATGCAACAGGTTCAATTAAGCGTAGTTACTCACCTGTAACAGGTGTTCTCCAGGAGCAGCAGGAATCAGTCCTCACTTATAGGGTGACGTCGGCGCCGACGGAGCCCTCGCGGAGCAATTTTCCCCAGCTTTCAAAGAAAGCCTTTGGGAATTGCAGCGCGCATGCGCGGTCGTCGTCTTCCCGCCCGAGGGTGCCATCTTAGCCAGTCAGATGACATAGCTAAAAAAGACAGCATAAAAATTTGCAAAAAAGAACATAAGCAGACGATTGCAACTCCAAGGGGAGGAGGGAGGGTAGTGAGGACTGATTCCTGCTGCTCCTGGAGAACACCTGTTACAGGTGAGTAACTACGCTTTCTCCAGGACCAAGCAGGAAGTCAGTCCTCACTTATGGGACTCCCAAGCTCAAGGCTACCGGAGACCCTAAGCACAAAAATGAGCTCCCTCTAGCTCAGCAGCACAGAAGGATAGAATCTTCGCTGAATTATCACCCACCGGTAGCCCACATCCGGGATGGAGGGTAGGAGTTGCTCAGACCTCAAAGAGATTACGGAGGACTGCCTGTCCGAAAGCACTGTCCCTACGGGACTCCCTCTCGAGACAGTAATGGACCGCAAAAGTCTGGCTCGAAGACCAAGTAGCGGCCCGGCAGATGTCTGCCAGCGGAACAGAGCGGAGGTAAGCCACTGACGTGGCCTTTGCACGAACGCAATGAGCCGTGACTCGACTTTCTAAGGAGAGTCCGGCTGCCCCATAAGCCCAAGAGATACAGTCCGCAACCCAGATGGACAGAGTACGCTTGGAGACCGGGAGCCCCAATTTATTGGGGTCAAAAGACACAAAAAGCTGAGCAGCTTTACGGTGCTCCCGCATACGGTCAAGGTAGAAGTTCAGTGCCCTTCTACAGTCCAGGGTATGGAGGACCGTTTCAGCTCGGCTGGAGTGTGGTCTGGGAAAGAAGGTTGGAAGTACCACCTCCTGATTGATGTGAAAAGGGGAGACCACTTTAGGCAGAAATTTTGGGTGAGTCCGTAGGACTACCCTATTCTTGTAGAACCTAGTGTAAGGGGGATCAGACACGAGGGCCTGCAATTCACTTACGCGTCTAGCGGAAGTGAGGGCTATCAAGAACAGTGTTTTCCAAGACAGAAAACGGAGAGAACAGGTAGCCATAGGTTCAAAAGGCGGACAGGTGATCCGCTGCAAAACCACATTCAGGTCCCAGTCAGGCGCTGGCGGGCGCAGGGGTGGTTTAAGTAGAAGGAGACCTCGGAGAAACCTCGCTACGAGAGGGTCATTGGAGAGAGGTCTGCCGTCCACTGGCACATGATGTGCTGAAAGAGCACTGAGGTGAACTTTGACGGAGTTGGACTTAAGTCCCAGATTAGAGAGGTGCAGCAAGTACTGCAAGATCACCGACACCGGGCAGGAGAAGGGATCCTGAGACTGTTGGGTACACCAGACTGCAAAGCGACGCCATTTAAGGGCGTAGCATTTGCGGGTAGAAGGCCGACGCGAAGCTAAGACGACCTCCTCCACCTCCGCCGGCAGGAGAAGGGGAGCAAGGACTACCCTCTCAGCAGCCAGGCCATGAGGTTGAGAGACCTGAGGTTGGGGTGCAGAAGGGACCCCTGATCCTGAGTGAGGAGATCCGGTTGTACCCCCAGAGGGATTGGATCCTCCACCGCCAGTTGCAGCAGGAGCGGAAACCACGGCTGCCTGGGCCAGCGAGGGGCCACCAGGATCATGAAGGCTTTGTCTCGGAGAACCTTGAAAAGAGTCCGAGAGACCAGCGGGATGGGAGGGAAAGCGTACAGAAGGCTCCCCGACCACGAGATCAGAAAGGCGTCCGCCGCAACCCGAAGGGGGTGTGGCTGACGAGAGCAGAAGCGAGGAAGCTGCCGGTTGTGAGGACTGGCAAAGAGATCCACCGTGGGGAGACCCCACTTGAGGAAGAGCTTCTGAACTACCAAGGGATCCAGACGCCACTCGTGCGGCTGGAGGACCCTGCTGAGTTTGTCTGCAAGGCAATTTTCTTGGCCCGGGAGATAAACTGCCTTGAGGAGAATGCCGTGACTGACGGCCCAAGAGCAGAGCTTCTGTGCCTCCCGGCAGAGGAGGAAGGAGCCCGTGCCCCCCTGCTTGTTCACGTAGAACATGGCAACTTGATTGTCCGTCTGGACAAGGACGGACTGTTGGGAAGTCAGGTGGGAGAAGGCCTTGAGAGCTAGGCGGATCGCCCTGAGCTCCAGGAAGTTGATCTGCTGAGCAGACTCCCACGTGGTCCAGAGGCCCTGAGTACGTGCCTCTTGGCAATGTGCTCCCCAGCCCAGGAGGGATGCATCGGTGGTCAGCACCCGGGTCGGCTGAGGTGACTGGAAAGGCATTCCGAATATCAGGTTCGGCTGCCGGAGCCACCACCGGAGAGACGAGAGCAGCGGCTCGGAGACGCGCACTAGGTCTGCCAGGCCGCCTGTGGCTTGTCGCCACTGCTGGCGGAGACACCATTGAGCAGACCGCATATTCAGGCGGGCATTGGGGGTCACATGGACGGTGGAAGCCATATGGCCGAGCAGTCTCAGGAAGCGCCTGGCGGAGACCAGGGGCTGGCTGCGAAAGCGGTCGGCTAGGTCCATGAGCCGTTGAGCCCTGTCGAGCGGTAGGTACGCTCGTGCCCGAGGAGTGTGCAGCCTTGCGCCGATGAACTCGAGATCCTGTGAGGGGAGCAAAGTGGACTTTGCGAAGTTTATGACAAAGCCCAAGTGCTGCAGCAGAGTCACCGTGCGGCACGTGGCGTTGGTGACCTCCTGAGCGGACGCTGCTCTGATGAGCCAGTCGTCGAGGTACGGAAAGACATAGAGGCCGTGAAGCCGGAGATGGGCCGCCACGACCGCGAGACATTTTGTGAAGACTCGCGGTGCGGAGGATAGGCCAAAGGGCAGTACTCTGTACTGGTAATGATTTCCTGCCACCACAAACCTTAGGTATTGGCGGTGGCTTGGGTGGATGAGGATGTGCGTGTAGGCATCCTTTAGATCCAAGGAGCATAGCCAATCTCCCTGCTGGAGGTAGGGCAGAAGGATTCCAAGGGTAAGCATTTTGAACTTCTCCCGCACAAGGAACTTGTTGAGGTTGCGCAAGTCCAGGATGGGTCTGAGGCCCCCTGTTCTCTTTGGTATCAGAAAATACCTTGAATAGAAGCCTTGACCTCTCAGGTGGTGTGGCACCGGTTCCACCGCCTGATCCTGCAGAAGACCTGCTAACTCCTGAAGGAGCAACTCCCTGTGCAGAGGGGGGCGCGAAGGTTCTCCCGGAAAATAGGAGGGAGGGACCTGATGGAAGTGGAGAAGGTAGCCTTCTCGCACGACCTGAAGTACCCAGGCATCTGCGGTAATGCTGGACCACCTGTGGGCGAAGTGAACCAGCCGGCCTCCGGTGCTGGGAGGAACCAGCGGGGGGGGAGAGGCTATGCTGAGCGAGTCAAAAACCCCCACCCTGCTGAGCAGGGGCTGGTGGTGCAGGCTTGGGGGCTTGCTGCCTACGGGACCCGTTACCCCGTCCCTTGGCCTGCTGGCCCTGTTGGGGAGCTGCAGGGGCCTGATAATGGGGGTACTGTTTGTAGGCAGCCGCCTTCCTCGGGTAAAAGGACTTTTTTCCCGAGCCCTTCTTTTTCTGGGAAGGGGCGGAGGTCTTCCTAGAAAGCCTGGTCCTGGTGAGAGTCTCAGTCTCAATTTGTGCAGCCTTTTCCGCCATGGGCTTGCCAAAGAGGTTTTCGCCTCGGCAGGGGACATCGACCAACTTGTCCTGTACCCAGGGCTCAAGGTCCGACGACTGAAGCCAAGCCTGTCGGCGGGCACCGATGCCGGCTGCGGCCACTCTAGCCGAGGCCTCAAAGCCATCATAGGCTGCTCGGGACATGAACTTTGAGCATTCCCGAATGCCCGTGGACAAGGCTAGGAACCTCCGCAAGGGCTCCTCGGAGAGACCAGCGGAGAATCCGGCTAGCTCTTTAGCCAGATCCCGGAGATACATGCCCATGTAGAGCTGGTAAGTCTGGACACGACATGCGAGCATAGAGCCCTGGAAGCACTTCTTGCCAAGGCCATCTAGGTTACGGGCCTCCCTTCCAGGAGGCACCGAGGAGTGCATCTTCTGGCTCTTAAGACGATGCATGGCCGATTCCACTACCATGGAATGGTGTGGCAGCTGTGCCTTCTGAAAGCCAGGGCTCTTGCGGACCCGATAGATAGAATCGACCCGCTTGCTCAGGACCGGCGAGGAGGCCGGACTCTCCCACATGCGGAAGAGTAGTCGTTCCAGCATAGGAGGAACCGGCACAGTAAAGTGCTCCCTCGCGGGACAGTCATACTGGAGGGCGTCGAGCTCTTCGGCTCGAGGCTCCTCCTCGGGATCCGCAGGGAAGGCCAAAGCCTTGGCCATATCCCTAACGAAGTCCGAGAACCGGGCATCCTCCGGGGGGGACTGCTTCCGAGGCTCGGACCCCGGTGAGTCCGATGGGACACACCGAGTCCGGAAAGAATCAGGTGACTCTTCCTCCTCAGACTCCCAGACCGACTCCGACGAGGACTCGGTGGGGTCGGCCCGGGCAGGGTGCGGCGCCAGCCGTCCCGACGTCGAGGGAGTCGGCGTCGGCGACCTCGGTCCCGAACGGGAGGCCGAGGGTGACCTCGACCGAGGATCGACTCGAGTTCTCATTGACTCGAGGATCGGCTCGGTCTCCGGGGTCGACTTGGACGTCGACGTCCCGGCGGTCGGGGCAGCGGCGCCAGCGAGGCCAGCGAGCAGTGCCCGCTGCTGGTCCATGAAGGCAGATAGTCTGCTCTCCAAGGCCGTCAACCTGAGTCCGAGCTCAGGTGACCCAGCAGCCCCCGACTCGGGCCCCGACGGCGTCGGGCCCGACGTCGGCTGTCGCGGAGGCGAGTCCAGAAGGACCACAGGACTTACCCGGGCAGGCATCTCCGACTCCAGGCGAGGTCGCTTCGGGATGTGTTCCTTCTCCAAGGACCCGGGGCGGCTGTCGGGGCTATGCGACCTGGCCCTCGCGGAACCAGGAGCGTCCACCGACGCCGCCCTCGCGGGTTTTTCCTTCCGACGATGGTCCCCGGAGGGAGAACCCCGGTCGGAGGAGCTCCGGCGACGGTCCGAGCTGGAGCCTTTCGACGCGGAGGCCTCCGACGAGGTCCGGGTACGGCTGGGGTCAGCGAAGATTCTCTCACGCTGATGCCGCCGACTCCTCAACGCCTTTGAGGACAGTTTGCTGCAGGGCCCACAGATCAGTTCCTCATGATCCGGGCCCAGGCAGCGGAGGCAAAAGTCGTGTGTGTCGGTTAGTGACATATTTCGGTCACACCGACCACACCGCTTAAACCCACTGGCAGCCATCGGGGGAAAAAGGGCCCCTGCGAGGTCAAAGGACCGGGCTGCCAGGGAAACCGAAAACGAAAGCTGACTAAGTCAGAAAAACCGAAAAAAGTAAGCGGACTCGAGACCGGCGTCGCGAGTCCGGGCGGGAAAGCGATCGGCGTCGAACCGAAAGGAAAAAGAATAAAATAATGAAGAAAATCGACTTTTTCGCGGGGACAAGACGGGGACGTCTGTAGGGCTCCGCGGAAAAAAGAAGACTGGCTAAGATGGCACCCTCGGGCGGGAAGACGACCGCGCATGCGCGCTGCAATTCCCAAAGGCTTTCTTTGAAAGCTGGGGAAAATTGCTCCGCGAGGGCTCCGTCGGCGCCGACGTCACCCTATAAGTGAGGACTGACTTCCTGCTTGGTCCTGGAGAAAGAGTAGTTACTCACCTGTAACAGGTGTTCTCCAGGAGCAGCAGGAATCAGTCCTCACATATGGGTGACGTCGGCGCCGACGGAGCCCTCGCGGAGCAATTTCCCCAGCTTTCAAAGAAAGCCTTTGGGAATTGCAGCGCGCATGCGCGGTCCCCTTCCCGCCCAAGGGTGCCATCTTGCTCAGTCTGATGACATAGCTAAAAGACAGCAAAAAATTAGCAAAAACGAAATGATATGACTGCAACTCCAAGGGGAGGAGGGAGGGTTGTGAGGACTGATTCCTGCTGCTCCTGGAGAACACCTGTTACAGGTGAGTAACTACTCTTTCTCCAGGACCAAGCAGGAAGTCAGTCCTCACATATGGGACTCCCGAGCATAAGGCTACCGGAGACCCCAAGCGGAAAAATGAGCTCCCTTTAGCTCAGTAGTAAAGAAGGAAGGAATCTTCTCTGAAAAGCTCCCCCGACCGGTAGCCCAACATCTGGGTCGGAGGGTAGGAGTTGCCTAAACCTCAAAGAGATTATGGAGAACTGCCTGACCGAAAGCACTGTCCCTGCTGGACTCCCTCTCCAGGCAGTAATGGGCCGCAAAAGTCTGGCTTGAAGACCAAGTAGCGGCCCGGCAGATGTCTGCCAACGGAACAGAGCGGAGATGAGCCACTGACGCAGCCTTCGCCCTAACACGATGAGCCGTGACTCGACCCTCCAACGAGAGGCCGGCCGCCCCATAAGCCCAAGCAACCCATATGGACAAAGTACGCTTGGAGACAGGTAGCCCCAACTTATTGGGGTCAAAAGAAACGAAGAGCTGAACAGCCCTTCTATGCTCCCGCGTACGGTCAAGGTAGAAGGATAAGGCCCTCCTACAGTCCAGGGTATGTAGGACCATTTCAGCCTGGCTGGTGTGCGGCCTGGGAAAGAAGGTCGGAAGAACCACCTCCTGGTTGAGATGAAAAGGAGATACCACTTTTGGAAGAAACTTAGGGTGAGTCCGTAAGACGACCCTATTCCTGTAGAACCTAGTGTAAGGAGGATCGGACACTAGGGCTTGCAGTTCACTAACGCGCCTAGCAGTAAGGGCTACCAAGAACAAGGTTTTCCAGGAAAGAAAACGAAGAGGGCAGGTAGCCATAGGTTCAAAGGGCGGACAGGTAATCTGCTGCAAGACCACATTCAGATCCCATTCAGGGGCTGGTGGGCGCAAAGGAGGCTTAAGGAGAAGGAGGCCTCGGAGAAAACGAGCCACCAAAAGGTGGTTGGAAAGAGGCCTGCCATCCACCGGTGCGTGATGCGCAGAGAGAGCACTGAGGTGGACCCTGACAGAGTTGGACTTCAGGCCCAGATTGGAGAGGTAAAGCAAATATCGCAAGACCACTGCTATCAAGCAGGAGAAGGGATTCTCAGACTGCTGAGCACACCACACGGAGAACCGACGCCACTTAAGAGCGTAGGACTTCCGGGTGGAGAGCCGTCTGGAGGCCAAGACGACCTCTTCCACCTCCCGAGGCAGCAGGAGGGGAGCAAGGACTACCCTTTCAGCAGCCAGGCCATCAGATGAAGGGACCGGAGGTTGGGGTGTAGGAGAGTCCCCTGATCCTGTGACAGGAGATCGGGTTGAAACCCCAGAGGAAGAGGAGTGTCCACCGCCAGCTGCATCAGAAGCGGGAACCAGGGCTGTCTCGGCCACAGGGGAGCCACTAGCATCATCGAGGCTCTGTCTCTGAGAACCTTGAAGAGCATCTGAGACACCAGTGGCATGGAAGGAAAGGCATACAAGAGGCCTGTGGACCATGGTATCAGAAAAGCATCCGCCGCTACTCTGAGAGGATGCGGTTGTCGAGAGCAGAATCTGGGAAGCTGCCGGTTCAGAGGACTGGCAAATAGATCCATGGTGGGGAGGCCCCACTTGAGAAAGATCCGCTGAACCACCAACGGATCCAAACTCCACTCATGGGGTTGGAGGATCCTGCTCAGCTTGCCTGTCTGGTAATTTTCTTGACCTGGGAGATAGACAGCTTTGAGGAGGATGCCGTGAAGGACGGCCCAAGAGCACAGTTTTTGTGCCTCCTGACAGAGAAGGAAGGAGCCTGTGCCTCCTTGTTTGTTCACGTAGAACATTGCAACTTGATTGTCTGTCTGGACCAGCACAGACTGGTGAGAAGTGAGGTGGGAGAAGGCTTTCAGAGCTAGGCGGATGGCTCTGAGCTACAGGAAGTTTATCTGATGAGCAGACTCCCAAGGAGTCCAGAGACCTTGAGTACATGTCCCTTGGCAATGTGCTCCCCAACCCAGGAGAGAAGCAGCGGTTGTCAGTATCTGAGAAGGCGGAGGAGATTGAAAATCCACTCCCAGCACCAGGTTTGGCAGATGAAGCCACCACCGCAGAGAAGAGACCAGCAGGTCGGACACCTATACTGAGTCCGCCAGGCTCCCCGTGGCCTGATGCCATTGAGTGCGAAGGCACCACTGAGCAGGTCGCATGTTCAGGCGGGCATTGGGGGTCACATGGACCGTGGAAGCCATATGGCCGAGCAGTCTCAGAAATTGCCTGGCAGAGACCAGGGAATTGCTGTGAAAGTGGCTGGCGAGATCCATGAGCCTGTGGGCCCTGTCTAGAGGCAGGAAGGCCCGCGCCTGAAGTGTGTTCAACCTTGCGCCTATGAATTCGAGATTTTGAGAGGGGAGCAAAGTGGACTTTGCGAAGTTTATGACAAATCCCAAGTGCTGGAGTAGAGTCACAGTGCGATGAGTGGCCTGAGTGGCCTCTTGGGAAGACTGTGCTCTGATGAGCCAGTCGTCCAGGTATGGAAACACAAAAAGGCCTTGAAGTCTGAAATAGGCCGCCATCACTGCTAGGCATTTAGTGAACACCCTGGGGGCGGAGGATAGGCCAAAGGGCAGCACTCTGTACTGGTAATGATTTCCCTCCCACCACAAACCTGAGATATTGTCTGTGGTCTGGATGAATAAGGATGTGAGTATAGGCATCCTTTAGATCTAAGGAGCATAGCCAGTCTCCCTGCTGGAGGTAGGGCAGCAGGATTCCAAGGGTAAGCATCTTGAACTTTTCCCTTGCCAGGAACTTGTTGAGGTTTCGCAAGTCCAGGATGGGTCTGAGGCCTCCTGTTCTTTTTGGCATCAGAAAGTACCTGGAATAAAAGCCGTGACCTCTCAGGTGGTGGGGCACAGGTTCCACAGCCTGTTCCTGAAGAAGACTTGCTAACTCCTGAAGGAGTAAGTCCCTGTGCAGAGGGAGTCTTGGAGGCTCCCCTGGAAAGTAGGAGGGAGGTACCTGGTGAAAGTGTAGAAGATAGCCTTTCTGAACTATATGAAGCACCCAGGTATCTGAGGTGATGGCTGACCACCTGTGGGCAAAGTGGACCAGCCGGCCTCCTGTGCTGAGAGAAACCAGCGGAGGGGAAGAGGCTATGCTGATGGAGTCAAAAAAAAACACCCTGCTGAGCAGGGGCCAGTGTTGTGGGCTTGGGGGCCCGCTGCCTACGGGACCCATTACCCCGTCCCTTGGCCTGCTGACCCTTTTGGGGAGCTGCTGAGGCCTGATACTGAGGGTAGTGTTTATAGGCAGCCGCCTTCCTTGGGTAAAAGGGCTTTTTCCCCGAGCCCTTCTTCTTCTGAGAAGGGGCAGAGGTTTTTCTGGACAGCCTAGTTCTGGTCAGAGTCTCGGTCTCGATCTGTGCAGCCTTTTCAGCCATGGGTTTGCCAAAGAGGTTTTCACCTCTGCAGGGGACATCGACCAACTTGTCCTGTACCCATGGCTCGAGGTCGGATGACTGAAGCCAAGCCTGTCGGTGGGCACTGATGCCGGCTCCGGCTACTCGAGCCGATGCTTTGAAGCCATCGTAGGCTGCTCGAGAGATAAACTTCGAGCACTCTCGAATACCAGTGGACAAGGCTTGGAACCTCTGCAAAGGTTCCTCGGAGAGACCAGCAGAGAACCCGGCAATTTCTTTTGCCAGGTCTCGGAGATACATGCCCATATAGAGCTGGTAGGTCTGGACTCGACAAGCAAGCATAGAGCCCTGGAAGCACTTCCTACCGAGGGCATCCAGGATCCGGGCCTCCCGGCCGGGAGGCACCGAGGAGTGCATCTTCTGACTCTTGAGTCGATGCATGGCCGATTCCACCACCATGGAATGGTGTGGTAGATGTGCCTTTTGGAACCCGGGGCTCTTGCGGACTCGATAAATGGAATCGACCCGCTTGCTTGACACCGGCGCTGACGCCGGGCTCTCCCACATGCGGAAGAGAAGTCGTTCCAGCATCGGAGGAACCGGTACAGTAAAGGCCTCCTTCGGGGGAGAGTCATACTGGAGGGCATCGAGCTCTTCGGCTTGAGGCTCCTCTTCGGGATCCGCGGGGAATGCCAAGGCCTTGGCCATATCCCGCACGAAGTCCGAGAACCGGGTGTCCTCCGGGGGGGGGGGGGGGGACCGTCTCTGAGGTTCGGACTCGGGTGAGTCCGATGGGACGCACCAAGTCCGAAAAGTACCAGGTGACTCTTCGTCCTCCGATTCCCAGGCTGACTCCTCGGAGGAGGAATCAAGCGGCTCCGGTCGGGCGGGCACTGATGCCCTCCGCCCCGATGCCAAGGGTGTCGGCGTCGACGACCTCGGTCCTGAACGGGAGGCCGAGGGAGACCGCGACCGAGGATCGACTCGAGCTCGCATGGACTCGAGGATCGGCTCGGTCTCCGGGGTCGACTTGGACGTCCCAGTGGCCGGGGCAGATGCACTGGCGAGGCCAGCGATCAATGCCCGCTGCTGGTCCATGAAGGCAGCCAAACTGCTCTCCAAGGCCGTCAACCTGAGTCCAAGCTCAGGAGACCCAGCAGCCCCCGACTCGGGCCCCGATGGCGTCGGGCCCGACGTCGGCTCCTTCGGAGGTGAGTCCACGAGGACTACAGTACTCACGTGTCCAGGAGACTCCATTTCGAGACGAGGATGTTTCGAAGGCCTCTCCGACTCTGAGGACCCGGGACGGCTATCGGGGCTATGCGACCTGGCCCTCGAGGAACCAGGAGCGTCCACCGACGCCGCCCTCGCGGGTTTCTTCTTCCTATGATGTTCCCGGGCAGGAGACCCCCGCTCAGAGGATCTCCGATGCTCAGGACCGGAGTCCCGGGACGTCGAAGCCTCTGAAGAGGTCCGGGCCCGGCCGGACGCGGAGTCAGAGAAGATTCGTTCTCTTTGATGCTGCCAACTCCTCAACGCTTTTGAAGACATCTTGCCACACGGACCGCAGATCATCGGGTCATGATCGGGTCCGAGGCAGCGGAGGCAGCAGTCGTGTGTGTCAGTAAGAGACATAAGTTTCTTACACAGATCACACTTTTTAAACCCGCTGGCAGCCATCAGGGGAAAATGGGCCCCTGCGAGGTCAAAAGACAGGGCTGCCAGTGAAAAATAAAAAATGGCGCGAACGCTTGTCACGAAGGACAAAAAAACGAAAAATAAAGAACGGACCCGATACCGGCGTAGCGGGTCCGGGCGGGAAAATGATCCGGTATCGAACCGAGAAAGAATAAGAAATAAAATCAACTTTTTCTGCGGCGATCACAAACAGCGCCTGTAGGGCTCCGCGGAAAAAAGAAGACTGAGCAAGATGGCACCCTTGGGCGGGAAGGGGACCGCGCATGCGTGCTGCAATTCCCAAAGGCTTTCTTTGAAAGCTGGGGAAATTGCTCCGCGAGGGCTCCGTCAGCGCCGACGTCACCCATATGTGAGGACTGACTTCCTGCTTGGTCCTGGAGAAGGTCAGGAAACCTCCAACACATTCAGACAGAAACAAGGAATCCCACAGGGCTCGGCCTTATCAGCCCTACTATTTAATCTATATTTACAACCAATATGTAATATATTCAAGAAATTCAAAGTGAATTATCACATCTATGCGGATTATATTAATGTTATATCTACCAATAGATAGCCTAAACACAGCCCAACACGTAATTGAATCCTGCATCATAGAGGCCCAAGCCTGGCTAAATTCAAATAACCTGTCCATCAATTTAAAAAAAATTAAGTACTCTACATCTCAAGGAACCCAAATTTCACTCCCCCACAAACATTCAAAATACATGATACAACCCTCCCTGTTAAAAAAGAAGTACGTTATCTTGGCATGGTACGAGACCAAGCACTCACCTTATCCGCACACATAAAACAACTAACTAAATCTATTTACTTTAAATTAAGAACAATACAACACCTCATACCCCTTTTGACACACATGATTTCAGGTCAGTAGTTCATGCACTGATCACCCCCCACTTTGATTTTTGTAACAGCCTCCTCTACGGTACCCCCAAAACGTACCTCAAGCTGCACAAAATGTAAGCACAAGAATCGTATGTAAAGCCCGCCTCTCCAACCATATAACACCACTGCTATACAACCTCCACTGGTTACCAATATCTAGCAGAATTAAATACAAAACAATAATGACAACATTTAAGATTGCTACTAATATTGCTCCTTCCTACCTCTCAACATTAGTTACACAATCTACTAATACCAAATCAACAAGGGAACACTTCACTGAACACCCTTACAATCCCCCCCTCCTACTACAAAACAAAACAAATTACAAGTAACCGTGCCTTCTCTCTTACTGCAACCATGTTATGGAATGACCTCCCGGACTTCCTACACGCCAAAGATTTAAAAACGTTTAGGAAAGAATTAAAAACCTTCCTGTTCACTCAACATTTTGGAGAAAATAATCAGGATAATAGTTTGTCCCTTGAATCACCCCAAACTCAACCCATACCATGATACTCGCCTCTGCTCCAGTTGTAAATAGTTTCTGTTGCTACCTCTTGTACATAGTTTCTGACTGTTAGAATGTGCCTGAAAGCACACACCATGCCTTGTACATAGTTCAAACTGTTAGAATGCTAAAATTTGTTCTAAGTAATAATGTAGTTCATTGTACACTGCCCCTGATCTCAGGAAGGAGCGGTATAAAAGTAACGACAAATAAATAAATAAATCTGCCCCACAATGCGCAGATCTCAAGCTGTCTCTGCACTATGACCCCTTATGCTGTTGGCTAGCACGACGAGGTGGGTAGAGCAATCCCGTGGAAGGAAAGCTTGGGCCTGACGAATGTCCAAAAGTGCTCCGATGAATTTCAGCTGCTAGGATCGGACCAGGTGCATTTGTTGGAAGTTTAGGACGAATCCCAGATCTTGGAACACAGTGATGGTGCGATGAATTGATAGTTTTACCTCTTGTGGGGATTCTCCCCTGATTAGCTAGTCGTCTAAGTAGGGGAAGACAGATTCCCAAAGTACGAAGGTAGGCAGCAAACACTGCCGTGCATTTTGTGAACACTCAGGGTGCGGAGGCTAACCCGAAGGATAGCAACCGGTATTGGTAGTAGATTTGCTGGAACCGAAAACACAGATACTGCTGTGTTGAGGGTGGATCAGCAAATCTGTGTATGCCTCTGAGATCTAGAGAACATAGCCAGTCATTCTTCTGAAGGTATGGCAGAAGTATATCGAGGGGAATCATTTTGAATTTTTCTTGAACAAGGAATCTGTTTAGATCCCTTAGAACTAGAATGGGCCTGAACCCTCCTGTCTTCTTGGGGATAAGAAAATAAGAAGCCCTGGTTCTCCAGGGTGGGTGGAATTCTTTCTACGGTCCCCTGAGCTAACAGGGTAGACACGTCGACTGATAGGAGATTTGTATGCAAGATGTTTGAAAGATAATCCCTTGTGGAGATAGTGGTGGGGCAAGTTTTCAAAATGAAGCAGATAGCTCCTTTGAATGATGATGATGATACATTAAATACCTTTATGGAAATGGGTAACAGGGGTAACATATGGAAAGCAGTGTGTATTAATGCCCGTAGCATGGGAAATAAGATCCCTGAAGTTGAAGCTTTGGTGGGAGTGGCTGACTTGGATTTAGTGGCAGTTACAGAAACATGGTTCACAGAAAAAAATGACTGGGATGTAACTATACCTGGCTATACTTTATTCAGAAAGGACAGGGTAGGAAGAAGGGGAGGAGGAGTGGCACTATATGTAAAAACTACTATTAAAGCTTTGGAATTACAGAGCTTAAAAGGGAGAGAGGAGGCATTGTGGGTTAAACTAGAAAGAGGGAAAGAGAAATCTATTTGCATTGGTGTGATATACAGACCTCCCTCACAAGAGGAAGAGGTGGACAGAGAGTTAATTGAAGAAATACGCAGCATTGCTAGGAAAGGGGAAGTGCTACTGCTAGGAGATTTCAATATGCCAGATGTTGATTGGCACATTCCTGCTGCAGTATCATCTAGAAGTAAGGAGATCCTGGATTCTCTACAGGGAGAACTATTCAGGCAATTGGTAACAGACCCCACACGTGAAGGGGCCATACTGGACTTGGTGCTTACCAATGGTGAAAGTGTTTCTGATGTTGTAGTGGGAGATCATTTTGCATCCAGTGATCACCAGATGGTGTGGTTCAGTATTAGGACTAGGGCTGTTGGAATCCATTCAAAGGTGAAGATCTTAGACTTTAGGAAGACTAACTTTGCGAAGATGGGCCAATACCTCAGGGAGTCGTTAGTGGGATGGGAACAGCTGGGGGATGTAGAAAAACAGTGGGCAAAACTGAAAGGGGGTATTTTAAAGGCAACCAACCTTTTTGTTAAAATGGTAAATAAAGGCAAAAGGAACAGGAGACCGCTATGGTTTTCGAAGGAAGTAGCTGAAAAAGTGAAGAAAAAGAGGGAGGCCTTCATGAAATACAAGAGATCACAGAGAGAGGAAGACAGGCATCTGTATTTGGAAAAACTTAGAGAAGCTAGCAAAGTAGTCAAGAAGGCAAAGATTCAAAAGGAGGAGGAAATAGCCAATGCAATAAAATGGGGGGATAAGACATTTTTCAGATATGTTAGTGAGAAGAGGAAGGGCAAAAGTAGTATTGTCAGACTCAAGGGTGCAGGGGGGGAATATGTAGAAGCTGATAAGGATAAAGCGGAATTACTTAACAAATATTTTTGTTCTGTGTTCACAGATGAAGAACCAGGAGAAGGACCTCAGAAAACACCCACAAATAAGAACAGAAGCGAGGGACATCTTGAACAATTTTCAGAAGACTGTGTTCGTGAGAAACTAGCTCAACTTAAAGTAGACAAAGCGATGGGACCGGATGGAATACACCCTAGAATACTGAGGGAACTTGGGGACGTTCTAGCAACTCCACTGACTGACCTTTTCAATGCCTCGTTGGAGTCGGGAGTGGTGCCAAAGGACTGGAGAGAGGCTCATGTGGTGCCTTTACACAAAAGCGGAAGTAGGATGTGGTTGAAAACTACAGGCCGGTTAGTTTAACTTCGGTGGTGAGTAAATTATTGGAAACGCTGCTGAAAGAGAAAATAGTGAGGTTTCTGGAGTCCGGCGGATTACAGGATCCGAGGCAGCATGGATTCACCAGAGGCAGGTCTTGTCAGACAAATCTGATTGATTTCTTTGACTGGGTGACCGGGGAGTTGGACCGAGGGAGAGCTCTAGATGTGGTGTATTTAGATTTCAGTAAAGCCTTCGACACTGTTCCTCACAGGCGACTTATAAACAAACTGAGCACCCTAGGGATGGACCCTAAAGTTACTGCTTGGGTTAGAAATTGGTTGGGTGGGAGGCGACAAAGAGTACAAGTAAATGGAGCTCCCTCTGAGGAGAAGGATGTTACCAGTGGTGTGCCCCAGGGATCTGTCCTTGGTCCGATTCTTTTTAACATCTTTGTTAGTGATATAGCGGAAGGGCTGTCGGGTAAGGTTTGCCTCTTTGCGGATGATACCAAAATCTGCAATAGGGTAGACACCCAGGAAGGTGTAGATAACATGAGGATTGATCTAGCTAAGCTTGAAGAATGGTCTAGAATTTGGCAGCTGGGATTTAATGTTAAAAAATGTAAGGTCATGCATTTGGACTGCAGCAATCCAAGGGAGCAATACAGTATAGGAGGTGAAGTACTTTTGTCCACTAAAAAAGAGCGGGACCTAGGCGTGGTTGTGTCTGATGATCTTAAAGTAGCTAAACAGGTAGAAAAGGCGACGGCAAAAGCTAGAAGGATGCTTGGGTGCATACGGAGAGGAATGGCTAGCAGAAAAAAGGAGGTGATAATGCTTCTGTATAAGTCTTTGGTGCGACCTCATTTGGAGTATGGTGTGCAATTCTGGAGACCGCACCTTCAAAAGGATGTGAACAGGATGGAGTCGGTGCAGAGGGTTGCTACTAAAATGATTAATGGGCTTCATTATAAAGCATATGAGGACAGACTTAAGGATCTTAATATGTACACCTTAGAGGAAAGGCGGGATAGAGGTGATATGATTGAGATGTTTAAATACCTCCATGGCATAAATGTTCAGGGAGAGAGCCTCTTTCAATTGAAAGCAAGTTCTGCTACGAGGGGACATGGGATGAGGGTGAAGGGAGATAGATTCAGGAGTGATATGCGGAAATATTTCTTTACAGAAAGAGTAGTGGATCCGTGGAATAGTCTCCCAGTGAAGGTGGTAGAGATGAGGACAGTAACTGAATTCAAAAAAGCATGGGACCAACACAGAGGATCTCTAAAGGTAAAAAGTGGACTGTTGTAGTTGTTATGGAAGGACAGACTAGATGGGCCTTGTGGTCTTTTTCTGTCATCATGTTTCTATGTTTCTATGAGGGTCCACTGCTCTGATGTCATGAGGTGCCACCTGTGGGCATAAGAACAGAGTCTGCCTGCAATGTGCAGGGGTGGGGGACCCTGCAGAGGCAGAGTAGCTATGCTCTAGGAAAGAGTCAAAAACCAGGTGCTGGCTGTGGCAATGCAGCTGGCTGTGACTTAGGCTTCTTAGGCTGAGGCTGTCAAAGGCCCTGCTGTTGCTGCTGAGGTTGGTAAGCAGCTGCAGATGGATAAAGATATCACCTCTTATTCTTCATCAGACGTCTTTCAGGAGAGGTGTTTGAGAATGAGATCATCTGTCTCAATCTCTCTGGCCTTCTCTCTCCAACCCTTTCCAAAAACATTCTCTCCAGAACAGAGGATACTGACCAATTTATCTTGCACCAACTGCTCAAGGTCAGATATCTGTAGCCAGGTCATTCTGTGAGCACCGATGCAAACTGCTGAAGCTCTGCTGAATGACTCAAAGGTATAGAAAGAGGCCCTTGTAAGAAATTTGGATGTATTCTGATTTTGCCCGATTAAGGCTTGGAATGCATCATGCTTATCGTCAGGAAGAATAGGTGCAAGGTTCTCCAGATCCCTGGAGATGTCCTTGAGATACATGCCCATATAAGACATGAAGGAAGTAATCCTAGAAGTGAGCATGCCTGTCTAAAAACAGCTTGAAGAATGGTCTAGAATTTGGCAGCTGGGATTTAATATTAAAAAATGTAAGGTCATGCATTTGGGCTGCAGCAATCCAAGGGAGCAATATAGTATAGGGGATGAAGTACTTTTGTCCACTAAAGAAGAGCAGGACCTAGGCGTGGTTGTGTCTGATGATCTTAAAGTAGCTAAACAGGTAGAAAAGGCGACGGCAAAAGCTAGGAGAATGCTTGGGTGCATACGGAGAGGAACGGCTAGCAGAAAAAAGGTGATAGTGCCTCTGTATAAGTCTTTGTGCGACCTCATTTGGAGTATAGTGTGCAAGTCTGGAGACTGCACCTTCAAAAGGATGTGAACAGGATGGAGTCGGTGCAGAGGGTGGCTACTAAAATGATTAGTGGTCTTCATTATAAAGCATATGAGGACAGACTGAAGGATCTTAATATTTACACCTTAGAGGAAAGGCGGGATAGAGGTGATATGATTGAGATGTTTAAATACCTCCGTGGCATAAATGTTCAGGGAGAGAGCCTCTTTCAATTGAAAGCAAGTTCTGCTACGAGGGCACATGGGATGAGGGTGAAGGGAGATAGATTCAGGAGTGATATGCGGAAATATTTCTTTACAGAAAGAGTAGTGGATCCGTGGAATAGTCTCCCAGTGGAGGTGGTAGAGATGAGGACAGTAACTGAATTCAAAAAAGCATGGGACCAACACAGAGGATCTCTAAAGGTAAAAAGTGGACTGTTGTAGTTGTTATGGAAGGACAGACTAGATGGGCCTTGTGGTCTTTTTCTGTCATCATGTTTCTATGTTTCTATGAGGGTCCACTGCTCTGATGTGATGAGGTGCCACCTGTGGGCATAAGAACAGAGTCTGCCTGCAATGTGCAGGGGTGGGGGACCCTGCAGAGGCAGAGTAGCTATGCTCTCTAGGAAAGAGTCAAAAACCAGGTGCTGGCTGTGGCAATGCAGCTGGCTGTGACTTAGGCTTCTTAGGCTGAGGCTGTCAAAGGCCCTGCTGTTGCTGCTGAGGTTGGTAAGCAGCTGCAGATGGATAAAGATATCACCTCTTATTCTTGATCAGACCTCTTTCAGGAGAGGTGTTTGAGAATGAGATCATCTGTCTCAATCTCTCTGGCCTTCTCTCTCCAACCCTTTCCAAAAACATTCTCTCCAGAACAGAGGATACTGACCAATTTATCTTGCACCAACTGCTCAAGGTCAGATATCTGTAGCCAGGTCATTCTGTGAGCACCGATGCAAACTGCTGAAGCTCTGCTGAATGACTCAAAGGTATAGAAAGAGGCCCTTGTAAGAAATTTGGATGTATTCTGATTTTGCCCGATTAAGGCTTGGAATGCATCATGCTTATCGTCAGGAAGAATAGGTGCAAGGTTCTCCAGATCCCTGGAGATGTCCTTGAGATACATGCCCATATAAGACATGAAGGAAGTAATCCTAGAAGTGAGCATGCCTGTCTAAAAACAGCTTGAAGAATGGTCTAGAATTTGGCAGCTGGGATTTAATATTAAAAAATGTAAGGTCATGCATTTGGGCTGCAGCAATCCAAGGGAGCAATATAGTATAGGGGATGAAGTACTTTTGTCCACTAAAGAAGAGCAGGACCTAGGCGTGGTTGTGTCTGATGATCTTAAAGTAGCTAAACAGGTAGAAAAGGCGACGGCAAAAGCTAGGAGAATGCTTGGGTGCATACGGAGAGGAACGGCTAGCAGAAAAAAGGTGATAGTGCCTCTGTATAAGTCTTTGTGCGACCTCATTTGGAGTATAGTGTGCAAGTCTGGAGACTGCACCTTCAAAAGGATGTGAACAGGATGGAGTCGGTGCAGAGGGTGGCTACTAAAATGATTAGTGGTCTTCATTATAAAGCATATGAGGACAGACTGAAGGATCTTAATATTTACACCTTAGAGGAAAGGCGGGATAGAAGTGATATGATTGAGATGTTTAAATACCTCCGTGGCATAAATGTTCAGGGAGAGAGCCTCTTTCAATTGAAAGCAAGTTCTGCTACGAGGGCACATGGGATGAGGGTGAAGGGAGATAGATTCAGGAGTGATATGCAGAAATATTTCTTTACGGAAAGAGTAGTGGATCCGTGGAATAGTCTCCCAGTGGAGGTGCTGGAGATGAGGACAGTGACTGAATTCAAAAGAGCATGGAACAAACACAGAGGATCTCTAAAGGTAAAAAGGGGACTGTTGTAATTGTTATGGAAGGACAGACTAGATGGGCCATGTGGTCTTTTTCTGTCGTCATATTTCCATGTTTCTAACGATCCCATTATGACCCCCATGTCTAGAACCTCCCCTTATGGACCATAACCCACAAAGTTCCATCTTCATCTTACTTGTGATACACCTCTTGCTTCACACTATAATCCAAAGAAAAATCCAGGGAGGGATATGGGACTGGACTGGAATTCCTCAAGGAACAACAATTAGCAGACAAGTTTAATTTCACCTTCCTTATCGTCCCTCCAGTCCAGTCCTGAACCTCTGGGGATGTAACAGAGCAGTGAAAACAAATCAACGTGAGGGACCTGCTAGACCAGCCTGAAGCACCGCTGATCCAAAACAGGTATCCCTTTCTGCCTGAACATCCAGACGGTAATGCTTGACAAAGGAATTTAAAGATGACCTTACAAATTTCTATCGCTGGTACCAACCTGTACTCGGCCTATGATGCCGCTTGCGCCCTAGTCGAATGAGCTATAAGTCCTTCCGGCACCGCTTTACCCTTCAACATATACGCTGACGCTATCGCCTCTTTAATCTATCTGGCAATGGAAGCTTTTGACGCTGCTTCTCCCTTCTTCGTTCCACCAAACAGGACAAATAGCCTATCAGACCTGCGGAAATCTGCCGTCCGTTGGATATATTTCTTTAATCCCGACAAACAACCAATAGATGCAACTGCCCTGCGGAAGTAGCATCCTTACCTTCACCGAAAACTGGCAATGAAACTACCTGATTCACATGAAAAGCTGAACCACTTTGGGCAAAAATGACGGCACTGGCTCAACACCACCTTCGTATTGTGGAAAGACAAAAAAGGTTTCCTACAAGACAAAGCCTGCAAATCCGAGACTCTCTGAGCCGAACAAATAGCCACCAGGAATACCACCTTGAGAGTAAGATCTTTTAAAGACGATCTAGACAATGGCTCAAAGGGCTCGCGCACCAATGCTTCCAATACTAAATGGAGATCCCACGTCGGAACTACCTGTCTACTGTCACCAGTTGCCTCCCTTGATCCTAGGGCTAGCAGAGAGGGTTCAGCTGATGACTATCCTAAGCCAGGAAGTGGGGGTAGTGCAGGCGTAGTAGTACACTGGCCCTCTGGGTAATGGAGTCCCAAACACCTCACAGGCAAAGGAATTGAGGTAACAGAGTGGTAAGGTCAAAATAAGGTTTTATTTCCCCGTCCCGGGGTTTTGGTAAACACAAATGAACTCAGGACAAAACCATACGTCTGGTATAAAGAAATAGTAACTCAGGAACTGCAGAAAAATGACATATTTTTCTTCCAGCTTTTAAATACACAGTCCTTTACATAGGAAACAATAAAGGCTTCTTTTTCAATGGCAGTAATGCTCACTTTGCTTTCTCCAGCTATTCCATTAGCTTCAAACATTCAATTCAGCAAAGTGTTTCCCTATTATCTGCAATGGTTAACGTACAATCCATTGGTACATCGTTTATGCCTTCATCTGTGTATTCAACCTGCATATCCTCCAGCCCATCCCCCGCTGGATACAAGGGCACACATTCACACAGGGTTTTCAAAACATTCTCTTTAGCCTTAAGAGAATTCTGAAAAGCTTTAGTGTCCCAGAGAAAACTATTAGGCTTAGTTTTCTCCCTGTTCCTTTTATAGAAACTACCTTCTGGCTTCTGCCTGCAAGGCTTACTGAGCAGTGCTCTTTCACTATTAGGAAAGTTCAGAGGTTTGTACCTTTCTCTCTCATGAGCTTCTGGACACACCCAAACTGGCTCCCTGCGTGGCTTCTCCCTCCAGCTGCCTTCCTCCTAAGGCTTTAACTGAGAGAAGCTTTCCTGCAGACTGTGGGTTTTAACTCTCGGTACCTTTTCAGCTTGAGCTTTCTTTGTTCCTCTGTCTGTTCCAATGTTTTCTCCTGTTCTAGCTCTGCTGCAGGAATTCACAGCTGCTCTGTCAGAACTCCTCCCGGATCCTAATCCAGATCCTGAGCTTGCTCTCCAGCTTGAACTTCCTCTCCAGCCTGAACTCGAATCAGCACCTGAACCAGAGCCTAAGCTTGAACTTCTGCTACAGCTACAGCTGCCGCTACCACTTGAGCTACCGCTTGAGCTAACTCTGCTTTCTAATGAGTGCTTTTTATCTTCCCCAGTGCTTAGCTTCGCCCCTCCTCCACCCAGGTGAATCCTATTGCACTCAGGGCACAGGGCTTGTTTGCAGCTTGAGCGGGGCTGCTGCACTCGTGACTGGGTTTGTTTACATCTCCCTTGGCAACCTGTAGCCATGTGCATTGCCTGGCTGTCAGAATCTGACCTGTTTTCTTCCGTTTCCTCTGACTGCACAGCAAGGGACGGATCTTACCCATTGCACTACATGGTGGCCTCAAAAGAGACACCCCTCTTAAAAAATGCTTGATATCTGGATGACCACTCAGTGCTTCCCCTTTGATCTTTCCTCTATAACAGAACAGCACTGCCAACTGAACCCTTAAGGATGCGGCCACTAAACCTTTCGGAAATCCATCCTGCAAGAATGCCAGAATCTGCGGTATTGAAGCTCTTAACGCTTCCAACTCCCTGTCCACACACCAAGCTTCAAAAATACGCCAAATGCAAACATACACCAATGAGGTAGATCTCCTTCATGCTTTCAACAAGGTAGCAATCACTGCTGCGGAGTATCCCTTCGCTCTCAGCCTTGCCCTCTCAAGAGCCAAGCCGTAAGGAAGACTCGATCCACTTGAGGCATGTACAGCAGACCCTGAGATAACAGATCTCTCCGGACTGGAAGATGCCATGGCTGCTCTACAAAGAGTCTCATCAGATCCGCATACCAAGGCCCTCTTGGCCAATCCGGTGCGATCAATATCACCAGTCCTCTGTGAAGTTCGATGCGTTGCACCACCCGGTCTATTAACACCCAAGGTGGAAACACGTACAGGAGCTGCTCTTCTGGCCAGTCCTGTATGACAGCATCCAGGCCTTCCGACATTCTCTCTCGACTTCTGCTGAAGAAGTGACTGACTTCTACCGACTGGAAAGTCGCCATGAGATCTATCACTGGTGTCCCCCAGCTACGCACCACCATTTCGTACACTTCCGGATGAAGAACCCACTCTCCTGGGTCCACCTTTACTCGACGCAAGAAGTCGGCCTCTACATTGTCCACTCCTGCTACATGCACTGCTGACAGAGCCACCAGGTTTAGCTCGGCCCAAACGAACAACTGCTCGGCCTCAGCTTCCAGTGCAACACTGCTGGTGCCCCTTTGACAGTTGATGTAGGCTACTGCGGTCGCGTTGTCGGAAAACACTCGAATGGCCCTTCCATGGAGATAAGGTTGAAAAACTTGCAATGCCAACATTACTGCTCTCAATTCCAACCTGTTGATTGACCAGAGCTTTTCCAGATCGGTCCACTGTCCTTGGGCAAACCTTCCTTGGAAGTGAGCTCCCCAGCCTAAGAGGTTAGCATCTGTTGTTAGAGATATCCAACAAGGTGTTTCCAAGGACATCCCCTTATCCAGACACCCTGGACGCAACCACCACTGAAGTCTTGAAGGACTACATAAGGGAACTGTTACTTCTGGAGAGAGATCTGCAATTGTGAGTATATACTTCTGGGAATTTTTTGAAAGGAATTCTTTCTATTAAAGCTAATTAATCTGTGAACCCACTATTTTTTGTTAAATCAGTCAGGGCCTAGTAGCAGCAATTTAAGTTTAAATTTAAAACACAGAAGAAAACTTTCTGGTTACATTTCATAGCCAGCAGAGAGCTTGTAGTTTTAATTTAATAGTCACTCAGGGCCTAGTATCAGCAAAGTACTTTTAGGTTAAATTTAAAACACGGAAGAGAGCTTTCTGGTTTAATTTGGAACCCAGCAGAGAGCTGTAGTTTAAATTTAATAGTCACTCAGGGCCTAGCATCAGCAAAGCACTTTTAGTTTCAATATAAAACACGGAAGAGAGCTTTCTGGTTAAATTTAGAATCCAGCAGAGAGCTTGTAGTTCAAATTTCATAATAAGTTAGAGCCTAGCAGCAGCAAAGAGCTATAATTTAAATTAAAAAAAAATATAGATTAGCACAAAAGGCAAAACAGGGTCAGTACTCTTTGAACAGCCAATAAAGTCTTCTAGAGACCTTTACAAAGAGGCCTTCTACCTAGGGGGCAAGAGACCTGTGAAACCTTTTTAATGGGTGTTAACACCAGGTGGCAGATCAAAAGCCATTTTGAAAGACTCCTTCTATCCAAGCAAGGACTGTTAATCATCCAGGAAGTTGGTCACAGCTTACCTCAGCAGCACAGGCATAAATAGCTCAACCAGAGCTCTGTGTTCCTCAGTCTTATTTATTTTTTATTTACATTCTCTTATATACCACGCTATTCTGCATCAGTGCGGTTTACATTGAACAAACTGAAATTACATTGAACAGGGCATTATAACTTGGAGATAACTATTTTACAGGGAACATGGGCTATGGAGGGTTAAGTGGCTTGCCCAAGACCACAAGGAGCACCTGTGGGACTAGAAACCCCAGTCCTTCCAGCCCAAGGTTGCTGTCCTCTAGTGGGATTTGAACCCCCGACCTTCCGGCCTGAAGTACCTTGCCCCAACCACTAGGCCACTCCTCCACTCGTCTTGAAGGACTACATAAGGGGACTGTTACTTCTGGAGAGAGATCTGCAATTGTGAGTATACACTTCTGGGAATTTTTTGAAAGGAATTCCTTCTATTAAAGCTAATTAATCTGTGAACCCATTATTTTTGGTTAAATCAGTCAGGGCCTAGTAGCAGCAGTTTAAGTTTAAATTTAAAACACAGAAGAGAGCTTTCTGGTTAAATTTAGAACCCAGCAGAGAGCTTGTAGTTCAAATTTCATAATAAGTTAGAGCCTAGCAGCAGCAAAGAGCTATAATTTAAATCAAATAAGAATATAGCTTACCTCAGCAGCACAGGACAGGGTACTGTGTAGCAGCCCTCTTTTAATAAGTGTCACCCAAGAGCGGATGGTTTGGAAGAATGTATCCTTGAAGGATACTACCAAAAGCAGAGAGGTTCCAAAAAAGAGTAAAGCAGCCCAAATGCCCTCAAATATGGAGCAGACAGAGCTTAAAGATCCCAAATTACCCATGACTACCAATAGCCAAATTAATATGAATAAAATACAGTCTCTAAAATACTTGTATGCAAATGCTAGAAGTCTAAAAAATAAGATGGGAGAGTTAGAATATATAGCACTAAATGAGAAGTTAGACATGAGTGGAATATCAGAGACATGGTGGAAGGAGGACAACCAGTGGGACACTGTGATACCTGGGTACAAACTATATCGTAATGATAGAGCTGATCAAATTGGTGGAGGAGTTGCGCTCTATGTTAGAGAGAGCATTGAGTCAGAAAGGATTAAAGTTTTGCAGGAAACAAAATTTGCTGTAGAATCTCTATGGATTGAAATTCCATGTATAAAGGGGAAGGCGATGGCAGTGGGGGTGTACTATCGATCGCCTGGCCAGAATGAACAAATGGATGATGAAATGCTCAAAGAAATCAAGGAAGCTAACAAAAGTTACAGCACAGTAATAATGGGTGATTTCAATTACCCCGATATCGACTGGGTCAGTGTCACAGCAGGACATGCTAGGGAGATAAAGTTCCTAGATGAAATAAATGACTGCTTCTTGGAGCAGCTGGTTCATGAACCGACCAGAGGGGAAGCCATATTAGACCTAGTCCTTAGTGGAACACCAGATCTAGTGCAAGAGATAAGGGTGTTTGGGCGACTTGGCAATAGTGATCATAGCATGATTGCCTTTGATTTAATTAGTGGAGGAGGGATAGTAAGGAAATCCACAGTACTACCTTTTAACTTTCGAAAGGGAGACTATGATAAAATGAGGAAAATAATTAAGAAAAAACTAAAAGGAGCAGTTGCAAAGGTTAAAGACTTACATCAAGCTTGGGTGTTGTTGAAAAATACTATCTTAGAAGCCCAGACCAGCTGTATTCCACGCTTTAAGAAAAGTGGAAGGAAGTCCAAAAAACTGCCAGCATGGTTTAAAGGTGAGGTCAGAGAGGCTGTTGTTGCCAAAAAAGCATCTTTCAGGAAATGGAAAAAAGAGCCCAACGACGAAACCTGGAAACAGCACAAGCACTGGGAAGTCAAATGCAAGGCATTGATAAAGCAGGCAAAGGGAGAATTTGAGAAGAAGCTTGCTGCAGAAGCAAAAACGCGAAATAAAGATTTTTTTCAAGTACATTGGTAGCAAAAAACCTGTGAGAGAGTCAGTTGGTCCATTAGATGATAGAGGAGTTAAAGGGGCACTAAGAGGTGACAAGGCGATAGCGGAGAGACTGAATGAATTCTTTGCTTCGGTCTTTACTGAGGAAGATGTAGGGATGTTACCCATGACTGAAGTGGTATTTAAAGGTGCGGAAGAATTGAAGGAAATATCGATACATCGGGAAGATGTATTGCAACTATTAGATAAACTGAAGAGTAGCAAATCACCTGGGCCGGATGGTATACATACAAGGGTGTTGAAAGAACTGAAATATGAGATTGCAGACCTGCTATTAGTCTTCTGTGAACTATCATTAAAATCATCTCTAATACCTGAAGATTGGAGGATCGCTAATGTAACACCAATTTTTAAAAAGGGTTCCAGGGGTGATCCCTGAAACTACAGACCGGTGAGCCTCACGTCAGTACTGGGAAAAATGGTAGAAACCATCATAAAGAATAAAATTACTCAGCATGTAGATAGTCATGGCCTAATGGGAGACAGCCAGCATGGCTTTAGACAAGGAAGATCTTGTCTTACTAATCTGTTATGTTTTTTTGAAAGTGTGACTAAACAGGTGGACAAAGGTGAGTCTGTTGATATAGTGTATCTGGACTTTCAGAAAGCCTTTGACAAGGTCCCTCATCAGAGACTTTTGGCAAAACTAAAGAGTCATGGGATAGGAGGCAGTGTACTACTGTGGATCAAGAACTGGTTAAAAGATAGAAAGCAGAGGGTTGGGCTAAATGGCCAATTTTCCCAATGGAGAAAGGTGAATAGTGGTGTACCCCAGGGATCTGTGCTGGTCCGCTGCTTTTTGACATATTCATAAATGACCTGGAAAGTGGAATAACGAGTGAGGTTATCAAATTTGCAGATGACACAAAACTATTTAAAGTTGTTAAAACCCAAGAGGATTGTGGAAAATTGCAAGAGGATCTTGATAAATTGGAAGACTGGGCATCAAAATGGCAGATGAAATTTAAGGTCGACAAGTGAAAAGTTATGCACCTAGGGAAGAACAACCCAAACTATGGTTACACGATGCAAGGTTCCACATTAGGAACCACCACCCAGGAAAAAGATTTAGGCGTCATTGTGGATAGCATGTTAAAACCCTCGGCCCAGTGTGCAGCGGCAGCCAAGAGAGCAAATAGAATGCTAGGTATCATAAGGAAAGGAATGGAAAATAAAACAAAAGATATTATAATGCCTCTATATCGTTCCATGGTGAGACCGCACCTTGAATATTGTGTGCAATTCTGGTCGCCGTATCTTAAAAAGGATATAGCGTTATTAGAAAAGGTACAGAGAAGAGCCACCAAAATGGTAAAGGGGATGGAAGGATACTCCTATGAAGAAAGGCTAAAAAGGTTAGGGCTCTTTAAAGTTCCTACATAAATTACGCAGATAATCTCCACTTGAGCTAACATATTTATATAGTAAAAACATATACATATATGATGTTGACTGTACATAGTTTTCCCTGTTAATCCATGTTATATATTCCCATGTTCTATGTAAACTCAATGTTACTTGCATACATTGTTGTATATTTTGTTCAATGTACACCGCACTGATCTTAATAGCGCGGTATAGAAGAAATGTTAAATAAATAAATAAATAAATAAATAAAATAACCTGGAAAAGAGACAGCTGAGGGGAGATATGATAGAAGTCTATAAATTAATGAATGGAGTGGAACGGGTAAACATAGATCGATTGTTTACGCTATTAGAATATAGAAAGACTAGGGGACATGCAATGAAGCTACAGGGTAAACTATTTAAGACTAATAAAAGAAAATATTTTTTCACTCAACATGTAATCAAACTCTGGAATTTGTTACCGGAGGATGTAGTAAAGGCTGTTAATGTAGCTGGGTTTAAAAAAGGTTTGGACAAATTCCTGGAGGAAAGGTTCATAAACCATTATTAAAAAGGGACCCAGGATATCAATGCTTGACCCAGTACAAGCATTGCGGAACCTGTGTCTTTTGGGGAAACTGCTAGGTACGTATGACCTAGATTGGCCACTGTTGGAAACAGGATATTGGGCTTGATGGATCTTGGTCTGACCCAGTATGGCATATCTTATGTTCTTATGAAGCGCCTGCCGTGTTTCTGTCAGACAGGGTAGTTTCCGAGACAGAAGCTCGTCCTGGTGAGACCACCGTCTGAACAACCGCCTCATGTGGGCCCTTGCCCACAGAACCAGTTTGAGAGTCGCCGCCATGGTATCGAGCAACTGTAGATAATGCCACGCCATGGGATGCGATCTGTCCAGAAACTCGCAGACTAACTTCCTCAAGCCCTGTGCTCAGTGCTGTGGCAGAAAGATCCTTCCAACATCCGTACAGAAATGAGCCCCCAGGTAATCTAGACTCTGCGACGGAATCAACTTGCTTTTTGACATATTTACTACCCAACCGAGAATTTGCAGGAATGTCACCACTTTGGCTGTAGCCGCCTCGCTCTCGGCTCTTGACTTCGCTCAAATCAGCCAATCGTTCAGATAAGGGTGCACCAGTACTCTGTCCTTTCGTAATGATGCTGCTACTACCACCATCACCTTGGTGAACGTCCGTGGCGCCATAGCCAGCCCAAATGGCAACGCCCGGAACTGAAAATGTCCCATAGGAACTGCAAATCTGAGAAATCTTTGGTGTTCCTGCCGAATCGGACTGTGCAGATACGCTTCTGACAGATCAAGGGACGTAAGGAACTCTCCTTTTCTTACCGCCACGATGACCGACTTCAGGGTCTCCATATGAAAATGAGACACATGAAGATAACGATTTAGTCTTTTGAAATCCAAAATTGGCTGATAGGTCCCTTCCTTTTTTCGGAACTACGAAGTAAATGGAGTACCGACCGCAACCACATCGGTCTCGAGGCACCGTTACTACTGCTTTGAGGGCTAGTAGCCTCTCTACAGTCTGCCTGACCGCCTTGCCCTTGAGAAGTGCTTTGCACAGAGACTGTAGAAATGAATCGGTCACCAGCCATTGAAGCTCCAAAGCATAACCTTCTCGAATGACCTCCAGTACCCACTGGTCTGATGTAATTTGGACCCAGGCAGGGTAAAAATCCTGTAGTCGACCTCCTACAGACACCAGTTCTATCTAGGTCCCCCTGACTTCATTGCGACTTTCTAAGATTCGAGGAGGAGGCAGCAAATCCTCTGCCCGCTCCTCAAAAACCCCGGAACCACTGGTTTCTATAGGGAAAACGCCTTCTTTGACCTTGGCTGAATCTCGGGGAACGGAAACGACGAAACTCCCTCTGTGGAATCTTGGATGTTGGAGTCGACCGTCCCTGCTTTTGTTTGTCCTCCGGAAGCCTTTCGCCTTTGAACTCTCCTAGATCCTTTACCAGCTTATTTAAATCGTCCCCAAAAAGGAGCTTTCCCCTGAAAGGAAGCTTACTTAGTCTTGCTTTGGAAGATCTATCTGCTGCCCAATTGCGTAGCCAAAGATACCATCTTGCCGCTACCACCGAAGTCATACTCTTCGATAAACCTCGAATAAGGTCATAATGAATATCGGCCAGATAAACCACCCCTAACTCCAGTATGGACGCTTCCTTGGTCGTCTCCTCCACCTGCTCCCCTTGGATTTGTTGCGAACAACGAAGACAGGCTCTCGTCACCCATGCGCCACAAATAGACGCTTGTATGGACAGTGCATTCACGTCAAAAACCTGTTTCAACAAGGTGTCTAGCTTCCTGTCCTGGGCATCCTTGAGAGCCGCACTACCCTCTACCGGAATGGTGGTCTTTTTGGTGACCGCCGAGACGGCTGCATCTACTCTCGGGGACTTAAACAACTCTCGTTCCTGGTCTACCAGTGGGTAACATAAGAACATAAGATATGCCATACTAGGTCAGACCAAGGTCCATCAAGCCCAGTATTCTGTTTCCAACAGTGGCCAATCTAGGTCATATGTACCTAGCAGTTTCCCCAAGGGACACAGGTTCCATAATGCTTGTATTGGTTCAAGCATTGATATCCTGGGTCCCTTCTTAATAATGGCTTATGGACCTTTCCTCCAGGAACTTGTCCAAACCTTTTTTAAACCCAGCTACACTAACAGCCTTTACTACATCCTCCGGTAACAAATTCCAGAGTTTGATTACACGTTGAGTGAAAAAATATTTTCTTTTATTAGTCTTAAATAGTTTACCCTGTAGCTTCATTGCATGTCCCCTAGTCTTTCTATATTCTGATAAGGTAAACAATCGATCTACGTTTACCCGTTCCACTCCGCTCATTAATTTATAGACTTCTATCATATCTCCCCTCAGCCGTCTCTTTTCCAGGTTAAAAAGCCCTAACCTTTTTAGCCTTTCTTCATAGGAGTATCCTTCCATCCCTTTACCATTTTGGTGGCTCTTCTCTGAACCTTTTCTAATAACTCTATATCCTTTTTAAGATACGGCGACCAGAATTGCACACAATATTCAAGGTGCGGTCTCACCATGGAACGATATAGAGGCATTATAATATCCTTTGTTTTATTTTCCATTCCTTTCCTTATCATACCTAGCATTCTATTTGCTCTCTTGGCCGCCGCTGCACACTGGGCTGAAGGTTTTAACATGGTATCCACAATGATGCCTAAATCTTTTTCCTGGGTGGTGGTTCCTAATGTGGAACCTTTCATCGTGTAACCATAGTTTGGGTTGTTCTTCCCTAGGTGCATAACCTTGCACTTGTCCACATTAAATTTCATCTGCCATTTTGATGCCCAGTCTTCCAATTTATCAAGATCCTCTTGCAATTTTCCACAATCCTCTTGGGTTTTAACAACTTTAAATAGTTTTGTGTCATCTGCAGGGTAAAGATGGGCCATAACCCTGGACCCTTTAAGCCCTGCCTCAGGCATGTCCCATTCACCCGGAATCATTTCTTTAACCACTCTGTGTACTGGAAATGCTCTCTGAGTCTTCCGAAAGGCCTGTAATAATGGGTCTTCCAAGGTAGAATCCTCCGCCGGCCCCGCCACTGGCATATTAAGCACCTTGAGTGTCTCTGAAATGAGTGCCGGTAATTCGTCTCTCCGGAAAACGCGAACCAACCTAGCTTGGTCCTCCTGTTCCATGAGCTTTCCTTCCTCCAACTCATCGTCTAGCTCCAGGTCGGGATCTCGATCTTCGGAGTGAAGACCCTCCGAGGCCACTGACTGATCCGGTCGCTCCTTCTCAATCCTGGACTTCTTTGCCAGGATCCCTGATGTCCCTGGCCTCTTCTCCCCCCAGTTCCCCATCCGTGGACCAGTTGCAGGCCTTCTCTGAGTGCCTTTGAAAGCTTGTTGGAGAAGCGCCACAAAATCTGGTGAAAAAATTGCCGCCAGCGCATCTGGCACAAGTGGGTGAGAGGGAGGGACATCCGGCGTGGAGGAAGTCCCCGCCACGGGCTCCAAAGGTGTCAAAGCTGAGGAAAACTATTCCAGCAAGCCTCCAGCTGCCTCTTTTGCAACCTTCCATGCCAACGTCCAAGGCTTGTTCCATAGAGGCTGCCTCCTGAACACACGCCCTACACACACCTGTTTCCGACACCGCTCCCCTTCTAGTACTGCAGACTAAGCAGTGCGGTCTAGAAGGCATCCCATTTGAGCGGATATTCTCTGCTGTTAATCTGGGTCAGCACCTTAGCTCAAGCTTTGCTACCCCCAGCAGCTCCTGACTGAAACTGTATTCCTTAAGTGATTTACACTCGCGGGTTTTTTTTTTTTTTTCAAAATGAGGTGGAACCTTCACTGAAGCACCCCCAGACCGATTCTGTGGAAAAAACACAAAAACGAAGCTCCCGCTGAACTACGAGCTTCTGCAGGCACCCCGATACTACTGGCTTTTCCCGCGCTGCTGACACGCGGCTGGGCCTGCTCTGCACACTCGTGGTCTGTCTCGATACTTTCTCCGCTTACGCTTTCAGAGCCAGCAGCCCTCTTACCCTTTGCCGTGAAGTCTCTGTGTGTGCTCTGATCTCTCTCCACACTGTTCCGCCGTGGCGCGGTTCCAGTGCCGGGAGAGAGACAGAGACCGAGTCACCGCTGCCACAATCAGCCAGATCCCCTGTCGACGGATTCCAGCGCTGACAGGCAAAACCTTCTGTATGCACTTATGTGCCTACATTGCCGGTTCCTCAGCTATTAATGTGGGATCGGAAACCGGAGCCTTAACCCTCCTGAAGTCTGTTTCCCCATTGCGGAAGAACAGCAAAGTTAAGCAGGGAGGGGGGCACCTCAGTCCAGCGATTCTTAAAGGGACAAACTGTCCTAAAAATAGAAAATTGTTCTAAAACCAATCTTTAAATAACTTTTCCAGGTAACTACTTTAACTCTATATCCATCTCTCCTTAATTGTTCCTCAAGTGAGCCCCGAACCTCCGGGTTCACCAACCCTCCAGCTGCTTGGAGACTGAGATAACTGGAGTGAGGAGGTGGCTCCTGTGGTTTTATACCAGTGTCATCAAAAGGATGACATTTCTCAGTCTCCAAGCTTCTGGAGGAGGAGCAAAACCCAGAGGTTCGGGACTGGATTGGAGGGACGATAAGGAAAGCGTAGTGTAACAGGGTTCTCCGGGGACAGCAGGAATCAGTCTTCACATATGGGTGATGTCGGCACCGACGGAGCCCTTATGGAAGCATCCCCCATCTTTCAAAGAAAGCCTTTGGGAGATGCCGCCACGCATGCGTGGTCCCCTTCCCGCACAAGGTGCCATCTTGCTCAGTCAGAAGATATAGCTAAAGACAGCAAAAATAAAAGATGGTAAAGGAGCAACTTCAAGGAGAGGAGGGAGGGTTGTGAGGTCTGATTACTACTGTCCCTGGAGAACACCTGTTAAAGGTGAGTAACTACGCTTTCTCCGGGAACAAGCAGGAAGTCAGTCCTCACATATGGGACTCCCCAGCTACAAGCTACAGAAAGCCCAAAGCAAAACAAGGGCTCCCTCACGGGTAGCCGCAAGCAGCAGCAATTAAGTCCGTGTCCATGGACCACAGTAGGACCCCTGCATCCGATGAAACCAGCACTCCGGTAGCCTGAACACAGCAGGGTGGGAGGGTAGGAATTGTCTAGACCCCGAAAAGATTAAGGAGCACAGCCTGGCTGAAGGCACTGTCCCATTGGGACTCTCTTTCCAGGCAGTAATGGGCTGCGAAGGTATGGACTGAAGACTATATAGTGGCCGGCAGATGTCCACCATCGGGACAGAGCGCAAGTTTGTCATCGAAGCCACCATGGTCCTGACACGGTGCGCCATGACGCAGCCTTCCAGTGGGAGTCTCGCCTGCTCATAAGCAAGAGCGATACAGTCTGCTACCTGTGTGGACAGCGCATGCTTGGTCACCGCCTCCCCCAGCCTACTGGCGTCATAGGAGATGAAAAGCTGAGAAGCTTTGCGGTGGCCCTGAGTACGTTGGATATAGAAGGACAAGACCCTCTTACAGTCCAAGGTGTAAAGGATCGTCTCCGCCCGACTGGAGTGAGGTCTTGGAAAGAAGGTAGGAAGCATCACTTCCTAGTTAAGATGGAAGGGCGACCCGATCTTCGGCAGAAATTTCGGGTGCGTGCGAAGCACCACACTGTTCTTGTAGAACCTGGTATAGGGCACCTCTGCCACAAGGGCTTGGAGATCGCTGACTCTCCGAGCGGAGGTGAATGCAACCAGGAAAACCACCTTCCAAGAGAGGTAACGAAGGTGGCATTTCGCCAGAGGCTCGAAAGGTGGGCAAGTGAGCTGCCCAACACAACACTGAGGTCCCATTCGATTACCGGCGGGCAAACCTGGGGTTTCGATAAGAACAGGACCTGAAGAAAATGGGTCACCAATGATTGGACCGAGGGGAACTTACCATCCTCCAGATGGTGGTGCGCCTCCAGGGCACTAAAGTGCACTCGGACGGAGTTAGACTTGAGCCCAGACTAAGAGAGGTGGAGACGGTACTGCAACACCAGAACCACCGGGCAGGAGAAAGGATCAGCCCCAAGTTCGGTGCACCAAGCAGAGAACCTGTGCCATTTGAGGGCATAAGCCTTCCTAGTAGAGGCCTTGTGAAAGGCCAGTAGAATGTCCTCAACCTCCAATAGGAAGGTTGAGAGGGGCCAGAGTCACCCTCTCAGCTGCCACGATGTCAGTAAGAGGGATCCTAGGTTGGGGTGCAGGAGGGAGCCCCCCACCTGAGATAGGAGTCCTGGGGCAGTTCACAAGGGGATGGGGGCCTCCACCAACAACTGCAGAAGCAATGGGAACCATGGCTGCCTAGGCCATCGAGGAGCTATCAGGTTGAGGGAGGCCCTGTCATGGAGGGTCCTGAACAAAGTCTTGGCGATCAACGGCGTCGGAGGAAAAGCGTACATGAGGCCTTTTGACCATGAGACTAGAAATACATCCGCTGCCACCCTGGAGAGGTGGGCCTGCCAGGAGCAGAAGCGGGGCAACTGAAAGTTGTCCGGACTGGTGAACAGGTCCATCACGGGTTCCCCCCAAACCCGGAAGAGCCGACTGGCCACCCTAGGATCCAATTGAAGTTAATTGAAGACATACGCAGCATTGCTAGGAAAGGGGAAGTGCTACTGCTAGGAGATTTCAATATGCCAGATGTTGATTGGCACATTCCTGCTGCAGTATCATCTAGGAGTAAGGAGATCCTGGATTCTCTACAGGGAGAACTATTCAGGCAATTGGTAACAGACCCCACACGTGAAGGGGCCATACTGGACTTGGTTCTTACCAATGGTGAAAGTGTTTCTGATGTTGTATTGGGAGATCATTTTGCATCCAGTGATCACCAGATGGTGTGGTTCAGTATTAGGACTAGGGCTGTTAGAATCCATTCCAAGGTAAAGATCTTAGACTTTAGGAAGACTAACTTTGCGAAGATGGGCCAATACCTCAGGGAGTCATTAGTGGGATGGGAACAGCTGGGGGATGTAGAACAACAGTGGGCAAAACTGAAAGGGGGTATTTTAAAGGCAACCAACCTTTTTGTTAAAATGGTAAATAAAGGCAAAAGGAACAGGAGACCGCTATGGTTTTCGAAGGAAGTAGCTGAAAAAGTGAAGAAAAAGAGGGAGGCCTTCATGAAATACAAGAGATCACAGAGAAAGGAAGACAGGCATCTGTATTTGGAAAAACTTAGAGAAGCTAGCAAAGTAGTCAAGAAGGCAAAGATTCAAAAGGAGGAGGAAATAGCCAATGCAATAAAATGGGGAGATAAGACATTTTTCAGATATATTAGTGAGAAGAGGAAGGGCAAAAGTGTTATTGTCAGACTCAAGGGTACAGGGGGGGAATATGTAGAAGCTGATAAGGATAAAGCGGAATTGCTTAACAAATATTTTTGTTCTGTGTTCACAGATGAAGAACCAGGAGCAGGACCTCAGAAAACACCCACAAATAAGAACAGAAGCGAGGGACATCTTGAACAATTTTCAGAAGACTGTGTTCGTGAGAAACTAGCTCAACTTAAAGTAGACAAAGCGATGGGACCAGATGGGATACACCCTAGAATACTGAGGGAACTTGGGGACGTTCTAGCAACTCCACTGACTGACCTTTTCAATGCCTCGTTGGAGTCGGGAGTGGTGCCAAAGGACTGGAGAGAGGCTCATGTGGTGCCTTTACACAAAAGCGGAAGTAAGGATGTGGTTGAAAACTACAGGCCGGTTAGTTTAACTTCAGTGGTGAGTAAATTAATGGAAACGCTGTTGAAAGAGAAAATAGTGAGGTTTCTGGAGTCCAGCGGATTACAGGATCCGAGGCAGCATGGATTCACCAGAGGCAGGTCTTGTCAGACAAATCTGATTGATTTCTTTGACTGGGTGACCAGGGAGTTGGACCGAGGGAGAGCTCTAGATGTGGTGTATTTAGATTTCAGTAAAGCCTTTGACACTGTTCCTCACAGGCGACTTATAAACAAACTGAGCACCCTAGGGATGGACCCTAAAGTTACTGCTTGGGTTAGAAATTGGTTGGGTGGGAGGCGACAAAGAGTACAAGTAAATGGAGCTCACTCTGAGGAGAAGGATGTTACCAGTGGTGTGCCCCAGGGATCTGTCCTTGGTCCGATTCTTTTTAACATCTTTGTTAGTGATATAGCGGAAGGGCTGTCGGGTAAGGTTTGCCTCTTTGCGGATGATACCAAAATCTGCAATAAAGTAGACACCCAGGAAGGTGTAGATAACATGAGGAGGGATCTAGCTAAGCTTGAAGAATGGTCTAGAATTTGGCAGCTGGGATTTAATGTTAAAAAATGTAAGGTCATGCATTTTGGCTGCAGCAATCCAAGGGAGCAATACAGCATAGGAGGTGAAGTACTTTTGTCCACTAAAGAAGAGCGGGACCTAGGCGTAGTTGTGTCCGATGATCTTAAAGTAGCTAAACAGGTAGAAAAGGCGACGGCAAAAGCTAGAAGGATGCTTGGGTGCATACGGAGAGGAATGGCTAGCAGAAAAAAGGAGGTGATAATGCCTCTGTATAAGTCTTTGGTGCGACCTCATTTGGAGTATGGTGTGCAATTCTGGAGACCGCACCTTAAAAAGGATGTGAACAGGATGGAGTCAGTGCAGAGGGTTGCTACTAAGATGATTAGTAGTCTTCATTATAAAGCATATGAGGACAGACTTAAGGATCTTAATATGTACACCTTAGAGGAAAGGCGGGATAGAGGTGATATGATTGAGATGTTTAAATACCTCCTTGGCATAAATGTTCAGGGAGAGAGCCTCTTTCAATTGAAAGCAAGTTCTGCGACGAGGGGACATGGGATGAGGGTGAAGGGAGATAGATTCAGGAGTGATATGCGGAAATATTTCTTTACGGAAAGAGTAGTGGATCCGTGGAATAGTCTCCCAGTGGAGGTGGTAGAGATGAGGACAGTAACTGAATTCAAAAAAGCATGGGACCAACACAGAGGATCTCTAAAGGTAAAAAGTGGACTGTTGTAGTTGTTGTTATGGAAGGACAGACTAGATGGGCCTTGTGGTCTTTTTCTGTCATCATGTTTCTATGTTTCTATGTTAATTGCCATTCGAGCGGCTGGAGAACTCTGCTGAGTATGTCAGCCAGCACATTGTCCTGGCCTGGCAGGTACACTACCTGCAGGATACCCTGCTGGATTGCATACAAGCAGAGGATCAGTGCCTTCTGACAGAGGGGATGGAACCCCCATGCCCCCCTGTTTGTTCAGGTAGAACATCGATGTCCGTCTGAACCAGCACCGGCTGGTGGCGCAGGTGGTAACAGAAGACCCTTAGGGCTAGGTGAATGGCTCGGATCTCCAGGAGGTTGATCTGCTCAGTGCTCTTGTCTGGCGACCAGTTGCTCTGAGTGCAGAGATCTCCGCAGTGGGCTCCCCAGCCGAGCAGGGAGGCATCCATGGTGAGGACCCTCAAGTGGCTTGGGGCCTGAAAAGGCATGCCTGCTTTGAGATGCTGGGGCGACTGCCACCAGATCAAGGAGTCCACCAACTGGCGGGTCATGGAAACTCTGTTTCAGAGGCGGCCTGTGGCCTGAGACCAATGGTCCTGGAGACATCACTGCGCCATCCTCATGTGGAAGCGAGCGTCTGGGGTGACATGGACCGTGGAGGCCATGTGCTCGAGGAGGCGCAGAAGAAGCTGGACGGGTACTGAGGAATTATGCTGTACTTCCTGAGCTAGAGATCTGAGACGATCGGCTCGGTCCCTGGGCAAGAAGGCCTTTGACTGCAGAGTGTCGATCCTTTCCCCAATGAACTCCAGGTACTGTGTCGGGAGGAGGTGAGACTTGGGGAAGTTTATGATGAAGCCCAAGTGTTGCAGAACTTGAGGCTGTGCCTCCCTTTATGAGCCAGTCGTCCAGGTAGGGAAAAACAAAGATCCCCTGGAGCTGTAGGAAGGTGGTCACGACTGCCATGCATTTCACCCTTGAGGCAGAGGCTAGGCCGAAGGAGAGCACCCTGTACTGAAAGTGCTCCCCCCCCTACTACGAACCGCTGGTACTGCCTGTGGTTGGGGTGGATGAGGATGTGAGTATAAGCATCCTTGAGGTCTAAGAAGCATTGTCAGTTTCCCTGCTGGAGGTATGGCAGCAATGTTCCAAAGGAGAGCTTCTTGAACTTCTCCCTCACCAGGACTTTGTTGAGGTTGTGCAGGTCGAGGATGAGCCTTAGGCCACTCCGTCTTTTTTGGCACGAGGAAGTATCTGGAGTAGAAACCCTTGCCCTTGAAGTGGTGGGGCATCGGTTCCATCGCCTTGTCCTCGAGAAGACCTGCCAACTCCTTCAGAAGGTGGTTCCGATGGAGGCCAGACGCCCCCCTGTGGGCTGCTGATCTCCTTGGGGAAGAGAGGCTATGCTCTAGGAGTCAAAAGCTCCCCCCTGGCTGGGTCAGGGCCGGTGCCTGGGGTTTTGGAGCCTTCTGCTTATGCGGGCCGTATCCATGTCCCTTGGCCTGCTCACCCTGTTGGGCAGCCAGGGAGGCCTGATAGGGTGAGTAGTTTTGGTAAGCAGCCCCCTTCCTCAGGTAGATGGGCTTTTTACCCAAGTCCTTCCATTGGGGAGGGGAAGTGGTCTTTTTAGAGAGCTTGGTCCTCGTCATGAACTCAGTCTCCAGCTCGGCAGCCTTGTCGGTCATGGGTTTGCCAAAGAGGTTTCTCCTTGGCATGGGACATCGACAAATTTGTCCTGAACCCACGGCTTGAGGTCGGATGACTGAAGCCAAGCTTGGCGGCGCACTCCGATGCCCGCCACGGCTATCCGGGCCACCGACTTGAACCCATCATAGGCCGCTCGAGACATGAATTTGGAGAACTCATGGACGGCCTTGACCAGGCTCTTGAACCGCTGCAAAGGTTCCTCGTAGAGACCAGCTGAGAATCCAGAAAGCTCCTTTGCCAGGTCTCTCAGGTACATGCCCATGTACAGCTGGTAGGCCTCGATGCGGCCAATGAACATCGAGCCCCGGCAACACTTTCTGCCGAGGGCATCCAAGGTGCGAGCCTCCCTAACAGGGGGCACCGAGGAGTGCGTCTTCTGGCTTTTCAGCATATGCATGGCCAACTTCACCACCATGGTGTTATGCGGCAGTTGTGACTTCTAGAAGCCCGGACTCCAGCGGACCCGATACATTGAGTCAGCACCGTGAGCGATTCCCGCAGAGAGGCCTCGTATTGGAGGATCTCTAGCTCATCCTCCCGAGGGTCCTCCTCCGATTCGGTCGGGAACGCCAGGGCCCTTAGAAATGTCCTTGACAAAGTCCAGAAAGCCCACGTCTTCGGACAGAGACTGCCTCCGAGACAGGAGAGTTAGATGGGACATCGCAGTGGCGATGGGTATCGGGGGACTCCTTATCCTCCATCTCCCACTCAGAGATTTAACTGCTTTTTCTCTGAAAGGACAGCTGGGAAACCAGCTGGTACTTAGTAGATCTCTCTCTTTTGCTTTAACAGATACCTAAGCTCCACGAACAGAAGAATGGCTGGGAAAAATTGTATCGCTAAAGCTGTTGCCCCCGTTACAGCTTCTGCCTCTCTCCAGACAGAGATCCTAATGCCAATTGAAGGACCGGTTCCATGTGCAGGGTGCCTGCATGCTGAAGCTCTGAGGAAACAAGTGGAGGAACTCAGAGAGGAGGTGGCGAGGCTGAGGAGCATTCAAGACAGTGAGAAGTACATTGATGAGATGCTTCTTGCAGAAACCAAGCTCTCCAGCAGAGGAGAAGATGGGTGCCAACAGAATATCGATGATTGGACACAAGTCACCAGGGCCTGCAAAATCACCAATCCAACTTCTCCAGCCCTTGAATTGAAGAACCATTATGCAGCCCTGGAAGTGGAGGAGGTGAAAGCATCCCTGGAAAGGGAAGAACCAGAGCTCAAGTACCCAAAGTTGCAGAATCAGTGACCACAAGGAAGCGAAGGGTAGTGGTGGTTGGAGACTCTCTTCTGAGGGGTACTGAGGCATCCATCTGCCGACCAGACTTGATATCCAGAGAGGTATGCTGTCTGCCTGGTGCCAAAATCCAAGATGTTACGGAGAGTTTGCCAAGACTCATCAAGCCAACTGACTATTACCCAATGTTGCTAATCCATGTTGGAACAAATGATACTGCCAGGTATCCCTTGGAACATAACAAAAGTGACTTCATGGCTCTGGGACACAGGGTGAAGCAGTTAGGTGCACAGGTGGTGTTCTCTTCAATCCTCCCTGTTGAGGGTAAAGGCCAAGGCAGAGAGGCTCGCATCCTGGAGATGAATGCCTGGCTGCGTGGATGGTGTCATCGAGAGCGTTTTGGTTTCCTAGACCATGGGATGCTGTTCCAAGGGTTGCAGAGCAGAGATGGCATACATCTGTCCAAGAAAGGTCAACGCATCTTCTGTAGTAGACTGGCTAATCTACTGAAGAGGGCTTTAAACTAGATTCGTTGGGGATGGGTGAAAGCCCCCAGGTAGGTGAGAGCCCCCAGGAAGGTGATACATTAAATACCTTTATGGAAATGGGTAACAGGGGTAACATATGGAAAGCAGTGTGTATAAATGCCCGTAGCATGGGAAATAAGATCCCTGATGTTGAAGCTTTGGTAGAAGTGGCTGACTTGGATTTAGTGGCAGTTACAGAAACATGGTTCACAGAAAACCATGATTGGGATGTAACTATACCTGGCTATACTTTATTCAGAAAGGACAGGGTAGGAAGAAGGGGAGGAGGAGTGGCACTATATGCAAAAAATACTATTAAAGCTTTGGAATTACAGAACTTAAAAGGGAGAGAGGAGGCATTGTGGGTTAAACTAGAAAGAGGGAAAGAGAAATCTATTTGCATTGGTGTGATATACAGACCTCCCTCACAAGAGGACGAGGTAGACAGAGAGTTAATTGAAGACATACGCAGCGTTGCTAGGAAAGGGGAAGTGCTACTGATAGGAGATTTCAATATGCCAGATGTTGATTGGCACATTCCTGCTGCAGTATCATCTAGAATTAAGGAGATCCTGGATTCTCTACAGGGAGAACTATTCAGGCAATTGGTAACAGACCCCACACGTGAAGGGGCCATACTGGACTTGGTGCTTACCAATGGTGAAAGTGTTTCTGATGTTGTAGTGGGAGATCATTTTGCATCCAGTGATCACCAGATGGTGTGGTTCAGTATTAGGAATAGGGCTGTTAGAATCCATTCAAAGGTGAGGATCTTAGACTTTAGGAAGACTAATTTTGCCAAGATGGGCCAATACCTCAGGGAGTCGTTAGTGGGATGGGAACAGCTGGGGAATGTAGAAAAACAGTGGGCAAAACTGAAAGGGGATATTTTAAGGGCAACCAACCTTTTTGTTAAAATGGTTAATAAAGGAAAAAGGAAAAGGAGACTGCTATGGCTTTCGAAAGAAGTACCTGAAAAAGTGAAGAAAAAGAGGGAGGCCTTCATGAAATACAAGAGATCACAGAGAGAGGCAGACAGGCATCTATATTTGGAAAAACTTAGAGAAGCTAGCAAATTAGTCAGGAAGGCAAAGATTCAAAAGGAGGAGGAAATAGCCAATGCAATAAAATGGGGGGATAAGACATTTTTCAGATATGTTAGTGAGAAGAGGAAGGGCAAAAGTGGCATTGTCAGACTCAAGGGTGCAGGGGAGAAATATGTAGAAGCTGGTAAGGATAAAGCGGAATTGCTTAACAAATATTTCTGTTCTGTGTTCACAGATGAAGAACCAGGAGCAGGACCTCAGAAAACACACACAAACAGGAACAGAAGCGAGGGACATCTTGAACAATTTTCAGAAGACTGTGGTCATGAGAAACTAGCTCAACTTAAAGTAGACAAAGCGATGGGACCGGATGGGATACACCCTAGAATACTGAGGGAACTTGGGGACGTTCTAGCAGCTCCACTGACTGACCTTTTCAATGCCTCGTTGGAGTCGGGAGTGGTGCCAAAGGACTGGAGAGAGACTCATGTGGTGCCTTTACACAAAAGCGGAAGTAAGGATGTGATTGAAAACTACAGGCCGGTTAGTTTAACTTTGGTGGTGAGTAAATTATTGGAAACACTGCTGAAAGAGAAAATAATGAGGTTTCTGGAGTCCAGCGGATTACAGGATCCGAGGCAGCATGGATTCACCAGAGGCAGGTCTTGTCAGACAAATCTGATTGATTTCTTTGACTGGGTGACCAGGGAGTTGGACCGAGGGAGAGCCCTAGATGTGGTATATTTAGATTTCAGTAAAGCCTTTGACACTGTTCTTCACAGGCGACTTATAAGCAAACTGAGCACCTAGGGATGGACCCTAAAGTTACTGCTTGGGTTAGAAATTGGTTGGGTGGGAGGCGACAAAGAGTACAGGTAAATGGAGCTCACTCTGAGGAGAAGGATGTTATCAGTGGTGTGTCCCCGAGATCTGTCCTTGGTCCGATTCTTTTTAACATATTTGTTAGTGATATAGCGGAAGGGCTGTCGGGTAAGGTTTACCTTTTTGTGGATGAAACCAAAATCTGCAATAGAGTAGACACCCAGGAGAAGGTGTAGATAACATGAGGAGGGATCTAGCTAAGCTTGGTCTAGAATTTGGCAGCTGGGATTTAATGTTAAAAAATGTAAGGTCATGCATTTGGGCTGCAGCAATCCAAGGGAGCAATATAGTATAGGGGGTGAAGTACTTTTCTCCACTAAAGAAGAGAGGGACCTAGGCGTGGTTGTGTCTGATGATCTTAAAGTAGCTAAACTGGTAGAAAAGGCGATGGCAAAAGCTAGAAGAATGCTTGGGCGCATATGGAGAGGAATGGCTAGCAGAAAAAAGGAGGTGATAGTGCCTCTGCATAAGTCTTTGGTGCGACCTCATTTGGGGTACAGTGTGCAATTCTGGAGACCGCACCTTCAAAAGGATGTGAACAGGATGGAGTCGGTGCAGAGGGTAGCTACTAAAATGGTTAGTGGTCTTCGTTATAAAGCATATGAGGACAGACTTAAGGATCTTAATATGTACACCTTAGAGGAAAGGCGGGATAGAGGTGATATGATTGAGATGTTTAAATACCTCCGTGGCATAAATGTTCAGGGGGAGAGCCTCTTTCGACTGAAAGCAAGTTCTGCTATGAGCGGACATGGGATGAGGGTGAAGGGGGATAGATTCAGGAGTGATATGTGGAATATTTCTTTACGGAAAGAGTGGTGGATCCGTGGAATAGTCTCCCAGTGGAGGTGGTAGAGATGAGGACAGTAACTGAATTCAAAAAAGCATGGGACAAACACAGAGGATTTCTAAAGGAAAAAAGAGGACTGTTGTAGTTGTTGATATGGAAGGACAGACTAGATAGGCCATGTGGTCTTTTTCTGTTGTCATATTTCTATGTTTCTACAGATGATTTTAATGATAGTTCACAGATTATTAATAGCAGGTCTGCAATCTCATATTTCAGCATCCTGGCATGTATACCATTCAGTCCAGGTGATTTGCTATTCTTTAGTTTATCGAATAGTTGTTATATACCTTCCCGGTTTATCAAGATTTGTTTCAGTTCTTCCAATACGTCACCTTTAATTATCCTTTCAGACATAGGTAACTTTCCTACATCTTCTTCAGTAAAGACTGAAGCAAAGAATTGATTCAGTCTCTCCACTATGACCTTGTCCTCCCTTAGCACCCCCTTTACCCCTCTATCATCTAATGGTTATGGTTACAGTTATGGTTATAATTTATTTGATATACTGCAGATCTGTATTGAAACTATGATGTTTACAATAAAATCAAACTAAAAAATGAAAGAAATAAAAATATACAAAGAAAAAAACCATACATATAAACTATATAAAAATAAAGGAAGGAACACTACTATTTTCGACAGGAAAGTAAAGAAAGAAAGCAAAGCCAATATCTGGACATATCTAATGGTCCAACTGACTCTCTCACAGGCTTCTTGCTACGAATGTACGTAAAAAAGGTTTTATTAGGCGTTTTTGCTTCTACGCAAGCTTCTTTTTAAATCCTCTCTTTGTCTGCCTTATCAATGTCTTGCATCTATCTTGCCAGTACTTAGACTGTTTCCAGTTTTCATCATTTGGCTTCTTTTTCCATTTCCTGAAAGATGGTTTTTTGGCTACAATAACATTTATAACCTCACCTTTAAACCATGCCTACAGTCTTTTGGCCTTCAGTGTATTTTGTTTCCTTCAAAATGTTTGTCATGTTTGACTCAATGCCCTCTTTAACATACAGCACCACCCCTACACCAATTTGATCAACCCTATCATTGCGATACAGTTTGTATGTTTGTGTTATGTTTATGTTTATTTCATTTGATATACCGCCCTTTATAACATCAGGGCTGTGTACAATGGCCAAAATATACAGGAAGGCCAGAGGCCAGAAAAGGAAAAGGAGCTACAATGCATAATAGGAAAGAGAGATCAATCTAGCAGACAAGACAGGAGAACCATAGAAACGCAGAGTCACACAGTAGGAGTCGGGAGATCGAAGGCAGTGGAAAACAGATGGGTTTTGAGTAGCAATTTAAATTTGAAATAGTTTTGTTCTAGTCTGAGAGGGGTAGGAAGAGAATTCCATAAGGCGGACCAAAGGAAAAAGAAAGCAGAGTGACGGGTAGACTGTAAATGGGTGCGAACTGGAGGTAAAGACGGTTAATGTGCACTAAAGAAGATGACTGCTGGGAGCATGGAATTGGAGGAGGTCTGCCAGGTATTGTAGAGTGTGGGTGTAAATAGCTTGGTGTACCCAGATATAGCACAGTTACTTACCTGTAACAGGTGATCTCTGGGAACAGCAGGAATAAGTCTTCACATATGGGTATCGTCGGTACCAACAGAGCCTGCGCGGGAACGCTCCCCAGCGTCCATTAAGAAAGCTTTAGGGAGCATCCCACAGCGCCTGCGCGCTGCCTTCCCGCCTTTCCTAACCGCCTCTCTCCAGTTCGAGTTTTAAAGCTGAGACAAAGAGAGAGAGAGAGGAAAGGAAAGATAGATAGAGAGATACAACTCCTAGGGAAGGTGGGTGGGTTGTGAAGACTTATTCCTGCAGTTCCCAGAGATCACCTGTTACAGGTAAGTAACTGTGCTATCTCCAGGAACAAGCAGGAATGAGTCTTCACATATGGGGACTCCCTAGCTGCAGATGCCAGGGAGAGACCCCATGGTTGTGTGCCCTTGTAGAGGGCTTCACGTCCTCCCCATGGATCTCTGGCATCCAACCAGGGTAGGTGGGTAGGAGTTGATTAGGAATGGAACAGGTGTTTGAGGACAGCCTGACCAAACGAGGCATTCCGGTGGGAGTCCTTGTCCAAACAGTAATGGGCTGTGAAGGTGTGAACCGAGGCCCAGGTGGCTGCTCGACAGATCTGGTCGATGGACACCGAGTTCAGATGAGCCATTGAGGCTGCCATGGCTCTCACATTGTGAGCTGTGACATGGCCCTCCAGAGAAATGTTCTTACTCTGGTAGGCGAAAGAAATACACTGAGCAATCCAGCTGGACAATGTTCTCTTAGAGACTGGAAGTCCTAAATGAGAAGGATCAAAAGCAACAAAAAGTTGAGAAGACTTTCTATGTTGCTGTGTTCTTTGTAAGTAGAAAGCAAGAGCTCTCTTACAATCCAAGGTATGAAGATTCCTCTCTGCATTTGATGCATGAGGTCCTGGAAAAAAGACAGGTAAATATACCTCCTGATTCAGATGAAAAGGCGAGACCACTTTAGGCATAAAGTGCGGATTAGTCCTGAGGACTACCTTATCATGATGGAACCTTGTATAAGGTGGATTAGCCACCAAAGCTTGCAACTCACTGATGCGGCGTGCTGAGGTGACTGCAATGAGAAAAACAACTTTCCAAGAAAGAAATTTCAAGGAGGTGGTGGCTAAAGGTTCAAAGGGTGGCTTCATAAGCTGGCCAAGAACCAGGTTTAAGTCCCATGCCACTGGAGGTGGTCTAATGGGAGGTTTAGTTAAAAGAAGGCCTCTCATGAATCTTGCTATAAGAGGGTGAGAGGAGATAGGTTGTCCATTGAGAGGCTTGAGGGACACTGCAATAGCACTCAAATGGACTCTTACTGGATTTGTTTTCAGGCCTGCATGGGATAGATGCAGGATATACTCTAGTAGAGAATTCAGAGGTATTGCAAGAGGGTTTAGACCCTTCTCTGAACACCAAATGGTGAATCTTTTCCATTTGAAAGCACAGGAATGTTGAGTAGAAGGCTTCCTAGAGGCATGAATAACATCTCTGACTTGTTGAGAGAGATGAAAATCTTGAATTTCTAGGTCCTCAGCAACCAAGCCCTGAGATGGAGTGACTGGGGGTTTGGGTGCCACAATGTTCCCTCTTCCTGGGACAGAAGGTCTGGTGCAGAGCCTAAGTCCAGGGAAGGAGCTTGAGAGAGATGCAGACGTAGAGGGTACCACACTTGGCGTGGCCAATGTGGTGTGTCAGACGGCTGCCTAGGGTGAGAACTTACACAATCTTGACGATGCATATATTCATATGATTCTTGCAAGGTATTGTGGGTAATGTAGTTCTTTCACTCCCAAACACAGCTGAAGACAATAATTGAGTTGTGATACCAGTGGTAAGGCCAATAAAATACTTCTTTTATTGATGGGGTTTAATTCACCCAGCACAAATATGCTTGGTAGCAATATAAATGAGGTTACTTGCTTGCAGTGTTTAAATGGATAACATAAAGTCACAAAGCAAACCAGAAAACAACCTTCAGCTTGTCAGGCAATTAGCTAATGTTTTCTTAGCAAATAATTACCAAAGGAAAAAAGGCACAAAGAAATGAATAAACTTTGCTTGTTAGGTTAACTTCTGCTTATTTTCCACGCAGATCCCAGCAGTGATTCTCCCTTGCTCACACACACAATCAGGTGCAGCTATAATTACTATCAATTGACCAGCTGAAACCCTTTAGCTGGCTGGCTGCTACTGTGTGAACCCAAATCCTGCTTTAAGAGCTGTTTGCAGTGGAAATAAAGAACAAAGTTAGGTTTCTTTGTGATGGCTGAGGTGTTTGCTCACAGAAAGCTAGCAATAGCATTTAGATAGAGAACAGTCCATGTAATGAATAGTTTCATCTGCTGTATCTCCCCCTTCATCAATCAGCATAGGGTCACTATCATACATTGGCACAGACGAGTCTTTCATTAAGGCACTATCATGAGAATGCTTATTCCCTTGCTGCCATTCACTATTATGGATAGGGTCTGGATCAGTGTTCATACCTGAGCCTCTCCTGCTATCATAATTCCTCTCTGTATAGCCTGGCCAGTATGTAATCCAATTCTGATGTCCAGCCTTCCAATCTTGATCCCTGGACACTGGATCTTTCCTCACATACCTTCTGGCATAGGTCTGAAAGTCCCTTCCACGTGCAGTCTTCTCTCTCCTAGGTAGCCACTGGTGATTCCTATCTCTGCCATTCCATTCCTCTGGCTGACTCCAGTCCAATGGACTCTGCTGGCACTTGGAATACCTCCCAGTATGGGTACTGCCTTGGACTCTCCCAAACCTGCCAATGGCCTTTCTTCTCTTCCTTCCAGAGAGTTTCCTTCTCTCTCTATCCGCTTGGCTTGGCTTCTGCTTCTCCAGGTGATGCTGGTGCTTGTAGCCGTTGCTGTCTCTGTGTCTGAAGCTGTCTCTGTAGCTGGGCTGGAGCTTGTAGCCGTTGCTGTCGCTCCCCCTAAAGCACTTTCTGTAGCTGTTATCTGAAGAATAAGCTCTATTCTTATTCTGTCTTAATGTGTGCTCCTCCCTAACACAGCGCAGCTGTGTTGAATCAGGCCCTGCCCTTTGAGATGAGTGCTTAGGGATTACCTCATAGCTCTCTTGATTGCACACACGTTTTCTCACTTCAGCCCCTCTCATGGCTGCTGGAAACCTGGTGCATTCTGGGACTGGTAGTCTTTTATGTGAAAACTCTGTTTTCTTACTTCTACCAAAACTGACAGGTTGCTTGTTCAGAGTCACATCATCTTTTCTATAGCTCCTACCTGAGCTATGATAAGCTTCCTTATCACAGGTGCTATGAGGATCATGGTCCCTCGATCTCTCTGAAGCTTGAATAGAGTTTTGGGAATTAGGGGAATTGGTGGAAAGGCATAAAGGAAGTCTTGACCCCAGTGAAGGAGGAAGGCATCCTTGGCCTGAACTCCCTGACACGGAATTCTGGAACAGAACCGGGGAAGTTTGGCATTCCACGGACTTGCAAAGAGGTCTATGTCCGGGGTTCCCCAAATTCGAAAAATCCTGGATACCTGGTCCATGGGGAGGGACCACTCGTGTGGGAGCAGAACTCGACTGAGTCTGTCCGCCCAAGAGTTTTGAATACCTGGAAGATATAGTGCCAGAAGATGGATGTGATGCTCTCTGGCGAAGGCCCACAGTCGCAAAGCTTCGTTGCAAAGCGACAGAGAGCCAGTCCCTCCCTGCTTGTTTACATAGAACATGGCTACTTGATTGTCCGTATGGATAAGGACTGTCCTGTAGCTGAGCAGGGAATGGAACACTCTGAGAGCTAAGAATATTGCTCTGAGTTCCAATAGATTGATATGCAGAGAAGTCTCCTGTGGAGACCAGATGCCCTGGGTGGAGAGATCTTGTAGATGAGCTCCCCAACCCTTTGGAGAAGCATCTGTTGTGAGAGTTGCTTGGGGTAGCGGTTGCTGAAAAGGGGACCCCAGCAACAGGTTTTGAGAGGACTTCCACCACTGGAGAGACCAAAATAGACGACTGGAGTTTGCTATTTTGTCTGACAGGCAACCCGATGCCTGAGTCCATTGGGTGGACAAAGTCCATTGAGCTGCCCTCATATGAAGGCGAGCATATGGAACCACATGCACGGTGGATGCCATGTGGCCTAATAGTTGTAACATCTCTCGAGCAGTTAATTGGGACTTTAACTGAATCTGGGAGGCTAACTGCACCAGACGTAGGCAACGGGCCTGAGGAAGATAGGCCCTTGCAGTTGTGGTATCCAGTAAGGCCCCTATGAACTCCAGGGACTGAGTAGGGGTGAGATTGGATTTTGGGATGTTTATTACTAGTCCCAAATGCTGAAGGATACGCATTGTGCAGGTTAGACAATTCTGGGCCTCTGACTGGGATGGGGCTCGAATGAGCCAGTTGTCCAGATATGGGAATACGAATATTCCTAAAGTGCGGAGAAATGCAGCTACTACTGCCATGCATTTCGTGAACACCTTTGGTGCAGAGGCCAGACCGAAAGGAAGCACCCTGTATTGGTAGTGCTTTCCTTGAAAAAGGAACCAAAGGAACCTTCTGTGTGTAGGATGGATGAGGACATGGGTGTACGCATCCTTGAGATCTAGAGAACAAAGCCAATCCTGACTCCGAAGGTATGGACGCAGAGCCCCTAGAGAAATCATTTTGAATTTCTCCTTGAATAGAAACTTGCTCAATTCTCTGAGGTCTAATATGGGTCTGTGGCCCCCTGTTTTCTTTTGGATAAGAAAATAAGGGGAGTAGAACCCTGAGCCCTGTTGAAGAAGAGGTACTTCTTCTATTGCCCCTTGGGCAAGAAGGGTAGCAATCTCCTGACTAGAAGGTTGAGGAGAAATGTTGGAAACATAGAAACATGACGACAGAAAAAGACCACAAGGCCCATCTAGTCTGTCCTTCCATAACAACAACTACAACAGTCCACTTTTTACCTTTAGAGATCCTCTGTGTTGGTCCCATGCTTTTTTGAATTCAGTTACTGTCCTCATCTCCACCACCTCCACTGGGAGACTATTCCATGGATCCACTACTCTTTCCGTAAAGAAATATTTCCGCATATCACTCCTGAATCTATCTCCCTTCACCCTCATCCCATGTCCCCTCGTAGCAGAACTTGCTTTCAATTGAAAGAGGCTCTCTCCCTGAACATTTATGCCACGGAGGTATTTAAACATCTCAATCATATCACCTCTATCCCGCCTTTCCTCTAAGGTGTACATATTAAGATCCTTAAGTTTGTCCTCATATGCTTTATAATGAAGCCCATTAATCATTTTAGTAGCAACCCTCTGCACCGACTCCATCCTGTTCACATCCTTTTGAAGGTGCGGTCTCCAGAATTGCACACCATACTCCAATTGAGGTCGCACCAAAGACTTATACAGAGGAGAATTGAACTGTTTCACCATGGTGTGGGGAGGAAGGTTTAAGAAGTGAAGCTTGTACCCTTCCTTTATGATGGAGAGGGTCCATTGCTCTGCTGTGATTTGCTCCCATCTGGGAGCAAAGTAAGTCAACCTTCCTGGAATGGAGAGGGGCTCTGGGTTTCCCAGAGCTAGAAAGGCTAAGTTCTCTAGTTGCAAGTCAAAGGCCCTGAGGAGGTTGAGGCTGCTGGGCTGTGGTAGGCCTGGCAGCCTTTGACTTGGCCTGTTTAGGTGGTTGCTGACGCTTTGCAGCAAAACGACCTGCAGAAGATGTCTGCCTATGAGCAGGATAATATCTTCCCTTTTTAGAAAAAGATGTCTTTTTGAACAATCTTTTCTTAACAGGGGCACAGGTAGACTTTGAAAGTCGATCCAATGCAGAGTTCTCAGCATCCATCTGAGTGGCCTTTGCTTGCCAATCCTTGCCAAACAGGTTTTCACCTGTACAAGGAAGGTTTCCCAACTCATCTTGGACCCAGAGTTCCAAATCAGAGGCTTGTAACCAAGCAATTCTGCGTGCACTTATGGCAATAGCCGTGGCTCTGCTTACACACTCAAAAGAGTCAAAGGCTGCACGGTTGGAGAATTTGGAAACATCTTGGGCATGTTTGAGCCAAGTGAGAAATTCCTGCCTTTTATCTTCTGAAATAAAAGGAGCTAAAGTCTGCAGATGATCTGTGACTTCTTTTAGAAACATCCCCATATAGAGACTATAGGAGTTGATTCTGGCAGCAAGCATATTGGCCTGGAAAATCCTTCGGCCAAAAGCATCTAGAGTCCTACATTCACGTCCTGGAGGGTTAGATGAGTGTCTCTTTGCACTCTTTATTTCTTCATAGCAGACTCAACCACAATAGAGTGGTGAGGAAGCTGAGTCTTATGAAAACCAGGACAGGGAGGGACACGGTACATGGTGTCTAACCTGCGAGAATGAGGAGAGGTGGTGAGATGAGTATCCCACATGCCCAACATGAGATCATAGAGAATCTCATGAATAGGTAGGGTAGCTGCTTCCTTAGGAGCCTTAGGATATTGTAAAATATCTAATTGCTTGGCTCTAGGCTCTGACTCAGAGGCCACTGTGATGGAGAGGCCTCTAGCCACTTCCCTAATGAAGTCTTGAAAAGACAAATCCTCTGGAGGAGACATTCTTCGTTTTGGAGAATCAGACTCCTGAGGAAGAAGCACCGGTACATCGACAGAAGCCTCTGACTCATCAGAGTCTTCGGAGGAATCGAAGTATCGCCTGTCTGGACGCTCCTGTAAAGCCCGATACGCGTACCGAGTGGGATCGACATCGGGAGTAAGTGGTACCGGTTCAGTACCGATGGGCATCGTAGGACAGGGTACCATTGCAGCCGACACCGAAGCCGATGTCAATGCAATCGGTACCGGTACCAGGAACGGTGCCGATGCCAGAGTTGGTACCGGCAACGGAGATTGTTGCGGTACCGAAGGCGTCGAAGCCTGCATAAACGCTGTAAGGGTGCGCTGTATGGACAGAATTTTCTGATCCATCGACGCCACCAGAGTCTGGATGTCGGTACCAGTGGAGGCCACCGGTACCCCAGAACATGGCAACAGGTGATCGGTCGAGGCCGTGCCATCGATGTCAACCTGTGACCCCATAGATAATGCTTTGGAAGCCAAAACTTCCCACCGGGGTAATTTTGCCGGAGTGGAGTCCTCGAGGGCAAGCCCGGAGGCATCTTGATGCTTGGAGGGAGATTTGCCTTTCGAGGACCGGCTAGATTTATGTTTGGTTACCTGAGATCCATGGGAGGAAGAAGAAGCCCTGGAAGACGTCGATGCCACCGAGGCTGCATCAGAGGGAAACAGGGTACTGAGCTTGGCTGCTCGGTTCTGCCGACCCCTTTTAGACATCATGGTGCAGGACACACAATCCGTGATGGAATGGTCAGGACCCAAACATTTCAGACACCAATCATGGGTGTCGGTGACAGAAATAGTATCGCCACATTTTGTGCACTTTTTGAACCCGGAAGCGGGCTTCTCCATGAGGAGAAAATATCTAGGCCTAAGGCCCAAACTGAAAATGCACAGCTGAAAGAATAAAAGGTGTTTTTTTTGAAGAAGAAGAAGAAGAAAGAAAAGAAAAGACCGGCGGTACCGGTCTGACATCGAAGGCAGACGCGACTACAGAAAAATAAAGAAAAAAATAAAGAACTTCTTCTGCGGTGACAGGAACACAACCTGCTGGCTCTGCGGAAAAGAAGAACTGGAGAGAGGCGGTTAGGAAAGGCGGGAAGGCAGCGCGCAGGCGCGGTGGGATGCTCCCAAAATCTTTCTTACTGGATGCTGGGGAGCATTCCTGTGCAGGCTCCGTCGGTACCGACGATACCCATATGTTAAGACTCATTCCTGCTTGTTCCTGGAGATCACAGTGTCCCATTGGTTGTCCTCCTTCCACCAGGTTAAGATGCTAATTATATCTAACCTTTCATTTAGTACTCTATAGTTACCTGTATGTAACTACAATATTCAATCTACTGTAAATCTTGTAACCCTATGCTTGCTGTGCTCTATCCCCCCCCCCCCAAATCACATTGTATATAAATTAATCCTGGCCAGTACAGCCAAACCTCCTATGTATAGACACCGCTGCTGATCACTGGAAGCAGCGGGTTACAAATGTACACTAAATAAATAAATAGTCTAACTCTCCCAAGCAGTCAAGAAATCAGACGACACATTGCTCTTGAAAAAATGGCTATGAAGGACCTAGACAAGATCCTCAAGAGCAGAGATGTGTCTCTCTATTCAAAGATTCTACTTATCCAGGCCAAGGTATTTTAAATATCATATGGATGTGAAAGCTGGACAGTAATAAAGATAGGAAGAAAATTGTGCCTTTCAATTATAGTGCTGGTGACGAATACTGTGTATTTCATGGACTGCCTGAAGAACAAACCAGTCAGTACTAGAGAAGGTCAAACCTAAGCTTTCCTTAGAAGCTCAGATGACAAGATTTCGACTTTCATATTTTGGACACATCATGCAAAAAGAAAGAACGATGGAGAAAGACAATGCTTGGCAAGGTAGAAGGTCAATGTAAAAGAGGAAGGCTGGCAATTAAATTTATTTATTTAGACAGTTTTGTATACCGCTTTATCCTTCAATCAAAGCGGTCACAACACATTTGGGAGATACATTTAACACGCGGGGATATGAGACACATACACTAATACTTACAGGGAACATGGGCAATGGAGGGTTAAGTGGCTTGCCCAAGACCACAAGGAGCATCTGTGGGACTAAAAACCCCAGTCCTTCCAGCCCAAGGTTGCTGTCCTCTAGTGGGATTTGAACCCCCGACCTTCCGGCCTGAGACGGATCAGTAACAGCAGCCAGGGGTGCCAATGTATCAACAATGAGCTGCCTGATTGAAGACCGAACACAGTTTAGGTCAACAATCCAGAGATGCCAGAGAGATGACCTCAGTCAGCTGTGGAATCACAGGTATAGCTAAGGAGGTCATTATCCTCCAAGGATGTATGGTATAGAAATCCTTTTTAAATAAATGGTATCGAAATCCGGGACAGAGGGTAGGAGCTGATCTAAGTCTGAAAGAGATGCTGGAGAACAGCTTGGCCAAACAAAGCATCCTGGCAGGAGTCCTTGTCCAGGCAACAGTGAGTAGCAAAAGTGTGAACAGAAGACCAAGTTGATACTTTGCATATCTCAATCATTACAAAGCGTAGATTTGCCATAGAGGCAGCAATGGCCCGAACATTATGTGCAGTGACGTGACCCGAGAGAGAGAGAGTCCTGCTTTTTCATAAGCAAAGGATATGCAATCCACTATCCACCTGGAAAGAGTTTGTTTGGATACTGGCAACCCCAAATGACTCGAGTCAAAGAAGATGAAAAGTTGGGAAGCTTTTCTGTGTTCTTGAGTTCTCTGGAGATAAAACACCAAGGCACATTTGCAATCCAGAGTGTGAAGGGCTGCCTCTGCCCTAGAGGAATGAGGTCTAGGGGAAAAGACAGGAAGGTTGACTGACTGGTTTAAATGGAAGGGTGAGACCACCTTTGGCATAAAGTGAGGATGAGTCCTAAGGACTACTTTATCATGGTAAAAACATGTATTAGGAGGGTCAGCCACCAAAGCCTGGAGCTCACTAATGCGTCTTGCTGAGTTGAGGGCAATAAGGAAGGTGACCTATTTATTCAATGAGGGGTCTGAGTTGCTGGATAGTTCTGAGTTTAAAGAATATAGTTTTAGCTGTCTGTTTTATGTGGTGTGTCATGCTTAGTGTTTTGTGCAGAGTAACTCCGAGATATTTAATTTCGGATTTGACTGGAAGAGTGATGTTCATCAGGTTGATAACAGATGGAGGGGTGAAATTGGTGTTTCTGGTTGCAAAGAGTGCTTCAGTCTTTTTGAAGTTGATATCCATATGGATTGAGTGGAGCCACTGTTCAGCTTCAGAGAGGCATGTCGTGATTCTGTCGTAATTAGAGTTAACTATGTCACAAGGGGCGAACAACATGATGTCGTCTGCATAGATAAAATAGTTTAGTTTATGGCGTTGAAAGTTTGTACAAATAGGTTGGATATAAAGGTTAAAAAGTAAGGCAGAGAGAGAGGATCCTTGTGGGATACTTCGTTCTTGCGGAAATGGTAGTGAGGGGGAATGATCTATCTGAACATATTGGAAACGATTAGATATGTAGGACTTAAACCAGTTAAGAGTATTATCTTTTAAACCTAGTTGTGATAATCTGGATAAGAGGGTGTTGTGATTAACACTGTCAAAGGCTGAGGAAATATCAAGGAATATAAGCAAGAAGGCGCGCTTCGTATTATCCATGCCTCGGATTAGTGAATCAAAAAGGGATATGAGTAAAGTTTCTACCCCGTGAAATGGGCGGAAACCGTACTGGTGCTCATCTAAAGGGAAGTTGGTATCGATATGATCTTGTAGCTGTATCTGAACTACTTTTTCAATGATTTTGGCTAGGAAAGGTATGCTGGCAATGGGGCGATACGAGGAGGGGTCGTTGCTGTTAAGGGTTTTAATTCTTTAGTAGAGGGCGAATTGCCGAATACTTGAGGTCATCCGGCATGAAGCCTTGAAGTAGAGATTGGTTTACAACTTTCAATATGTATGGAGTGAGTTCAGATTTTGCTGCTTTAACCCAAGACACTGGGCAAGGATCAAGTAATGAAGTGGTGGTATTGAGGTTTGATATGGTCTCCAGAAGTTGTTTGTTGAAGATTACGTGAAATGAGCTCCATTCAGTGATGGTATTTGATGTGGTAGGTGTCAGGATAGCACTTGGACGGGTACTTAGTTTAAGCTTGTTGGCAAAGTGGTTTGCCAGGAGTTGAGGGTCTATTAGTGTTTTGTTTGGGGTGTGTTCAGGAACTTTAGACAAAGATGTAATAATCTTGAAGAGTTCCCTAGGTCGGTTAATGGTTTTTGATAATGTTTTAGTGTGATATAGCCTTTTTGTGGTGTTAATAGCTTCCTTATAGGTTTTGAGGTTTGAGAAGTATTGTACCCTGAGTTACGCCATTTAGTTTCCAATTTCCTGAGGTTTTTCTTTAGGGCAGCAAGCTCTGAAGCGTACCATTTCTCAGATGAGTTTCTTCTAAGTTTTTTATTTGAATGCAGATATTTAGCTTCCGCCTCTATAACAGTGTTCCAGATTGATACAAGTTCATTGAGATTGTTTGTGGTAATGTCTAATTTAGTAGAGATTGATTCCAGGAAGCTTTCCTTGTTAAATCGGTGGAATCTTTGTTCTATGTGTTCAGCTTTGCTGTGAGCTGTGTTAGGGAGTTGGGAAGGGAGAGAAATGTATCATGAAATGATCAGACCATGGTACCTGAGTTGTGGTGGGTGGAGTAAAATGAGGTGAGTGTGTGTAGTGTGCTGGTAGGAATATTAAATCAAGGGTGTTACCTTTGCAGTGAGTGGGGCGAGTAATTATTTGTCTAAATCCCATTTCATCCATTGCTTCAAGGAAGGATAGTTCTTGGCTATTTGGTAGGGAGGCAAGGTTAAGATCTCCTAAGATAACAGAAGGTTTTTTAAGGGAAGAGTTACATGCAACCTCAAGGATAATGTCTAAGCTATGAATGTCAGGTGTGGGGGGTCTATAGATAAGATAGATGGCCATGGAGTGACTTTCTATTCTGAGGATATCTATACCCTCGTGCTTATCCAGGAAGGTAGGTAAAAGATTAAGGTTAGCTTTTGCTATTACGAGTACTCCACCGCCTCTTTTTCGGTCTCTATTACTGCTGAGTATAGTGTAACCATGTACTTTCAGTTGATTAAGGAGAACTGAGTCAGACTCATTTAGCCAGGTTTCAGTTATACAGAGCAGATGAGGTTTTTCGTCCATAATGAGGTCAATCATAATTGGGATTTATTTACCTGAGTGACTAACCCCTCTCCCACTGCTGAGGTATTGTGTAGCCCTTCTTCCTGTCTCATCCCAGGTGTGACTAGTTCTGTTTGCCTCTCTGTGCTCTGGGAAGAGCAGTGCCTCGCAAGTGCTCTGCTACAGAGGTGAATTTTTAGATCTTGTGAGCAATTTGCTCTCAGTTCTGTCTGTCTGTCTGTCTGCATACTATTTATTTATTTATTTATTTGTTTGTTTGACTTTATTGGTGTGCTTCCCCATCTCTCTGCCCCTTTATTTTTTGCACTTTGTTCAGCTTTCTCAGCTGTATAACTTATACCCCACCCCCTCCCCTCTACCCACCCACCCTGTGGCTCGCTGTCTCTTATTGCTGTCATCTGCTCATTATCTACCTCATACCCAGGTGCTGCCAATCTCTTTGACTCTCCCACCTTCTATATCCTCTTATTTAATTTAATTTAATTAACAGTCACTTATATACCGCACCTTCCAGAGATCAGAAGCGGTTTACATTTAACAACAATATTATTTATTTATTTATTTAACAGTTTCTTCTATACCGCCCCTTCCAGAGATCAGGGGCGGTTTACATTGAACAGTGAACAAAAATTTGTATACTTCTGTATACTTTACATGGAACAAGGTTTTAACTATATACAAGTGTAATTACAGGTAACATACTTTTATACGTTAGTTGGAACAGTGTTTTTAAACTATATACAGGTTATAATACATGGAACATAACATAACTAATTACAAGTAGTTATTTACAATAGCAATATATCAGACAATTTGGGGGAGTCTTTTGCATGTTGGGTGGAGTATGTGAGGTTTCTTGTGTTAGTCGTTTGTTCTGTCTTGAGTACTGTGGATGTGTTTGTGTGATTGTTGGGGAGAGGTTTTTTGTTGATAGGGGATTTCGAAGTGGTTTGTAAAGAAGTAGGTTTTTAGTTCTTTTTTTAATAGATGAAGGTCCTTTATCATGCGGAGGGCTAATGGTGTTTCATTCCAGAGAGTAGGGGCAGCAAGGGAGAAGGCTCTATCACTTGTTGTTGCTTTGGTTTTTCTGAAAGTTGTTTATATGTTGAGGGAATGGGTTGCATTCTGTCTGCGCGTTCTAGTTTCTGATGGGGGGTGTATTAGAGTAGACAATTGTGAGGGAGAGATGTTATTAATGAGTTTGAAGGTAGTTAGGAGGATTTTATATTTTATTCGGCTACTTATAGGGAGCCAATGCAAGTCTAACAGTATTGGGGTCACATGGTCTGTTAGTTTAGCTTTTGTGATCATCTTGGCGCATATGTTTTGGGCTCTTTGGAGTAGGTATATGCTCTTTAGTGGTAAACCGTTTAGGAGACTATTACAATAGTCGAAGTGGGGGGTGATGAGGGTATTGACTACTGATCTAAAGTCATGTGTGTTAAGTAGGGGTCTCAGGTGTTGTATTGTCTTGAGTTTATAGAATATGGTTTTTACTGTTTGTTTTATGTGTGGGAGCATGGTGAGTGAGTGGTCTAAAATTATTCCAAGGTATTTTACCTCCTTTTTAACAGGTATAGGTGTGTTGTTTATTGTGATTGTTGTTGGGTAGTTGTAGTCAGTGTCTGGCTTTCTCGTTATGAACATTGCTTCTGTTTTTTTGAGGTTGATGCTTAGATGGTTGTCTTCAAGCCATATGGTAGTCTCATTCATGCACTGGACTAAGCTATCGTATTTGGGGTTGTTGGGGATTATGGGAATGGCAAGCATGATATCATCCGCGTATATGAAATGGTTGATTTTATGCTTCTTGAATATGTTTGTAATGGGTTGGAGGTACAGGTTGAAGAGGAGGGCTGAGAGGGCTGATCCTTGGGGGATACCCTGACCTTGAGGGAACGTTTTTGATGTTTCTTGACCTAATTGTATCCGTATTAATCTATGTGAGATGTATGATTTGAACCATTCAAGGACTGTACCTCCAATTTTTAAATTTTCTAGTCTGTTGAATGAGTGTACTATGATTGATGCTGTCGAATGCGGCGGATAGATCTATGAAAAGAAGTAGGAAACCTTTGTTATTGTCATTAGTACCTCTGATGAGGAGGTCTGTCAGTGCGATTAGGAGAGTTTCAACTCCATGGAAGGGGCGGAAGCCAAACTGATGTGCATCAAGGAGTTTGTGCTCATCAATGTAGTCCTGTAATAGGAGTTGTATGGTTTTTTCTATTATTTTGGCGATTAGTGGTATGCTAGCTATTGGTCTGTATGAGTTGGGGTCTTTCGGGTCTAGTTTATTGTTTTTTATTATGGGGTGGATCGAGGAGAGCTTTAGGGCGTTGGGCATAGTGCCTTGAGAGAGTGATTGGTTCACTATGTATTGGATGTTTTCTGCAAGAAAGTCCTTAGTATACTTGATCCATGACACCGGGCATGGGTCAAGCGGGGAGGTTGTGGTGTTGATCATTGTTATAATATTAAGGATGTGTTTTCGTTCGACCTTGTGAAAGGTTGTCCATTCATAACTAGTCATGGTTTGATTTTATTGTTGTGGTTGGAGAATAAGGTTTTTTCTTTAGTTTTTCAGCAAAATGTGATGCTAAGGTTTGTACGCTTATTGTATCTTGGTTCGGTTCTGGGTTGTGTATTTTTGTTAGTGTTTTCACAATTGAGAAGAGTTCTCTTGGCCGGTTGAGAGCAAGATTTATTAATTTGGAATAGTAATCTCTTTTTGACTTGTTGATTGCATCCTTATATCTATTAAGTATGTTTATATATTTGGTTTTGTTATCGTGTGATTTTGTTTTTCTCCAGGTTTTTTCTTGTTTACGTAGTTGCTTTTTTAGCAGGGCAATGTCTTTAGTGAACCATTTTTGTGATTCTTTCGTTTTCTTCTGCATAGTTCGAGTAGGGGTTGCTGTTTCTTGGATTGTTTGGTTCCAGTTCTCTATAGTTAGGTTGATATCAGTTAGGCTTGTAGTGAGCTTGGGTAATACCTTTTCAAGGAATGTATCATTGTCAAAGCGGGTGAAACGTGAGTGGTGTGATGTTGTATTTGCAGACTGTGAGTGTGCTTGTGCTAGGAGGTGAAAGGTTATCAAGTGGTGGTCAGACCATGGTACTTCCGTAGTTATTGGGGAAGAGTAGAGTTGATGGAGATTAAAAGGGGTAGGGAGGAAGATGAGATCTAGTGAGTTTCCTTTAGTATGGGTGGGGGTAAGGACTATCTGGTTATATTCCATGTGGGTCATTGAGTCTATGAAGTTGTCTTGTTGAGATTGGTTTAGGGATGGGAGGTAAGGTCACCTAGGATTATGAGGGGTTTTCTCTGAGATGCAGTGCATGCGAGTTCAAGGATGGGGGAGAGGTTTTTCTGATCCGCTGATGGGGGTCTATAGATTAGGGAGAATGCTAGTGTTCTGTTTTCAATGTTGATTATGTCCATGCCTTCGACATTGTTTGAGTTCGTTAGGATGTATTGTAAGTCTTTTTTAGTGAGTATGAGTACGCCACCTCCTCTTTTTATATCACGATGGCAGTTGAATATATCATATTGCGATATGTGGAGTTGGTTTAATAATATTGTGTCTGTGGGTGTTAGCCATGTTTCAGTAATGAAAAAAATGTCAGGTGGTTTATCCCTTATTATGTCATTTACAATTGGTATTTTGTTCCGTATGGAACGAATGTTTATTAAAATCAGTTTTAGTTTAGTGTCTGTGTTGGGGGGGTTTGTTTTGTTGTTGTGGTTTGTGCGGTTTATCTGAATTACTCTAGGAGGATGTCTGTGGGTACTGTTGTGTGGTGGCTGGTTGAATGGGTGATTGTGTAATGGGGAGCGTGTTAGGTTGTGGTTGGGGTTATGGATGATGGGGATGCTATTACAAGGAGGGTTGTTGGATTTATATGTGTAGATTTGTTGTAATAGGAGAGCTATTAGTAGGAGAGTGGTTGGCAGTGTTTTTATTTTTAAGTAGGGGAACAAACGGAGCAAGATGGTGGACCATCTCCAATAAAGCAGTCTGTTCCAAACCTGCTCTCCTCTCTTGCTCCGTTTGTTCCCCTGTGATTCTGCAAGAGTTACGCTCCTCTCTTATTCCTTTATTTTTAAGTAGGCCATTATGTTTTCTTTGTGTGAGAAATGGGTAGCACGTGTATCGAGTGTACTAATGCAGTTCACAGTGTAATTCACAGCACCAATGCAGTTCACAGTGTACTAGAGCAGTTCACAGTATACTTTAGGTCGATTAGAGCAGAATGGTATCTATGAGTGGCTATTTTACAACACTATTTTACAATACTTTTTTGCAACACTTTTGTAATTCAGAGCACCAATATAACAGGCTGTTGTCTGTTTTACAATGAACATCTGAAACAGTGTAACTATTATACAACAAAACAGTCAGTAATCGTTTACAAGGAACGTCTTAAAACAAAGGAAAGTTGAAATAACAAACAACATTTTGAGAACTATATACAAAATTGGGATATGCGTGCCTTATATAAGACGTATAAAAACTTTATAAATTTCTAAACTAGTGAAAATCTTAGCAGTGAGCAGTCCTTGGTCATGTCAATTTTGTGTCACTCTGTCAAACAGTGTTGTTATCCGTTTTCTTGTTGGGAGAGGGAGTTTGTTGATAGCCCGTAGTGTGCCTTAAACAGATGTGTTTTTAGATTCTTACGGATCTCTTTGATCTCGATTATTGATCTGATTTCCTCTGGGAGGTCATTCCAGATAATGGGGGCCACATGGGAAAATGCTTTTTTGTTTGTTGTCTTTTTAGCTTTTATGTATTCTTTTGGGGTCCTTAATTTGTTTGTTTGGTCTCTTCTGTGTTGATCATTGGTTGATTCTTTAGATATGAGATTTTTTAGTGTCGGTGGGACCATATTGTTTAGGGCCTTGAAGGTGGTTGTTAGTGTTTTGTATAGGATTCTGATTTGTATTGGTAGCAAATGAAGATTTGCCAGTATAGGTGTTATGTGATGAAATGGTGGGACATTCATGATGGTTCTGGCTGCTGCGTTTTGTGCAAGTTGGAGTCTTTTTATGTTTTGTTTCGTTACCCCTAGTAGAGTCAGGTTGGCGAAGTCAAAGTGAGGGGTTATTATTGCATGTATTATTTTCGTGAAATCTTGTAAATGTATTAGAGGACGTAGCTGTTTTAAGATTTTGAGCTTGAAGTAAATTTTCTTTGTTGTGTTTCTTATGTGCATATTCATACTGAGATGTGTATCCAGTATGACGCTTAAATATCGTACTTCATTTTTTATTTTGATTTCGTGGTCCTGAAGTATAATGTGTGGTGGGGGAGAGTATGATTGGTTTTTGATTACAATTAGTGCTTCGGTTTTAGAGTGATTGATGGCAAGGTTATTGTTATTTAGCCAGGTAGTAATTTCGTTGAAACATTCAGTGAGTAATTTAAGTGGTAGATTGGGGATCGTGAATGGGATATACATCATTGTCGTCTGCGTACAAATGATAGTATACCTTGAATTTTTTGAATATGTTACAGACCTGTTTTATATAGATGTTAAATAGGAGGGCTGATAGGGCAGAACCTTGGGGTAGGCCAATTTCCTGATTATATGTATTAGATGTGTTGTTTCATATTCTGACAGTTTGGGTTCTATTGCCTAGATATGAGGTAAACCAATTTAGCACTGTTGATTTTATCCCTATTTGTTTAAGATTGTTGAGCATTATGGTATGGTGAACACTATCAAATGCCGCAGATATGTCTATGAATAGGAGTATGAATGCTTGCTTAGGGTTATCAATCCCTCTTATGAGTGTATCAATTAAAACAGTTAGAAGTGTTTCTACTCCATGGCGAGGGCAGAAACCATATTGTTGATCATCCAGGGGGGCTGAGTTGTCTATATATTCCTGCGTTTGAATTTGTACAGTCTTTTCAATTAGTTTTGCCATGAAAGGTATGCTTGAAATAGGTCTGTATGAATTTGGTGATGTTTTGTCAAGGGTGTTGTTTTTAAGTAGTGGGCGAATCTGTGCGTGCTTTAGTGTTGGTGATAGGTACCCATTGGTTAAGGATAGGTTGATTATTGGGAGAATGAATGGAGATAGGATTGGGAGGGAATTTTTTATCCAGGTTACTGGACATGGGTCAAGATAAGACGTAGTGGTGTTTAGGTTTAGCATTATGTTCTTGAGTGCATCTTTAGTTATGGGATAGAAGTTAGACCAGTTATCTGGGTAAATATGTTGAGATGTGTTCATTGTTATTGGCAGGTTTGGAAGGTGCTTAGTTTTATTTATGTAGTGATTTGCCAAAGTCTGGGGGGAAATTTCTGTGATTTCCTTGCAAGAGTTATGATTGTTATTCGTTAGTTTTTGTACAATAGAGAATAATTCTCTAGGTCTGTTTAGTGAATTAGCAAGTATTTTTGCATGGTAATTCTTTTTAGAGTTATCTATTGCTTCTTTATACCTTTTGAGTTGGTTGTAATAGGACTCATAATATGTAGTATCTTTATGTTTGCGCCACTTGCATTCTGTTTTCCTTAATTCTTTTTTCATTTGTTTTAGTATGTTGTTAAACCAAGGCACATTTCCAGTTCTAGGGTGACAGTTCTTTTTATTTGCATGTTTGTTAGTTGCAGCATTATTGATTGTCCTATGCCAGTTTGTGATCGCTTCATCTAAATCCGATGGTGATGGTGATAAGTGGGGAATTATTAGATCTAGGAATTCTTCTTCATTGTATTATTTAAATCTGTGGTTTAGATGTTTTGATGGGCCACTGTTTTCTTTTGTATCGTTGATGATGAGCTTGAATTTGATTAGATGGTGGTCTGACCTTTGTTTTGACCTTTGACCTCTTGCCTTTGTTCTCCTCTTTATTCCTCCTCTATGGCTCCTCATAACATTGTCTTTCTCTTCTTTATACTCCCTAACTGTCTCCCCTCCCACCAGCACCTTCACTCCTCCCCTCCTTTTCTCCTGTTTACCATCCTCACTTCCCCCTCCATTCTGTCTTCTACCCTATCATCGGCTCTTGAGCTGCACCACTTTCTCCCTCTAATTCATCCATCTCCCCTCTCTCTAAGGCAGGCTCACCCTCGTTTCCACCATACTGTCTCCTCTCTGCCACGTACTCTGCTACTCCTTCTCCTTCTCTCATCTGGAGATATCAACCCCAACCCTGGCCCCCCTAGACGTCTGTCACACTCTGAGAAGAGATCGTCACGCAACACATCTAATCTTATTCATATCTCTCTCCTTTCCCCTTCCACTCTCCTCTTCTCATGTGCCTTGTGGAACGCACACTCTGTCTCTAATAAACTTGCTTTTACTCATGATCTCTTTATCTCTAATGCGCTTCATCTTCTTGCTCTAACTGAGACCTGGCTCCTCCCAGATGATACTGCATCTATTGCTGCTCTCTGTCATGGGGGCTATCAGTTCTCCCACTCGCCTCGTCCCACTGGCCGTGGTGGTGGTGCTGGGCTTTTACTTTCTCCCTCCTGACAATTCCAACCCCTCCTGCTGCCTTAGTCTCACTCCTTTCCCTCTTCTGAAGTTCACTCCATCCGCCTTTTCATTCCACTTCCTCTCCGGGTAGCTGTTATTTATCGACCTCCTGTCAAGTCTGCTTCTACCTTTCTCTCTGACTTTGACTCATGGCTTTCCTTCTTTCTGGCTTCCTCTTCCCCCACTCTTATTCTCTGGGATTTTAACATTCATGCCGATAACCCCTCTGATCCCAATGCTTTAAAGCTCCTCTCTTTTACCATCTCATTTGACCTCCAGCATTGCTCCACTGCTCCCACTCACCAGCATGGCTATTTAGAAATCTTCATGCTATTGATCCTTTGGTTCTCTCTTCCACTGTTTCTTCATCTCTTTCTTCCACTATGTCATCTAAGTCTGTTGACGAAGCAGTAGCTTCCTATAAGACTGCACTCTCCTCTGCTCTGGATGCTTTTGCTCCATCCATGCCACGTCCTGTGAGGCGTTCTGCACCCCAGCCCTGGCTTTCATCCGCTACCCGCTATCTACGTTCCTGTGCTCGCTCTACTGAGCGTTCTTGGCTCAAATCCTGCTCCTTTGCTGACTTTCTACACTTCAAATTCATACTTGTCTCTTTCCAGTCAGCCATAGCTCTTGCCAAACAAGACTATTATGTCCATCTGACTAACTCTCTTATTTCTGACCCTCGCCGTCTCTTTACTACTCTCAACTCTCTCCTCAAAGTGCCTCCGCCTCTGATCCCTCCCTCTCTTTCTGCCCAAAACCTGGCTATTTCCATGACAAAATCCACAAGATCACCCTCCAATTCCCCACAAAGTCAGCTACTTCCCCTCCTCCCCCCTTCACTCCCAACTTTCCTCCCCTACCCTCTCTTCCTTTCCTGTGATCTCTGAAGAGGAAACTGCACACCTTCTTTCTTCCTCCAAACTCACCACCTGCTCCTCTGATCCTATCCCCACCCGCTTCCTAAGCCCCATCTCCTCCACTGTTGTTCCTTCCATCTCTCATATTCTCAACCTTTCGCTCTCCACTGCAACTGTGCCTACAGCCTTCAAGCATGCATTGGTCACACCTCTTCTCAAGAAACACTCACTTGATTCCACCTGTCCTTCTAATTATCGACCCAGCTCCCTCCTTCCTTTCGTTTCTAAACTACTTGAACGTGCTGTTCACCACCGCTGCCTTAACTTCCTCTCCTCTCATGCCCTCCTGGATCCCTTACAGTCTGGCTTTCATCCTTTACACTCTACTGAAACGGCTCTTGCCAAAGTCTCCAGTGACTTGTTCCTAGTAAAATCCAAGGGCCTTTACTCTGTCCTCATCCTTCTTGACCTCTCTGCTGCTTTTGACACTGTTGACCACAACCTTCTCCTCGATACCCTGTCCTCGCTTGGTTTTAAGGGCTCTGTACTATCCTGGTTCTCCTCCTATCTCTCCCATCGCTCTTTCAGTGTGTGTTCTGGTGGCTCCTCCTCCTCTGCTATCTCACTCCCAGTTGGTGTACCCCCAAGGATCTGTCTTGGGTCCACTCCTTTTCTCTCTCTATACCCAGTCCCTTGGTGCGCTTATCTCTTCCCATGGTTTTCAGTACCATCTTTATGCTGATGACTCCCAGATCTATCTCTCTACGCCTGAAATCTCTCCGGCTATCCAGACTCGGATCTCTGCCTGCCTTTCTTTCATTGTGGCCTGGATGTCTCACCGCCGCTTGAAATTGAACATGGCCAAGACTGAACTTATCTTTCCCCCTAAAACCTCCCCTCCTCTTCCTCCTTTCTCAGTTTGTGGATAACTCTGTACTCCTTCCTGTTTCCTCAGCTCACAATCTTGGGGTTGTCCTTGACTCTTCTCTCTCCTTCTCCACACACATTTGTCTGATAGCTAAGACCTGTCGTTTCTTTCTCTATAACATCAGCAAAATCCGTCCCTTCCTTTCTGAACACACTACTAAGACGCTTATCCACTCCTTAATCACCTCCCATCTTGACTACTGTAACCTACTCTTTGCTGGTCTCCCTTTGAATCATCTCTCTCTACTTCAATCTGTTCAGCACTCTGCTGCGCGGCTAATCTTCCGCCAGCCTCGTCATGTTCACATTACTACTCTTCGCAAGTCACTTCACTGTCTCCCTATCCGTTTCCGCATCCAGTTCAAACTTCTCCTACTGACCTAAAAATGCATTCACTCTGCAGCTCCTCACTACCTTTCTTCTCTTATCTCTCCTTACAACCCCCCTCGGGAACTCCGCTCTTCTGGCAAACTCCTTCTATCTGTGTCCTTCTCTTCTATTGCTAACTCCAGACTTCGCTCCTTTCACCTTGCTGCACCTTACGCCTGGAACAAACTACCTGTGTCTGTATGCCAGGCACCTTCTCTGACCCTCTTCAAATCCAGGCTGAAAACTCGCCTCTTCGATGCTGCTTTTGGATCTTGACTCACCTGATCTCCTTTTATTTTCCTTTTCCCCTTGTTTTATCCCAGCCTACACCTTCTGTGTTGTCTGTCTTGACTAGATTGTAAGCTCTATGAGCAGGGACTGTCTCTTACATGTCTGTGCAGCGCTGCGTACGACTTCTAGCGCTATACAAATGCTTAGTAGTAGTAGTAGTAGTACTACTAAGGAACATACCCATTTAGAGTATGTAGGAGCTGATCCTGCCGATAACATGGAGGCCCGAAAACAACTTTGACCAAAGGCATCGAGGGTTCTTGATTCCCTACCTGGAAGGTTCGAGGAATGTGTCTTAGCACTCTTTAGTCAACGCATTGCTGAATCCATCACCAAGGAATGGTGCGGCAATTATGTCTTTTAAAATCAGGGACACTCAGGGTATCGAGTCGTCGGGTATGGGGAAAGATGGTAAGGGGCGTCTCCCACATACGAATCATAAGGTCGTGAAGTATGCGATGGATAGGGAGCATAGCAGCCTCCTTTGGGGCTGTAGGGTATTGAAGAATTTCAAGTTCTTCGGCAGTAGGCTCTTTCTCCAATGTCACTGTTATGGACAGACCCTGAGCAACATTGCAAATAAAGTCTTGGAAAGACATGTCCTCTGGAGGGGACATGCGACATTGTAGAGACAGAAATGGATCTTTCGGGATAGTTCTCATGTCCCAGGTATCAGCCAATTCATCATCCGACGAATCAGAATCCGAAGACTCGAAGTATTGATGGGCAGGGTGTTCCCGCTCTGCACGTACTCAGTACCGATCAAAACCAGTAGCTGAGGCCTGCAGTGCCAGAACCTCGGTATCAGACATGGATTTAAGGGCTGGCATGGGCAGTAGTGTGGTAAGTGGCAAAAAAGTCGATGCAGGTTGTGTCGGTACTGATGCCTGCAGAATCGACTGTAAAGGTTTTACTGGTATAGAGGCCACCAGTAAGGCCGCTAAGCTCCGCTTGATGACCAGAATATGTTGATCCATGGAGCTTGCCGATGCTTGGGTATTGGTACCGGAATTGCAGGCCACGATCCCTGAGCATGGAACCAGGAGCTCTCCAGAGGTGGAGGCCTCGGGAGCATCCTGGGACCCCACTAAGGCTTTGGAGGAAAGGTCCTCCCACCAGGGTTGTTTGGCCTGTATGTACCCCCACCCCCCTCCAGGGCAATGCTCAAGGCACCTCAATGCTTAGGAGGATATCTACCCTTGGAGACTTAGATTTGGATACCTGATATCCCTGGGAGGAAGATGAAGCTCTCAATGACGTCAATGCTAAAGATACTGAATCAGAGGCAAAGAGGGTGCCCAGCTTTGCAGCTCCATTCTGCAGGCCTCTCTCTGTCATCTTCCTACAAAGCAGACATTCTGACAGTTGATGATCTGGTCCTAAGCATTTTAGACACCAGTCATGGGTGTCTGTGGCCAAAATGGTACTGCCACATTTGGAACACTTCTTAAAACCACTGGATGATTTTTCCATTTTGTCTGTGACAAAAGGGGAGGCCTAAACCTAAGATGGCATCGATGCACCTGAAGGAAAGAAATAATTCTTTCCCTCACAGGTGTTTTATTTTTTTTAAAAAGAAAGAAAGAAAACACAGACAGGGGTCGGTACCAGCGTCGATGGGAAGGCAGACGTGACCACAAAAAATGACTAATTTTCTGTGGTGACAGGCATTGCTTTTTGTCGGCTCCGCAGAAAACGAAGAACTGAGGAGGGAGAGCTGGAAAGGCAGGAAGGCAGCTATGCAGGCACAGTGGGATGTTCCCAAAGGCTTTCCTATTGGACGCTGGAGAGCGTTCTCACATGTGCTCCATCGGTACTGACGTCATCCATATGTGAAGACTACATTCCTGCTTGTTCCTGGAGAAACAATTATCTCTGTATACTCAAAGAATATTTACTCTATTCTACTGAATTTTATAGTTTGTTTAAAGGAAAAGCTGGCTTGCTACACAGTATCCTAACTGACGTTTTAAGACACAGACTTTAAAAGAGACATAGATTTTATTAGCTTAAACTCAAAGAATTCCCTTTAACCTAACAGCCTGAGAAATTCCCAGCAAGTAAATACTTACAAGTGCAAATTCCTTCCCATCAGGTGCAGCTTCTTTCAGTAGTCCTTCAGATTACTGAAAGAAGATGCTCTTGCTGAGAACTGCCAGAGGAGTGGAGTCCCTGAGGAGGGGTGTAGAGGGAGATAACAGGAAAAATAGTGAGGAACCATAGAATGAATGCACTTATTGGTCAGTAGGTGAAGTTTGAACTGGATGACAAAACAGATAGGGAACCACTTGAGAAGAGGGGTTCAGTGAGCATAGCGACATTGGCAGAAGGTTAGTCTTGTGACTGTGTTCTGAATGGATTGAAGAAGAGAAAGATGATTCGAAGGGAGAACAGTGAGCAGCAGGTTGCAATAGTCAAGATGGGAGGTGACTAGAATGCAGATAAGGGTCTTGGTAGTGTGTAGAAAAGGAAAAGGAAGAGACATGTTTTACTGATATTATCTATTGGACGTGTACAGAGAGAGAGGGGGAGAGAGAGAGAGAGAGAGAGAAGAGTCAAAGATGATCCCAAGGTTGCGAGCTGAGTTAACAGGGAGAACTATAGTGTTATCCTATTGAAACTGAGAAGGGAGGGTCTGCTCAGAGAGAAAGAGATCTACTGAGTTCAATATCAGCCGTGCCATCAATACAGAATCTGAAACATCACAGTTCCAAATCCTACAAGATGCTGCCCATTTAGGCAATGCCACTGAAATTCCAGGTATCTCTTGAACCTTCTAAGTCAGTTATTTCAAATTCTAGCTGCCACCTATACATATAATTTATGGGGATTCAGCAGCAACGGCTAGCACTGCTAAAGCAGCTAGCCACTATCACTGAAATTTAAACCCACACATTCAATACCAGGTCATATCCAGGCTCCAGCATTGAATATTTCGGTTGCCCTGACTGCCATGAAGGTAACTGGGCAACAGAGATATTTAGCTTGTTTACCTTCTGCGATGGAAGTTAAGCCAGCCTTTGCTGCATCTTATTTTTTCTGCATGTTGATAACTGGGCAGCCGCTGCCCTGTTATCACTGGGTGCCACCCCAGGAATTCCCCAGTGCTAAGCGGTTAGCATCAGGGTGTCCAGCGGCAGCAGCAGAGGATATTCAGCGGCACTAACCATATTAGTGTCGCTGAATATCCCAGATAAGGGGAACAACATGGTAAGCAGGTCTGCTAACCAGGTTACTCTCTTTGAATAGCGGGTCCTATCTGTTAAGTAGCTGGATTTTGCTACATAGATGTTGAATTTATGGATTTAAATGGCAACACTGCTAAATCCCACCAAATTCCATCCCCTTTTTGAAAAAAGAATTTATTTATTTTATTTATTTATTTACATTCTCTTATATACCGCGCTATTCTGCATCAGTGCGGTTTACATTGAACAAACTGAAATTACATTGAACAGGGCATTATAACTTGGAGATAACTATTTTACATCAAAGTTATCCATTTGAGTGGCCTGGATTTTTAAAAAAAGAACTTATGCAATTAACCCTGGTTATGAACCACATAACTGCCTTTGAATATCAATCTCTGATTTTACATAATTGCCCAGGCGATGTGGCAGATAAGTATAAAAACACATTAACAGCACATTACAAAGAAGGGAGACACCTGATAACTTGGTCAGTGCAGTTGCATTAATTCCAGGACCCCACAACTACCATGAGCCCAGATCCTTGTACCTTCCTTTGGGGTTTTTATTCTTGCCCATGTATAACGTATGTATTTCTCTTTCTCCATATACAAGTATTTGTCTAGAAAAATATCTCTAAAAAAATGATGACATTTTCCTTACCACTAATTTCCTTTCCTAGAGTCTGGCCAGGCCAGACCAGCCCAGACAAGTGGGTTATGTCCCCTGCCAGCAGATGTCGAGACAGAGAAAGTCAAAGAGCCAAACCAAGCTGTGACCTCACCTGGCATAAACCCCAGGCACAGCTAGAGGGCTCCTCAGTACTACTCGTAACAAGCAACAGAGTCAGAGAACCGCTACAGAGACCCCGGCTCAAGAAACTAACCATTGAACTATGTACAAAGACCACGGCCCATGGCAAGCATGGCCGATGCCCCGAGCTGCTGTGAGCACTACATACACAGACTGTGGGGGTGGGCGCTAGACTGGTCTAGCTGGACTCCAGGAAAGGAAATTAACAGTAAGGAAAATTTCACCTTCCAGGTCGTCTGGCTAGACCAGTCCAGACAAGTGGGATATACCAATGTTACTCCCCCTCTGGATGGAATGAGAGCGCTGCAGCCAGCACAAGTAACCCAAACTGAGCCATCACTTGTGCCTGGAGGTCCAGGTGGTAGTGGTGGGCAAAGGTAGACCATGATGACCAGGTAGCCGCCCGACAAATGTCCAGGGGAGTTACACAGGCCGACTACGCCCAGGATGTAGCTTGTCCATGGGTCGAATGTGCTTTGAGACCTGAGGAAATAGGCCATTGTGCCAGTAGGTAGGCAGAGATGACAGTGTCCCGGATCCATCAGCCAAGTGTAGCTTTGGACACCGCATAACCTTTGCCAGGACCCAAAAAGAGGACAAAGAGATGGTCGGTAAAGCAAAACAAATTCATGACCTTAAGGTAGTGCAGTAGCATGAGACGAAAATCTACATACCGAAGCACTGCATCCACTCCCGTACACTGCTCATGGGAGAAGGCTGGGAGGAAGAGAGCCTGATCAACATGGAAGGCGGAAAGCACCTTTGGCAAAAAGGAAGGCACGCTCCGCTGTGTGACCCCCTTCTGAGGAGGAGAGGTAGGGGTCACAACAGGACAGGGCTTGCAACTCAGATGGCACCTAGCAGAGGCAATGGCGACAAAAAAATGATCTTAAGAGTAAGGTCCTTCAACGTAGCCCACCAGAGGTGCTCAAAAGGGGCACGGATAAGGGCGCAAAGGACGAGACCAAGGTCCCAGGGCAGTACCACTGATCAGAGAGGAAGCCTAAAGGTCCGAGCCCCATGAACGAACCGCCATACATCGCAATGGGTGGCCAGGGACCGCTACAATATGGGTCTCCAAAAAGCTGAAAGCGCCGCCACCTAAAACACGAAGGGAATTCCATGCGAGGCCCTTGTTAAGTACGGCTTGAAGAGAGGCAAGCAAGGGCAGCACCCGGGCCCGCCTTGGAGAAAAGGTGTGCTGTCAACACCACATTTATTTTATTTATTTATTTATTTACATTCTCTTATATACCGCACTATTCTGCATCAGTGCGGTTTACATTGAACAAACTGAAATTACATTGAACAGGGCATTATAACTTGGAGATAACAATTTTACAGGGAACATGGGCTATGGAGGGTTAAGTGGCTTGCCCAAGACCACAAGGAGCACCTGTGGGACTAGAAACCTCAGTCCTTCCGGCCCAAGGTTGCTGTCCTCTACTGGGATTTGAACCCCCGACCTTCCGGCTTGAAGTACCTTGCCCCAACCACTAGGCCACTCCTCCACTCCACATTACGAACAGGAGCCAGACGCGGGTGTACGCCAAGGAGGTGGAAGCCCTGCGGGCCTTGAGCAAGGTAACAATCACTGGCACCGAATAGCCATGCCGTTCTAGGTGCTTCCTCTCAAGTGTCATGCCGTAAGCGAGAAGGGAGCAGGGTCCTCCATGTGGACTAGCCCCTGTCGCAGAAGACCCAACTGAACTCCGAAGCGGAGCAGTGCCCTGGTCAGCAGGTGCTTCATGTCTTCATACCAGGGACGATGAGGCCAATCAGGCGCCACCAGGATGAGAAGATGGGGATGCTGTTCGATCCGCTGGAGCAGCCGGGGAATCATTGCCCATGGAGGGAAGACATACAGCAGGAGGCTGGTGGCCATGGCTGGACCAAAGCATCCAGACTGATGAAGGCTGGGTCTTGGCAGCGGCTGAAAAATGAGGAGCCTTGGAGTTGCCGCTCGTGGCCATGAGATCAAAGCTCAGAGGGCACCAGCGTCAAACGATGTGGGCGAAGACCCACAGGGCCAGTTCCCACTGGCCAGGGTAGAGGTAGTGACAAATGAGGAAGTCTGCCTCAACATTGTCCTCACCGGCAATGAGCTGCACTGAAAGGGCTTGCAGGTGCCTTTCGGCACAGGTAAATGGGAGAGCCATTTCCCGAGCTGCTCTACTGCATTTGGTGTCCTCCTAGCGATTGATGTTTACACTAGGGAGCACCCCACCCACTAGGGAGCACCCCACCCACATGTGCCCCGATTTTTTCCTCCCAGCTATTCCCTTAGTCTCTTCCTTTCGTTACCTCGGTGTGGTTCTCGACTCTGCTCTTTCTTTTCGGGAACACATTTCTTCAGTTGTCCAACGGTCTTTTCTCTCTCTTAAACAATTACGAGCTGTTCGCCCCTTTCTCTCTCCTCCTGCACTAGCCACACTTCTGCTTTCCTTAGTTATATCCAGGCTCGACTACTGCAATGTCGTCCTGGCGGGTCTCCCAAAGTCCCAAATTGCTCGAATCCAGCGTATTCAGAATACCGCAGTTCGTCTCCTAACTCACGCTTCCCGGTATGATCACGTCACCCCTCTCCTCCTGCAACAACATTGGTTACCGGTACCTTTTCGCATTCACTATAAGATTCTTGTCTTTGTTCACAGGGCCCTCTTCACAGGTACTCCCCTCTATCTTGCCGATCAGGTTCGCTTTCACACCCCCCACCGTTCCCTTCGTTCTATTCATCTTAACCGTATGTTCCTTCCCCCCCCCCCCCTCACATGCCCATTTGGAATCCACTCGTTCTTCCGCCTTCTACTTTTTGGGTCCACGACTTTGGAATTCGCTCCCTCTTTCCCTCCGCTCTGAAACATCTTTCCAGCACTTTAAAACAAAGCTAAAAACCCACTTATTCACTACAGCATTTAACCTCCCCCCATAAGCCCTGCCATTATGTTTGCCTTTCTTTTTTGTTCTCTTTCTGACCCACCCTTGCTGTCATGTTTTTCGTTTATTTGTCTTGTAATTTTCTTCTCCTCTTTACTGTTTTAATTTGATGGCGTTCTTTTCCTATTTCTGCAGCCTGTAAATTTAATTGTAAACCGCCCAGATGCCTAATTTGGTGTGGGTGGTATATCAAATTTTAATAAAACATAAACATGTAAGCCACGGCTGTCGCATTATCGGAGAGGACTCAAACCGATTGTCCGTGCAAGAGGCTCCAGAAGCAGAGCAAGGCCAAGCGGATGGCCTGGGCTTCTAGATGGTTGATCATCCAGCACGCCTCCCCCCTCAGCATCCACAGGCCTTGCGCTGTGCGACCTAAACAGTGCACCCCCCATCCCGACAAGCTGGAATCGGTCGTTAAGGGGGCCCAGGATGGGGATTCTAGAGGCATCCCCTTCATGACGATGCGCTGGACATCCACCAGGGAAGATCGAGGTGGACTGGCGGTGGGAGAAGAAGCAGTACGCAGTACTCCTGCAAGATGTGTGACCAGCGAGACAGAAGAGCAGCTTGAAGCAGTTGCATGTGAGCACTCACCCAGGGAACCAGCTCCAACATTGATGCCATGACGCCAAGGAGTTGTAGATAATCCCAAGTGGTGGGCAGAGGGAGCAACAGAAAGTGGTGCTTCAGCCAATGGTCTGGGGTGAGGATGACACGGCCAACCCAGGTGTTGAACCGGGTGCCAAGGAACTCTAGAGTCTACGACGGTGTGAGGCAGCTCTTGGCATGATTGATGACCCATCCGAGCTGTTCAAGGAACTGAATCACAGCTGTACGGCCGCAAGGGTCTCACCATAGGATTTGCCGAGGATCAGCCAGTTGTCCAGATTGGGATATTCGCAACTTCCTTCACGCCAAAGCGCTGCCACGACCACCAGCACCTTTAAGAATGTGCGTGGTGGTGTTGCGAGACCGAAGGGCATAGCAGCAAATTGAAAATGTGAGCCCAGGACTGCGAAGCGGAGGTACAGCTGCTGGTCTGGCTGAATGGAGATGTTAAAGTAAGCCTTGGCAAGGTCCAAAGAGGCTAGAAATTCTCCCGACCTGACCACCTGAATGACGGACCGAAGGGTCTCCATGTGAAAAGTGGGGATGTGGAGGTTGCGGTTGACATCCTGCAGATCGAGAATAGGACGGAAGAGGCCATCATTTTCCAGGATGACAAAGTAGACAGAGTAGCGTCCCTGACCCCTCTCCCCCAGGGGTACGGGTACAATGGCCTGCAACTGCAGGAGACTGTGCAGGGTGCCGAGAACAACAGCTCTCTTTGGAGAGCTTCTGCAGGGAGAGGCAACGAAGGCATCCTGGATGGGTCGTGCGCAACTGAGGACATAGCCCTGTTGAATAATCTCGAGAACCCAATGGTCCATGGTAATTTGGACCCATTCATCATATAAATGCCTTAGGCAGCCTCCAACCTGTAGCACCTTGGAATGGACCCTCGCCCCATCAGTATGCGGAGCAGGGGGCGGACTTGCTGCCCGCCGCCAACTGGCCATAGGCAAGTCAAGTGCCATGAAAGTGGAGCACGGTGCTGGAGCCAAAAAAGTAGCAGTCGGCTTATTCAGGCGGTATTTCCTGGAATCGCGAAATCTGGATCACGAAGAGGGCACAGACAACATCCGCTTGAAGCAGTTCTTAGGCCGATCCTCGGGCAGGCGCTGCAGCTTATCCTCTCCAAAGTCCTATACCAACTGATCGAGATCCAAGCTGAACAGCTAGCGGCCCTTGAAGGGAACCTTGGCAAGACGCCCCTTAGATGCCACATTCGCTGACCAATTGTGGAGCCAAAGCCACCTGTGGGCCACTGTGACTGCAGCTACACTGCAAGACGAGAGGCAGAGGAGATCATAGAAAGCTAAGGACTCGAGGTGTGCTGAGTTCTCATCCTCAGGCAAAAGCTGAATCCAGTGAAGCAGCACCCGGGTGTCCAAACTACTGCAGGAGGAAGCATGGAGTACCAAGGTAGACCCTCCGCTTTATGATCCTGAATGTCGCGGTGAGCCAACCCACCCTCAACTGGGATGGTAGTGTGCTTAGTGATTGCAGTGATGAGAGCATCCACCATCGGAAATCATGGCCACTGATCCAAATCTGACATGAACCACGCGTAGATACGCCCGAGATGGCAAGCCTGTCTCAAAAGCGCATCCGGGACATCCCACTCCGCCACCACCATATGCTGCAGCTCCACTGGAAAGGGAAATGCCAAAACGGGCTTCCTAATGCTCTCCACGATGGGATCAGTGGTGGAAGGAGGTTGGGTAGAGGACAGCTTCTCGGAAATGTGGAGCTCCTTAATAATCTGCGCAATCAATGCTGGAATCTCGTCACAGTAACAGAGACTGACCACAGTGGAATCAGAATCATGCTCCGGAGGGGAAAACTATCCCTCCTCAGCCTCCGATGCCGGATTTGAGTTAAAGGGAGGGGAGGCACGTCCCTGATCCCCGCCATCCACTGAACTCTCATCCTCACATGTGGAGTACGTGGAGAATCGAGGTGAGGCAGCGCAAAGGCATTTGCAGGTCCCTGTGCATGGTAGGGGACTAGGCTACAAGGATGTCAGTGCTTGGCCCCCTTACTAGAGATTGCAATAAAATAGAGAATTTGTTGGCGACAGGATCCCCATAAGAACATCAGATATGCCATATTGGGTCAGACCAAGGTCCATCAAGTCCAGTATCCCATTTCCAACAGGGGCCAATCTAGGTCATACATACCTAGCAGTTTCCCCAAAAGATTCAGGTTCCACAATGCTTGTATTGGGGCAAGCAATGGATTTCCCAGGTCCACTTTAATAATGGTTTATGGACCTTTCCTCCAGGAACTTGTCCAAACCTTTTTTAAACCCAGCTACACTAACAACTTTTACTACATCCTCTGATAACGAATTCCAAAGTTTGATTACGCGTTGAGTGAAAAAATATTTTCTCTTATTAGTCTTAAATAGGTTATACTGTAGCTTCATTGCATGTTCCCTAGTCTTTCTATATTTTGATGGCATAAACAATCGATTTACCTTTACCCATTCCATTCCATTCATTAATTTATAGACCTCTATCATATCTTAAAGATTCACTTGTTCCAGCTAGCCTATGATCACATACCTTAATCAGGACTTGCACAATGTCTATCACACCTCACATATTTAACTGTTAGGTTTCACTGAACAACTTGTAATTAGTTCTCCCAGTTCTCCCATTTAATATTAGCCGCCTGTTTCTATTAAACACCTGCTCTATGTAAACTAGGTTCTATGTAAATTACCTGTTCTATGTAAAGTTGTTCTTCTGTTCATCTTCTATGAAAACCACACTGATTTTGAACAGTGCGGTATAAGGAGTACACAAATAAATAATATCTCCCCTCAGCCGTCTCTTTTCCAGGTTGAAGAGCCCTAATCTTTTTAGCCTCTCTTCATAGGGGTATCCTTCCCAGGACCGTACCTAGCCCTGTGCGAGTGGTGCAGCCGCACAGGTCACAAAGGCTTAAGGGGCGCATTTTAGCTGTCTGCCGTTGCCTGCCGCCGCCACTTTTTCTTCTCTCAGCGGTGGCAGGCAACGACAGACAGCTAAAATGCGCCCCTTAAGCCTTCTTGCCAGCATGCTAAGCAGATCTGCTTAGCATGCCGGCGACTTGCACATCAGGCGTGCTTCTTCTCTCCCGCCCGGGGGGGGGGGGGGGGCGCACGCCTGATTTGCAAGCCGCGCAGGGCGCGATTTACACTCAGTACGGCCCTGATCCTTTCATCCCCTTTACCATTTTGGTGGCTCCTCTCTGTACCTTTTCTAATATCGCTATATCCTTTACGGCAGCCAGAATTGCACACAATATTCAAGGTTCGGTCGCACCATGGAACGATACAGAGGCATTATAATATCCTTGTTTTATTCTCCATTCCTTTACTTATGAGTCCTAGCATTCTATTTGCTTTCTTGGCCGCTGCTGCAAACTGGGCGGAGGGTTTCAACATGTTATCCACGATGATGCCTAAATCTTTTACCTGGGTGGTGGTTCCTAATGTAGAACCTTGCATAGTGTAACCATAGTGTGGGCTCTTCTTACCTAGGTGCATAACTTTGCACTTGTCAACATTAAATTTCATCTGCCATTTGAACATCCAGTTTCCCAATTTATCAAGGTCCTCTTCCAATTTTTCACAATCCTCTCGGGTTTTAACAACTTTGAATAATTTTGTCTCATCTGCAAATTTGATTACCTCACTCATTTCCAGGTCATTTACGAATATGTTAAAAAGCAGCAGATCCAGCACAGATCCCTGGGGTACTCCACTATTCACCTTTCTCCATTCAGAAAATTGGCCATTTAGCCCTATCCTCTACTTTCTATCTTTTAACCAGTTCCTGATCCACAATAGTACACTGCCTCCTATCCCATGACTTTTTAATTTTGCCAAAAGTCTCATGAGGGACCTTGTCAAAGGCTTTCTGAAAGTCCAGATACACAATATCAACCGACTCAACTTTGTCTAACTGTTTATTCACACCTTCAAAAAAATATAACAAATTAGTAAGACAAGACCTTCCTTGGCTAAAGCCATGTTGGCTGTTTCCCATTAAGCCATGACTATCGCATGGCATGTTCAGTAATTTTGTTCTTTATAATGATTTCTACTATTTTTCCCGGTACTGACGTCAGGCTCACTGGCTTATAGTTTCCCGGATCACCCTGAAACCCTTTTTAAAAATTGGTGTTACATTGGGCATCCTCCAATCTTCAGGTATTACTGATGAGTTTAATAGTTCCCAGATTACTAATAGTAGGTCTGCAATCTCATATTTCAGTTCTTTCAACACCCTTGGATGTATACCATCTACTCCAGGTGATTTGCTACTCTTCAGTTTATCTAATAGCTGTAATACATCTTCCTGGTGTATCGATATTTCTTTCACTTCTTCTGCGGCCTCACCTTTAAATACCATGTCAATTATAGGTAACATCTTTCTCAGTAAAGACAGAAGCAAAGAATTCATTCAGTTTCTCCACTATGGCCTTATCCCTTCTTAGTGCCCCTTTTACCTCTCTATCATCTAATTGTCCGGAGGAGGAGGATGTTGTTTTGTTGTGTTGTTGTTGTTGTAGTAGTAGTAGTAGTAAGGGGCTTAAGAAGACATTGGAGTGGAGGAATGGCCTAGTGGTTGGGGCAAGGTACTCAAGGTCGGGGGTTCAAATCCCACTAGAGGCCAGCAACCTTGGGCCGGAAGGACTGGGGTTTCTAGTCCCACAGGTGCTCCTTGTGGTCTTGGGCAAGCCACTTAACCCTCCATAGCCCATGTTCCCTGTAAAATAGTTATCTCCAAGTTATAATGCCCTGTTCAATGCAATTTCAGTTTGTTCAATGTAAACCACACTGATGCAGAATAGCACGGTATATAAGAGAATATAAATAAATAAATAAATTGAACAGAGAAGGGGCAAGAATGGAGCCCTGAGGAACCCCACACCTGAGGTAATGTGAATGAACATTTCCCGGCTACATGGACAGAAAAAGAAATGCCTCGCATTTAACTTGCCAGTGCTTATGTTTGCTGTTTTCGTCATTTGGATCCTTTTTTCATTTTCTCAAAGATGTTTTCTTGGCTACAATAGCCTCTCTGACCTCACCTTTAAACCATGCCAGCTGACACCCGAACTTCCACCTTTCTTAAAGCATGGAATACATCTGGTCTGGGCTTCCAAGATAGTATTCTTAAATAAAAACCAGGCCTGATATAAACTCTTAACCTTTGCAGTTGCTCCTTTTAGTTTTCTCAACCATTTTCCTCATTTTATCAATCTCCTTTTTAAAGTTAAATGCTATCTCCATGTATTAAATCAATGGTATGATCACTACTGCCAAATGGCCCTAACAATTATCTATCACACCAGATCCTGTGTTTCACTAAGGACTAGGTCTAAAATAGCTTCCTTTCATGTCCGTTCCTGAACCAGCTGCTCCATGAAGCAGTCCTGATGCTGTGGAATAAGGAGGGGAGGAGATAAAGTATCCTGCACTGTGGAAGCCAATGTAGAAGCAGGAGCTGGAGATATGGAAATCCTGGGCTCCCCTGACCCCAAGGCAGGCTGATTGGCTGAAGAGGGAGGGGCTGAGGCTGCCGAAGATTCCCCTGGGTGGTTATCACAGAGGGAATAGAGGCTGTTGATGAGCACTCGTCGCTTTTTAGCACAGGCCAGGCACTTCAGAAGATCAGCCGGCATGCTGACAGAGAGGAAAAGCGGAGCCCTTCAAAATGATGCCCAATGTGACATAGAAAATGGTGCAGTTGGGAAAAGAATGAAAAATGCAGCTTCGATAAGCAGGCTCACAGTGCGGTGCAGCGCAGCAGTTCCCCCTGCTGCTGAGGCCATGGGGAAGAAAGTGTTCAAGCCGGAAGCAGGTCAGGCAGCGTTCCCGGAGAGCCTGGAGAATGTGGGCAAAGGTGAGGAGGGGTTAGAGAACCGGAGAAGTGCTCAAGCAGCTGCTAGGGGAAATCTGCCTAAGAGGTCCCGTAGTTCAGCCTTGTGTTGCTATACTTGATTTTCTTTTTAAGAAAAAGAAAAGGTACAGGGGAAGAAACAAAAGTAAGGGCACAAAATAGGCCTAAGGTCCTCCTGACCCAATGTCCACCACCAAACTGTACTGGCTCACGTAGCCAGGAGCTAGCCCAATGGATCCAACGGCTAGAGAGCCTCACACCCCAGCCCAGCCAGAACAGTCCGGAACCAAGTTGAAGTCCACTACAGAGAAGAAAACAGGTCCAACATCTGAGACAGAGAAAGTACAGCTGTGCCTGGGGTATATGCCAGGTGAGATCAAAGCTTGGTTTGGCTCTTTGACTTTCTCTGTCTCAACGTCTGCTGGCCGGGGGACATAACCCACTTGCCTGGACTGGTCTATCTGGATGATCTGGAACATTTGGTAACCTCAGCCCTGAAAACCTGCTGCCTGCTCTCAGTCTGCGAAACTCCAAACCACAAGGCTATAAAATTATAAAAATGTATTTTAATCATCCTAATGGCACACCAATAAATTTAGGCATCAGAATAAAAAACTGGAACATGAAGTTCTTTTACCTATAAGACCATTTTCTTCCATTGCGTGGTCCACTGATTGTGGGGAATCATTATTGAGAGAGACAGGGGTGTTGGAGGTGATGCTGGCATAACCAGCCGATGAACTGATCTCAGAGAATTCCTGGCTCTGGTTCATTCGCTGCACCTCAAAGGATGACTGTAACGATACTCGTTGCTTGGGCTGAGAAAAATGATTTCAAACTAAAAATAAAATCATGAAAGCACACTTACTTATTATGTCAGGTTTGAGACCCCAGCAGTAGCGGCTGGATGCAACGGCACTGATGCAGCTGATTCACGATTTACCTATGGGAGTACTACTGCAGTTTCCACTGCAGGGACACCAATCTACTTTCAACTATAGGAACGTGGATCTAATTCTATTTCTGGGAACACTGGTCACGTTTCAGCTGTTGGGCTCTGAGCCAGTCTTGGTCATTAGAATGAGGATCTATAAATATGCGTGAGACAAATTTGTATGTGGATCTATCTCATGAATATTCATTGTGAATACCAGAAAACCTGACAGGCTGAATGAGATCCAAGGACTGAGTGGAGAATTACCAGTCAAGATGATTCAGCTACGGGAACATGACATTGGGTTCAGCCATCTGAGCACTGAAGAAATAAGCCAGAATCATGGTGGTGATGAGTTGATTTCAACTGTATGAGCCCTAGTTTGGTCTCAGCTGCTGGGTTGCAAATCTGATTTCACCTGCTAATTTGACTGCTGTATTCAACTGCTCCTTATGGGGACCCAAAAAATCTGACATAATTTGCATTTATTCAAATAAAAATGTATTTAAATTTAGCATAAAATGATGTTTAAAGGGAAGAACCCATGGCCGGCTTAACTATTAGGCAGACCAGATAAAGCACAGTTACTTACCTGTAACAGGTGATCTCTGGGAACAGCAGGAATAAGTCTTCACATATGGGTACATCGGTACCGACGGAGCCTGAGCGGGAACACTCCCCAGCGTCCAAAAAGAAAGCTTTTGGGAGCATCCCACACGCATGCGCGCTGCCTTCCCGCCCATTCACTTCCCTCTCATCAGTTGGGTTTGTAGCTGAGTCCGAAGGAGGGAAGTAGACAAATTAGAGAGATAGAGAGAGAGAACAACTCCTAGGGGAGGTGGGTGGGTTGTGAAGACTTATTCCTGCTGTTCCCAGAGATCACCTGTTACAGGTAAGTAACTGTGCTATCTCCAGGAACAAGCAGGAATGAGTCTTCACATATGGGGACTCCCAAGCTAGAGATGCCTAGAGGAGGTCCCAGCATGTTGCAAATCTAATGGATGGGCCATGCTATCTCCCAGAACCTCAGGCATCCAAGGGATGGAGGGTAGGAGTTGAATAATAAAGGGTGTGCTATGGAACAGCTTGACTAAAAAAGGCGTCTAGAGGGGAGTCCTTGTGTAGACCATAATTGTTAGCAAATATTCAATTCCAATTTTCTAATGTGGACCTTACTCAAAAGTATTGCGAAAGTGTTTATTGAGGGTAATATGGGTCTGCTGCTAAGAGCCAGTAGATTATCCTCAAAGAAATTACCTCACTGTGAAGTAGAGGAAAATAAATTTTGCAATACAGGCAGAGGTCAGAAGCCTTAATGGCTAGAACTAATCCCAGAAGAAAAACTGGGGGAGTTTAAAGAGGTTGGACTTTGGAGGAAAAGCTGAAGCTTCTGCAGGCCAAAGTTTAAAGCTCTTTGTCCTTGGAGCAGAATAAGGCTCTAGGAAAGAGAGGAGATAAATCTGACTGGTTTGGACGAAAAGGTAGAAATACGCCTTGCAGAAAAAGGATAGGTCTTTAAGACCCCTTTATCCAAACGAAAGAAAAAAACATTTGTAGTAGGCGGTGTAGTCTCCAATTTCTTGAAGATCAGTGATGTCTTCCCTAAGTGATGTCACTTAGGATAATGACTTTACATGGAGAGCTTCAGATGTAACGTAACCGGAAAGGTTACAGTAAAAGAAGGTATTTCCTAATTACCATAGAAATTGGTTGTCCATTTAAACTCGTATGGTATGCTGTAACAGCATCAATATGGACAGTCACAAAATCTTTCAAAGTCAGATATATATATCTATATATCTAGAGAGAGAGAGAGAGAGAGAGAGAGAGAGATTCACTTAATAACAAGAAGGGCTAATACCTGCTTGAGAATATGGATAGAGAATCTCTTTCTGGTTATAAGTGGAGAGCCACATGGAGAAGGTTTCATGGAAACCAGTGGAATGCTCTTACTTATAAGGAGAGGTCTAGATTTTTTTTTTTTAATTCTAGCCTTTGAATAACCAGGAATGGAGACCTACGTGAAGGGGTGCAGAGGAGATCCTTAGTCTTAAGACAGCAAGTCTGGATCCTTCTATAACTTCAGCGTAGTAGCTGGAGAAGAAGACGTAATATAAGGAATACCATGTTTGCCCCTCTATGAGGGCAATATGAGTATCATGCGTTCTTTGTTCAGCATAAGCGTCAATGAAGTTTTGGGAATTAGAAGGAAAAACAGTAGACAAGGACCGACTGCAGCGAAAAAGAATGCATCCCTGTTGTAAGAGTTCCACTGGAGATGTGGAACAACCCAGGGAATTGAGCAATTCTTTATGTTTTCATGTGGTCTAAGCCCTGAAATTTTAAGGAAGACGGTAAGAGTAGGAAAAAAACCCAGTCATGTAGGAGCATGACTGGCCAAAGTCTTTTTAACCATCTAGAAGCTACCTACTAGGAATGGCTCTGACGCTCTCTAGCATAGACCCATAGTTGCAGAGCTTTTTTGTATAATTGCAGACAGCATGTTGTAGGTTGCTTAGGTGAGCTCTGGCTGTTTAACTGCCAGTGTGCAACCTAATCTATTCTGTTGGAGCCAAAAATAATTGAAGATGGCTAAGAATAGTAGACAGGCCGGTTGCCTGCAATGATAAATTGTCCAAGTGGGTTGTGGAACCTCCCTTGGAATTATCTGTTATTAAGGCAGCAGAAAAAGTTAGGTCCTACAGATTGGAAAAGGACCGACAGACATAATTAGGAGTGGTAACACTCAATTACTGTCTGATGAGCTGTCTTAAAAGAAATATTTGAGAAGATTGTAAAGGGGAAGAAAACTCTGTATGGAAACCAGTTACTGGAGTAGGTATTGAAGAAAACCTATGGGCTCAAAAAGTAAGCCCTCCAGTTGAATAGTATCACTCTTAGAGACTAAATGTCCCGACTAAGAGGGATAGAAGTAATATAGAGTTGAGAAGACTTACAATTTGGTAAGTCCCTGAAAAGGTGAAGCCCCCTTGCAGTCCAAAACTAAGAGATATCCTCGTACAGGAAAACTGTCAAGGTGAAGGACATAGCCTACCTTGTTGTTAGTTGTTACTCCTTTTTCCTTCAAAAAGGAGAGGAGAACCCTGTTACCTGTAGGGCATGATTGTTCTCAGTAGCTCTTGGAGCTAAAAGAATGGATTTCTCTTGTGGCAAGAGATTCATGCCTAGAGTCGAGGATTGAGTCAGTGTATCACTGATATCTCAGTAAGGATGAGATGAACTGTAGATGCTTCTTTTGATAAGAAGTAGGTTACTGCTTCTAAACCTCAAACAGGAAAAAGAGATTTAATGAATAAAATATCAGAAACCCTGCGACTGCTGGGTTTGCTGAGCCTGTTGAGGTTTTGATTTTCTTAGCCTGGTTTGATGTTGCCCTTCTTTGGAAACATCTGCATGATGGGTAGAATATGGATAAAACTTTTTCCCCTTAGGAAGATAAAGTTTGTTAGGAGATTTTTTAGTAGCTGGGATAGAGGAAAGTTTTGACAATCCTCTGAAAGCAACAATATCAGTGTTTAACTGATCAGCTTGGAATAAAGCATCCTAGTTAAAGAGATTTTCAGCAGTACAAGGAGTATTTCCCAGCCTTTCTTGTACCCATTTGTCCAAGTCTGAAGCTTGGAGCCAGGCCATGCGTCGTGCCCCTATGGCTATAGCAGAAGTTCTGCTAATAGACTCAAAACAGTCCAGGGAAGCACGATTAAGGAACTTAGAGACATTTTGAGCATGACTGACGAATAAGGAATAGTCTGCTCTTTTATGTTCTTGAAGAAAAGGGTTCAAAAGCTTTAAGTTCTTTGTGACCTCTTCAAGAGATAATCCCATATAGAAAATATATGAGATAATTCTTGCTGAAAGCATGGATGCCTGGAAGCATCGACGTCCAAAGGCATCTAAAGTCCTAGACTCACGACCTGGCGGATAAGATGAGTGCTTTTTGCACTCTTAATACGCCTCATTGCTGATTCTACAACAATAGAATGATGAGGAAGTTGAGTCTTTTGAAAACCTGGAGAAGGTGGCACCTTGTACATAGTGTCAAGTGTCTTAGAATGTGGGGATACCGTTAAAGGAGTTTCCCACATTCTTAATAGTAGATCCTGGGTGACCTGATCATCCGGGACCACCCTGGCTTCATCTGGAACGGGCGCCCATATCACTGGCTTCAGTTTCAGTTTTTCCCCGGCATCTATCGGGGTACTCTGCTGAAACTGAGTGCCCGAAAGGGCGGACAAAGGTGGAGATGCATATACTGGAGGAGATGGTGGTGACCGGTCCGGGGAGCTAAGAGATACCGGGGACGAACGTAGAACAAGAAAGTCAGGGTCAAGTGATACATTGGTGTTAGTCACTACCTTAACATGTTTGTCCATGGGTCCAACAGCAACCTCCGTTTGCTCCGCCGGCAAGATCTTCTTTTTTCTTTTACCCATCTATCCAGCAGCTACAAAAACGCAGCACTTGAACCAGCTCTCCTGCTCTCCTTCGTAGCTCCAAGGGGCCTAATATGCCCCTTGTATCTAGCCCCTTATATTGCTGCCCCGACTAGCGCCTCCGGCTGTGCCTGGCCTACCAAGTTTTTAAAGGGGCCCCCGATGACGTCGGGGCCGGCGGGAAAGTGGTAACCCGTATTGAAAACACCTTGGTGCCCACTGTAATACAGCTTTGTGGTTTCTCTTCTGAGATTACCACTAGGCTGTCTGAAGTGGATAATAAGGTTGAGACTATTTCTATACAGGTTGCTAAGTGTGAAACCCAGTGTCAGGCCCTTGCAGCTGTTAATTCTTCTCATATAAAGGAAAGTTTGTATGTGCACAATAAGATGGAACAGTATGACAATATGTTTCAAGCAAAAAATGTTAGATTGTTGAATTTCCCCTTTTCTCATTTGCTTTCTGCTGAAATTTTGCTGAGAAAGTATTTCAAAGAGGTCTTGGGGTTGGCTTCGGCTGACTCCATTGCTCTCTCTAAGTTATATTACCTTACTGGTAAGAGGTTGGCTACGGGTTCTCTGGTTGGGTTTGATGAGGTTAAGGGCATGGATGCCCTGGACCTTACCAAATTCTTAGAGGACTCAAGGGATAATATTTCCTCTAGAGCCACCTTGGTGGTATCTTTTCTCTCAGACCAGGATAGAATGCTTGTTTTTCGTAGTTATTTCAAAAATATGTCAGCTCTGTTCTGCGGTGCCAGGGTTCAAATGTTCCCAGATATAAGTAGAGCGACTCAGACTAGGAGACAGGCCTTTCTGGCCCTTAATCCTAGACTGCTCGCTATTTCTGCTACTTTCTTTCTAAGATATCCTTGCAAATGTTTGGTTTTGTATCAAGGTTCAAAGTTTGTTTTTCTTGATCCCTCTCAGCTTGAGGTATTTCTTGCTGACAAGGAACGACAGGGTAATTAGTAACTGGAGGTGGGTGGGTTAAGTTAGTAAGCTGCCTGATAATTTAGAGTTCGCTCTATTTGTTCTTTCTGGTGATCTGTTTTCTTTTTAAGTATCTCCCCGGATTGTGGGCTATGATGATGTATTGCTATCAATTGCGTGTTCTGGTTAATATCTGTTTTATTTCGCCTTTATGAAATATCTGTGGTTTCTTTATGCTTGCTTTGTAAGATTGTTGAAATTTCAATAATAAAAAAAAAAAAAAAAATAGTAGATCCTGTAAGATCTGATGCAAAGGAAGCATGATTCCCTCCTTTGGAATCCAGGGGGATTGCAGAGTCTCTGAATCTCCTGGTATGAATTCTTCACCAGGTATAGAAATGGCAAGTAACTTTGCCATATCAAGCAGAAAAGCTTGAAAAGAAATCTCCCCTGAGGAGGACCCCCTAAAATGAGGGGTAAAGGCTAGACTTGTTGAGAATTCAGCCTTGGTACCGATGGAGTCATCCCAGTCATCAAGATCAGAAGACTTGAAAGGATGAAGCATCGGATTTTCTTTAAAGCGATGTCTTCGGTACCGGCCGAGGTCGGTACCGAGACGAGTCGGTACCGAATCCTCCATGCTAGAGAGCGAGTCTGTCGAAGCAAGCATGGACGGTGCCGATGTCGATACCGGTACCGAAGCCGATACCGATACTCGAGGAACGGTCTGCAGCAACTCTAGCGGTACCGAAGTAGCTGAGAGCGCTAGACTACGTTCACTGGTAAGGAGTGTTTCATCTATCACCATAGCCGATGCCGGGGTGTCAGTACCGCTCGAAGCGGCCACAACCACCGAGCATGGCCCAGGTATGTTCATCGAGGTAAGAACCCCGGGAACAACCTGAAGCCCCATTAATGCTTTGGAGCCCGAAGACTCCCGCCGGGGCTTTATTGCCAAAATGTCCTTGAGGGCAACGCCAGAGGCATCTCGATGCTTAGAAGGAGATCTACCACTCGAGGACTGGCTAGTCTTTACAGACTTTTGTTTGGTTACCTGATCCTGTGAAAAAGAAGATGTTCTGGCTGGTGACATCGAGTCTGATGTAAACCGGGTATCGAGTTGTGCTCGATCCTGAAGACTTCTTCTGTTTGAGCTCCAGCAGGAAAGACACTCCAGTGGGCAATGGTCAGGACCTAAACATTTTAGACACCAAGAATGAGTGTCTAAAAATCTTGGTGTCTAAAATTATATTTGTACCGCCACACTTTGGGCATTTCTTAAGGATTGTGGCTGGCTTTTCCATAATGGAAAGGGTATAGTGGCCTAGAAACCGTCAGGCACTAAACAGGAAAAAAAATTCCTTAGAAAAAAGAAGAAATTTTAGTAAAAAGAAAAAGCACCGGCGGTACCGGTGGTGTCGAGGGAAGGCAGACGCGACCACAAAAAAAACAAAAATAAAAAAAGAATTTTCTGCGGTGACAGGAATACGTCCTGCCGGCTCCGCGGAAAACAGAAAACTGATGAGAGGGAAGTGAATGGGCGGGAAGGCAGCGCGCATGCGTGTGGGATGCTCCCAAAAGCTTTCTTTTTGGACGCTAGGGAGCGTTCCCGCGCAGGCTCCGTTGGTACCGACGTACCCATATGTGAAGACTCATTCCTGCTTGTTCCTGGAGATTACCCTAGGGCAGCAACTTCTGAAAAACAGCAAAGAGTGGCTACAGTGGAAGCAAAATAATCAGTGCTGACTGCCAGACACTAAAAGAACCATGAGCACATAGGGACTTCTAGATTGAGCTCACACCTTTTTTCAAGAATAGCTCAAGGCGAGTTGCAATCAGACACTGTAGGTGTTTTCCTGTTCCCAGAGGGCTTATAAAGCAGGGTTACTTACCTGTAACCGGGGTTCTCCGTGGACAGCAGGATAAGTCAGCCACACTTGGTGACGTTCTCCGATGGCGCCATGGATGTGGAAGTGCTCTCCAGAGCTCATAAAAGTGAGCCTTTCTGAGCACACCCAGGTAGTCCACCTCACCGGCCCGCCCCCTAGCCAGCCAGTGTGCCTAGCTAGCCTTTTCGGCTAGGGTGCAGGCTCGCCCGGGCTGACCTCCTTCAGGGGAGGCGGGCGGGATTGTGTGGCTGACTTATCCTGCTGTCCACAGAGAACGCCGGTTACAGGTAAGTAACCCCGCTTTGTCCATGGACTATCAGGATTGCGTCAGCCACACTTGGTGTCTCCCGAGCTCTTGAAGCGATGAGGTTGAGGAGGGAAGCATGCAAAAAAAACCCTGCGGATACCTTGGTCAGGGTAGCAGTTTAATAGAGGTGCAAACATAATCACATGTCAGTGCAACACAACAGTGGTATATTCAGTGCAACATTGTCATTTAACGCAAGGTGCAATAGTGCAGTAACACAGTATAGTAACAGTGCAACATTTTCGCAGTGTAGAATTACGGTGTAGAGTAAGTAAGGTGCAACAGTGCATTAACCTGTTTAGGAAAAACAATAACTCGGTACAGTAAACACAGGTCTAGCAGCAAATAGTCTCACCATGGGTCTACAGGAGTTGGTACCGCCGTGACGCCTTCCATTGCGGTGGAGAGGACGGCCGTGCCAAGGGCACCCTCCTCTTGGGACCTTAGGTCGAGACAGTAGTGTCTCTGGAATGTGTGCGGGGATGATCATGTGGCAGCTCTGCAGATGTCGGTCAAAGGGACAGAGCGTAGGCTGGCAATTGAGGCGGCCAGTGCTCTGAGGCGATGCGGGCCAACTCTGGGATGGGGTCTGTTGTCCGCTGGGCCTAGGCAGTATCAACACAGGCAGATACCCAGTGGGACAGTGTTCTTTTCGAGACGGGCCTGCCCGGCCTATTGGGATCGTAGGAAACGAACAGTTGCTCGCCATTCCGAATGGGCTGCGTTCTATGTAGGTAGATCCGGAGGGCTCTTAGGCAGTCCAGGGTGTGCAGACGCCGTTCCTCGTCCGATCCATGCGGCTCCGGAAAGAAGGAGGGGAGTTCTATGGACTGATTGATGTGGAAAGCCGATGGCACTTTGGGAACAAACTTAGGATTGGTCCTCAGGGATGCGTGATCTGGGTGCAATTGTGTATATGGCGGATGGCACACCAGTGCTTATAGCTCGCTAATCCTCCTGGCGGAAGTAATAGTGATTAGGAACAGCGTCTTCCAGGAAGCGTACTTCATGTCGGTAGACTGGAGAGGCTCGAAGAATTCCTGTGTTAAGCGCTGGAGGACAGCGTTGAGGTCCCAGGGTGGAATCGGAGGTTTAACAGGGGGCTTTAGGTTCGTTAAGCCCTTCATGAAGCAGGTGGTGAGGGGTAGTGCTGCAATGGTGCTGGCCCCGTCTGGTGGTGCGTGGAACGCAGCTATCGCTGACAGGTGGACGCGGATAGATTGGGTCTTAAGTCCGAGGCTGGTTAAAGAGTTGAGGTACTGTAGGACAATGTCGACAGAGCATGTGGTCAGCTCCAGGCCGCGCGCTGCACACCAGATACTGAACCTCTTCCATTTGAGACCATAGGACTTTCTGGTGGAGAGTTTTCTTGCTGCCAGACCACGTCCTGCACCTCTGCTGGTAGTTGGAGGGTGGCGAGGTTCAACCGCTCAATTTCCAGGCAGTGAGAGCGAGGGCTTTGAGGTTGGGGTGATGCGTGGTGCCCTCGTTCTGTGTTAGTAGGTCCGGCCTGAGGGGTAGGCGAATGGAAGCCCCTTGCGCCAGGCGTAGCAGGAGGGCAAACCACATCTGGCATGGCCAGTGAGGGACCACTACGATGGCATGAGCCTTGTCCTGCACGATCCATTGTAGTGTCTTCGGGATGAGGGGGTGGGTGGGAAGGCATACACTAGTGACCACTCCCCCCAGCACATGTCGAATGCATCCGCTGCCAATCGTTTGGCTGATGGGTGCCTGGAGTAGAACAGGTGGCACTTGGCATTCTGTTCGGTGGCAAAGAGATCGATGCTTGGAGTTCCCCAGTGGCTGAACAGCTGGTTGGAGACCTCCGGGAGGAGTGTCCATTCGTGGGGCTGCCATTGTCTGCTCAGCTTGTCTGCCAGAGTGTTCAGATCTCCCGGGAGATAGGAGGCGTGCAGCCTGCATCCGTTCTCCAAAGCAAGAGACCATATCTCCAGTGCCTCCTTGCAGAGTGCGTGCGACCCGGTCCCTCCTTGTTTGTTGATGTAAAACATGGATACCTGGCTGTCTGTCTGGATGAGGACTGACTTTCCCCGCAGGTGTAGCAGGAAAGCATTGAGGGCGTATTTGATGGCCCTCAGCTCAAGGAGGTTGATGTGACATTGGCTTTCTTGAGGAGACCATGCTCCCTGGGTGCTGAGTTGAGAGAGGTGCGCACCCCAACCCATGTTGGAAGCATCCGTGGTGAGGGTCACATGGTGTGTTTGGGTACGGATTTCCTTGCCCACAGAGAAGTTTGTTGGTACAGTCCACCAGCGGAGCTGCGGCTTGACTCGTGGAGTCATCAGGACGCGAGTGGAGAGGGGCTGAGAGTGCTGGTTCCAGTGGGTGCGCATGTGCCATTGGAGCGAGTGCATTTTCAACTTCGCCATGGGAAGGACAGATGATGTGGCAGCCATGTGGCCCAGAAGGCAAAGAATGGATCTGGCCGAGCAAGCTGCTGCTGTGGCGGAACTGGATGCTAGGGAGATGATAGCTAGTTGTCTGCGGACTGGAAGGTAGGCTTTCGAGGTCCGAGTGTCGATCACCGCTCCTATGAACTCAAGTCTCTGTGATGGTGTGAGGTGCGACTTGACGAGGTTGACGACGAAGCCCAGGGAGGAGATCAGGCTCGTGGTTTACTGGAGAGATTCCTGCAGCTCCCTCGATGAGGGGGCTGTGAAGAGCCAGTCGTCCAGGTAGGGGAATATGGAGACATTTTGCTTGCGGAGGTGCGCTGCAGCAACGGTTACACACTTTGTGAAGACTCTCGGGGCAGGCGATAGGCTGAAGGGGAGGACTCTGTATTGGTAGTGCCACCCCAGTACTTGGAAGCGGAGGTATTGTCTGTGCATTCTGTGGACGCGGATGTGTGTGTAGGCTTCCTGAAGATCCAGGGATGCCATCCAGTCGCCGGTTTGAATTAGGGGAAGGATGGAGCTGAGTGAGTACATCCTGAACTTTTCCCTGACGATAAACTTGTTCAGTTTGCGCAGATCCAAGATGGGGCGAACACCGCCCATCTTTTTGGGAATGAGGAAGTATTTGGAGTAAAAACAAGCGTTTTTCTCTGCCGGGGGTACCTCCTCTATCGCTTGAGAGGATAGCAGGTGTAGAGGTTCTGTCGTCATAGCTCGATGCAGATGAGGCGGAGTGTTGCTGATCGGGCGGTTGCGCTGGTAAGGAGATGCTGCAAACCGCAAGCGGTACCCTCTCCGGATGATTTGTAGCACCCAGGAGTCTGAGGAGATCCGTTTCCACTCTTCCAGGAAAAATGTCAGGTGACCCCCAATATGGGTTGGTGCCTGCAAGTTGTTGTCAAAAGGAAGGGCTGCTTTTGATAGCAGGTGTGTTGCTGACCTTCTTTTGCTTACGGTCCCTCTGGGAGCTGCGTTGCTGGGAGGTTCCGTTGTAGGAGCTTGCTTTGTACCTGGTGTTTTGCCATTTTTGGTTGGCAGAGGAGTATCTCTTGTTGGATGAATAATAAGGTTTCCTTGGAAATCTGGTCTTTTGTGCACTGGTATGATGTTCAAAACCATCCTCTTCCAAGGTTTGGAGCGTAGTGCAATGTTCTTTCATGACATTCACGGTGTCGATCACTTTCTCTCCGAAGAGAGATTCGCCCGAGCAGGGTGCGTCGGCAATTCTGTCATGGGTGTCTTCACGCAGGCCAGATGCTCTCAGCCACGCCCATCGCCTGGCGGATATGGCCGTGCCCGTGGTTCTCACCGATGTATCGAATGCGTCAAACGCCGTGCTGGCGAGATGCTTGTTGCCTTCTGACATGTCCGCTAGGGTGCTGGAGATCAGTGCCTGGGACTCCTTGGGAAGAGATGAGATGGCAGCTTTGATGTTTGCCATGCAGACGTCCTGGAAGAGGACGTGTTGAAACTGATGAGCCACTATCCTTGCGCTGAGCGTGGCCCCTTGGAAGACCTTTTTGCCAATATCGTCAAGGAGTTTGTGGTCACGGCCCGGAGGGTTATTGGCGTGTGTGCGCAAGGACTTAATCCGCTTGAGGGCTGAGGACACCACGATGGATTGGTGAGGCAATTGGGGCTTCGTGAATCCAGGTATAGGTTGTACTTGGTATTTTGAACCTAGCTTCCTGGAGAAAGGGTGGCCAGAAGCTGGGGTTTGCCAGAGTCTCAAGTGGGTGTCTTGTAATGTCTGGTGTACCGGCAGTGCGAAGGACGGCTTTGGTGTAGCGAGGTATTTTAGGTCCTCTGGTATGGGCTCCCCTGCCTCTTCGGCGGTCTTCAAGGCCAATGTGGTGGCTATTTTACTCAGGAACTTGGGGTACGTGAGGTCTTCCGGCAGGGGTGGTTGCCCTTCCGGCTCCGGTGAGGGTCTGTTTTCAGAGGTTGCGTGCTCGGTGCTCACAGAACCCACCACGGCCATTTCAATGTCATGTCCTCTGCAGTGCTGTCTGGGGACGGGTGGCCCGGTGATGGCAGGGCCAGCGAGGATCGTGCGGGTGACCACGGAACAGGAGAGGTTGGAAGTGTGTGTTCCGGTGGGTCCCGAGCCATGGGATCAGTCAGCCTCACTGAGGGTGGGTTAGCCGTTTGCTGCACCAGCTGCGTCAGAAGCTTTAAAATCGCTGAGGAGTTGTTGGACTCAGTGCGGCTGTAGGATCTGGTGTGTCGGTGGACATCAGGGCTGAGGGAGCTGGAGAAGCTATGGCGACTGCTTCTATGGTCTCTGCTGCAGCGTTTGCGGTACATGGATCGGCGCTCCCTGCTCCTTGATTTGAAACTGTCAGTGCTGCTGCTGCTTCTGCGTTTTCTGGTTCTCCCGCGGTGGGCGCCGCGTCTTCCCGATCCACTGTCACTGCCATTATACCTCCTTGCCGTGCTGTGCGAATCGCGGCGCCCGTGCTTGTGTGCACGGCGCCGGGGCTGCTCTCTTCCTTCAGCGCCGATCGGAGTCATCGGCGTGGAGACATGAGGAGGCGGAGACTGGGCAGAGCAGAGGCAGGGCCGAGGGCTGACGCTGTGGCTGCGCCGGAAGGGAAGCGGTCCTGGCCGGAAGAGGGAGGAGCTGGAGGCTTGCGGGGCAGCGTCGTTATTGGCCTGCAGGGCAGCGCAATTATCGGGTGCCGCGTGGCAGCCAGGGGGAGAGGCTGAGCCATGGCCGCGAACTGAAGAACCTCTTTGAAGTGCGCCGTGTTTGTAAGCGGCGTCCGCAGGGCTTCTGAGGAGGTCAGAGACACCAGCGGCAGGAGCGCAGGAGGCCTCGACCGCACGGCTGGGGATGGAGGCCACGGAGGGCACATCCTGAGCCGGCGCAGCTGCAGTAACTGAGGAACGTGCCTTAAGAATAGCCACAGCAGACGATTTTGCCATGGATGCCAGGTACTCCTTCAAAGCATATCCCCTTGCCTTTCTAACTCTCGGGGACATGCGAGAGCATTGAGAACAGTTCTCGGTGCTGTGGTCGGGCCCCAAGCAGCGCAGGAAAATGTTGTGCGTGTCCGTGACGCTCATCTTGTGCTTGCAGCGTGTGCATTTTTTGAAACCTGGTTTCGGCATAGAATTTCTTAATTGTAGTCTAAGATTGTGTTAGAGGCGAGCAGATTCCGTCTTGCTGGCAAGGCGGAAGGAAGAAGACTGGCTGGCTAGAGGGCGGGCCGGTGAGGTGGACTACCTGGGCGTGCTCAGAAAGGCTCACCTTTCTGAGCTCTGGAGAGCACTTCCGCATCCATGGCGCCATCGGAGGACGTCACCAAGTGTGGCTGACGCAATCCTGATAGTCCATGGAGAATCTACATATCCCTAAGTTTGTACCTAAGGAAAAGAGGGCTAAGTGATTTGCTCAAGATCGCATAGGAGCAGCAGTACAATTGGCTTCCTCAGATCTCAATCCTCTGCTCCAACCATTGGGCTACTCTTCAGACAGGTGAATGACTTTTAGAAATTGCACTCATTAGCTACTTTGGGTCTGATATTCAGTGCTGCTTATCTGGTTTGTGGCACCCATCACTATCAAACAGCATCCCCCTAGGTTCAAGGAAACTACAGCCGTGAATGTGTGCAGGGTTGCAGCAAAGGTATTGGACACACTAGGTAAGTCCTTAGCTATGCGATCCCCTCAATTACCTTTCAAGTCTTTGTCACTCCCTTCCTCCAAGATTTTAAAAATTAAATTATTTGGATATTCCGCACCTCCCTGTGGATAAACGTCCTCTGGGTTTGTGCGGTTCTCAAGGCATAGACTGACTCAGCTACTCTTTGCCACTCCCCAGAAACTGCTGCCTTAGACGACCAACATTTGCTTAAAGGTAAAGCCGTCTGCAAGCACGGCAGATCTCAGAGGACTGTCTGTGGAGAACTACAGAAGAAATTACCCAGAAGCTGAGGAGAGGAAGACCTCAAAAGTGTCTCTTGAATTTTAACTTTTTGCTTTTGATTTTGCTTATTTTCAGAGCCTGATTTAAGATGTTTGTGCTCATACAGAGAGCCAGAGAGCAGTGGGGAGATTTCTCCTCCAAAAATCAGAGAGCGCAGCCCTAAAGGTATTTGGTGCCTTTGACGTTTGGCACCCTAGGCAGTTACCTATGTTGCCTGCACCTAAACCCAAGCCTGCTTGTCACGTGTCTGAGAAAATAATGGAATAACCATTTAATTCCTGATTCTCCCAGTAAATTTTACATTTTCACCCTTATTTTGCAAGGGGAGATAGCTGCATTATTTGGAGTCACTGAGTAACTGAGATAAAAGCTGCAAGACATGGAGACACTGACTGATCATCTAAGAACTAAGTCCTTGAAGAGAGTTTTTATCCCCATGCCTCAGGACCCAGAATATAAGAGATAAGAAAAAGTTTCCCCCTCTACCACTGTAGCGTCTGGAGGTACCCAGACAATGGTCCATTAGGGGACCTGCTACACTGCTGCATCTGATTATATGGGATTTTTCTACTTATTCTTTTTGTAGGATAACTTTGATTTTCTCTGTTAATTTTGGGAAATGGGCATCTCTAATACATATGCATTTTTCACAGTACAGGAGATGCACTTCTGTTCTACACGCAGAGTCTGACTTCTGAGGTTTTCAGTTCAATATTGGTTTACATATTTCTGGTCACTTATTTTATCTGTCGGAAGAATCTGTGTTCTGTAAGTTTGCCTGAAGTGAGGCATTCCGCCAGCATGCAATTTCTATGTAGGAATTTACAGATTTATCCCATCTGCTTCACCATTCCCCTCCCCCCCCCCCCCCCCCCCCCCCATATACACACACTTCCCTATCAGATTTCTGTATAATCCAGGCGGAAGCAGAAGAAAGAACAGGTATAGCAGAAACATTTGTTGTATCCTGCCAGCAGGACAGAGACCAGGGACAGCAAAGACCAACATCAGATCCTGGTAACTGGCCCTCTTAATGTCCTTTCCAAACCCTGCTGGGTCAATATTCAATGCACTTAGCCGGCCGGAAAATGGGAGGCCAACTAGCTAAGGGTATTCACTGCAATATATCGTAGTTAGTCACCTGTAACAACAGCTGTTCTCCGGGGACAGCAGGAATCAATCCTCACATATGGGTGATGTCAGCACCGATGGAGCCCTCGCGGAAGCATCCCCCCAGCTTTCAAAGAAAGCATTTGGGAGATGCCACCACGCATGCACAGTCCCCTTCCTACCCAAGGGTGCCATCTTGCTCATTCAGATGACATAGCTAAAAGATGGCAAAAATAAAAGATGGTAAAGTGCCTACTCCAAGGGGAGGAGGGAGGGTTGTGAGGACTGATTCCTGCTGTCCCTGGAGAACACCTGCTACAGGTGAGTAACTACGCTTTATCCAGGAACAAGCAGGAAGTTAGTCCTCACATATGGGACTCCCCAGCTACAGGCTACAGAAAGCCCATAGCAAAAAAACAGGCTCCCTCATGGGGAGCCGCGAGCAGCAGCAATTAAGTCCATGTCCACAGACCACAATAGGACCCATGTGTCTGATGAAAACCAGCATTCCGGTAGCCTGAACATAGAAGTGTCGGAGGGTACAAGTTGCCTAAACCCCGAATAGATTATGGAGCACAGCCTGGCTGAAGGCACTGTCCCATCAGGACTCTCTTTCCAGGCAGTAATGGGCTGCAAAGGTATGGACTGAAGACCAAGTGGCAGCCCGGCAGATGTCCACCATTGGGACAGAGCACAGGTTTGTCACCTAGGCCGCCATGGCCCTGACACGGCCTTCCAGTAGGTGGCCGCCCACCCAGGTGAACAGCGTACGCTTGGTCACCGCATCCCCCCAGCCTACTGGGGTCATAGGAGACGAAAAGCTGAGTAGCTGTGCAGTGGCCCTGAGTGCATTGGATATAGAAGGACAAAGCCCTCTTACAGTCCAAGATGTGAAGGACTGTTTCCACCCTATTGGAGTGAGGTCTCGGAAAGAAGGTAGGGAGCACTACTTCCTGATTAAGATGGACGGCGATACTAACTTCAAAAGAAATTTAGGGTGCGTGCGTGTTCTTGTAGAATCTGGTATAAGGGGCCTCCGCCACTAAGGCCTGAAGCTCGCTAACTCTGCGAGTGGAGGTAAGTGCAACCAGGAATGCCACCTTCCAAAAGAGGTAGCGTAGGTGGCAAGTAGCCAGAGGCTCAAAGGGTGGGCGAGTGACCTGCCCCAACACCACGTTGAGGTCCCATTCGGTTGCTGGAGGGCGAACCGGGGGTTTTGATAAGAGCAGGTCCCTAAGAAAGCAGGTCACCAACGGAAGGACCGAGAGGGGCTTGCCATCCACCGGATGGTGGTGCGCCGCCAGGACTCTAAGGTGCGCCCGGATGGAGTTAGACTCGAGCCCGGATTGCGAGAGGTGGAGATGGTACTGTAACACCAAACCCACCGGGCAGAAGAATGGGTCCACACTGTGCTCAGCACACCAAGCTGAAATCCTGCGCCATTTGAGAGCATAAACATTTCTAGTAGAGGCCTTGCAGGCGGCCAGCAGGATCTCCTCCATCTCACCCGAGAGGTTGAAAGGAGCTAGGGTCACTCTCAGCAGCCACGCTGTCAGCGATAGGGACCCCAGGTTAAGCTGCAGAAGAGAGCCCCCTTCCTGAGACAGGAGTCCTGGAGAAGTCCATAATGGGATGGGGGTCTCCACTGTTAGTCGGAGGAGCAATGGGAACCATGGTTGCCTGGACCACCGAGGGGCTAGGATGAGTGAAGCCCTGTCGCAGAGGGTCCTGAATAAGGTTTTGGCAATCAGCGGTGTGCGAGTGAAGGCGTACATGAGCCCTCTGACTATGAGATGAGGAACGTGTCCGTTGCCATCCTGGAGGGGTGGGCCGCTGGGAACAGAAGCGGGGTAACTGGAAGTTGTCCGGGCTGGTGAACAGATCCATGATGGGTTGCCCGCAGATCTGAAAGAGCTGGTCGGCCACCCTGGGGTCCAGCTGCCACTCGTGCGGCTGGGGGATTCTGTTCAGCCTGTTGGCCAGGAGGTTGTTCTAGGCCTGGTACTGCCCGCAGGAGGATACCCTGCCAGATTGCCTACGAGCAGAGGACCACTGCCTCCCGACAGAGGGCCGGAGACCCCATGCCCCCTTTTGTTCACATAGAATATCGCCACTTGGTTGTCCATCTGGACCAGCACCGGCTGGTGACGCAGGTGGTGGCAGAACACACACAAGGCTAAATATATCACCCGCAGCTCCAGGAGGTTGATCTGCTGGGTGCTCTCGGCTGGTGACCAGTTGCCCTGAGTGTGGAGTTCCCCTCAGTAGGCTCCTCAGCCGAGCAGGGAGGAGTCTGTGGTGAGGACCCTTAAGGGGCTCGAGGCCTGAAAAGGCATGCTCACCTCAAGATACAGGAAGGACTGCCACCAGACCAGAGAGTCCGCCAGTTGGTGGGTTACAGAGACTCTGTCTCGGAGGTGCCCTGTGGTTTGCATCCACTGGCCCCGGAGGTACCACTGCACCACCCACATGTGGAGGTGAGCATCTGGGGTGACATGGACCGTGGAGGCCATGTGCCCGAGAAGGTGCAGAAGCCGCTGAGCAGGCACAGAGGGACAATGCTGTATGGCCTGTGCCAGAGTCCTGAGAAAGTCAGCTCGGTCCCTGGGCAAGAAGGCCTTTGACTAGAGAATGTCCAGCTTTGCCCCACTTAACTCCAGACATTGCGTCAGGAGGAGGTGAGACTTGAAATAGTTTATGACAAAACCCAAGTGCTGAAGAACCTGGATGGTGTGTGCGGTGGCCTGCTGCACCTCTGAGGCCGTGCCTCCCTTTACGAGCCAGTCGACCAGGTAGGGGAAGACAAAGACCCCCTGGAGACGGAGGAAGGCGGCCACAACTGTCAGGCATTTTGTAAAGACTCTTGGGGCAGAGGTCAGGCTGAAAGGGAGCACCCTGTACTGATAGTGCCCGCCCCCCACTATGACCGCAGGTACTGCCTGTGGTTGGAGTGAATAAGGATGTGGGTATAGGCATTCTTGAGGTCTAAGGAGCATAGACAGTCTCCCTGCTGGAGGAAAGGCAGCAATGTTCCAAGGGAGAGCATCTTGAACTTCTCCCTCACCAGGAATTTGTTGAGGTTGCACAGGTCGCAGATGGGCCTTAAGCCCCCGGTTCTTTTTGGCACAAAGAAGTACCTGGAGTAGAACCCCTTGTCCTTGAGATGGCGGGGCACTGGTTCCACCGCTTTGTCCTTAAAACTTTCCAACTCCTTCAATAGAAGGTCCCGGTGGAGAGGAGACCTAAGGGGCTCTCCCGGGAAATAAGGGGGAGGTGTCTGAGTCAGGTGGAGGAGGTAACTCTCCCTGACCATCCAAGGTGCCCAGGAGTTGGTGGTGATGGTCAACCACCTCTGGGCATAGTGGGCTGCTGATCTCCTTGGGGTAGCTATGCTCAAGGAGTCAAAAATTCCCCCCCTGATTGGGCCAGAGCCGGTGCCTGGGCCTTTGGAGCCTTCTGCTTATGAGGGCCATGCCCATGTTCCTTGGCCTGCTAACCCTGCTGGTGAGCTGGGGAGGCCTGGAAAGGTGGGTAGTTTCTGTAAGCAGCCCCTTTTCTCAGGTAGAAGGACTTTTTCCTGAGCCCTTCCTTCTGGGAGGGGCAGCGGGGTTTTTTGAGAGCCTGGTCCTCATCATGAAGCCGGTCTCCAGCTCGGCAGCCTTGTCGGTCATGGGTTTGCCAAAGAGGTTCTCTCCTTGGCATGGGACATTGACCAATTTGTCCTGAACCTATTGCTAGAGGTCGTACAACTGTAGCCAAGCTTGGCATCGTACACCGATGCCCACCGCCGCTACTCGAGCCGCCGACTTGAACCCATCATAGGCCGCCCGAGATATGAACTTAGAGACCTCACAGACTGCCGTGGCCAGATTCTTGAAGCGCTGCATGGGCTCCTCAGAGAGACCAGCTGAGAACACGGAAAGTTCCTTTGCCGGGTCTCTCAGATACATGCCCATGTACAGCTGGTAGGCCTGAATGCGGCCAATGAGAATCAAGCACTGGTAACACTTTCTGCAAGGGCATCTAAGGTGCGGGCCTCCCTGCCAGGGGGGCACCAAGAACTGCCATCTCTTGGCTTTTCAGCTGACGCATGGCTGACTCCACTACCACGGAGTTATGGGGCAGCTGTGACTTCTGAAAGCCCGGGCTCCGGTGGATTCAATACATTGAGTCGAGCTGTTTGCTCACCACCGATACCGATGCCGGGGTCTCACACATCCAGAGCATCAGCTGTTCCAGGATGGGAGGGATGGGCACCGGGAGCGATTCCCACAGAGGAGCCTCGCAGTGGAGGATTTCCAACTCATCCGCCCAAAGGTCCAACTGACTCTGTAGGGAACGCCAGGACCTTAGACATATCCTTAATAGAATAAAAAATCCAACCCCTCATAAAAATAAAAAGAGCATAGGCTGATCTATATGCTGTATTCGTCTTACTATGCTCTGTCGGGCTTACAATGTCATTAGCAAATTCAGACGAATCTTCAGCTAAAAAAGAACCAACGGTCTCAGACTAAGGTGGCAAACTACTCCCGAGTATGAATTCTCAGAAAGGGGGGTAGTGCCCAATTGCATCAATGACCGTATATCAGGTTCTTTTAGAAGATTCCTAAATAATATTATTAATCAGACTTCTCTTAATATTTCCTTGCCGTAAATTTTAGAGATTGTGCTTATCTCTCAGGTGAAATCTGAGCAATCCCAACGCCACCATCCCGGTACTCTCAATGCGTTTCGATTCTTCCTCAGGGGATAGGGTTTGCTAGACAATCTCTACGGAAGAAGAAAAACAGTGGGGAGATAAAGTACTTCAAAGATCAATATCTTCTAACTTTAAGTTGTCCGTGTTTGAAACTGAAAAATCTCACCATATATGTAATTTCACCAGCCTCGATGATGTGCGGTCTCACTATTCACAAAGTTGAACAATTTGTTGCAAAAAAACGCCGCGCATGCGGACTACAGAATCGAACGAGATTTTCAAGCCGACTCTCATTACGTCATCATGACATTGAGGTTTCTTTCCCAGAGTCATATATTGAAACCATCATTATGATTTTTACACTACATCTTCTCTTCATGAATCCCTAACTTGCCATCTTAGAGCATTGTTCTAAATACAGGCACCCCATTCCACCATGGTGTTAAGCCCCCCCCCCCCCCCGGGAAAACTGACTGCAATTGATGAATCCATCTTTGTTCTTGAATCAACAGACTCTTCGCCCTAGATTTTCCCATCCGGCCACTAACTATCCGATCTATTGCAAAACATTTTAATTCTTCAAAAACATGTCGATGTTGAATACAATGGGATACAAGGGGAGCTTCTTGTACTTTACATTTAAGCCTACTCTTGTGTTCATTCAAGCGAATCCGCAGGGGTCGTACAGTCTTCCCTACATATAAAAAGCCACAAGGGCATCGAATGGCATATACTACGTGATCTGAGTCACAAGAAGTATTATGTTTCAGATGGTATGTGTGACCATGATAGGAAAAGGATTGTACTTCTTCTGAAACAAAACATACATTACAGTGTCCACAATTCTTGTGTCCCGACAAGGAATCTCTATCAATGCCAGAAGGCGATCTTAATTTGGCTGGACTCAATGTCTCCTTTAGATTAGTGTGTCGCGTCCAAACACATTGAATCTGCTTGTTTTGAAGGCAAGGCAAGGCACTAAGAACATTTTGATGCCGCCTGAAGATCCGTTTAATTCTCCCACTCAATGGGGTGAATTTGGTGATAAAATTGATAACAGTATCATCCGTTTTTTCAATGGTGGACCGAGGGTGTAGTAATAGCGCCCTATTATTATAAAGTGCTCTGCGATAGGCGATTTTGAGAATGTGTAAAGGATATCCTCTTTGTTGAAATTCTTTTTTAAAATTTGCGCTTGACGTTTGTAATCATCAACATTAGAACAGTTTCTTCTAAACCTTATGAATTGTGAAAACGGTAAACTGTCTCTAAGTTGCTTAGGATGTTTACTCTGATAATGAAGGAGTGTGTTCCGATCTGTCGGCTTTCTATGCACTGTCGTTACCCAACCTTGAGGGCTTTTTTGGATGACTACATCAAGAAAAACTATGCGTTGATCATGGAAATTGTAAGTAAATTTAATATGAGGATTCACTCCATTCATCCAATGGACAAACTCTTGTAGGGTTATAGCTGTACCCTTCCATAATAAAAAAATATCATCGATAAATCGTTTCCAAAGAACTAAATTGTGTTTATACGGCGAAAGAGGGAGCCAGCGATTTTCATACATATCCATATACAAATTCGCCACCGAAGGAGCACAGGTGGCTCCCATGGCCACCCCCGATATTTGTTTATAGATGTCTTCCTCAAATACAAAATAGTTGTTAAAAATTGTGAGTTCTGCCAGCTAGGATAGAAATGTAAGGTGATCATCCAAAAGATCTCCACGACCCCACAAAGCTGACACCATCACTTCACAGGCAGCTCTTTGAGGGATGTTTGTGTATAGGGCGGATACATCCATAGTGGCTAACAAGATCTCAGAATCTGAAGCCCAAATAGAGTGTTCCGATAACATATTCAAAAAATGGGAGGTATCCTTTATGTATGATGAGATGTTTTGCATTAAAGGCCGCAAATAGGAGTCAATGTAAATAGATAATGGTTCCAATATCGTACCTTTTGTGGAGACAATTGGTCTCCCTGGAGGGTTATTGGCATCCTTATGTATCTTCTGAACTAGGTAAAACCTAGCTATTGAAGGAGAAGACTCATTTAGAAACTTCATTTCTTTCCAAGTAATGAGCCCATGTTCTAACGCAGAAGAGGTAAAGGTTTTAATCCTTTTTCGTAGATAAGATGTTGGATCCTCCTCTAGTTTTTGATATGTATCCAATTGTGAAAGTTGACGTTCAGCTTCAGACAAGTAATAATTCCTATCCATTACTACTATGCCCCCCCCCTTATCGGCCCGCCGTATTACTATGTCGGGATGATTTTGTAATTCACGTAAAGCTGCTCTCTCAACCCCCGTAAAGATCCGGGAGGCTAGATTAGTTGATTGTTCCAATTTCTTCACGTCTTTTAGTACTAGATCGCGAAAAAGAATTAAGGTGGGGTGTAAGGGTCCGGGTGGCATCCATGTTGATTTAAAAGGCAAAGGGACCCTGCGATTATCTATGGACAATGTTTCATCCGTTTTATCAGCTTCACGATCTGCAAAAAATAATTTTAAATGAAGTTTCCTCATCAAACTTTCCACGTCGATACAAAATTGAAAGCTATCGAATCGAATTTCAGGGACAAAAGACATTCCAGTGTTCAAAACCCTTAATTGCACCGCTGATAAGGGAATCGTGGAAATATTAACAACCAAATCGTTTGCAGTATCTCCTGTTGATGCACTAAGAAAAGTCTTCAATTTCGTTGTCGAGTCTGGCCCCTGGTGCGTTGCTTGCCTTGATCCGTGGTTTTCTTTTTTGTTTTTCCCTCCTCTTCGCTCGGAAAATCCCTTTATCTTTATCTTTATCTTTATTCGTAACATTTGATTAACCGCCCAGGCCGAAGCGCCAGGGCGGTGTACAGTATAATCATAGGCTACCGAAAACAAAGTCAGAAAGGAACGCCAAAGTAGATAGGATAGAAGGGGATAGAATAAAGGCAGAATAAGCAAAGAGCCCAGTAGGGCAGCGGCATAGAGAGGGGGGGGGGGGCAGAAAGGAAGGAAACGGGGAAGGGCCTGTCAGGGGAGTAATCATGGAGGGAGAGCACGACCAGGGGACAGAACACCGTTAGCTGGAGGAGGAAGGTCGAAGGCTTGACAGAAAAGGTGTGTCTTAAGAAGGGTCTTGAAGCGGGGGTAGGAGAGTTCTAAGCGCAGGGACAACGGGAGTGAATTCCAAAGGGCGGGGCTCAGGAAAAAGAAAGCAGAGTGACGGGTTAATTCTAGGTGAGCCTGGGAAGGGGAGGGGAGGAAAAGGCGGTTACCGAAAGCAGAGCGAAGAAGACGGGGAGAGGGCTGGAGATGGATAGCATCTGATAAGTATCGAGGAGTGCTAGAGTGGAGGGCCTTGTGTGTTAGAATGAGGACTTTAAAGATAAAACGAAATTTAATTGGAAGCCAGTGCAGGGCAAGAAGACAGGGGGACACATGTGAGCGTGCTGGGGAACCGGTGATTAGGCGAGCAGCGGCATTCTGAACGACCTGAAGGCGGCGGAGTTGGGAGGCGGGGAGACCTGCATATATGATGTTACAATAATCTAACCGGGTTATTACTAGGGACAGAACAAGGGTGACAACAGAAGAAGAGGGGAGTGAGGATTGAACAGCCCGGATCCTACGAAGGTGAAAGAATGAGGTACGGACAACAGCTGAGATATGATGGTGAAAGGAGAGGGACGAGTCCAAGGTGACACCTAAGTACCGCAGGGTTGACACCAGAGGGATGGGGCAGGAAGACATAACCGGTGACAGGCTAGGAGAAGGGAGTCCGAAGGAGAACCAGATTGCATAGGATTTAGCAGGGTTGGCGTGAAGAAAATTAGAGGCGAACCATGATGAAACGGTGGAGAGGCAGTGATTAAGTGGGACAAGATCGGGGGTGGAAGAGGAGGTGTGGTGAACCAGCAAAATATCGTCGGCGTAGATGTAAAATGAAATACCAGATTGTTGAATTAAAAGAGCGAGCGGAGCGAGAAAGACATTAAAAAGAAGGGGGGCAAGAATAGAGCCTTGAGGGACGCCACAGATGGAGGGGGATGGAGAGGAGGTGGAAGTGGATGAATGAACAGAGAAGGAACGGGCAGACAGAAAGGAACGAAACCATTGCAGGACAGTCCCAGCGATACCATAGTCAGACAAACGGGCCAAAAGAGTAAAATGATCGACCATGTCAAAAGCGGATGAAAGGTCCAGTGACACCACCACAGAGAAATCACCGCGGTCATGTGCACAGTGTAGTTCGGACAGGAGAGCTGTGAGGATAGTCTCGGTGCTGTGGCCTGTGCGAAAACCGGATTGACGGGGGTGAAGGGCAAAAGTGGAGTCTAGGTGGGAGGCAAGTTGGGGAAAACACCACTTTCTCGAGAACCTTTGAAAGAAAAGGGAGGTTAGTGACTGGTCTCCAGTTTGCAGGAGTGGCAGGGTCGAGGGTAGGCTTCTTCAGGATGGGACGGACGATAGCGTGTTTCCAACTGGAAGGGAAGAGACCAGAGGAGAGGCTAGTGTTGAGGATGGAAAGCATGTAAGGCATGAGAGCGAGGGCCGGGTTCAACAGCCAAGCTGAGGGTAGGGGGTCAAGAGGGCAGGTGGTCTGGCGGGCGGAGGAAACAAGTTTAAGGACCTCCGGTGCAGAGACGGGGGAAAAAGCACACCAGGTGTGAGGGAGGGCGAGGGAAGGGGGCGGGGAATTGAGAGGAAGAAAAGCAGATGGAGAGGCAGGGGGAGGGGAAAGAGGGGGGGGCAGGCAGGGAAGGAGGAGCGAAGGGAGAGAACCTTATTAGTGAAGAACGAGGCAAGAGTAGATGGGCTAGGGGCAGAAGGGGGGGAGTGAGGGGGGAGAGAGGAGGTAGAAGAAAGGGACTTGAGGATGAGGAAAAGACGTCGAGAGGAGTTGGAGGAGGTGGAAATGAGTTGAGAGTAATATGAATGTTTGGCAGAGGTAATCTGAGAGCGGTAGGAGAGATGGGCTTGCCGAAAGACTAGAAGAGAATCGGGGGAACGATGTTTCCGCCACATACGTTCCGCCCGGCGGAGGTGGGAGCGGAGCAAGAAAAGACCGGAATGATACCACGGGTGCCGGGTGACAGGGCGAAGAGACGCAGATTGAAGGGGCGCAAGTTCGTCAAGAGTGGTAGAAAGGGTAGAGAACCAAGTGCAGGCTTGTTGGTCAGCAGACAGAGTAGAAAAGTTAGAAGGAAAGAGAAGGTTTGCTGGGGGGAAGGAGGAATCTGAGGAATCTGCTTCCTCTGAAAGTGAAAGAGAATCAAACTCAACTTGTCTCCGTGCTGGTTTAAATTTCCTTTTCGGGTTTTGCCACGGGTATACGATGTATATATGTATATAAATATTATAAAATCTGTAAATAGTTCTAAATATACTTACATTCAATGTTTATAGTTCTGATTACCGTTCATTGTACCAGTTTTTATTATTGAGCTGTTCTATGTATTTCTTATTGTTTGATGTAAACCGCCACTGATCTTGGGAAGTGGCGGTATATAAAAGACTTACAAATAAATAAATAAATAAATATACGTATCCCGTTGTATAATCGTTATAATCTCGTTTCAGTTTCTTTGCTTTTGTCTGTTTAGTCTCCTCATAAAGCAAAGCGTCTGTATTTGTTTGGTCAAATCCGTTGTTTTAGTTTCATAATGTTGTGGTGTTTCTTTTTCCTTATCTTTTAAGTTAGCCAATTTTGTGTCAATCTCTTGCCCTAATTTATCTAATGTTGTAGTCGTGGTATCTGTAATAAGGACCATTAGGTCCAAAGAGCATTTGTTAAGAATACAGGTCCATTTTTCCATAAAATCAGAATCAGTAGTGAATAATTTTGGCTCTTTGTATACTCTGAGGCCTCTAGGTATTTGTTGCCTGCGTATGTATTTGATAAGGGACAATCGATGCAGTTCCATGCGAACCTTCCATTGTTGTAAATTCAACACCTCATCCCAGGACGTTGTATGTTCATCAGCCCCCTCCGTATTATCCAGGGAGAATGGTGTCGTTTCCTTGCACAACTGGGCTATGTGAGTCTCCTTATAGCTGTGAACCTCCTTCCAAGCCAATTGACCTTCCATAAGTCGTGTATTATCACCAAATTAAGTAGGTCAGTTCATAGAGGGTTATAATTGCCTAATAGAATAAAAAATCCAACCCCTCATAAAAATAAAAAGAGTATAGGCTGATCTATACTGATCTGACCATTGAAAAAACGGATGATACTGTTATCAATTTTATCACCAAATTCACCCCATTGAGTGGGAGAATTAAACGGATCTTCAGGCGGCATCAAAATGTTCTTAGTGCCTTGCCTTGCCTTCAAAACAAGCAGATTCGATGTGTTTGGACGCGACACACTAATCTAAAGGAGACATTGAGTCCAGCCAAATTAAGATCGCCTTCTGGCATTGATAGAGATTCCTTGTCGGGAAACAAGAATTGTGGACACTGTAATGTATGTTTTATTTCAGAAGAAGTACAATCCTTTTCCTATCATGGTCACACATACCATCTGAAACATAATACTTCTTGTGACTCAGATCACATAGTATATGCCATTCGATGCCCTTGTGGCTTTTTATATGTAGGGAAGACTGTACGACCCCTGCGGGTTCGCTTGAATGAACACAAGAGTAGGCTTAAATGTAAAGTACACGAAGCTCCCCTTGTATCCCATTGTATTCAACATCAACATGTTTTTGAAGAATTAAAATGTTTTGCAATAGATCAGATAGTTAGTGGCCGGATGGGAAAATCTAGGGCGAAAAGTCTGTTGATTCAAGAACAGAGATGGATTCATCAATTGCAGTCAGTTTTCCCGGGGGGGGCTTAACACCATGGTGGAATGGGGTGCCTGTATTTAGAACAACGCTCTAAGATGGCAAGTTAGGGATTCATGAAGAGAAGATGTAGTGTAAAAATCATAACGATGGTTTCAATATATGACTCTGGGAAAGAAACCTCAACGTCATGATGACGTAATGAGAGTCGGCTTGAAAATCTCGTTCGATTCTGTAGTCCGCATGCGCGGCGTTTTTTTGCAACAAATTGTTCAACTTTGTGAATAGTGAGACCGCACATCATCGAGGCTGGTGAAATTACATATATGGTGAGATCTTTCAGTTTCAAACACGGACAACTTAAAGTTAGAAGATATTGATCTCTGAAGTACTTTATCTCCCCACTGTTTTTCTTCTTCCGTAGAGATTGTCTGGCAAACCCTATCCCCTGAGGAAGAATCGAAACACATTGAGGGTACCGGGATGGTGGCGTTGGGATTGCTCAGATTTCACCTGAGAGATAAGCACAATCTCTAAAATTTACGGCAAGGAAATATTAAGAGAAGTCTGATTAATAATATTATTTAGGAATCTTCTAAAAGAACCTGATATACGGTCATTGATGCAATTGGGCACTACCCCCCTTTCTGAGAATTCATACTCGGGAGTAGTTTGCCACCTTAGTCTGAGACCATTGGTTCTTTTTTAGCTGAAGATTCGTCTGAATTTGCTAATGACATTGTAAGCCCGACAGAGCATAGTAAGACGAATACAGCACATAGATCAGCCTATACTCTTTTTATTTTTATGAGGGGTTGGATTTTTTATTCTATTAGGCAATTATAACCCTCTATGAACTGACCTACTTAATTTGGTGATTAGACATATCCTTGACAAAATCAAGGAAGCCCATTATCCTCCAGTGAGAACCACCGTTGAGGCTCTGACACAGAAGCGTCTGATGGGATGTCGCAGTGGCGACGGGGGACTCCTCATCCTCCGTCTCCCACGGAGTAGTCCATCGAGGACTCATAGGAGGGCTGCTCCTTGGGCCTCGGGGCTCCCGATGTTCTGCGGCTGGGCCCAGCACACTTGCTGGGGATCATCACGATCCCTTCGAGCAGCAATCAGATCGAGACCTTGACCGAGGATATATTCGAGGCCAAAGGACCATGAGGATAGGCTCGGCCTCCGGGGATGTCTTCGACGTCGAGGGCCCAGTGGTCGGGGCGGATGAACCGGTCGTACTGGACAACAGCACCTGCTGCTGGTCCATGAAGGCAAACAGTGCTCCAGGGCCGCCATTCTGTACTCCAGGCCAGAAGGCTCTGTAGCCTTCAGTGCGGGCACAGAGGAACTCTGGCCCGGTGCCGGCTCCCCTGAAGGGAATCCTTGATGAGGATGGTGTCTGGGGGCAGAGGCCGGTCCAAGTTCAAATTCTTCCAGGGGATCTTTGCAGGTCGCTCCTTCTCAGACGCCTTGGACGAGCGTCTCGGACTGCAGGACCTGGCCCAGGGGGCACCCGGCTGGTCAGATCTATCCAAGGACGCCGCTTTTGAGTTGTTTCTTCTTTTCTCTGGGTTCCCTCGAGGGAGACCCCCTTTCTGAAGAACTAAGGCAGGACTCTGATTCGGAGGGGTCCGCCCGAAGTGTCAAGGCTTCAGACGAGGCCCTGGCCTTCGGAGGCACCGGGGACTCGGGGAAAAATGTATCATGCTACTGCTGGTGGGTCTTGAAGGCCTCTTGCAAAGACCGCATGCTGCTGGATAGTGGTCTGGCCCGAGGCCAGTCATGTGTGTCGGTCAAAGACATGATTTTCGAGCACCTATCACACTTCTTAAAGCCATTGATAGACATGGGGGGGAAAAAGTACCACTATGAGGCCGAAGACTCACCAGGCTGCCAGTTGGGGAAAAAAGGCGCGAAGATGCCAGAAAGTTAAGGAAAGCAAAAAACTACAAAAATAGACCTAAACTCGATGCCGAGGCAGAAAGGTTGGATGGTGGTTAGAGTACCTGTGCAATACCGGAGGCGAGTACGAAACTCGGAGAGAAAAATCAACTTTTTCTGGGGACAAGCCAGACGAACATCTGAAGGGCTCTGCAAAAAAAAGGAGAGTGAGCAAGATGGCACCCTTGGGCAGGAAGGGGACCATGCATGCGTGGTGGCATCTCTCAAAGTCTTTCTTTGAACGCTGGTGGGATGCTTCCGTGAGGGCTCCGTCAGTGCTGACATCACCCATATGTGAGGACTGACTTCCTGCTTTTTCCCGGAGAATCAGCAGTACTATTCAGATAGTGCTGCTGAATATCTCCACGGACTACCCCAATGAGCGCAGGGGCACTCAGGATCAGCGTTAAACAGATAAAGCATAGTTAAACACCTGTAACAAGTGTTCTCCAGGGACAGCAGGAATCAGTCCTCACACATATGGATGATGTCAGCACCGACGGAGCCCGCGCGGAGCATTTCCCCAGCTTTCAAAGAAAGCCTTTGGGAATTCCACCACGCATGCGTGGTCCCCTTCCTGCCCAAGTGTGCCATCTTGATCAGTCAGATGACATAGCTCAGGCAAAAAAAGAAAAAAATACCAAGAACAGTGGGCAACTCCAAGGGAGGATGGAAGGGTTGTGAGGACTGATTCCTGCTGTCCCTGGAGAACACCTGTTACAGGTGAGTAACTACACTTTCTCCAGGAATAAGAAGGAAGTCAGTTCTCACATATGGGAATACCCAGCTACAGGCTACTGAGGACCAGTAGAAAAACGCTACGATGAACCATGAGCAGCTGCTGATAACCAAAGACAGCCCGAGGACCCCAGGTCCCCGGAAGATCACACTCCTGGTAGCTGCAGAAGAAGGGTTGGAGAGCAGGAGTTGCTTAAACCCCGAACAAATTATGGCCTGGCCGAAGGCACTGTCCCAATGCGACTCCCTCTCCGGGCAGTAGTGTGTCGCGAGGGTATTAGCCGAGGACCAGGTGGCAGCTCGGCAGATGTCCGCCAGTGGCACGGAGTGCAGGTTAGCCACCGACGCTGCCCTCACACGAACATCGTGCGCCGTGACTCAGCAGTCCAGGGGTAGCCTGGCCTGAGCCTGGGCGAAAGCAATGCAGTCCACCACCCAGATGGATAGGGTCAACTTAGTGACCATGAGCCCCATGTGGGCAGGGTCATAGGAGACGAAGAACCACTTAGACCTGCGGTGAACCCACATATGTTGCAGGTAGAAGGAGACTGCCCTCCTGCAGTCAAGGGTAGGGAGGACTGCCGACACCTGGTCGGTGTGTGGCTTTGGGAAGAAGGTCGGCAGCACTATCTCCTGACTGAGGTGGAAATCTGAGACAACCTTCAGAAGGAACTTGGGGTGCATTCGGAGAACCACCCGATTCCCATAGAATCTCGTGTAAGGGGCGTCAGCCATCAGGGCCTGAAGTTCACTGACCCTCCGGGTCATGTTGTGGAGCCTAGAATAGCAGGCCTTGAAGCAGGTTCCGGGCGTCCCGCCATCAGTCGAGGGACTCAGCCAGTTGAGTGACTGAGAAACGTCTCAGAGATGACCCGTTGCCTGAGACCACTGAGCTCGAAGGCACCACTGTGCCACCCGCATGTGCAGTCAGGCTTCGGGAATGACATAAACTGTCGAGGCCATGTGGCCAAGAAGATGGAGCATCGATCGGGCAGATACGGTGTCATGGCATTGGAACGTGGATGCCAGAGCGATGAGGCGATCTGCCCTGTCCTGAGGAAGGAAGGCTGTCGCCCGCTGAGTGTCACGGCGAATGCTGATGAACTACAGGGATTGGACTAGAGTGAGATGAGACTTCGGGTAATTGACTACAAAGCAGAGGTGCTCGAAGAGGTGGACAGTGCGAGCCGTGGCCTGCTGCGCCTCATCAGCCATCCCTCCCGTAACAAGCCAGTCTAGATAAGGGTAGACGAAGGTGCACTGCAGTCGGAGGTGGGCAGCGGCCACCGCGAGGCATTTCATGAACACTCGTGGGGCGGACACAAGACCGAAGGGAAGTACCCTGTATTGGTAGTGGTACCCTTGTACCCTGAAGCGCAGATATTTCCTGTGTTTGGGATGGACAAGGATGTGAGCCAGTTGTCCTGCCGGAGGAAGAGCAGTAAGGCACCAAGGGAGAGCATTTTGAATTTCTCCCGCACCAGGTATTTGTTGAGATTTCTTAAAATCGAGGATGAGTTGGAAACCGCCCGTCTGCTTTGGCACAAGGAAGTAATGGGAGCAGAACGCGCAACCTTTGAAATGCAGCGGGACCACTTCCACTGCTCATTCCTCGAGGAGGGTGGCAAGCTCCTGCGCCAAGAAGGCCTGGTGCGCAGGGAGGCGAGGAAGCTCCATGGGGCAGAATGGTGGAGGGAGCCGGTCCAGGTGGAAGAGGTAGCCCTCCTGGATGACCTGGAGGATCCAGGTGTCTGAGGTGACAGACTCCCATCTGAGAGAAAAATGGACCAGGCACCCTCCCACTGGTAGCTGAGTCGCCAGAGTGCGAACAGCTATGCACCTAGCATCAAAAACCTGTGACCGCCTGGACCAGTGCTGGGGTTTGGCTCTTGGGTCCCTTGGACTTACCCAGGCCTTGGGGCCCGCTCTTGCTCTGTCTGCTCTGGGATGGAGCCGACGCCGGAGGGTAAGGTAAGTAGCCCCGGTAGGGAAGCCCCTTCCTCTGGAAGAAAGGCTTTTTGCCCTGTTGCTTCTTCCGCGAGAGGGAGGAAGTCTTTCGGGACAGACGGATGCAGGTGACATACTTAGTCTCAATCTCTGCTGCTTTGTCCTCCATCGGTTAGCTGAACAATTGCTCGCCCAGGCACGGGACAATCGAGCAGTTTCTCCTGGACCCATTGCTCGAGATCTGAAGATTGGAGCCAGGCCTGCCGCCTACCTCAATGCCAGCAGCCGTTACCTGGGCGGAGAACTCAAAGCTGTCATATACAGCATGAGGAAGGTACTTTGAACAATCCCCCACCAACTTCAGGAGGGACTGGAAATGGCAGAGGCAATCGCCATCGAGACCCACCTCAAAACCCCCGAGTTCCTTCGTGAGGTCGTGGACGAAGATCCCCATGTATAGTTGGTAAGCCTGAATGTGGCATGCCAGCATGGAGCCTTGGTAGGTCTTACACCTGAGGGTGTCGAGGACACAAAATTTCCTAACTGCAGGGACTCAAGAGTGGGTCTTCGGACTCTTTTGCCTCTGCATGGCAGACTCAACCACCAACAAGGTATGGGGAAGCTGGGCCTTCTGGAAGATGGGCCCTCGCTGGACCGGTACATGGTGTCCAGGCGCTTGCTGACAATGGGGATAGACACAGGCGTCTCCCACATTCGAAGGAGTAGTTGGGTTAGGATGGGAGGAACGGGACCATGAGGGATTCCATCGGCAAGGCCTCATATGTAAAATATTGAGTTTCTCCGCATGGGGCTCCTCCTCGGATTGTGTGGAGAGCACCAGGGCCCGCGCCATGTCCCGTACAAACTCCAGAAAGGAGGTGTCTTCAGGAGGGGACGGGTCCGAGGGAAGATCCCGATGAGCCCGGGTTTCGGGGGGAAGTGTCCTCTCCTGATTCCCAGCCCGAATAGTCTGAGGAGGACAATGAGTTAGGCTGCTCGAGCAGAGTCTGAGCTCTGCGCTGAGCTCCTAAGGCTGAAGCCCGCCCAGAGCTGGAGGGCTAGCTCGAGAAGATCTTGCACCCGCTGACTGGGATGGAGATCGCGAACTCTGCCAGGTTCCCTCATGAGGCCCCTGGTTCTCGGGGATTGCCACGGCAGTCTGGGGAGCCATCACAGGCGTCGCCCCTGAGGTCTCAGGGCGCATACCAATGGAGCCTGGCCCCAGCGTCTGCTGGGCAGCAAGGAAGGCAGAAACGTTGTGCTCCTGTGCCAGCATTCGGGCCTCCCACTCGGGAGTAAGTCCCTGCAACGCCGAAACCGGGGTGACCAGTTCTGGTGTCGAGGAGGAGAGGGGGCCCTCGTCAAGACAAACCTCTGGAGGCCAGGTACCATTGCCAAAGGCCTCTGTTATCTGTGCAAGGTACCTTTCGAGGCCGCTCTGACTCCTGAGACTGCCAAGGGGGGCTGAGGTACCGAGCGCGAGAATGCTCACACTTGTCCAGAGCCCCTGACTGGGTCCTCGAGGCCTTCTTCTTCCGCTCCCTTTCAGGCAAACCCTACTCAGAGTGACGCCAAGGCCGCGGAGCAACCGCGGGGGACCCCAAAAGCTGTGGGTCAGTGGAGCGGGAAGCTACCAGGGACACCGGGACCATCTTGCAGAAAATATCGTCCAGCTTCTGCTTCTGGCCCTGTATGGCCTTGGAGGACATCTTTTTAAAAAAGCAGCAGAGCTGTGGGTTGTGGTCAGCTCCTAGTCACCTAAGACAACAGTCGTGGGTGTACTTCAGCGACATAATTTTGGAGCATCTGTCACACTTTTTGAAACCGGAGGCCATGGGGGCAAAAAGAATCCCTGCAAGGTCGAAAACCTTCGACGCGGCAAGCGGTTGAAAAGGGCTCAAAAACGCGCTGGAGATCAAACTCGAGAAAAATGAAGAAAATGAAAAACAATGAAGTCCCGAGACCCGCTGTTCAAGCAAGGGCACTGAGGATGGCAGGAAGAGGACCGGGAAACTGGAATTAGAGAGAAAGCATAGTTACTCACCTGTAACATGTGATCTCCGGGAACAGCAGGAATTTAGTCCTCACATATGGGTATCGTCGGTACCGACGGAGCCTGCGCGGGAACGCTCCCCAGCATCCAATTAGAAAGCTTTTGGGAGCATCCCACAGCGCCTGCGTGCTGCCTTCCCGACTTTCCCAACTGCCTCTCTCCACTTGAGTTTTAAAGCTGAGACAAAGAGAGAGAGAGGGAAAGGAAAAGAGATAGATAGAGAGATACAACTCCAAGCGGAGGTGGGTGGGTTGTGAGGACTAAATTCCTGCTGTTCCCAGAGATCACCCATTAACAGGTGAGTAACTATGCTATCTCCAGGAACAAGCAGGAATGTAGTCATCACATATGGGGACTCCCTAGCTTTAGATGCCAGGGAGAGACCCCAGAAGTTGTGCATCCCTGAGAAGGGCTCCACTTCCCCCCATGGATCTCTGGCATCCTACCAGGGATGCTGGGTAGGAGTTGATTAGGTATGGAACAGGTGTTGGAGAACAACCTGACCAAACAAGGCATCCCGGCGGGAGTCCTTGTCCAAGCAGTAATGAGCTGTGAAGGTATGAACCAAGGCCCAGGTGGCTGCTCGACAGATGTCGTCGATAGACACAGAGTGCAGATGAGCCATTGAAGCTGCCATAGCTCTCACATTGTGAGGTGTGACATGGCCCTCCAGAGGAAGATTCTTACTCTGATAGGCAAAGGAAATACACTGAGCAATCCAGTTAGATAGTGTTCGCTTGGAGACTAGAAGTCCCAAATGAGAAGGATCAAAAGCAACAAAGAGTTGAGAAGACTTTCTATGTTGCTGTGTTCTTTGTAAGTAAAAGGCTAAAGCTCTTTTACAGTCAAAAGTATGAAGGTTCCTTTCTGCATTTGATGCATAAGGCCTTGGAAAGAACACAGGTAGGAAGACCGCTTGGTTTAGATGAAAAGGCGAGACCACCTTTGGTATAAAGTGTGGATGAGTCCTAAGGACTACCTTGTTATGATGGAACCTTGTTAAGGTGGATCCGCTACTAGTGCTTGCAACTCACTGATGCGACGTGCTGATGTGATTGTAATGAAAAAGATAACCTTCCAAGAAAGGAATTTCAAGGAGGTAGTAGCTAAGGGTTCGAAAGGTGGCTTCATGAGCTGACCAAGAACCAAATTTAAGTCCCATGCCACAGGCGGTGGCTTAATGGGAGGCTTAGTTAGCAGAAGGCCTCTGATAAATCTTCCTAAAAGAGGATGGGAGGAAATAGATTGTCCATTTAGGGGCTTGAAGGAAGCTGCAATAGCACTCAAATGGACCCTCACTGAGTTAGTCTTAAGTCCTGCATTGGATAAATGAAGGAGATACTCCAGTAATGATTCCAAAGGTATGGCAATGGGGTTAAGACCCTTCTGCAAACACCATATGGTAAACATTTTTCACTTGAAAGCATAAGAGCGTCTTGTGGAAGGCTTCCTGGAAGCATAAAGGATATCCTTTATTTGCTGAGGGAGGTTAAGATCATGGAGATCTAGGCCTTCAGCAACCAAGCCCTGAGATGCACAGACTGGGGATTGGGATGCCATAACATTCTGTCCTCCTGAGATAGGAGATCTGGAGCAGACCCTAACTCCAGGGAGGGAGCTTGAGAGAGATGTAGAAGCAGAGGCCAATGTAGAAGCCATGGCCAATGTGGAGCTATGAGAATCATATGGCCTCTGTCTCTCTGAAGCTTAAACAGGGTTTTGGGAATTAGGGGAATGGGTGGAAAAGCATGCAGGAAGTCTTGACCCCAGTAAAGGAGGAAAGCATCCCTGGCCTGAGCCCCCTGAGCCAGGGTTCTGGAACAGAACCGTGGAAGTTTGGCATTCCATGGACTTGCAAAGAGGTCTATGTCCGGGGTTCCCCAAATTTGAAAAATCTTGGCTACCTGGTCTGCATGCAGAGACCACTCGTGTGGAAGCAGAACTCGACTGAGTCTGTCTGTCCAAGAGTTTTGTATGCCTGGAAGATACACTGTCAGGAGATGAATCTGATGCTCTCTGGCGAGGGCCCATAGTTGCAAAGCTTCGTTGCAAAGCGACAGAGAGCCTGTTCCCCCCTGCTTGTTCACGTAGAACATGGCTACTTGACTGTCCGTATGAATGAGGACTATCTTGTAGCTGAGCAGGGTGTGGAACACTCGAAGAGCAAGGAAGATTGCTCTGAGCTCCAAGAGATTGATATGTAGATGAGTCTCCTGTGGTCTTGCAGGTGAGCTCCCCAACCCATCGGAGAAGCATCTGTTGTGAGAGTTGCCTGGGGTAAGGGTTGTTGAAAAGGGGACCCCAGCAACAGGTTTTGAGTGGACGTCCACCACTGGAGGGACAAAATAAGGCGAGTTGTGTTTGCTATTTTGTCTGACAGGCATCCTGATGCCTGGGTCCATTGAGTGGATAAAGTCCACTGGGCTGCCCTCATATGGAGGCGAGCACAGGGAACCACATGCAAGGTAGGTGCCATGTGGCCTAGTAGTTCTAGCATTTCTCAGGCAGTGAGATGAGGCTTTAGCACTGCTTGAGAAGCTAACTGCACCATGTGAAGGCAACGGGCCTGGGGGAGATAGGCCCTTGCCTTTCTGGTATCCAGCAAAGCTCCTATGAACTCTAAAGATTGAGTGGGAGTTAGACTGGATTTTGGGATGTTTATTACCAGACCCAAGTACTGAAGGATAGAGAAGTCCTGGCCTCTGACTCTGTTGGGGCTCGAATGAGTCAGTCGTCTAAGTAGGGGAAGGCGAATATTCCTAGAGTGCGGAGAAATGCTGCTACCACAGCCATGCATTTCGTGAACACCCTTGGTGCTGAGGCCAGGCCAAAAGGAAGCACCCTGTATTGGTAGTGCTTTCCTTGAAAAAGGAACCGAAGGAATCTTCTGTGAGTTGGATGGATGAGAACATGGGTGTACGCATCCTTGAGATCTAGAGAACAAAGCCAATCCTGACTCTGAAGGTATGGCAGCAGAGTTCCCAGAGAAATCATCTTGAATTTCTCTTTGACAAGGAATTTGTTCAGTTCTCTGAGGTCTAAGATAGGTCTGTATCCTTCTGTTTTCTTTGGGATAAGGAAATAGGGGGAGTAAAACCCTATACCCTGTTGGATGGGTACTTCTTCTATTGCCCCTTGGGCAAGAAGCATAGTGACCTCCTGACCTAACAGGTTGATGAGAGAGGTCGGAGAATTGAACTGCCTTATCATTGTAGGAGGGGGCATGCTCGAAAAATAAAGCTTGTACCCCTCTTTTATGATGGAGAGTGTCCAATGCTCTGCTGTTATCTGCCCCCATCTGGGGGCAAAGTGACACAACCTTCCTGGAATGGTGGAAGGCTCTGGTCCAATGAGAGCCAGGAAGGCTAAGTTCTCTAGCTGAACGTCAACGGCCTTGTGAAGGCTGAGACTGCTGGGACGGCTGAGGCTTAGCAGTCTTTGCTTTTCTTTGTTTGGTTGGTTGCTGACCTTTCCGGACAAGCTGACCTGCAGAACATCCCTGCTGAGAATAAGCAGGATAAAATCTTTTCTTTTTAGAAAAGAATGGTTTCTTGAAATATTTCTTTCTTGCAGGATCAGCTGTGGACTTGGATAATCTATCCAAGGTGGAGTTGTCAGCATCCAACTCATTGGCCTTTTCCTGCCAATCTTTACCAAACAGGTTCTCACCAGTACAAGGAATATTTCCCAGTTTCTCTTGTACCCAGAGTTCCAGATCAGATGCCTGGAGCCAAGCAATTCTATGTGCACCTATGGCAATGGCAGAGGTTCTGCTTATGCACTCAAAACAGTCAAAAGCTGCACGGTTGACAAATTTAGAAACATCTTGGGCATGTTTTACCAATGTGAGAAAATCCTGCCTTCTATCCTCAGGAAGAAGAGGACTCAAAGCCTCTAAATCACCTGTGACTTCCTTCAGGAACATTCCCATATACAGACTATAGGAACTGATCCTGGCAGAAAGCATGGAAGCTTGGAAGACACGACGTCCAAAAGCATCCAAAGTTCTGCACTCACGTCCTTGAGGATTAGAGGCATGCCTCTTTGCACTCTTGATCCTTCTCATAGCTGATTACACTATAATAGAGTGGTGAGGAGCTGAGTTTTCTGGAAACCAGGACAAGGAGGGACTCGATACAGAGTATCCAGTCTACGAGAGTGAGGAGAGGTGGTAAGAGGTGTCTCCCACATTCTTAACATGAGATCATACAAGATTTATTTATTTATTATTTATTACAATCTTTTATATACCGCGCTATTTGGTATCAGCGCGGTTCACATACAACAACATCAACAGAATAACAGGCTATAACAAGATCTCATGGATGGGCAAGGTAGCTGCCTCCTTAGGAGTTTTAGGATATTGTAAAATGTCCAACTCCTTTGCTCTGGGCTCTGTTTCAGGGGCCACAGTAATGGACAGACCCCGAGCCACCTCCCTGATGAAATCCTGAAAGGAAATGTCCTCTGGAGGAGACATTCTGCGTTTAGGGGAGGAAGGCTCCTCCGGGAGAAGTATTCCCGCATCGACAGAACTGTCAGAATCCTCAGATTCCTCTGAGGACTCGAAGTTCCTTCTGTCGGGATGCTCTTGAAGAGCCCGATACCCGTACCGACCAAAGTCGGTACCAAGGGGAATCGGTACCGGAAGGCATCACATGACTGTGTACCGGCAATGCGGATGCCGATGCTGTCAGTACCGGTACCGATACCGGTGCTGGAGTCGGTGCCGGTACTGGTTGAACAGTCTGATGCGGTTCCGAGGGTGTCGATGACGCAAGCAGAGCCACCAGACTGCGTTCAATAGCCAGGACTCTCTGGTCTATCAACGCTGCCGATGCCTGGGTATCGATACCGGAGAAGACCGCCAGTACCCCAGAGCATGGCACCAGTAGTTCTGCCGAGGTCGAGGCCTCGAGAACGTCCTGGAGCCCCGATAATGCTTTGGAAGCCGAAGCCTCCCGCCGGGGCAATTTTGCCAGTGCAGAATCCTCAAGGGCAACGCCAGAGGCATCTCGATGCTTAGAGGGAGATCTACACTTTGAGGACCGGCTAGACTTATGTTTAGTTACCTGAGATCCACGGGAAGAAGACGAAGCCCTGGAAGACATCGATGCCACCAAAGCTGCATCAGAGGGAAACAGGGTACTGAGCTTGGCAGCTTGATTCTGTCGACCTCTCTTGGACATCATGGCACAGGCCATACATTCCGAGATGGAATGGTCAGGACCTAAACATTTCAGACACCACTCATGGGTGTTGGTGACGGAGATGGTACCGCCACACTTGGTGCACTTTTTAAAACCCGAAGAGGGTTTTTCCATTGTGGAAAAAATCTTGGACCTAAGGCCCAAAATGGCGTGTGAACCTGGAAAAAAATGGGAAAAAAAGTACTAAGAAATTTTTTTTTTTTTTTTTAAAGAAAAGAAAGAAAGAAAGAAAAAACGGCGGTACCGGTAAAGCATTGAGAAAGGCAGACGCAACCACAAAAAAGAAGGAAAGTTTTCTGCGGCGACAGGAACACGACCTGCTGGCTCTGCGGAAAACGAAGAACTGGAGAGAGGCAGTTGAGAAAGGTGGGAAGGCAGCAAGCAGGCGCTGTGGGATGCTCCCAAAAGCTTACTAATTGGAAGCTGGGGAGTGTCCCCGCGCAGGCTCCATCGGTACCGACGATACTCATATGTGATGACTACATTCCTGCTTGTTCCTGGAGATAACAAATTAGACTTTTTCTGAGGTACAGGACGTGCGTTCGAAGGGCTTCGTGAAAAAAGGGAGACTGATCAAGATGGCACTCTTGGGCGAGAAGGGGACCACGCATGCGTGGTGGCATTCCCAAAGGCTTTCTTTGAAAGCTGGGGAAATGCTCCATGTGGGCTCTGCTAGTGCTGATGTTACCCATATTTATTTATTTTATTTAACAGTTTTTTATACTGTTTTATCATTTCAATCAAAGTGATTTACATTGTAACTTATACTTGGTAAATGTACATTAAACAGGGACATTAATAACTTGGATTTTTCTGAGCAATGGAGGGGTTAAGTGACTTGCCCAAGGCCACAAGGAGTGCTAGTGGGAATTGAACCCTGGTCTCTTGGTTCCCAAGCCAGTGCTCTAACCACTAGGCTACTCTCCTCCACATGTGTGAGGACTGACTTCCTGCTTGTTCCTGGAGAAATGGTGACTATCCGGATAGTGCCGCTGAATATCTCCACAGACTGCCCTGATGAGCGCAGGGGCAGTCAGTGTCAGCGCTAAGCAGATAAATGGTGACTATCCGGTTAGCCCAACTTTCAGCTGGCACTAATCTGCCAAACTTAGGCTGCTTGAAAAGCAGGCCTAAGTTGCAACACAGATAGGTACCAGCCAAATATCAGTATTTACCGGATAATGTCACCATTTATCTGGTTAGCACCACTGCTCAGCCCCAATATTCAGTGGCAGCTCCTATCTGTGTGCCGTGGTCATTTTGAAACTCGATTCCTGTAATTTTATTTTATCATTATTTATATTTATACAGTATATACTTATTTGTTTCTCCATTTAGCTCACACCTTTCCAGTGGTAGCTCAAGATAAGTTACATGCAGATACAGCTGCCCTGTCCTTGGAAGGCTCACAATCTAAGTTTGTATTTCAGGCAGTGGAGGGTTAAGTGACTTGCCCAAGGTCACGAGGAGCATTAGTGGGATTTGAACTCTGGCTTCCTGGTTAGGTGAACCATACTGTTGTCATTTTTTTTTTATTTGTCTGCCGTGGGATGAAGACTGGGCATACTTTTTACCTCTGGGGTTTTACAAAGGGAGCAAATGTCTGCTTATTTCTACTTTCACTTTGAAAGTTGTGAGGGTATAAAGTTTACATTGCCACTTACACTTGCTTTTACTGCAGGCAAGTTTACCCATGAAGAATCGAATAAACCCATGCCAGGAATGCCTCCTCCCAAAATGAGGAAATGAGAGAGCACTTTTTAGACAGCAGAGATACACAACTGAAATGTTTTTTACTCATGTAAATCACTTTGAAAATGGTGAAATTAGACCTCACTTGCTAATTGGCTTTCCTTGAGTACCTCCAGTCCAGTCCCAACACCTGGGTTGTCAGCTCTCACTAGAAGCTTGGAGACTGAGCATGTCATCTCTGATGACATCAGTGTTCTTAGGCAGCTGGCAGCACCCACCAGCCCCAGTAAACTATTGACAAAGCACACTCACAGGAGCAACAAATAAGATTTTTAAAAAAAGTGTTTGCAGCACACTACCCCGAAATCTGAACAAGAGCAGCCCTCCCTAATGGAAAAAGCAGCTTGCCCATTGATCCTGAGGCAGACTTATCTGAATAAACTAAAGCTCATGGCCTCAATGAACACCACTTTGTAAGCAACAACTCGTCACACTTTTCCTTACCTATAGACGTATCACTATGAGGAGGAAGAAAACCTCTGAGGACCACATTTAACGGTTCCATCAGTAGCCGCAAACCACCGAACCCCCTTAAGTAAAGATGACCTTCTCTGGTCCAGGATAGCTTCCTACAGCAAAACATCGGGAGGGTCCGGGACTGGACTGGAGGTACTCAAGGAAAACCAATTAGCAGGTAAGTTCTAATTTCACCTTCCTTATCGTCCCTCCAGTCCAGTCCCAACACTTGGGATGCACCATAGATGTTACACTCAAGAGGGACCTGCGAGCCCAGCCTGAAAGACCGCCGCCTCAAACCTCGCGTCTCCCATTGCCTTTACATCTAGATGATAATGCTTCACAGAAGTATGTAGGGATGCCCAGGTGGCCGCCCTGCAGATATCTGCCAGAGGAACGAAGCCAAACTCTGTCCAGGACTCTGCCTGCACCCTAGCTGAATGAGCCCATAGGCTTGCCAGCAACTGCCTACATTGAAGATAAGCCGAAGAAACGGCCTCTCTAACCTATCTAGAGATAGAGGCCTTCGAAGTCACTTCTTTACGCGGCCCTCCAAACAGAACGAACAACCAGTCTGACTTCCAAAACAGCTCTGTTCTCTTCAGAAAGCGCTTCACTGCCCTCTGGACGTCCAAGAGGCATAACCCCAGTTCCCGTTGAGCCTACTCAGTTCCTGAGAACACTGGCTGATTCAAGTGAAAAACGGAAAGCAACTTGGGAAGAAATAAAGGCACGGATCGCAACTCCACCTTTTCCTTTGAGATGGAAAGAAAAGAATCCCAGCACAACCATGCCTGTAATTCAGAAATCCTCCTTGCGGAACAGATCACGACCAGAAAAACTGTCTTTAACATTAAATCCTTCAACGTACATGCCCCCAGAAGTTTAAAAGGCTCTGCAGTCAATACCTCCATGGGGGAACCACTGTCTTTACGGGAGACCACATGTGCTTCACAGCCCTAAAAAACAGACTACATCTGGATGGGTCCCCAAGAAATACATTTGGACCATACCGCAATAACAGAAATCTCTGCCACCTGCACTCGCAGGGAACCGCAGGCCAGTCCCTTCTCCAGGCCCGCCTGCAAGAACGTCAGCCACTGTCGCTGACAGAGGATGGCAGTTATTGTAATTGCACCAAACTTTGAATATCCTCCAGATCTGTATATACGAAAGCAAGGTGGATAGTTTCCAGGCCTTCAAAATTATAGAAATGGGGCAGAATAGCCTCTCTTTCTCAACTGTGTCATCTCAAGAGTCAAGCCGTAAGCGAGACTCAATCCACTTGAGGCATCAGGACCGGCCCCTGCAAAAGTAGGTCAGGACAATTCAGATGGCACCAGGGATGATCTACTGTTAGCCTGAGGAGATCCGCATACCGGGCTATCAGGACCTGCAGGACTAGTCAGGAGCAATGAGAACGACTAGGCCCTTGAGTCTTGAAGGATTACAAAAAGGGACGGATACTTCTGGAGGGAGATCTGCAATTGTAAGTATTTACTTCTGGGAATTTTTCTAAATCTTGGTGAAAAAGGAATTCTTTAGATTAAAGCTGATTAATCTGTGAACCCAGTGTATTTGTTAAATCAGTCAGGGCCTAGTATCAGCAAATAGCTTTTAGTTAAATTAAAAACTTAACAGGTAGCTTTCAGTTTAAGTTTAAAACCCAGCAGAGAGTTTTCTGGTTAAAATTTAGAACCCAAGACTCCCTCAATAAAAGCAAGGACTGTGTGAATCACCCAGGAAATTGGTCACAGATTACCTTAGAAGCACAGGACAGAGTACTGTGTAGCAGCCAGTTTTTAATAGGTCTTCTTTCCCTCCCTCCCTCCCCCCGATATCCACCCACCCCTGGGATAATCGTAGCTTTATAAATGCTTAGATCTCTTAAAGGAAAGGAGGTGCCATATTCACTCTCAGGTGCAGCCGTTTACCCTCATCAGGCATACATTAAGGACCTGAGATTAATTAAGCTTCAGGTGAACAAAGTACATTAAATATATTAGGTATAGTTTTATTAGTATAAGTATCCCTAGCAACCCTTTAGTAAGTAAAGGAAGCGTAGCTACTCACCTGTAACAGGTGATCTCCGGAAACAGCAGGAATTTAGTCTTCACATATGGGTGACGTTGATACCTGCGGAGCCTGCGCGGGCACGCTCCCCAGCGTCCAATAGGAAAGCTTTTGGGAGCATTCTACTGCGCTTGCATAGCTGCCTTCCCGCCTTTCCAGCTCTCCCTCCTCAGTTGAGTTTGTAGCTGAGATAAAAGGAGAGAAGAAGAGAAAAAGGACAACTCCTAGGAGAGGAGGGTGGGTTGTGAAAACTCAATTCCTGCTGTTCCCTGAGATCACCTGTTACAGGTGAGTAACTATGCTATCTCCAGGATCAAGCAGGAATGTAGTTTTCACATATGGGACTCCCTAGCTTGGAGATGCCAGAGAGATGACCTCAGAGCGAGCAGTGGAACACAGGGCTAAGTAGTAGGTCACATATCCTCCAGGGATGTCTGGTATCGAAACCCGGGACAGGGGGTAGGAGTTGACCTAAGTCTGAAAGAGATGCTGGAAAACAGCTTGATCAAACGAGGCATCCCAGCAAGAGTCCTTGTCCAGGCAATAGTGAGCAGCAAAAGTATGGACAGAGGACCAGGTTGCTGCTTTACCTATCTCATCAATCGCTACAGAGTGCAGATTCGCCATGGAGGCAGCCATTGCTCGAACATTATGTGCAGTGACATGACCCTCAAAGAGAGAGTCCTGCACTGTCGTAAGCAAAGGAGATACAATCTGCTATCCATCTGGAGAGAGTTCGCTTGGATACTGGTAGTCCTAGGTGACTGGAGTCAAAAGTGATGAAAAGTTGGGAAGCTTTTCTGTGCTCCCGAGTTCTCTGGAGATAAAAGGCCAAAGCACGTTTGCAATCCAGAGTATGGAGGGCTACTTCCACCCTAGAAGAATGAGGTCTTGGGAAAAAAAACATGGAGGTACACGAACTGGTTTAAGTGAAAGGGCGAGACCACCTTTGGCATAAAGTGAGGATGGGTCCTAAGGACTACCTTATCATGGTGGAAACGTGTATAAGGAGGCTCAGCCACCAAAGCCTGAAGCTCACTGATGCGCCCTACTGAAGTGAGGACAATAAGGAAGGTGACCTTCCAGGTAAGAAACTTCAGAGAAGTGGTGGCTAGTGGTTCAAAAGGCGGCTTCATAAGCTGTCCTAAAACAACATCAAGGTCCCATGCCACTGGGGGTGGCTTAATGGAAGGTTTAGTTAATAGAAGGCCTCTCATGAAGCGTGCTACAAGCAGTTGAGAGGAGATGGGCTGACCATCCAAGGGTATGTGGAAAGCTGCTATGGTTACTTAGGTGGACTCGTACCGAATTGGTTTTGAGTCCAGAGGAAGAGAGGTGGAGAAGATATTCAAGTAATGTTTCCACCGGAGCTTAAAAGGGGTTAAGATCCCTTTTTGAACACCAGAGAGAGAACCTATGCCACTTGAAGGCAATAGAGTGCCTTGTGGAAGGTTTCCTAAAAGACAAAAGGATAGCTTTCACCTGTTGAAAGAGGCTGATGCCCTGGAATTCTATGCTTCAGCAGCCATGCTGTAAGGTGTAGGGACTGCAGATTGGGATGCAGCAAAGTCTCGCTCTCCTGTGAGAAGAGATCTGGAGCAGAACCCAAATCTACTGGTTTAACTTAAGAGAGACGTAGAAGCAGAGGATACCACGGTAGTCGTGACCAACGTGGAGCTATAAGAATCATGTAGCCCTTGTCTCTCTGGAGTTTGAAAAGAGTTTGGGGGATGAGGGGAATGGGAGGGAAGACGTATAGGAAGCCCTGACCCTAGTGAAAGTGAAAGGCCTCTACCGTCTGGCTGTTCTGAGCAGGCGTTCTCGAGCAAAAGCGGGGAAGTTTGGCATTCTGAGGATTTGCAAAAAGGTCTGTGTCTGGGGTTCCCCAGATCTGAAAAATGTGAGCAAACTTGTCTGCATGCTGAGACCACTCGTGGGGTAGTAGTACCCAACTGAGCTTGTCCGCCAAGAGATTCTGTTTGCCTGGGAGATACACCGACAGTAGGTGAATCTGATGTTGTATGGCTCACAGGTGTAGGGCTTCGGTGCAAAGTGTCCAAGAGCCTGTTCTCCCTGCCTGTTCAAGAAGAACATGGCTCCTCATTGCCCATCTGGACTAAAACTATGCGGAAGCGAAGGTGGTCGTGGAACATCCTGAGAGCATTGTGGATGGCTCTGAGTTCCAGCAGATTTATGAGGAGTTGTGACTCCTGATGAGACCAAAGACCCTGAGTGGAGAGATTGTCCAGATGAGCCCCCCCCGCCCAGCCCAATTTGAATGCATCCGTCGTCAGGGTAGATTAATGTAGAGGCTTCTGAAAAGGTGATCCTACGAGAAGGTGTTCTGGGGATTGCCACCACTGCAGAGAGGAGATGAGACGTGTAGAGAGTATTATCCTGTCTCCCAAATGACCAGATGCTTGAGACCACTGGGAAGCCAGGGTCCATTGAGCTGCACGCATATGTAAACGAGCGTATGGAGCCACATGTACAGTAGATGCCATATGGCCCAGGAGTTGCAGCATTTCTCGAGCAGTGAGAAAACTTCTGAGGCATGCTTGGGATGCAAGCTGAATGAGTCAAGCACAGCGGGCTTGGGGCAGAAAAGCCCTTGACTGCTGAGTGTCTAGGAGGGCTCCTATAAACTCCAGAGTTTGAGGGGGAATGAGCTGGGACTTTGGAAGATTTATTACAAATCTCAAGCATTGCAGCACTTGCATGGTGTGCGTGATAGAAAGATTGGCCTCTAGAGATATGCTTGCTCGAATGAGCCAGTCGTCTAAGGAGGGGAAGACAAAGACCCCTAGAGTCCTTAGGAATGCAGCTACAACTGCCATGCACTTTGTAAAGACTCTTGGGGCAGAGGCGAGGCCAAAAGACAGGACTCTGTACTGATGTTGTTTCCCCTGGAACAGGAAACGCAGGAACCTTCTGTGTTCTTCATAGATAAGAATGTGAGCCAATCCTGACTCTGGAGATAGGGAAGAAGAGTACCTAGGGAGATCACCTTCAATTTCTCCCAGAGTAGATACTTGTTCAGTTTTCTGAGGTCCAGGATGGGCCTGTATCCCCCTGTCTTCTTTGGAATGAGGAAGTAAGGAGACTAGAAGCCCAGACCTTGCCGGGAGAGTGGCACTTCCTCTATTGCACCCTGTGAGAGAAGGTAGGTGACCTGCAATAACAGAGTGGTGAGAGGGGGTTAAGAACTGAACTCTCTTGGAGGAGACTGGGGGGGGGGTAGACTTTGAAAGTGAAGTTTGTAACCTTACTTTACTATGGAGACAATCCAGTGTTCTGATGTTACAAGATGCCACCCGTGGGCAAAGTGACATAGTCTGCCGGGAATGCGGATGGAATCTGGAATCTCCAGAGGCAGGACGGCTATGTTCTCCAGAAAGGAGTCAAAGACCCTGAGGAGGATGGGTCTGCTGGGTTGGCTGAGACCAAGGAGTCTGAGCCTCTCTTTAATGTTTTGGTTGTTGCTGCCCTTTTTGGGGAGCATGGATGGGACAGTGCACCACATGGGTGTAAGAAGGGTAGTACTTATTTTTCTTATTGAAAAAGGGTTTCTTTGATGTCTTTTTCTTAGCTGGGTTGGCAGTAGATCTAGAGAGTCTACTAAGAGTGGCGTTCTCAGATTCTAACTGAGAAGCTTTATCCTGGCAGTCTTTGCCAAAAAGGTTTTCACCTATGCAAGATATATTACCCAGCTTATCTTGAATCCACGGTTCAAGATCAGAGGCTTGGAGCCAAGCAATCCTGCATGCACCAATGCATAAAGCTGAAGGTCTGCTGATGCATTCAAAACAGTCGAAAGTTGCCCTGTTAACAAATTTGGAAACATTTTGGGCATGCTTCACTAGGGTGAGATAATCAGCTCTCTTGTCATCAGGGAGAAGAATAGCCATCAACTCCAAATCCCTAGCCACCTTCTAAGAAACATACCATGTAAAGTATGTAGGAACTGATTCTGGCCGATAACATGGAAGCCTGAAAACATCGATGACCAAAAGCATTGAGGGTTCTCAATTCCCTGCCCGGAGGGTTCGAGGAATACGTTTTAGCACTTTTAATTCGACATATTGCCGATTCCACCACTATGAAATGATGTAGTAATTGCACCTTCTGGAAGCTGGGACACTCCGGTAACCGGTACATTGTTTCAAGCCTTCAAGTGTATGTGGAGAGATGGTTAAGGGTGACGCCCACATTCGAAGCATAAGGTCGTGAAGTATTTGATGAATAGGGAGAGTAGCCGCTTCCTTTGGGGCTGCATGGTATTGAAGAAATTTGAGCTCCTCAGCCCTAGGTTCCTTTTTCAAAGTCACCTTAATGGAGAGGCCCTGAGCAACATCGCGGATAAAATCTTGGAAAGACATGTCCTCCGAAGGGGACATGCGACGTTGTGGGGACAAAGATGGATCCTCCGGGAGAATTCTCATTCCCTTATACCCGCTGATTCGTCATCCAACGAATTGGAGTCAGAAGACTCGAAATATCAACAGGCAGGATGCTCATGCTCTGCCCGTACTCGATAACGCTCAAAACTGGTATCTCAAAGTTTCAGTGCTGGAACTTCGGTATCAAAGACAGAGTTGAGGGCCGGCATGGTGGTAGCGTGGTAAGCAGCACAAATGTCAATGCAGGCACTTTCGGTACTGTCGTTGGTACCAATGGCTGAGGAATAGACTGTAGAGGCTTTACCGGTATGAAGCCGCTAGCAAGGCCGCTAAGCTCTGCTCAATAGCCAGGATACGTTGATCCATGCAACTTGCCAATGCCTGGGTATCGGTACCGGAGTTGAGGGCCACGATCCCTGAGCATGGCACCAAGAGCTCTATGGAGGTAGAGGCCTCAGGAGCATTCTGGGACCCCCCCCCTAAGGCTTTCGAGGCAAGGACCTCCCGCCGGGGTTGCTTGGCCAGTGTGTCTCCCTCCAGGGAAACGCCTAGGGCATCTCTATGCTTAGAAGGAGATCTACCCTTGGAGGGCCGGCTAGTCTTCGATGAAGACCTGGGTTTCAATACCTGAGATCCCGGGAGGAAGATGAAGCTCTCGATGACGCCAATGCTACCAACATTGCATCTGTGACAAAGAGAGTGTCGCGTTTTTCAGCTCTGTTCTGCAGGCCTCTCTTTGTCAGCTTCCTACAGAGAGGATATTCAGATGGTTGATGATCTGGTCCCAAACATTTTTGACAGCAGTCATGGCTGTCTGTGGCTGAAATTGTACTACCACATTTGGAACACTTCTTAAATCCACTAGCTGGTTTGTCCATTTTGGAAATAAAGGCCTAAGCCTAAGATGGCATTGATGCGCCCTGAGGGAAGAGATTCTCCCCTCAGAAAAGGTTTTTTGGAGGTTTTTTGAAGAAAGAAAGAAAGTGAGCACTGACAGGGTTGGTACCAGCTTCGATGGGAAGGCAGATGCAACCACAAAAAAATAAGAAAAAAAATCAAATTTTCTGTGGTGACAGCAATTGCTTCTCGTCGGCTCCGCAGAAAACAAAGAACTGAGGAGGGAGAGCTGGAAAGGTAAGAAGGCAGCTACGCAGGCACAGTGGGATGCTCCCAAAAGCTTTCATAATGGATGCTGGGGAGTGTTCCCACGCGGGGTCTGTCGGTACAGATGTCACCCATATGTGAAGACTACATTCCTGCTTGTTCCTGGGGATCTTAAATACCTAAACAAAACCTTAAAACTAAGATGCAGACAGCAGTCCAGCAGCGAGATGGGGTTTTCCAGTCTTTTGTATGGAGTGACATATGTATGATTTTCTCCCAATTGGTGAGGGGTCTTCTGTGCGCACTAGGTGCAAGAGGTCTTTGCTCTCAGGGAACAAGTCCGATGTCTGGAGGCTAGAACAGCAGACTTGGAGGACATAAGGAAGACAGAGAGGAACATAGATGAGACCCACAGGGATATAGTATTGAAGTCCCAACTCCAGTGTGGCAGCATCCCTGTTGCCATGGAGGAGAGAGGTCAGGTGTGGCAGGAAGTGATCCTGTAGCTAGAACCTGTCCTCCAGGTGATGCAAAACCCTCTAGCGCCAAGATGGTTTCTCAAGGAAAAGGAAGTTACCAGTGGTGTGCCCCAGGGATCTGTCCTTGGTCCGATTCTTTTTAACATCTTTGTTAGTGATATAGTGGAAGGGCTGTCGGGAAAGATTTGCCTCTTTGCGAATGATACCAAAATCTGCAATAGAGTAGACACCCAGGAAGGTGTAGATAATATGAGGAGGGATCTGGCTAAGCTTGAAGAATGGTCTAGAATTTGGCAGCTGGGATTTAATGTTAAAAAATGCAAGGTCATGCATTTGGGCTGCAGCAATCCAAGGGAGCAATATAGTATAGGGAGTGAAGTACTTTTGTCCACTAAAGAAAAGCGGGACCTAGATGTGGTTGTATCTGATGATCTTAAAGTAGCTAAACAGATAGAAAAGGCGACAGCAAAAGCTAGGAGGATGCTTGGGTGCATAGGGAGAGGAATGGCTAGCGAAAAAAAGAAGGTGATAGTGCCTCTGTATAAGTCTTTGGTGCAGCCTCATTTGGAGTATTGTGTGCAGTTCTGGAGACCGCACCTTCAAAAGGATATAAACAGGATGGAGTCAGTACAGAGTGACACTACTAAAATGGTTAGTGGTCTTCATTATAAAGCATATTAGGACAGGCTTAAGGATCTTAATATGTACACCTTAGAGGAAAGGCGGAATAGAGGTGATATGATTGAGACGTAGAAATACCTCCATGGCATAAATGCACAGGGGGGAAGCCTCTTTTGACTGAAAGCAAGTTCTGCAATGAGGGGACATGGGATGAGGATGAAAGGGGATAGATTCAGGAGTGATATGCGGAAATATTTCTTTATAGAAATAGTGGTCGATCCGTGGAATAGTATCCCAGTGGAGGTGGTAGAGATGAGGACAGTATCTGAATTCATGAAGCATGGGACAAACACAGAGGATCTCTAAAGGAAAAAAGGGGACTGTTGTAGTTGTTGTTATGGAAGGACAGACTAGATAGGCCATGTGGTCTTTTTCTGTCGTCATGTTTCTATGTTTCTATGGGCCACGTGTCCACGAGGGAAGGGGTAGGATAGCAGTTATAGTTGGTGATTCGATCAATAGACATGTAGATAGCTGGATGGCTGGTGGACGTGAGGATCGCCTGGTAACATACCTGCCTGGTGCCAAGGTAGCAGACCTCATGCGCCACCTAGACAAGGTCTTAGATAGTGCTGGGAGGAGTCTGCTGTCTTGGTACATGTCAGTAACAAAGACATAGAAAAGTGTCATAGGGAGGTTCTGGAGGCTAAATTTAGGCTTTTAGGTAGGAAGCTGAAATCCAGAACTTCCATGGTAGCATTCTCTGAAATGCTTCCAGTTCCACGTGCAGGACCCAGAAGGCAGGCAGAGCTCCGGAGTTTCAATGCGTGGATGAGACAATGGTGCAAGGATGAGGGTTTTGGATTTGTTAGAAACTGGGGAACGTCTGGGTAAAGGAGGGGCTCTTCCGAAGGGACAGGCTCCACCTTAACCGGAACTGAACCAGGCTGCCAGCATTAACCTTAAAAAGGAGATAGAGAAGCTTTTAAACTAGATAATAGGGGAAAGTCGACAGTTGCCCAAAAGCACATGGTTCAGAACAATGTATCATTGAAGGATACTAGCAAAAGATTGAAGTTAGGGCATATCAGTAGAGAGGTTCCAATAAAGACAAAAGTATCCCAAATGCCCTTTACAGAGCAGACAGAGCTTAAAGATTCCAAATTATCCCTGCCTATACAAGCACTGTGGAATATGTGTCTTTTGGGGAAACTGCTAGGTACTTGTGACCTAGATTGGCCACTGTTGGAAACAGGATACTGGGCTTGATGGACCTTAGTCTGACCCTGTATGGCATATCTTATGTTCTTATGTTCTGTTGCGTTTCTATCCTTTGAATCAGATGCCTTATGAGTGCCCAAGGAGAAAAAAAATGTACAACAGCCCGTCCATTGGCCAGCACTGAACCAGAGCATCAAGACCTTTCAACATCTGCTCCCTTCTCTTGCTGAAGAAGTGGCTCGCCTTTGCGGAGGTGAAGGTCGCCATCAGATCCATGATTGGCAGACCCCCACCTGCCACTCTCTTTGTGAAGATGGCCTCGCTGAGTGACCACTCCCAGGGTCTAGGCAAGTCCGCTCTTATGTTGTCTGTTCCTGCAACATGTGCTGCCAAAATCGCCTGCAGATTTTCCTCTGCCCATTGCAACAACGGGCCTATTTCGTTCTCGAGCTGCACATTGCTTGTGCCTCCTTGCCAATTGATGTAAGCCACCGTAGTGGCAATGTCAGAGAACACCTTGCAAGCTGATGCAAAACACCTGCAATGCCAGGAACAATGCTCTCATTTCCAGGAGACTGATGGACCACTTTCTCTGCTCTGGGTCCAAAACCCCTGCGCTATCTTATCCCGACAATGAGCTCCCCATCCTGATAAGATGGCATGCATTTTCAACAGGTTTGAGACAGGTGTCTCCAGAGGCATGCCGAATAACAACTTCTCCAGCCGCATCCACCACCAGAGCACCAACCATATCACCTTTGGACATGGCAACAGATGCGTCAGAAGGTGGCATGGCACCAACCATCTCTGCAACATGACTGTCTGCAAAGTCTGCATGTGTGCCTGTGCACAGGGCACCAACATGATGGACACTGCTATGGACCCCAGGAGTTACAGATAATGCCAAGCATTGAACACTTTCATTCCCAGACACTGTCTGACTTGTCCCTGTAACAACAGCATCCTTTCCAGCGGCAGGGACACACTGCCCTTGTCGGTTTGGAAATGGGCCCCCAGATATACGAGGTCCTGGGAGAGTGACAAACGGCTCTTCGTGAAATTGACTACTCAGCCGAGCTCCTCTAGGAACTCATTGACTCTTACTGTAGCCTGCTTGCTCTCTTCAGCGGACTTTGCCCTGATGAGCAGCTGCAACCACTACATTTATTTATTTATTTATTTTATTTAACCGGTCTTTTATACCGCTTTATCATTTCAAACAAGTTACATTGTAACTTAAACTTGGTAATATACATTAAACAGGGACACTGATAACTTGGAATTTTCTTAGGCAATGTAGGGTTAAATGACTTGCCCAAGGCCACAAGAAGCGCTAGTGGGAATCAAACCCTGATCTCTTGGTTCTTAAGCCAGTGCTCTAACCATTAGACTACTCCTCCACTCCAACATATGCAGAGCGGTTGCGAGGCCGAAGGGCAATGCCCTGAATTGGAAGTGCCCCACTGGATCCACGAAACGGAGATACTGTTTATGCTCCAGGTAGATTTAAATGTGCAAGTAGGCCTCTGTTAAATCCAGAGAGGTTAGAAACTCTCCTTCACAGACGGCCACTATGACGGACCTGAGGGTTTCTATGCGGAATCGGGGTATGCAAGACACCGCTTTACCCGCTTGAGATCGAAGACTGGCTGAATTGTGCCCTCCTTTTTGGGGACCACAAAATAAATGGAGTATCGACCAGATCCGCACTGGCTTTGAGCACCTCCACCACAGCTTGCAATCGCCAAAGCCGACAGAGTGTCACGTACTGCCTTGGACTTTGGCCACTATCTTGTAAGGCGACATGATGAAAGCGTCGGAAAGGGACCCTGCAAACTCTAGCGTGTAACACTTTCTGATGATTTCCAAGACCCACTGGTCTGAGTTGATATGGACCCAGGCTGGATAAAAATCCCATAGCCGACCTTCCATGGGAACTAACTTCGCTGGGCCTCCCTCATTTCATTGTGTTTACTTGGAAGCAGCCGAGGCGAGGAAGTAAAAACCTTGGCCTATCCTTGAAAGGCTTGGCCTCAGGCTGGAAAATGCCCCCTCTGATAGGGTGCAAAGCGCACTGCCCGGAAGTGACAGAAATCCCACAGCTGTCCTCTCGTAGGCATTGCTAGACATCCCAGCTTTTGCTTATCCTCTGGGAACCTGCCTCCTTTGGTCTCCCCCAAATCATTAACCAACTTATCCAAATCTCTCTGAAGAGAACCTTACTCTTAAAAGGGTGCTTGCTCAAACGCAATTTAGAGGCGACATCCTCTGACCAATTTTGCAACCACAGGTACCGTCGGGCGGCCACCACTGAAACCATACTCTTTGCCAGGCCTCTAACGAGATCGTAGAAGGCATCTGCCAAATAGGCTGCCCCTGACTCCAGTTTAGTGGCCTCCGGAGGTGGAGCCTGCAGTTCCCCAGCATTTTCCAATATGCCTTGCACCCAGTGTAAACAGGCCCTGGCGACAAAAGCACCACAGACTGATGTCTGTTACAGCGCACTTATGTCAAAAGCTTGTTTCAGCAAAGTCTCTAGCTTTCAGTCCTGCACATCTTTGAGTGCGGTGCTACCTTCCACTGGTATTGTGGTCTTTTTTTGTGACCACAGATACTGCTGTATCCACTTTAGGGAAGTGTAGGATCCCTCTCTCCTGGTCTGGAAGAGGGTAGAGTCGGGCCATGGTCTGTGTGCCTTTAAGCGAGACCTCTGGGACCTCCTACTCATCCTGTATCATTTGCTTAATATGTCTATGCAACGGAAACACCAACTGTGGCTTTCAGACAGCCTGAAACAGCGGGATCTCCAAAGAGTCTTGTCGTGACCCTTGTCTGGGCCAAAGGCTTACAGGCATAGGGCTGCCAATGTTTGACCTTAAATAAAGAGTTACTATCCTTGTCTCCAGCAGGGAACTCTGGGACTTGTAGTTGATTCTTTTACTCAAAGACAAAGTAGTGTGAGACCGTTGGTTTTTAAGGCAAAACAAGAATTTTTATTTAGGTTCCCATAAGCACTAAGGTTCAACGCAGACATAAGGATTAGTCTCCAAGTAAATAATAACAGGAAACATATGCAACTGGAACTGAAGAAACTGAAAGAACCTTTAAACATGTGCAGCTGTTTTCAGCAAAAACATTTCAGCAAGTAAATCACAGCTTCCTTTGTTCGTCCAGCACAGCTAAATTTCTTCATTTATCATGTGCTGCTTTGGTTATCAAACTCTAGGTTAAGCAAGGGTTCTTTACCTTAGAAGACGTTCCTGGCATTCACATGGCTAGGTAAAACCCTGCTTCTCAAAAGCTTCTTCTCTTAACACTTTTTATCACCAACTTTCAAACTTCCTTCTTACACAAAGAACAGTCCTTAGGAGACTCCTCAGTAACAGAATCCTGCCCAAAAGAGTCAATTTGTATTTCTTCCTGTGCTACGAAATGCTTGTCTGTCTCTGGGTTTTCATTAACTCCTTCAAGCTTACTGTTCTGTAGGAACTTCTGAATTTCCTTCCACAGCTGCTCTTCCTGATATGGAATATTTGTACCTTGAGAGTGGGGCTTCTTTCCCTGGATCAATTGCCTCAATGCTTCAATCGTGTTCAACTCTGGTTCTCTGCACTTGGCTGGGTTCTGGTCACTTCCAGTTGTAACCGTATTCACCCACCTTCTGGCAGCTTGAATTCTCTGAGCTGGTTCACGAACACTCTGCACTGCAATCTGTTCCTCGTTGTCAGCAACTCTCCCAGCCACCCATCTGCTGGTTTCTGAATTAAGAGTACCTCTCTTACAAGGACTGCTTCCTCTGTTGCTGCTTCCTTTCTTGCTGGAGCCGTTCTCCAACTCAAAGTCAAACTTCCCACATCTCCTTTTCCTCTCCTCTGAACCGGGCTTATAAAGCTGTTTCCTAACTAACACTCCCCTGTTTCTGCACAGGTGATTATCACTACCCTCCAAGCCTGCACTTACGTTAGAGCTTGGGTGTGGCTTAGCTGCAGTCTGAACCCTGTGAATACCTTGCCTGTCTCTCACCTTAAAGGCATATTCACTGTTTTCTTCTGTTTCCATCGGCTCAGCACAGCTCTCATCATCATAGTCTTCATTATAGGAAACTCCTGTGACCATATTCTGTGCTTTCCAGGACTATGATATCAGCGATGGCAATTCCTCCCAGCAAAATACATGTATGATGCGAGATTCCTCCTGAGGAATCTTCCCTTCCTAGAGTTCTGCTGGCTCAACCACAGGTCCGTGTCCCCTTCCAGGTCTACCGGCTCTTCAGAGTGGAGCGACCCCATCTCCTCCCAAGGTTTGGCCTTCAAACGCCGCCTACAAACAGTATGCTCCTCATCCATTGCTGCTGCCTCCGTCAGCCATTTCCTTTGCCCTCTTTCTGATGCTCCCGAGGGCTCTACTCCCTGCTGTTTCATGCAAATGCTTTATGCATCAGCAACACAAACTCGGGAGAAAACAAATCTGTATGCCCCCTGCTTTTAGGCAGCTCTTGAAATGTAGAGGGCCATGGGGATATTACCTCTGTCTCCATTAGCTCTAGCACAGGCCCCTCAACTTCGGCTGGAACCTCCAGTCTCCCCAGGGCCAACCCACAGTCCCCCGTGGCCTGCAAGTCCCTGTCAGACCCCACAGAGGTTCCTGCTCATCCAGCCTTCCAAGACTCCTCTAGGAAGCCCTTCTCCGCAGCCTGCGACACCATCTCACAACAGTGGCAAAACCCCGCAGCCAAGATGGAGCTGCACTTGGAACCGCATGCCACACATGTAGCCTTTGAGGGCATGTCAAAAGCAGTGGACTGTGAGTGCTCAAAAGCCTCCCTTCCACACTTAGGCAGCCTGCTGTAGCATTATTCAGAGGCAGCTTTGTTTTTTTGTTTTTGTTTTTTTTTAATTGTCAACTGCAAAGTGCTCCATATGCTGAAGAAAAGCTCAACAAAACAATAAAACGTGCAGGAATTACCTCTCAGTGCCTGGCCCTGCTTCTCCTCTTCAGCTAAGCCCCAAAGAAGCACCCAACAAAATAGCGCAGTTTTCCAGCCACCGACTGCGACGCAGTTTCCCGCTCCTGCCCGATGGCTCCAATTCTGCCGACTGTGAGAGAGAAAACCCCTGAAGGATAGACGCTAACCTTCCCCGGGCTCAATAATTTCCTGCATTTGCCAGGATCCCCAATGGAAGGGTTTTATCGCTCCCATTCTCAGCCCTTCCTCCAACTGTTTAGAGCTGCTGACAAGGCTCCTTACCAAATGCTCTCAGCACGGTACTTTTAGCAGTGGCTCCTCACCCGCCTCTGGGTTCAGGAGCCACAGAGACTGTCGGCAATCGAGGTGCACTGTTCCCTTCTCACTCCTTAAGGAAATTCATGCTGCCTGTCAGTTACCCCCTCCTTTTTTTTCCCCCCAACTTTATTCCTGCTCCCTCGGCAGACTAATAAGAGCTATTTCTCCCCTCTCAATATTGTCCAAAAAACAACTATGCTGCTTAGTTATCCCTTCAGAGAGCCCAGATTCTGGGATCAGCTGCTTGGAGACTGAGTTTATTGGAACTGGTGGGTGGTGTCAGCTGCCTAAGAACATTGATGTCATCAGAGATGACATGCTGTGTCTCCAAGCTGCTAGTGAGAGCTGATAACCCAGGTGTCAGGACTGGACTGGAGGGCTGGTAAGGAATACGATTTTGACAAAATGTGTACAAATGTTCATTTCAATACAGTACCCTGCATCTGATCTGTTCCTCTTCCTACAAACTTCGATAAATCAATCAGCAGCGGATGGCAAAAGGGCATGGTCTGGGGACCTCTGTTCACTTTCCTTCTCCATGCCCCCTGTCTAATCCTCCTATTTCATCAAAGACTGGAATGATGGCTGAGCATATAAATGGACACAGCCTTCCCATTTTCACGATTTTAACAAGCAACAATGTAGGAAGCTGGTTACAAAGAACTAATCACATTTCTACTACCCTTTTCAAAACAGCCATAATTGAAATCATTCATGACTGACCTGCGGTCGAATCACTTTCACTATATTATTCAGTGCTGTGTCTGGTGATGGAGGGGAACAGTCAGGTGTGAGACTTGCCCAACTACTTCTATGATTACTGACTTTAGTCACAGACATTTCAAGATGAGGTGATCTTCCTGTGAATAAGAAACATATCTTTTATCGCCTGCATATTCCTCTTTACATTTCTAACCAACTGTGCATGTAAGGGGAGTATAAAATAACCCTTACTAGCATTCATGCTTCAGAGATTAATTCAGCCTCTGGTGGCTTCAGGAGTCCATGGGCAGCTTCTCACTAGTTATACAGCAGTTTACCACTAGAGGGAGCTCAACAGAGCATATGACAGCTCTATAAGGATGTGACCTCATGCTAAAGCTGGACAATGCAGGAAGCGAGCTCATAATGGAGACACACAATCTGGGAAAAGTAGTGTTCAGAGTCAGAACAGACAAAGGCAGTTAAATACCTGGAGCCAATTTTTGAAGCTGCTGGAATGAAATAAAGCGTAGTTACTCACCTGTAACAGGTGTTCTCCAAAGACAGCAGGAATCAGTTCTCATATATGGGTGATGTCTGCGCTGACGGAGCCCACATGGAAGCATCTCCCCAGCTTTAAAAAATAGTCTTTGGGAGATGCTGTGGTAGGCTATGGCCTATGATAGCCTGCAAATATGAGAGGCCTGTAAGTTAGGCCCTGATTCCAACCCCCATCTTAGTAAAGAACCAAAAATCTGTGAAAGACTGAGAAAACTGCTTTAAACTGCTTAATAAGAAGTTTTTCATGAATTCATAAATACTTCATTATTCTCTTGTGTTCTGAGGATGAAAATGTTTCAATACTTGCATTCCTAGAGCTAGAAACGACCTTGCAGTAGAATTGTATCCATACCTAGAAACTGTGCCATTGTTAGAACAATCCTAGAGGAGGGAGCTGGGTGCTAGGCCCAGGAGGGATCTCCGATTGGACAAATGCAGGGGGCGTGGGGACCAATAGAAAGGCTGCATGTATCAAACTAAAAAGAAATGTATAAAATGAATATGTTTCTGTAAGACCTTTGCTCAATCCTTTTTGAAGCTTGACTGTCTGGGCCTTGTGCACAATAAATTGGCTTGGACCCTGCAATTGACTCCTGGATTTGTTCATTGTCTGCACTTCGCTGCTACATATTCTTGGTGCGTTGGCCGGGAATGTGCGGATAGTGAATGGTATTCAAGCGAATATTCCACGTAATTCGCCTCCAGGTTTGGCCCGATTGGAATCGTGTCTGTCCGACCGCGGGGGGAACCTCAGGCGCCACCGATCCTCTTGTGTTGGAGAGGGTTCCGCCTTGCCTCGGTGGACCACTGGGTCCAGCCGGCCAACACCTCCGAACCCGAGGGGAGTCCGGGATCCAACCCAAGAACTGGTTTTGTATCGGGAACCGGATCCGGTGAGTAGGCATTTTCTTGTTTAATAGTCGGTGAAGCCTGGGGAAAAGTCTTGCATGAGTATGTGAGACAAATTTGGTATAAACTAACTGGGAACGTCTTGCATAAGTGTGCAAAGACGAGAGAGCTTGATCACCTCTCATAAGGGCGGTCCTAGTACGCTCCGCATAAGGGTTAGCAGAAGCCGAAGCCATCGACCCTTCGGGATGAGTTAGTCAGAAAACCTTGGGCATTTGAAAAATAATTTCTTGTGATGGTATGACTGCCTGTGTGATTGAGAGGTCTTGAGATACAGACCGAGTGAGAGCGGACTCCTGATTAGCACAGTTCCTGGCCGGGCGACCACACCCAGGTCGCGAAAAGGAGGAAGCGTGTGGTGTTTGTCCCCCCCATTGTTCTGTGGGCTGTACGGACCCCTTACCTACAGCCATACTACCTACCCTTACTGTCTGTTGTCATGTACGTCATTACGTGTACGCCATTACGATTATGGGAGGGGCGGAGTCCACGCAAACTCCTTTGGAATGTATGATCAAGAATTTCCGTAAGGGATTTTCAGGAGACTACGGAATAAGAATGTCTCCGTCTCGATTAAGAATGCTATGTGATAGGGAGTGGCCTGTGCTAGCTACTTCATGGCCCCGTCGGGGCACCTTTGATGTGGAAATAGTCTCCCGTGTTCATCAGCTTGTACAAAAAACGCACCCTGATCAGTTCCCCTACATAGATTCCTGGCTGGGTGTTTGCAAAAGGCAGCCCTCTTGGGTAAAGCGCTGCTATGAGGAACAGTGTAGAATACTAGTAGCAACCACTAGGGGGACTCAGAAGTTTGAGGAAGGGAAGCCATCTGTGTATTCCGCCTCAGAGTCCCCAGAAATCCTGGCCCGTTTACCCCGGTACCCATATAAGTTAGTTCCGCCAGCTCCACCACCTGAAGCTGAACCTGATGAGGTACCTCAGCAATTACCGCTGCAGCAGCAAAAGAAGCCCACTTCTCCGAGTGATAGCCCCGAGTCTGGCCCAAGTACACCAGGGGGACCAGGGTCCTCCGATGATACTGGGAGTGGAGGCTCTCCTGCCAGTTCAGGGTCACCCGCCAAGGAAGCCTATACCCGGGAGCCGTATGAGTTAAGAAGTGTAACCCCAAAGAAGAAGGAGAAAGCAGGGCGCCTAATGCTATTGCGTCAAGTGCCTGGTTTACCTATCCTAAATGAACAGGGCCAGATGGCGCCAGGACCAACCAGTCTAATCTACGTGCCTTTTTCCACTACTGATTTATTAAACTGGAAAACGCATTATGCATCCTATACTGAAAAGCCCCAAGAATTGACAGAGTTAATATCTAGTATAAAGCAAACTCATCAGCCTACCTGGACTGATTGTCGCCAGCTCCTGTCCACTCTCTTTACTACTGAGGAGCGAGCGCGAATTGTGCAAGCAGCCATCCTCTGGTTAGAAGAGAATCCCGTAGAGGCGGGGGAAATGAATCTCCCACAAGCAGCCGCCGCAGCCTTCCCAAATGAAGATCCTAGATGGGATCCAAATGATGAAAGGGGGCGGCGGCCCTAATGCGATTTCGCCAGGTCTTGCTGCAGGGCCTGAGGAAGGGAGGCCAGAGGGCCATAAATATCGGGGAAGGTATCAGAAGTTATCCAGGGTCCAGATGAGAGCCCAGTGGCCTTTTATGAGCAGTTGTCTGAAGCCTATAGACTGTATACCCCATATGATCCAGCCGCTCAGGAGAATTTGCGCATGGTAAACGCAGCCTTTGTCAATCAGTCCCAGGTGGGAGTGTGCAGCAGCAATCGTCCAGCCGGACGTCCCAGCCATGCCGCTGCCCAATCGGGGCAGCGCTCCAGCAATAAAAGAAGCGTGCCAGAGGGCACGCCCGTGCCTTGCAGGCCCGCGTCTGAGGGCCTCGCAAGAGGGCCCTTTGGCGTGGCCCTTAGGCTGGTGGTCCACACAGAGTCCTTTCACTACAGCAGTTTGAATTTCAACGCATGTACTCTGAAGATACTTCACACAAACATTCAGCAGCCTGAGCTCCCTCACGGTCGAGCTCGCATGCCAAACATCACAAGCCCAATCAGAATCTTCCCCCATCGAACAACTCAGCGTCAGCAAGCAGCTACCACGCACCAGCAACCGGACAGGCCCCCTTCTCCTCTACAAGCCGCAAGTATTGTCATCTCTATACCTCTGCGCTTAGGATTCAGCAATCACACTTATAGAGCTCTGTAATCATATTTGCAAGCTCCCCAACACCTCTGTCGCTAGTACTTGTGACTGCCCCTCTAGTACTAACTTGCACCTCGAACTTATGACCTTGAAATCTCAGATATCCGTTAAGCTATAGTATTACTGTCAGCAGCCTGTCTGTGTCGCCAGTATATTGTGTATTATATACACTTCAAGCACCGTTGCCAGCATCCTCCATAATTGTTGCTAGTATAGTAAGTGTACTGTTACCAGCATTTTCTATACTTGTTGCTAGCTTAGAAAAGTCTACTGTTACCAACATCTGCTATAATTGTTACCTGCATTGCGAGTCTACTGTTACCAGCTTTAGATATCATTGTAGCTAGTATAGCGAATCTACTATTCTACTGCTCATACTGCTGCCAGATCCTCCAAGCTTTTTATTTTTATTTTTATTTTTATTTCCTACATTTCCTACAAATTCCTAGACCCTAACATGGCCATCTCCCTACTCATCATTTCTAGTTTGTACCTGCTATCCAATATCATCCAGGACACATCTGCCTTCTCACATGTCCACAATCTTAACTTCATTCCTATTTTACACAGCATAGGAAGAAGAAATCACATCAGTTCATACCATGCTCCTCTGCTCCCACACTGAATTAGACACTCACATCTACTCTATGTATCTATTAGTAATCCTATCAACACCAAATATAAATCTACACCAAAACAGAGTAGTCTGAGATGCGCTCTTATCAAGTCACGATCAGCTCGTGAAAAATGGCCAGTGTTAGCAGATCTTGTTGCAAATCTAAAGCTTGACATCCTATTTATTTATTTATTTTATTTATTTAAAGTCTCTTTTATACCGCGCTATTCAGCATCAGCGCGGTTTACAATAAACAGTGAACATACACATTTCCAATAGTACTTTGTGTTTACATATGAACAGGATAATCAACTTGGCTAACAGGGTAACTATGTACAACCATAAAATATACAATATATACAATTTGTAGGCTGATCATGTGTTTGTGTGGTTTTAGACAGTAGTGATTTGGGTGGATTCGGCAAATGGTGCTGAGTTTCTATTAGGTTCAGGGTAATGTATGAGGAAGAGGTAGTGTTTCACGGCCTTCCTGAATTGGAATATGTCTGGGATTGATCTAATGTTGTGAGGGAGGTTATTCCAGATCACTGGTGCATAAAGATTGAAAGTCCTGCTGGATGTTGACTTGGAGCATTTAGTTATAGATCTATGGACTATCAAGGTGTTTTGAGCTACTGACCTTCTGTCTCTGTTGTGGGGTGTCATCTGGATTAGCTCAGTTAGTGAAGTTGACGAGAGACCTTTGGTGGCTTTAAAGGTGAGCAGCAAGGTCTTGAATGTAATTCTACCTTGAATCGGGAGCCAGTGGAGTTGTTTCATTATAGGTGTGACATGGTCTTTCCTGGATGCTCCGTGCAGTACTCTTGCTGCGGTGTTCATTGCCATTTGCAGTGGGTTTAGGGTGGTTTGGGGGAGACCTTGAAGTATTGCATTTGCATAATCGAAATGCGGGATAATTAGTGCTTGATAGATAGTCCTGAAATCATCTGGCTCCAGCAGAGATCTTAGGTATCTAAGGGATCTAATTTTATGATATACTGCCCTTACAGTGTTACTTATATGAGCTTGCATATTTAGGTTCTGGTCTAGTGTGATGCCGAGGTATCTGATCGCGGATTTGGTCTGGAGGTCTGCTTCCTTCACTTTCAGTACTGTTGGGGCAGTGAAGTTACGGTTTCTTGTAATGAACATCACCTCCGTCTTCTTGTGTTGAATCCGGAGGTTTGGGATTGTAGCCAATTGGATATTTCGTTTATGCAGCATGTTATTGGTTCGAGGTCTGGGTTATCTGTTGCAAAAGGCGTGTATAATAGCACATCATCTGCGTATATCATGCAGTTAATGTTGAAAGACCGGATCAGGTTGCAGAGAGGTTGCATGTATATATTGAATAGTAAGGCGGAGAGGGAGGATCCTTGTGGGACACCTTGGCTTTGGTGGAATGGTTCTGATGATGTGTTTCTGGATCTCACCTGCTGCCATCTGTCCGAGAGGTAGGACCTGCACCATTCGAGTGCTTTACCGGAGATTCCTTTTTTCTTTGAGGCGTTCTAGGAGGCGCTCATGGCTAACGGAATCAAATGCTGCCGCGATGTCAAGGAAGACAAGGACAAAGCCTTGGCGGGTATTGTCGATGCCTGATATTATGTTGCTGAAGAGTGTGGTGAGAAGGGTCTCGACCCCGTGAGATTCTCTAAATCCATGCTGGCATGGATCCAGTGGTGCATTGGAATCAATGTGATCTTGTATTTGTCTCTGAACTATCTTTTCCATTATTTTTGCAAGCAATGGTATGCTTGCTATGGGTCTGTAGGATTCTGGTTTCTGTTGGTCGAGTTTGTTGTTTTTTAGTAGAGGTCTTATTGAAGTTTGTTTGAGGGTGCGTGGGAAATCACCTGTTGTGAACGATTGTTGAATAAGTCTGGATATGATTGGACTGAGGTCAGTCCGGAGTTCCTTGACCCAGAAGCTGGGCATGGATCAGATTGCGCTGTGGACGTATTGATGGCTGCTATGGTGTCTTCGATGCATCGTTTGGATGGAGTTGAGAAGGTAGTGAGTGGTGTTTGATTGTAGGGCTGAAGGATGATGCTGGACGCTGGGTTGTTGTTTATCTGACAAAGTTTCGTTTGTAGATAATCCGCATATGTTTGAGGATGGATTCCATTTGTTTGTTCTGATGCAGGTTCTGTTGTAAGTTGCTTAACGAGGGCAAACAGGTCACGAGGTTTGTTGAGGGATCTTTTTAAAGTGTCGGCGTGGTAACGTCTCATGGTCACTGTCATGGTCATCCTAATGGTCACTGTCATGGCTCTCTGACACAGACATGGTTATCATCAATCAGCTTATTCCACCAGACTTCTCCATACACTTATGTCATAGAGCTGACCGGAAAGGAGGAGGAGTATTTATCTTAACAAGAACTATCCTCCAATTCCAGCTTTTATCCTCCAGGAGCTTTAAGCACACAGATATAGTGACCATATCTAACAAGCACAACACCATTAATCTCATATATAGAGCCCCCTCATCCCCTGCAGAAGACCGTACTAACATAATAGACATGGCCTGCAACCCTGAGAGTCCAAGAAGTCCAATTGGTTAATCGGTGACTTTAACTTATTGTCCCTTCAACCCATCCACTCTAATACCTTCCTCGAGGCCATGGCTGATCTTAACTACGCACAGTTGGTCGACGCCCCTATGCATCTTAAGGGTAATACTCTCGACCTCATCTTCGCCCCCAAGTCCGAGGCAAACTACAATCTCAAGCTCACACTCACTCCGGTGCCATGATCAGACCACAATCTCATCACCTTCCAAATTCCTTCTCTACAACTTCGTGCCCCATCTACCTCCGCAGAAACAGCCCCTGCAAAAAAGGCTTTCCACTCCAGACCCCTGAACATAGAAGAGTTTGTCAATAGGGTCCTCCCAACACTCCGACAGCCTGCTCCAAATCTGGATGATATGATTGACTTATGGAATAATACTCTAAAATCGTGCTCACAACTCCCCCCCCCCCAATTATGACTCCTACCCCCAACTGTCCACCGAAGATCAGAAAACAAGCTCCATGGTATTCCGCTGAGATAAAGTCATCCCTTCTACTTCTAAGGAAGCATGAAAGAAAATGGCGCTGCTCCCGCTCTCCAGAAGACCAAGCATCTTACAATAACCTCCTGAAGCAGCACCGGGAGCTCATATCTGAAAAGAGGAGAGAATACCACACTGAACTCCTCCTTCCTCCTCCGCTCGATTAACAAACCACGTGACCTCTTCAGCATAGTTAAATCCCTTACCAAAACCACACCTGCACCTCAGACGGCTTCAATTCATCCGCAATTATATGCCAGTTTCCTCCAGTCCAAAATCCTTACAACAAATGCTGTCATGAGCCCCATACCTAGCCACTTCCCTATAGCGCAGTCTCCTCTTAAAGAATTCATCCCCCCAGCAGAGAAATACATCTCTGACCTTATTTCATCAATCAACACCACCACAGCACCTAACGATCCATGTCCAGCCTACTGGATCAGGACGCTACGCAAAGAACTTAGTCCTACCCTAGCTCACATCATGAAGCTTTCATTTGCATCTGGAGTTTTCCCTACCTCGCTTAAACAAACCTCCATCTGTCCTCTCCTGAAAAACAATCGACTGGACCCATCTAAGACTGAATCATATCGTCCGATATCAAGCATACCTCTACTATCTAAACTCATAGAGAAAGTGGTCCAAACGCAGATGCAACAACATATCGATACAACAGCCCCTCTTAACCTTTACCAACACGGATTCCGCGAGGCGCACGGTGTAGAATCATTACTTACCATCCTCACCAATACATTATCCAGAGGCATGGATAACATTGAGGATGGGTTCATTCTAATCTTTCTCAATATAGCCGTGGCTTTTGACTCCGTCAACCATGATCTTCTTCTTTCCAGACTCCAAGAAAAAGGAATTCACGGACTGGCCTGGGAATGGTGCAAATCTTATCTATCCAACCGCCTGCAATATGTCCGGATAGGATCATCAACATCGGAGCCTTTCCAGCAACAGCAGGGAGTCCCTCAAGGTTCTTCCCTGTCTGCCCTACTTTTTAACATCTATATGCAGCCGATTTGCAACATCATCTGCTCATTTGACATCCTCAGCCTAATCTACGCAGACGATGTTCTACTTTTCACCCCAGTCAAAATTATGTATCCCGACATCTCCAAGCTAGTTGATTGCTTCAACGCAATTACTGACTGGCTCCTATCTCAGAATTTGAGGATAAACTTCAAGAAGACGGAGGTCTTATTTATCTCCAGGAACAAGAACTTCTCCCCCCCCCCCCGCCACCTTGAAGGTACGAGATGCGGAACTCCCATGCAAATCAGCCATACGATATCTGGGGGTCACACTAGACAACCAATTCAGCTTCAAAGAGCATATAAAGAACACGACCAAATCCGTCTACAACAAAATTTTAACATTAAGGCACCTTAAACCTTTACTAGCCCCACATGATTTCAGAACTATCTTCCAAGCACTAGTAATTCCTCATTTTGATTATGCAAATATAATCCTTCACGGTCTCACTAAGAGTACCCTTAACCCTCTCCAAATGGCCATGAATGCAGCAGCACGCATTCTCAGCGGCAGAGCCAGGAGTGATCACATTACGCCCATACTTATGGAACTTCACTGGCTACCGCTACACAGCAGACTCACCTACAAAGCTCTACTCACAACCTTCAAGGCCATTAACTGACTGTCTCCTTCATCTATCTCAGCACTTCTTACAATCACCCCAAACAGCAGGCTGAGAAGGTCAGCAACCGCCAACACTCTCATTATTCCCCGCGAATCCATAAAATGTAATCAACTAACCAGGAATAGGTCCTTTGCATTTTACGCCCCAAGAATCTGGAACAGCCTCCCCCCACACCTCCGAGCAATTAGAGATCTTCCTCAATTCAGAAAAGCTCTAAAGCATCATCTATTCCTCCTCCATTTTTCTCACCTTAATAACCCCCCACCACACTAATATTCCTTCACCCAAATCTTTACTCCCCCACAACCTGATCCATAACTAAGAATATACCTGACCACCACATCAGGTACATCTCACAGTCCCTGCATTCTTTTACATGATTCACGATTCATTTCTAACTTGTAAATCTGTAAATAGTTCACAATTAACTCTGTTATTGGCATGTTAGTTACCTCTTACCACGTTCAGTCCAAGTTTATTTTCCTGTTACAATGTAAGCATTGATATCATTGTTCTGATGTAATGCAAATGTTATTGTTTTATGTAAACCGCACTGACTCTGAATAGCGTGGTATATAAGAATGAATAAATAAATAAATAAGGGCGGAGCCTGATGTCCAGCGGGTAGGACGCTTTGCGTTGAAGCTCCCGAGAGGCCTACTTAGAATCCTGACTTAATACCTATACAAACTTACTATTTTGCTCCGAGCTGACCGGGGTACCTCGGGGGGGGATGGCGGCCCATAAACCAGCGCGCTTGGACTTCGGGTCTCCTTCTTCTTCTCACGGAAAACGCTCCAAAACAGAGGTGTCCTCCCCACAGAAGATGTTTCCATTTCGTGAAAACCCCGAAATGCACCTGGAGATTTTGGAGGAAATACGCGGTGTGAAGGAATTGGTGCAGTCCAATGGAGAAGCGCTTCGAGCCATGCGAGAAGACTTTGGAGTGCTCCAGGACCGACTTGAAAGTCTTTCATTACGGCAGGACAACATGGCGGGGGTCCTCGACTCGCACGCGGTGCGCTTGGGCAAACTGGACAAGGCTGAGCGCCAGATACAGAATCTTCAAAAGGAGTTAGAAGATAGCAATAATCGAGCCCGTCGCAACAATGTGAGGCTCCTCGGAATGCCGGAGGGGGTGGAAGCAGGAGATATAAGAGAATTCTTGCTCAAAGCTCTTCCCTCCTTGCTGAAGATCACTTTTCATAGAGAACTGGAAATCGATCGAGCACACCGTGTTCCTGCCCACATGGCGCCCAACCGCACGACCCCCCGGCCTATTATCTTTAGCTTGCTACGATATCAACAAGTGGAACAAATTTTAAATGCTGCCCGAGCGAATCATCATTTGGAATTTGAAGGTCGTAAAGTCTCCTTCTTTCCTGATTTGGCAAAGCCTACCGTTGACCGTCGGAAGAAACTCCTTGCTCTTCGCCCTCGACTTCAACAGCTACAGGCTCGCTTTGGCCTGTTGTATCCAGCGAAGCTCCGAGTGACTCTCCACAACCAAACCAGGACGTTCGAAGATCCTGATCTACTATCAACATTTTTAGACTCCAAAGAAGCAGAGCAGATGCGCTAATCCCAAATCTTGGACTCTTATCTGTCGGCTCTGTCCGCCATTTTGAAGGGCCCGATGCGGCGGTCATAGCCAAGCACAGAGATTGCCTGGACTTTCTTTCTTTCTCTATATGACTTTTGTTTTTTGGTCTCCTATCCCTTCATGATGTGTGCCTCGGTCGGATTCGGAGCACGCACAGTCCTACAGGTTATGTGTTTTTTCAATTTCGGCCTTCTCTGGGGTTTCTCCCCGCAGACACATGGTCGCCAGTAATTTTGGGGTTTTGCTTCTCCTCTACCTTACTGCGGTTTTCTTTGTTAATGTGGGGCGCTTCATTGTATTATATTAGCTTATTTTTCTTATGTCATGTGTACTGCCAGATACAGTCAGTTTGAGGGACATAGTGAAATTATGTGTGCTATAATGCTCAGAATTTTTAACTTTTCTGAATGGCCTTATGTAAAATCTTATCAATCACCGTAAAAGGCATTAATGGTCCACTCAAAGGAAAGAAAATCCTTAGCTATCTTAGCCATGAGCATGTTGATTTAGTGTTTCCTCAGGTAACGCATTTAAACTTTGCTGAAACACTGAAACTCAATGCTAAGCCTTACATGGTAGCTGCCTATTCTCCCACCGTTTCCAAATGGTACGGGGTAGCCATACTGGTTAAGAAGTCTTTGCACGCTACTGTACTTGATATTAGCGTTGACAAAGAGGGTAGATGGGCCCGTGTACACCTTGAGGTTGGAGATAGTGAATTCACGTGTATTTGCATTATGCCCCGAATGTGGACAACCCTGCTTACTATGCAAGTACTGCGCAGTTGGCATTGGCCTCTGCCACTGCTCCATTAATACTTGGTGGCGATTTTACTCCAGTGTTCCCTCAATCTTTTCTTCTCAAATAAGGCGCTCGTTGGCTGGAAGATCCAGTACCGAGTAGACCTGTGTGGCTAGATATAGAAGCGGGCCTTTGCAAACCGATTCCTCTTACTTTTCTCCCTGGTATGACTCTCCCATCAGACTCCCACTATCCACCAATGCTTTTAGATACTTTAGGTGCCTTTCATACTCTTATGCAATCTTTTAGACTCCCGACTCTGGTCAGTACAACTTCAGCATCGCCTTCGGAGTACTAGGGTACTCCCGCCATCGGCATTCTCTGCATAAGGTTGATTGGAGATTTTCCGATCTATCGGTAGTTCACCGGATGTAACATCCAATTTTTACTAAACCTTATGTAATGCTATAACTAGAGATACCCCTATAGCGCAGAAAGTATGGGAGAGAGAATTGCATGTGACTTTGACCTCGGAGCAATGGAGCCTTATCTGGAGTAGAGGGACACGGGTTCCCGATCCGCCTCACTCACTCAGACCCTCTTCTTTCTAGCCCACCGGTATTTTTACACTCCTCACAGATTAGACAAATGGAACACTACTCAGGGCAATGGTTGCTGGACATGTCCTGCGGCCATTGGTTCATTGCCTCATGTTATGCATGAATATCCCGCACTACAGTATTACTGGCGTCGGGTCTGGGGTCGTATTTAGTCTATCTCGCACTCTCAGGAGCCCCTTTCTTGGAGGATAGTGGGGCTTCGCCCAGTTGCGGGGATCCCCTCTCTCCCCAAAAAATGGCTTATCTCCTTTCGAACTTTATGCTTGGCATTGCTATTTCCCTAATTAAGTAATACCGGAAATTTAGCTCCCAGCTGAGCTCCAATGAATGGTGGAATCATGCCTGTCTTTACAGTAAATATGTACAAATACCTCGTCTGTTCGCTTCCCCTGTTCAGACTCCTTCTCATTGGTCTCAATGGAAGATGCTCAATGACTATGTACATTTTGCTAAATGCTCTCATCTGACTGTCTAACTTTGTATATATCTCTGTCCCATGATCATGCTGTATCGTAGATGCTCTTTTGATCGTTTGATGTATAATCACTGTTAATTGGAAGTGCCCACATGCTGATCTAATCGGGTAGAGAAGAAGCATCGGGGTGGGGGGTAATTGGGTTTACTTTTCCTTATTGTATACTTGTTTTGTCTCCTTTGGTGTGTTGTTTCTTTTGTTTGTTGCAAAATGAAAATAAAAGTTTAAAAAAAAAAAAAAAGAATGAATAAATAAATAAATAAAATGAAAATTGCAGAAACTGGATGGATTTGCGGGCATGAATACAGCACAGTTAATGGAAGTTGCTCAGAAAGTGTTTGTGAATCGTGAAAATGAACGTAACAGAGAAAGTGAATGAAAGATGAAGAAGAAAGCAGATGATCTTGTTGCCACTTTAGTTGAACGACGTGAAGGAGGTTTTCCTAATCGAAGGAGCAGAGGATGTGGAAGGGGTCGTGAGAATAATTGGACCCCACTGGGTGCGAATCAGTGCGCCCATTGCCGAGAAGGAGGACATTGGAGAAGTGAATGCCCGCATCTTGACTCCATCCCCAGGAGGGGAGAAGGGAGTCCCTGGAGAACAGGAGGCCGATTTCAGAGTCGTGGAGGAATGATTCGAGCACAGTTCCAGCGAGAGAGGGAAGAAGCTATTGAGGGAGTGGCAGTTGCAACGGGCTATGACGTGGATGAAATGGATGAAGACTAGGCCAGACCGGGCTCCAAGTTCACCCTGGGTCCCCAGGAGCCTATGGTCAGTCTGAAAGTAGGGGACCAATATATGGACTTTATGGTGGATACAGGAGCTGAACATTCAGTGGTGGCAAAGCCAGTGGCTCCTCTTTCCTCTCGATCTGTCACCATCATTGGGGCCACTGGGGCCAGGGCCACCAAGCCTTTCCTGCAGAACCGCATGTGTGAACTAGGGGGACAGAAAATAATGCACCAGTTCCTGTATATGCCTGAGTGCCCTATTCCACTTTTGGGCCGAGATATGCTTGCCAAACTTCAGGCACAAATATCCTTCGCTGAAGGGGGAGAAATGCAAATGACTGTGAACCCAAAGCCTGCTGGATTGATGGTGCTAACTGTTCCCCGAGAAGAGGAGTGGCGGTTCTATAGCGTATCTCCGACTAAGTCAGCCAGTTCCTGTATACCTCCTAACCTTTTAGCCCCGACTGAAGTATGGGCAGAAGATAATTCACCTGGCCTAGCGAAGAACATAGCCCCTGTCATTGTTGCCCTCAAGCCAGGAGCGGAACCAGTGCATGTGAAGCAGTATCCTCTTCCTTGACCAGCTATTGAAGGTATCCACTGCCATCTGATGAAACTATTGAAGTATGGACTTCTCAAGGAGTGCCAGTCACCTTGGAATACCCCCCTTCTCCCAGTTAAGAAACCTGGGACAGGGGATTACCGCCCAGTACAGGATTTAAGGCGGGTAAATGATGCAGTTGAAACTATACACCCAGTGGTACCAAATCCTTATACTCTCTTGGGACTGATCCCCGCTGAGGCTACTCATTTCACCATCATGGACCTGAAAGATGCCTTCTTCTGCATATGCCTAGCCCCCACCAGTCAACTTTTGTTTGCTTTTGAATAGCAAGACCCCACAACAGGAAGACGGGGCCAACTCACCTGGACTCGATTACCTCAAGGATTCAAGAATTCACCTACTCTCTTCAGTGCTGCTTTGAATCGATATCTCTCAAGTTACTCAGTGAACCCAGGACAAAGGGTTCTCCTTCAGTATGTGAATGACCTGCTCATAACCACAAATTCAGAAAGTGAATGTCTACAAGCCCCTAGTGAACTCTTGCACCTTTTAAACGAGGCTGGATACAAAGTCTCAAGAACCAAGGCGCAATTATGTCAAACTGAAGTTAAATATCTAGGGCTCCAGTTGTCTAGTGGGATTCGACGCTTGGGACCGGAATGCAAAGAAGCTGTATGCAGTATTCCCACTCCAACCACCAGGAGGCAAGTAAGAGCCTTCCTGGGGGCCGCAGGATACTGCCGCATGTTGTTGTTAAGTGCCGTCGAGTCGGAGTCGACTCATGGCGACCCTCTGGATAGCTATCCTAAATTGTGTTCGGTCTTCAGTCAGGCGGCTCATTGTTGACAGACTGGTACCCATAGCTGCTGTTATTGTAGCAATCCATCTCATTGCTGGCCTTCCTCTTTTGCGTTGACCTTCTATCTTGCCAAGCATGATGTCTTTCTCTAATGATCTCTCTCTTCGCATGATGTGTCCGAAGTATGAAAGTCGAAGTCTTGTCATCTGAGCTTCTAAAGAAAGCTTAGGTTTGATCTCTTCTAGTACCGACTGGTTTGTTCTTCGGGCAGTCCATGGTATACACAGTATCGCCGCCAGCACCATAATTCAAAGGCATCAATTTTCTTCCTGTCTATCTTTTTCACTGTCCAGCTTTCACATCCATATGATGTTATTGAAAATACCATGGCTTGAACAAGTCGAATCTTTGTATGGAGAGAAACATCTCTGCTCTTGAGAATCTTATCTAGGTCTTTCATAGCCATTCTGCCAAGAGCAATGCGTCGTCTGATTTCTTGACTGCTTGTTGCTTCTTTATTGATAGTTGATCCAAGTAGGTTAAAGTTGTTCACGATTTCAATTTCTTCTCCTTCAACGATGAACCTGTTGATTATGCCAGTTGTCATGATCTTTGTCTTCTTTACATTAAGGTGCAGGCCCATTTTGAGACTATGTTCTTTGATTGTGAGAAGCAAATGTTTCAGATCATCTTCACTTTCAGCCAGTAATGTGGTATCATCAGCATAGCGAAGGTTGTTGATGAGTCTTCCACCAATCTTCACACCTCTGTTGTCTTCATACAGTCCTGCTTCTCTGATGATTTGTTCTGCATATAAATTAAACAGGTAGGGGGAAAGTATGCAGCCTTGTCTTACACCTTTGCTTATTTTAAACCATTCTGTTTCTCCTTGTTCCGTTCGAACTGTTGCTTCTTGATCAATGTACAGATTACGCAAGAGAACGATCAGGTGTTCTGGTATACCCATGCTTCTTAATGTGGCCCAGAGTTTCTCATGGTTTACACAGTCAAAAGCCTTGCTATAGTCGATAAAGCACAAATAGATATCCTTTTGGTATTCTTTAGTCTTTTCAAGGATCCATCTCACATCCGCAATGATGTCTCTCGTTCCTCGCCCTTTCCTGAAACCTGCTTGCACTTCAGGTAGTTCTTGTTCTAGGTATGGCTGTAGTCTCTTTTGAATAATCTTCAGTAGAATCTTGCTGGCATGTGGGATCAGAGCGATTGTGCGATAATTTCCACAGTCAGTTGGATCACCTTTCTTTAGTATTGGTATAAACACAGATCTTTTCCAGTCAGTTGGCCATGATGTTGTCTTCCATATTTCTTGGCAGAGCCTTGTAAGTACGGTAACAGCTGCATCAGATTGCTGCAATACTTCTGTGGGAATGCTATCAATGCCTGGTGCTTTGTTCTTTGATAAGGCTTTCAATGCTGCTTCAACTTCTTCTTTCATCACCAATGGTTCCTGATCATAAGGTATAGGTTGAAACGGCTGTTGGTCCACTTGATCTTTATCATATAAAAACTCTGTATATTCCTTCCACCTTTTCTTGATCTTCTCAGCATCATTCAACATAGAACCTTGAGCATCTTGTAACATTCCAATTCGAGGCTGGAACTTTTTCTTTAACTCTCGCAGCTTTAGGAAAGCTGATCTTGTTCTTCCTCTAATAGTTTCTGCTTCTATTTCCTTGCAAGTGTCATTGTAGTACTTTTCCTTGTCCTGTCTTGCTGCACGTTGGAAATCTCTGTTGAGTTCTGCGATTGTCTTTCTTTCTCCTTTGGCTTTAGCTTCTCTGCGTTTCTGGGCAATCTTCAGAGTTTCTTCCGTCATCCATTTTGGCCGTTTTTGCTTTTTCACCTTTTGTAGAGACTTCTCGCTTTCTTCCAGCACAACCTTCTTGATGTCATTCCATAACTCTTCCGGAGCTCTGTCATTTGTATCTAAGGCAGCAAATCGATTTTGCAGGCAGTCTTTAAATTCCAGTGGTATATTCTCAAGGTCATATTTTGGTGCATTCATGAGTGGTTTGCTCTTTTTCAACTTTAGCTTGAGTTTGCATACTAGTAGTTGATGATCTGTACCACAGTCAGCTCCAGGTTTTGTCTTTGTTGATGTTACAGAGCTTTTCCATCGTTGACTTCCACAGATGTAGTCAATTTGATTTTTATACAATCCATTGGGTGAAGTCCATGTGTACTGTCGCATATGGATCCCCAATTTCGCTCTGCTAGCAAAACCATTGTATCAAGCTACCAAAGGAATGGAAAAGTCTCCACTGGAGTGGGGACCCAAACAGGATGCAGCATTCCAATCTCTGAAAACCGCTCTGATGTCATCACCAGCTCTGGGTCTACCAGATGTCCAGAAACCTTTCCATCTCTATGTCCATGAGTCACAAGGAAATGCTTTAGGGGTACTGACTCAATCTCTTGGATCTTGGCAACGGCCAGTGGCCTATTTGTCAAAACAGATGGATGTGGTAGCAAGAGGTTGGCCCCCTTGTTTGAGAGCTGTTGCAGCGACAGCCCTTCTAGTGAGCGAAGCAGACAAGCTCACTCTGGGACAGAATCTACAAGTTACTGTGCCACATTCTGTTCTGACCCTCATGGAACACAAAGGAAGTTTCTGGCTAACAAATTCATGAATGTTGAAGTATCAGAGTATGCTGTGTGAAAACCCCCAGATACAATTGAAGGTCAGTCAAGCTCTGAATCCTGCTACATTGTTCCCAATTGGTCCTGGCCCCCCTGATCATGACTGTTTAGAAACTATGGACACTGTATTTTCAAGTCACCCAGATTTGACTGATGTCCCTCTGGAGGACCCTGAACGGACTTTCTTTGTAGATGGAAGCAGTCTCGTCATCAATGGACATCGTTGTGCCGGGTATGCAGTGGTGACCCTTGATCTGGTAGTTTATTTATTTATTTTATTTAGAAGGATTTAGTATACCGCCTTATCGTTAAATCAAGGCGGTGTGGCACATCAATCAAAATCAATAATAAAGTGTGGTTTGTAGCATGCAGTGTGAGAACTGAGAAGTGTAGTGTGTGGGGCAGTGCGTTAGATTATATCGGTGAACTATTTACATAATGAGCTATATACATATATACAAAATGGGGCTGTCTGAGAGGCGTGCTAGGATTGAGATTCTGTAATGTCTTGGAGGTAGGATCGTGATCCTGTAATGTCTTGAGGTAGAAAATTTATGTGAGGTCCTTGAAATGTACTGTAAATAGATCAGTCTTAAGAAGTTTTCTGAAGTCCTTGAGGTTCTTGGTTGATCTTATGTGGTCTGGGAGAGAGTTCCATATAGCGGGTGCTGCCAGGGAGAGTGCCCTCCTTGATGTGGCCAGCTTTGTTTTAGCAAATTCTTTTGGTGTTGTGATGGTGTCTGAGGTTCCTTTTCTTCTTGGTCTCCTGTTGTCATCGGTTTTTATGAGAGGGCGTAGGCTGATAGGTTGTGTATTATTTTAAATATGTGTAGAAGTACTTTGAATTGGATTCTGGAGCTGACTGGGAGCCAGTGTAGGTGGTACAGTATGGGGGTGATGTGATCGTGAATTGTGTGATCTGTCGTGAGTCGTGCGGCTGTGTTTTGTGCTAGCTGTAGTGGTTTTATTGTCTTTTTAGGTAGTCCTTGGTAGATGTGATTACAATAGTCTAGGGTTGGAGTGATGGCGGCTTGACAGACTGTTCGGAAGTGTTCATGAGCGAGGATGGGTTTGAGCCTTCTGACTGTCCTCATTTTGATGTAAGCGCTCTTTGTTATTTTTGCAATGTGGGAATGGAGGTTGAGGTTCTTGTCGAGCGTTACTCCCAGGTAGTTTATTTCTTGTCTTACCAGTATGATGGTGTTGTTTAGGTTGATGGTGGCCGATGGTGAGAATGTCCGGTTTCTTGTGATGAATAGAGCTTCGGTTTTGTTGTAATTTATTGATAGGTTGTTTTCTTGCAGCCAGGTTGCCATTTGTTGGAAGCAGTTGGCTATGTTGGAGTAGTCTGGGTTGTCCAGTTTGATTGGTGTGTATATCATTATGTCATCTGCGTATATGGTGTATTGAATCTTGTGGTCCTTGATGATGGTGCATATGGGTTGTACGTAGATGTTAAATAGCGGAGAGAGCTGAGCCTTGTGGGACTCCTTGAGTGGCTCTGAACAGTTGAGAGGTCTTTGCTCCACACTTGACTTGTAGTTGTCTGTTGGTGAGGTAAGATGTAAACCAGCTCAGAATAGTACTGTGTAGGCCTGCCTCCTGTAGTCTGTTTAGTAGGGCTGTGTGGCAGACAGTGTCGAAAGCTGAGGAGATATCTAGGAATATCATGATGACGCCCATTCTGGTGTTGTCGATTGTCCTCAAAAGGCTGTCGAATAGCTGGATCAGTATGGTTTCAACCCCATGTCTGGGTCGAAAACCGTGTTGATTGGGGTCCAGTGGATTGTAAATGTCAATGTGTTGTTGGAGCTGGTGTTGGACTGTTTTCTCGAAGAATTGAAGGGATGAGTCCTCAGCTCTGGCCCCAGGAATTTCAGCACAGAAGGCTGAACTGATAGCTCTCACTAGAGCACTGACATTAGGAGAAGGACTCCGTTTAAATGTGTACACAGATTCCAAGTATGCCTTTACATCTTTGCACGCACATGGGGCCCTGTATAAAGAACGAGGGTTGATCACCTCAGGAGGCAAGTCCATTAGGTATGGGCCCGAGATATTGATATTATTAGATGCTGTGTGGGCCCCTAAGCAAGTTGCAGTCATGCACTGTCGAGGTCATCAGGCAGGAGTAGGAGAAATTGCCTGAGGGAATAGATTTGCTGATGCCACTGCCCGAAAAGCAGCCACGACTGGACGAGTTGTGACCCAAGATACTTCAGTGCAGGCAGCCTTATTCTCGGTGCCCCTTAGCTCATGGACTCCCCAATACACTACAAGAGAGTTAGATTATTTCTGTGAAAAGGAGGGAGGTGTCCTAACAGAAAAAGGTTGGATAGTGCTGCCACCTCCAGAGGGTAGCTCACCTCCAGGTCCCACAGTAATTCCTGAAGCATTAGGACCAGCCTTTGTTCATGCTTTTCATCAGGCCACACATTATGGGAAAACGGCCATGGAAAGAGCCCTAAGACCCCATTTCTGTACCTCACTATTAGGACCCCTGTCCACTTCAGTGGCACAGCAATGTTTAACATGTGCCAAGAATAATGCTAAGCAGGGTCCCATTCCACTCCCAAGAGTTCAGTCAGTAGGGGTGACCCCTATGAGTGATATTCAGGTGGATTTTACTGAAATGCCACGAGCAAATGGATATCATTACCTGTTAGTTTTAGTCTGTACATTTTCTGGATGGGTAGAAGCTTGTCCCACCCGAACTGAGAAAGCTCGAGAAGTCACTAGAATACTGCTCCATGAGATTATTCCTCGATTTGGAATACCATTGACTATAGGATTTGATAATGGACCCTGTGGTGTAGAAGGTCCCTCAGATCCCTTAGAGAGTGATAAAATGCAGGATTTAGCTTCAGTTAATGAAAGAAAACAAATGCACATGGCTCCTGGTTTCCAGGGAAACCACAAACAGAGCAGATCAGAGGAGAGGAAAACACGCCCCTGCTGCAGTTCAGCTCATCAGTCACGAGCTGAGGCAGAACACCTGCTGGAGGGAGGGGTCAGATTAAACCCAGGAAGCCAGAGATATAAGGGAAGCTCATTAGGAAGGAAGTTAGCACAGCCGGGAGCACAGCCGGGAACACAACCGGGAGCACAGCGGAGAACACAGTCACAAGAAGCAGAGGATTGGCTTGGGAGTGAGAATTCAGAGGAATTAATGGTAACAGAAGATTCTCTGACCTTTGACTCAGAAAGGGAAATCAGCAGAAGGAACGAGCAGAGAACCAGTGCAAAGGAGCCAGGTACAAGCAGCCCAGGTTTGGTGCCGTATATAAAAGGCAGCCAGAAGGGAAATGTACCAAGAAGGCAGACTTGTGTGCACGTAGGAACTCCAAGGCTTGTATCTGTAGCTGATCCTAGAGGGCAAAGGAATCTCCCATAAGGAAGCCAAAAGGTAGGCTGAGTGACTGGTATAAAAGCAAAGCTGTTTTTAAGAAGTGCTCTGATATTAGCCCAGAAGGGTGGGGCTTTACGTGTGCTGAATACTGTGGCCATTCCCAACCTTGTGTAGCAGAAGGCTGCAGGGAAAAGTCTCCTGCTGAAGGAATAGGTGTGTGCTTGGAAACACCCTGTAGTCAATTGCAGACATTTCCTGCTGAGAACCAATATGAACCAATGGAAACAGAACCATCTTTAGAATACCTGCCTGTTGAGTCAATAGACTGTACAATATCTGTGTCTGAGAAGATAAAACCTGTGTGCTAGGATTAAGCTGTGCAGAGAGAGAGCTGCAGGTAGCAGCTAGAAGAAAAAGCACCAAAGGTTTTGGAACAGAGAATTGCTCTTTGAGTTGGATTACTGTGATGCTGATATAGGAAGCTGTTTATGTTTCTTTCTTATATTATTTCCTGCCAGAAGATACATGCCAACTGTTCTTTATTTGCTGTTATGTAAAAGCCATTTGGAAGGGGAATTAAAATCCTGTTATTTGCCTGAACCACTCGAGCTCCACTACTCTCTTTATTTCGGATAAGTGAAAACTACAACTCACAGGAGACAGTGCTTTCCCGAAGCACTATTTTACTGTCTGAATAAGGGATCAGGCCGCTTAACTCTACAAGCTCAAGCTGTGGGGTAATAGCGACATTACAACCCTCATTTGTGTCCCAAGTGACTCAACAGTTAGCTCGAGCTCTACAGATACAATGGAAGTTGCACACTGCCTATAGAACCCAGAGTTCAGGGAAAGTAGAACGTATGAATAGGACCCTGAAATCTCAGTTGTCCAAGCTTTGTCAAGAAACACACCTGAAGTGGCTCCAGGTTCTCCCTATAGCCCTTCTTAGGATATGTTCTGCTCCAACCAAGTCTTTAGGAGTTTCCCCTTTTGAGATTTTGTATGGGCGATCTCCACCCATTGTACAAGGAATAAAAGGAGATATGAAACAAATTGGATCTGAAATAACTAGACAAGAACTATTGGCTTTAGGTTCTGTTTTGCAGAGTCTTCATACCTGGGTGCAAGATCGATTGCCCATCAATCTGACAGAACCTCTACATCCCTTCAAGCCAGGAGTGTCAGTGTGGATCAAAGAGTGGAGAAAGACCCCGCTGGCACCACACTGGAAGGGACCTTATGTTGTCATCTTATCATCCCCAACTGCAGTAAAAGTTGCAGAACTCGAACCCTGGATCCATCACAGTCGAGTGAAGCTGGCAGCCGCTCCTGAACTTGGTCAATGGACTTCAGTAAATGACCCTGAAACTCAATTGCGGCTTACATTGCGGAGACAACCGGCATTGTAAGAGTCTTCAGAATCTACAATCCTACCCCTGTCACGCAAGGGTGGCAGTCGAAGCAGAAAAGAAGAAGAAGAAAAGACTCTACAAGTTCATTGTACCCGATATTTCAGTTTACCTCTAAAGACTGTAATCATGATGTTCCTCCACTACTGTCTTATGGGAGTGATAGCCCTGGGATTCCTGGAAAAGACTTTTGCCTTACCCCGTTGTGCAGCTTGTATAACTACCACCTGAACTGGAATAAAGGTCACTCAGACTTTACTTTATCATTCCTACTATACTTGCACTGGTATAGTTAGCCGGTGTGTGTATAATGGTACAGAATTGAATACCTGTACGAAGGGAAAAAGTAAGACTTGCTACAACCCCCGGCAGAACCCCTTATTATGTACTGGAGATACGATGGAATGACGAGGAGGGAGCCCTCATAAATGCCACACAACTCTCCGATCCCACAAAGTATGTTATCCTGAACTTTGATGCCTGTGATGTGATAAACAGAAATGCCTATCACAAGTGTGGATCGTGGGAGCAAGCCTACTACTATGATGATAAATATATGTGTCCTGAAGGAGCATACGGATGGGGACAGTGTACTGGAAAGAGTTCCCCAACCGTCTACAGCACATCATCTAAAGATGCATACTACTGTCCAAAGTGGGAATGCGTGTACTATGCCACCTGGTCTGGTGGGTCTACTGGATGAGAGGGAGATAAACGCATAGCCAGCCTGGAAAAATGATCATTACCGGAGCCTCGGAAGTGCAAGAAAGGTGCCTGTAATCCTCTACAGCTCCTTATACTTAACCCTAGCCAGTGGAAGCAGGGATTCAGATTTGGATTACGTATAGCAGGAGGAGGCATAGATCCTGGAACTTTTATACATTGTGATGGCGAAGATGGTCAGATTCCCATGGAAATAGAGGGAATACAGGAAATTTCCCCTAGGCAGAGGGAAAAAGAAAAAAAGGCTCACTTTAAAACCAAAGTCAGCATTGAAAAAAACAGTCAGTCAGAACTTGCTGGGCAGAAGCCACGCCCCAGGTCCATAATAGCTAAGGGTGCTGATACAACTCAGCTGGGGGCGGGGTGGAAGGAGAGCAGCAAGTCACATGCTTATAAACCCATGAGGGCAGAGAAAGTTAGTTCACGGAAGGGTTCACTGAGGAGTTCAGGAAGGAGTTCAGTGAGGAGCTCAGCGTTGAACTCAGAGGATAGCTCAAGGAGTGCAGCTGGAAGGAAAGGAGCTGCCAGCATTACACACTTCCCAGGAGAGGAAGGGAGACTGACCCCATTCTCAGAGGAACAGGCTGAAGAGAAACCTTATTCAGGTCAGGAGCTGTATTCCTGGAGGGGAGATAATCAGGCTGCAGATATCCTGAAACCATATGGCTTCAGCAAGAGCAGAGAGCCATTCTTGAAAGGACGTCTCAGAGGTAAAACTAATTATCTTAACAAACCCAAGTCTCAGGAAGACGTAATAGCCAGCAAGCTTTATGCATTGAGCCAGGAGCCAGCATATGGAAAAGCCTTTAACCATGAGAGAGCTAATGTGTTAGAGCTACTACAAAGTTTATTACAGAACCAGGAAGTAATTGAGAAGCAGAGGTATTCTGTTCCCCGAGCAGAAGCACAGGTGTCTGCTGATGAGGACTCAGACCTCTCCGGTTCTATGTGTGAATCAATGGAGATTGAAGAAGAGGTTCCATTAACTGATCCAGAGATTTGTATGGAATGTGATTTGTCACAGGTAGTCGAGTAAAGAACTGTCTTTTGCATCTGCTACAGAAAGGTACAGTTTGTTGGGATTACCTAATCTTTTTAGAGCCAGAAGAGTTTTAATTAGAGTGTTTGCTGTGCTGAGTGAGACGTAAGAATGCCTAACGTTTTAAAGTCTCATGTGCTCTAATTAAGAACCAGGAACAAGCTCTGAAAGTTTGTACAAAGAAGAAGTTTATTCTGTGAGAAGAGTTTTTGCATTTACCTTGAATAAGAAAAAGGAACATTTGTGTTTGAGCATTTTTGAGAAAAAGCCTTATTTGCCAGAAGAAGGATTTTTTTTCTAATGCTGAAGAAAGCTGTTTTGATTTTCTTATCTTGTATTTTGTTACTTCAAGTTTTCATGTAATGCCAAGCTTCATATTGAAGTTCTCTATGCCAAGGGAGGCTTAAAAATAAAAAAATATTCCTGTTTGCTTTCAACTCGGCTCCAGCTTTATTTAGCTACACAACTACAGGTGCTTTGAACTACGACTCCCAGGAGCCCTTGCACTGGGTAGTCATCTTGAAAGTGATTATCACACCTTATCCGACGTCAGGCAACTGCCTAGGCGGACGACGGGGCGTGACAACATATACAGCTAAATACTAAGACTCATGTATCCGCACCTTATCAAATACATCACTCCTTTTATGAGGCCATGAAGGCGGAATTTGAAATCCCTCATACCTCCCAAAACTTGTTCATTGAGCTCGCTGGGGCAGTAGCATCTAGTCTCCACATCTCGGATTGTTTCTTCTGTGGCGGAACTAAGATGGGAGACCAATGGCCCTGGGAGGCGCAAGAAAGAAGTGAACTATTCCATTCCTTATAATCAGACTGCTTTACATAATACTACTAGTGAGTGGGTACTGGCCCACCCTATTGTTGGAAACTTGTGTTTTGCTCGCTCTGGACCACAGTTTACCATGCAGGTTGGACAGCTGGTCTGTCTCAATCAGAAGTTCTACAACAGTACCACTAGGAAGATGTCCTGGTGGTCGGGGGTAAATGCTCCAGAGCCCTCCAACCCTTTAGTCCTTTTTCCTACTCTTGCCAGCATCTGGACTAATTTAGCGTTTCATAGTACCTGGCAAGCACCACCTGGACTATACTGGATTTGTGGAACCCGAGCATATGCTAGGCTTCCTCCCCATTGGGGAGGAGCATGTGCATTGGGAACTATACGACCTTCCTTCTTTCTTCTGCCCATTTCCCATGGAGAACAACTGGGTTTTCCCGTGTACAGGAGTCGACAGAAACGAGAGGTCTTGAAAATAGGCCAATGGGACAAGTGGAATGATGAGGAGTGGCCACTTGAGAGAATCATTTCATACTACGGACCTGCTACTTGGACACAAGATGGGACATAGGGATATCGCACTCCTGTATATATGATAAATCGTATTATACGTTTACAAGCTGTTGCTGAAATAATAACTAATGAAACCAGTAAAGCACTAACTCTTTTAGCTAAGCAGAGTACACAAATGCGTACAGCTATTTATCAGAATCGTTTAGCTCTAGATTATTTGTTAGCAGCTGAAGGTGGAGTATGTGGAAAATTGAATTTAACCAACTGTTGTTTGCAGATTGATAATAATGGACAAGTTGTTGAAGATATAGCTACTCAAATGCGAAAACAAACATATGTGCCTGTTCAGACCTGGCATGGCCTGAAGCTTGATGGGTGGTTTGGTTCAGCATTTTCATGGTTAGGTGGTCTAAAGACCCTTGCGTTTATTGTATTATTCATATTAACTAGAAATGACCTTGCATCAATGACCTGTACGTTGCTTCAATAGTTTGGTTTATAATCACTTGCATTTCAATAATATTCTTGCAAACAGAAAAATTAATGAGTGCTTATCTGACGCCGATTTCAGCGCTGCCGCGTTTCACAATCAAGCTGTTTCTTCAGGGGCTAGCTTCACTCAGTACATGTTCTGAATGGCAAGTTCAGTTTTCAACGTTTTTATAAACTTCTCATTCTGTGTGGGAAATCGTATATTAGTTCCTTCCTTAAATACAAGTTAAGTTTGACTACATAAAGATACATATGCGATGTTAAAAACCTTAAACCACTTTACCGTAGCTGTGTTGTCAGTTGCTTCTCTCTTTCGAAACCATGTGTCTCTGAACAACGCCGCGCATGCGGTCTCAGGATCTTGTTTGCTATTTATCCTTATCCTGTCAATCCTATTGGCCTTTATACACATAAATTCCAATCAATTTGTGTGTTAAGACCCCCTGGTTTTACCGTTTGCAGCATGAATATCCATCTTTGTTCCTTCACGATCAATGATTGATCCCTTGATTTTCCTTCAAAACCTGATAAACAATGATCTATACAGTGACATTTTAAATCAGCAAAGCTATGTCCTTCCTGCAGACAATGTTCAACCATTGGGGCAGTTAATGTGCGGCACTTTAACCGGTTGCGATGTTCTGCTAATCGGGTTTTAAATTGCCGTGATGTTTTTCCGATATATAATAGCCCACACGGGCATTCTATAGCATAGACTACATAAGTTGTGGTACAATTAGTAAAATGACGTAATTGATAGGTTTTTCCATGATATTCAAAAGCTGTTATTTCTTTAGTAACTTCACACATTTGGCACAAACCACACCGAAAATGGCCCTTCCGTTGATTCAACTGGTCATGTTCTAAAGACGGCAACTTGGTGGGACTCAGTAACTCTTTAAAATTCCTGTGTCTTCGCCAGACGCATCTTATTCTGGTATCTTTAAGCGTGGGAATGCTCTGAAGCACATTTATGTTTATGTTTATGTTTATTTCGCTTGATAGACCGCCCTTCTGTGGTAATCAGAGCGGTTTACAATACAATAATTTTAAAAAAAGAGAGGCCCAAGGCCAGGAAAATGGAAAAGGATTAGATGTTTGTTCAAAATCTTTTGAATCTTATGATCAAATGGAGAATGTTTCGTAATGAGATTCAAAACTGATCCCTCTGATGATTGTGTGCGAGGTATCATTAGTTGTTCTCTATTATTAAATAATGCCCTTTTATATGCTCGATCTATTACTGTAAAAGGATATCCCCGTTCAAAAACATTTTTCTTCAATGTTTTTGCCTGACCCTTAAAGTCTTGTATATTAGAACAATTCCTTCTGTATCGCAGGAATTGAGAGAAAGGGAGTCCATCTTTTAATTTTTTTGGATGCACACTTGAATAGTGAAGCAATGCGTTTCGATCCGTGGGTTTATGATGTACCGTGGTTACCCACTCTCCAATTCCTTTTCTTATTTCTACATCCAAAAATGTTATTGTTTCCTGGTCATATACACTTGTAAATTTGATTAACTTTTCTCTAGAATTTATCCACCCAACATATTGAAATAATTGCTCAACTGGACCTTCCCAGATGACAAAAATATCGTCTATATAGCGGCACCATAATTTCACTTGTGAATGAAATTCTGATTTCTTCAGCCAGGTATCTTCAAAGGCTCCCATAAAGAGATTAGCTATGGATGGGGCGCATGTAGCACCCATAGCCACCCCAGTTTTCTGATGGTACAGTTGGTGTCCAAACTGAAAAAAATTGTGGAATAGCACTAATCGCACTATTTCATTCATGAAATCTAACTGTTTTTCAGGGAGATCTCCTCGGGTTGTTAATGCTTGCATGGTGATCTTATGCGCTTCTTCTTGGCATATGTTTGTGTATAACGCGTTGACATCCAATGTCACTAGCAAAATGTTTTCACCACCTGCCCATTGAGAATGATTGTTAAGAATCTGTAAAAAGTGCATCGTGTCTCTAACATATGACGGTATCATTGGTACCAACGGTCTCAAAAATGTGTCTAGATATATTGAAAGGGGTTCCAGTAGTGACCCTTTTGTGGACACTATTGGACGTCCCGGTGGATTAGTTGGATGTTTATGTATTTTGGGTACAATGTAGAAAGTTGCCTGCTGTGCTTCCATGTTGTTCAGAAAGAGATATTCTCTGTAATTCAAAAATTTATCTTGATATGCTGTAAACGTAAGAGACTTAATTTTATCTTTCAGCTGTAGAGAGGGATCTACTAATAATTTTGTATACGTATTAACATCATTTAGAAGACGGTATGCTTCGTTCTCATATTGTTCCCTTGCCATAATGATAATTGCTCCACCCTTATCTGCTCTTTTCATAACGATATCAGTCCTTGCTTGTAATTCTGATAGCGTCTGTTGTTCTTGTTTAGTAAGTGCATTTTGAATCGATTTGTAAGGTGGGGAACCTATCAATGCGGTCATCTCTTGCATTACCAAAGTGCGAAAAATACTGAGCGCACCCGGTTGTGGACCCGGGGGAATCCATGTAGATTTTATGGGTAGTGTTAGTCGAGTAACTGGTGATGTGATTTGATCAGTTTTTGATTGTGGATGTGTCCCAAAAAAAATTTTTACACTTAAATTCCGCAGTAATTTTTCAAAATCAACATTAAACTGGAACCAGTCAAACCTTGCTTGCGGTACAAACGATAGACCCTTCTCCAAAAGGCATCTGTGAGATTCTCGCATCGATTTTCCTGAGATGTCGATTACGATAGAGGGTGCTGTATCTTCAAAAATTATGTTTGTTGTCGTTTCCGGTTTACTCCTCTCCCTTGTCCTGATGTTCTTTTGGTATCTAATTTTTCTCCTTTCTTCTTGATTCGTTCTTCCCCAATTTTGTGAAAATCCCCCTTCCTAGTATTAATAGTGGAATCTGAGGAAAATCCCTCTTCGGAGCTGTCCTCAAATGTTACATTTTTAGTTGTTCGTTTCCTTTTTGGGTTCATCCATGGATAAACATATCCTATTGTGAAGTCATTATAATCCCGTTGTAATTTATTTTGTTTAACTGACTTCACTTCTTCCCTTAAAGTGTCTATCTTTTGTTTCAATTCATCTATGCTTTGTCTATAATTATCTTCTGTCATAGATTTTTTCAATTCTGTTTGTAACTCTACCTCTTCTTTTTTTGCTGATTCTATCTGTGACTTAGTGGTGTCTGTAATCAACACCATCAAGTCAAGGGAACATTTGTTTAAGATTTTGTTCCATTGGTCGATGAACGAAAGATCGGCTGTAAACATCTTAGGTTCTTTATATACTCGTAGCCCTCTGGGGATGTGTTGTCTTTTAATATATTCAATAAGTGATAAACGGTGTAATTCTAAACAAACTATCCGTTTTTGAAGTTTCAGTAATTTGTCCCATGTAACGGGGTCCAAATGGGCTGCTGTACCTTCCAGAGTGAAAGGAGTAGTTTCTTTGCATAAATCAGATATGTAATCTTCCTTGAAGCTGAAAACTTCTTTCCACGTTAATCGACCTTCCATTTTTTTGTTAATAACAACGATATTATATGGTCTTATCTTACGGAGTAAAAGTGCTGTTGAGTTGTATAAATATTTGCTTACTCCAAAAAGGTTTTTCTGAACTGTTATCTGTTCCCAATGATAACTCTTTACTTATACATTTATATTGAAGCAACAGGTCTCAGACTTCAGAGAGCTATTGGTCCTTATGCAGTATTGACCTGTGCTCCAATTTGCATCAATGACCTGTACGTTGCTTCAATAGTTTGGTTTATAATCACTTGCAATTCAATAATATTCTTGCAAACAGAAAAATTAATGAGTGCTTATCTGACGCCGATTTCAGCGCTGCCACGTTTCACAATCAAGCTGTTTCTTCAGGGGCTAGCTTCACTCAGTACATGTTCTGAATGGCAAGTTCAGTTCTCAACGTTTTTATAAACTTCTCATTCTGTGTGGGAAATCGTATATTAGTTCCTTCCTTAAATACAAATTAAGTTTGACTACATAAAGATACATATGCGATGTTAAAAACCTTAAACCACTTTACCGTAGCTGTGTTGTCAGTTGCTTCTCTCTTTCGAAACCATGTGTCTCTGAACAACGCCGCGCATGCGGTCTCAGGATCTTGTTTGCTATTTATCCTTATCCTGTCAATCCTATTGGCCTTTATACACATAAATTCCAATCAATTTGTGTGTTAAGACCCCTGGTTTTACCGTTTGCAGCTTGAATATCCATCTTTGTTCCTTCACGATCAATGATTGATCCCTTGATTTTCCTTCAAAACCTGATAAACAATGATCTATACAGTGACATTTTAAATCAGCAAAGCTATGTCCTTCCTGCAGACAATGTTCAACCATTGGGGCAGTTAATGTGCGGCACTTTAACCGGCTGCGATGTTCTGCTAATCGGGTTTTAAATTGCCGTGATGTTTTTCCGATATATAATAGCCCACACGGGCATTCTATAGCATAGACTACATAAGTTGTGGTACAATTAGTAAAATGACATAATTGATAGGTTTTTCCATGATATTCAAAAGCTGTTATTTCTTTAGTAACTTCACACATTTGGCACAAACCACACCGAAAATGGCCCTTCCGTTGATTCAACTGGTCATGTTCTAAAGACCGCAACTTGGTGGGACTCAGTAACTCTTTAAAATTCCTGTGTCTTCGCCAGACGCATCTTATTCTGGTATCTTTAAGCGTGGGAATGCTCTGAAGCACATTTAGATGTTTGTTCAAAATCTTTTGAATCTTATGATCAAATGGAGAATGTTTCGTAATGAGATTCAAAACGGGGATATCCTTTTACAGTAATAGATCGAGCATATAAAAGGGCATCATTTAATAATAGAGAACAACTAATGATACCTCGCACACAATCATCAGAGGGATCAGTTTTGAATCTCATTACGAAACATTCTCCATTTGATCATAAGATTCAAAAGATTTTGAACAAACATCTAAATGTGCTTCAGAGCATTCCCACGCTTAAAGATACCAGAATAAGATGCGTCTGGCGAAGACACAGGAATTTTAAAGAGTTACTGAGTCCCACCAAGTTGCCGTCTTTAGAACATGACCAGTTGAATCAACGGAAGGGCCATTTTCGGTGTGGTTTGTGCCAAATGTGTGAAGTTACTAAAGAAATAACAGCTTTTGAATATCATGGAAAAACCTATCAATTATGTCATTTTACTAATTGTACCACAACTTATGTAGTCTATGCTATAGAATGCCCATGTGGGCTATTATATATCGGAAAAACATCACGGCAATTTAAAACCCGATTAGCAGAACATCGCAGCCGGTAAAAGTGCCGCACATTAACTGCCCCAATGGTTGAACATTGTCTGCAGGAAGGACATAGCTTTGCTGATTTAAAATGTCACTGTATAGATCATTGTTTATCAGGTTTTGAAGGAAAATCAAGGGATCAATCATTGATCGTGAAGGAACAAAGATGGATATTCATGCTGCAAACGGTAAAACCAGGGGGTCTTAACACACAAATTGATTGGAATTTATGTGTATAAAGGCCAATAGGATTGACAGGATAAGGATAAATAGCAAACAAGATCCTGAGACCGCATGCGCGGCGTTGTTCAGAGACACATGGTTTCGAAAGAGAGAAGCAACTGACAACACAGCTACGGTAAAGTGGTTTAAGGTTTTTAACATCGCATATGTATCTTTATGTAGTGAAACTTAACTTGTATTTAAGGAAGGAACTAATATACGATTTCCCACACAGAATGAGAAGTTTATAAAAACGTTGAGAACTGAACTTGCCATTCAGAACATGTACTGAGTGAAGCTAGCCCCTGAAGAAACAGCTTGATTGTGAAACGCGGCAGCGCTGAAATCGGCGTCGGATAAGCACTCATTAATTTTTCTGTTTGCAAGAATATTATTGAATTGCAAGTGATTATAAACCAAACTATTGAAGCAACGTACAGGTCATTGATGCAAACTGGAGCACAGGTCAATACTGCATAAGGACCAATAGCTCTCTGAAGTCTGAGACCTGTTGCTTCAATATAAATGTATAAGTAAAGAGTTATCATTGGGAACAGATAACAGTTCAGAAAAACCTTTTTGGAGTAAGCAAATATTTATACAACTCAACAGCACTTTTACTCCGTAAGATAAGACCATATAATATCGCAGTCAGATGACATAGCTAGAGCAGTCAAAGAAAATGGCAAAAAATACAGCAACTCCACAGGGAGGAGGGAGGGTTGTGAGGACTGATTCCTGCTACCCCTGGAAAAAAAACTTGTTACAGGTGAGTAACTATGCTTTCTCCAGGAACAAGCAGGAAGTCAGTCTTCACATATGGGACTCCATAGCTACAGGCTACCGGGAACCTGTAGAAAAACACGGCCAAGCCATGAGCAGCTGCAAGCGAGTCTGAAAAGAGACTCTAAGAACCCCAGAGTCCATGGAGAACCATCACTCTGGTAGCCTGAACACAGAAGGGTCGGCGGGTAGGTGTTGCCTAGACCCCGAACAGATTACAGAGTATGGCCTGGCCGAAGGTGCTATCCCGTCGGGACTCCCTCTCCAGTAATCAGCTGCAAATGTGTGAACTGAGGACCAGATGGTGGCCCGGCAGATGTCTGACACAGGGAAAGAGCTCAAGCTTGCAATAGAGGTCAGACCATAGTCCTGACATGTGCCGTGACCCGGCGCTCTGACAGCCCAGTCTGATCGTGAGCAAAGGCGATGCAGTCTGACACTCAGATTGGCAGGGTCCGCTTGGTAACAGCCTTCCACAGGTGACTGGGATCATAGGAAATGAAAAGCTGTGAGGCTTTGCACTGGCCCTGGGTACGTTGCAGATATGAGGACAGGGCCATCTTATTACAATCCAGAGTATGGAGAACAGTTGCTGCCTTGTCGGCATGGGGCCGTGGGAAGAAGGTGGGGAGCACCACCTCCTGATTCTGGTCGCCATATCTTAAAAAGGATATAGCGTTATTAGAAAAGGTTCAGAGAATAGCCACCAAAATGGTAAAGGGGATGGAAGGATACCCCTATGAAGAAAAGCTAAAAAGGTTAGGGCTCTTTAACCTGGAAAAGAGACGGCTGAGGGGAGATATGATAGAAGTCTATAAATTAATGAATGGAGTGGGACGGGTAAACGTAGATAAACTGTTTATGTTATCAGAATATAGAAAGACTAGTAGGGGGCATGCAATGAAGCTACAGGGTAAACTATTTAAGACAAATAAGAGAAAATATTTTTTCACTCAACGTGTAATCAAACTCTGGAATTTGTTACCGGAGGATGTGGTAAAGGCTGTTAGTGTAGCTGGGTTTAAAAAAGGTTTGGACAAGTTCCTGGAGGAAAGGTCCATAAACCATTATTAAAAAGGGACCCAGGATATCAATGCTTGACCCAATACAAGCATTGTGGAACCTGTGTCTTTTGGGGAAACTGCTAGGTATGTATGACCTAGATTGGCCACTGTTGGAAACAGGATACTGGGCTTGATGGACCTTGGTCTGACCCAGTATGGCATATCTTATGTTCTTATGAGGTGGAATGTGGACACCACCTTCGGAAGGAATTTAGGGTGGGTGCGAAGCACAACCCCGTTCTTGTAGAACCTGGTGTAGGTGGCTCAGCCACCAAGGCCTGAAGCTCGCTGACTCTGCATGCAGAGGTGAGTGCAACCAGGAAGACAACCTTCCATGAGAGGTAAAGCATATGGTAGGTAGCCAGACACTCAAATGGCGGCATGATGAGCCACGTCAAGACCACATTGAGGTCCCATTCTGCCAAGGGAGGGCCCGTGTGAACCGAGTAATGAGGGGCTGAGCAAAGAGGGGTTTGCATTCCATTGAATGGTGCACCAAGAGCACACTAAGGTGCACCTTGACGGAGTTGGACTTCAGTCCAGTTTGTGAAAGGTGAAGTAAGTACTGCAGCAATGTGTGCACTTGGCAGGAGAATGGATCAACCAGTTGCTCTACGTATCACACTGAGAATCTGTGCCACTTGAAGGTGTAGGCCCGTCTCATAGAGTTCTTACAAGAGCCCAGGAGGACTTCTTCCACCTCCCTTGGGAGGTTGAAGGAAGCTAAGGCTACCCGTTCAACAGCCATACTGTTAACATCAGGGACTCCAGGTTGGAGTGAAGAAAGGAGCAGAGCTCCGTCAAAAGCGGAGCAACAAGGGGAACCAAGGCTGCCTGGGCCACTGTAGGGACACCAGGATCATGGAAACCTTGTCCCGCGGGACCTTGAAGAGGGTCTGAGCAATTAGTGTTGGGGAGGGAAGGCGTACAAGAGGCCCTCTGACTACGAGATGAGGAAGGCATCTGCGGCTACCCAGGATGGGTGCGGCTGGCAACTGCAGAACTGGGGCAGCTGAGCACTGGGTGGGCTGGTGAAGAGGTCCAGACTCTGGCTGTCCCAGAGTTGGAAGAGCTGTTGTACCACCCTGTGGTCTAGTAGCCATTCGTGTGGCTGGAAGACCCTGCTCAGTCTGTCTGCTAGGGCATTGTCCTGGCCTGGAATGTATACCATCCTGAGGAACATTCCTTGATTGATCACATACAAGCAGAGGGCTACTGCCTCCTGGTAGAGGCAGTAAGACCCTGTGCCCCCCTGCTTGTTCAGATAGAACATCGTGACCTGGTTATCTGTTTGGACCAGCACAGACTGGTGCTGCAGGCGGTGGTGAAAGGCCCTGATCATCAGAAAAAATGGCTCTGAGCTCCAGCAGGTTGATCTGCTGCTGGCTCTCCGCCAGGGACAGCTTCCCTGCATGCAAAGTTCCTCTCAATGGGCACCCCTGCCCAGTAAGGAGGCATTCATGGTAAGGACCCTCTGGGGATTTGTGGACTGGAAGGGCATGCCCTCCTGCAGGTGTTGTGTGGTCTGCCACCAGTCGAGTGACTCTGCTAGCATACATAACATTAAGACTGTCCCGGAACCTGCCTGTGACTTGTGTCCACTGGGAGCGAAAGCACCACTGGGCCATCCGCATGTGAAGGGCAGACATTGGGAATCACATGGACTGTGAAGGCCATTTGGCCCTGCAGGCGGAACTTAAACTGCACCGACACTGCTGCCCTCTCCAAGGGAAAAAAGGCCCAGGCCTGAAGAGTGTCCAGTCGAGCTCCTATAAACTCCAAGTCCTGCGCTGGAGTGAGGTGAGACTTGGGTTGGTTTATCACAAACCCTAAATACTGCAGGACCTTGATAGTGCAGGCCATGGCCAGTTGCACCTCAATGGCCATGTCCCCCTTTACGAGCCAGTTGTCCAGGAATGGGAAGACAAAGGTTCCTTGTAGACGGAGGTAAGCGGCCAACACTGCCAGGCATTTGGTGAAGAATCTTGGTGCAAAGGCTAGGCCGAAGGGTAGTACCCTGTACTGGTAGTGGTTGCCCCCAACCCTTAAGTTCTGCCTGTGATTGGGATGAATAAAGATGTGGGTGTAAGCATTCTTTAGGTCCAAGGAGCATAGCCAATCTCCCTGCTGGAGGTAGGGCAGCAATGTTCCAAGGGAGAACATCTTGAACTTCTCTCACAAACATGAACAGGAACACGTTCAGGTTTCGCAAGTCCAAAATGGGCCTTAGGCCCCCTGTTCTTTTTGGGACCAGAAAGTATCGGGAGTCGAACCCCTTGCTCCTGAGGTGGTGGGGTACTGGTTCCACGGCTCAGTCCCTGATGAGGCCTGCGAGTACCTCTAGTAGCAGGGCCGGGTACAGGGGAGTCCGAGGCAGCTCTCTTGAAAAGAAAGTGGGAGGCGTCTGGTTCAGATGAAGGAGGTAGCCTTCTCTGACCACTTTAAGAGTCCAGGCATCGGTGGTTATGGCAGGCCACTGATGGGCAAAATTAATCAGATGCCCCCCTGTTGGCAGCTGCTTCCCCACGGGAAGAGAAGCTGTGCTCAGGGAGTCAAAACCCCGACCCAGCCTGGGCAGGGACCGAGGTCTGAGGCTTGGAGCCTTTAGGCTTGCACTGCCATTGGCCCGCTCCCTTGCCCTGGTGACACTGTTATGGGGGTCTAGGGAGCCTGGTATTGGGGGTAACCTCAATAAGGCTGGCCCTTTCTATGAAAAGGAGGCCTCTTCCCTGATGGTTACATAAGAACATAATATATGCAATACTGGGTCAGACCAAGGTCCATCAAGCCCAGTATCCAGTTTCCAACAGTGGCCAATCTAGGTCATAAGTACCTAGCAGTTTCCCCAAAAGACACAGGTTCCACAATGCTTGTATTGGGGGCAAGTAGTGATATCCCAGGTCCCTTTTAATAATGGTTTATGGACCTTTCCTCCAGGAACTTGTCCAAATCTTTTTTAAACCCAGCTACATTAACAGCTTTTAGCTTTTACTACATCCTTCGGTAACAAATTCCAGAGTTTGATTACATGTTGAGTGAAAAAATATTTTCTCTTATTAGTCTTAGATTACCCTGTAGCTTCACTGCATGTCCCCTAGTCTTTCTATATTCTGATGATGTAAACAATCAATCTATGTTTTTCCGTTCCACTCCATTCATTAATTTATAGACCTCTATCATATCTGCCCTCAGCCGTCTCTTTTCCAGGTTGAAGAGCCAAATGATTCAGAGGCATTATAATATCCTTTGTTTTATTTTCCATTCCTTTCCTTATGATACCTGGCATTCTATTTGTTCTCTTGGCTGCCGCTGCACACTGGGCAGAGGGTTTTAACATGTTATCCATGATGACACATAAATCTTTTTCCTGGGTGGTGGTTCCTAATGTGGAACCTTTCATTGTGTAATAGTGGAGATCTTTCTGGAGAGACGAGTCCTCATTAGGAACTGTGTCAATCTCCGCCACCTTTTCCTCCATCAGTGTGTCAAAGAGGTTTTCGTCAAGGAAGGGGACATCAATCTTAAATCTTAAATTAAGGAGTGGAGGAGTGGCCTAGTGGTTGGGGCAAGGTACTTCAGGCCGGAAGGTGGGGGGTTCAAATCCCACTAGAGGACAGCAACCTTGGGCCGGAAGGACTGGGGTTTCTAGTCCCACAGGTGCTCCTTGTGGTCTTGGGCAAGCCACTTAACCCTCCATAGCCCATGTTCCCTGTAAAATAGTTATCTCCAAGTTATAATGCCCTGTTCAATGTAATTTCAGTTTGTTCAATGTAAACCGCACTGATGCCGAATAGCGCGGTATATAAGAGAATGTAAATAAATAAAATAAATAAATAAATCAAGGAGCTTCTCCTGCTTGATGTCTGCTACCTGGAGCCAGGCCTGGCATCGAGCACCGATGCTTATGGCAGCCATTCTTGCGTTGGACTCGAAGTCGTCGTAGGCGGCCTTAGACTTATTTTATTTATTTATTTATTTATTTACATTCTCTTATATACTGCGCTATTCTGCATCAGTGCGGTTTACATTGAACAAACTGAAATTACATTGAACAGGGTATTATAACTTGGAGATAACTATTTTACAGGGAACATGGGCTATGGAGGGTTAAGTGGCTTGCCCAAGACCACAAGGAGCACCTGTGGGACTAGAAACCCCAGTCCTTCCGGCCCAAGGTTGCTGTCCTCTAGTGGGATTTGAACCCCCGACCTTCCGGCCTGAAGTACCTTGCCCCAATCACTAGGCTACTCCTCCACTCCTTGTACTTCGAGCACTCCCTGAAGCACTTTGTGAGGTTCTGGAATCGCTGGAGCTGATCTCCACTGAGATCCACCAAGAATCTGCAAGTTCTTTTGCCAGGTCTCAGAGATACATGCCAATATACAGCTGGTAGGCTTGGATTCGGCAACCCAGCATTGAGCCCTGGTAGCATTTATGTCCTAGGGCATCGAGGGCATGGGACTGCCTGCCCGGGGGTACGGAGGATTGAGTCTGGGAATTTCTGATGGCACATGGTCAATGCACCACCATAGAGGTGTGTGGGAGTTGCATTTTTTGGAAGCCGGGGCCCCACTAGACCCAGTACATATGTCGAGGCATTGGCTAACTATTGGCACCGATACCGGTATCTCCCATATTCGAATGAGGAGCCGTCCGAGAATGGTGGGGGTGTGGATGGGGACCATCAGGGCCTCCTTAGGTGGAGCCTCATACTGGAGGATTTCAAGCTCCTCCGTGCGAGGGTCCTCCTCCAACTCCGTGGTGAAGGACAAGGCTTTTGCCATGTCTTGAACAAACTCGAGCAACAATGTGTCCTCGGGTGGAGACCAGTGCCATGAAGCCGGGAGAGACAGGTCCGACGGGAGGTCGCAGTGTTTACGCGTCTCCAGGGATGCCTCACCCTCGGACTCCCAGTCAGAGTAATCAGTCAAGGATGCACCTGGGGTGCACAGCCCAGGTTGGGTCCTCGGCGATCCATGACGGCTGTTTGGCCGAAGCCACAAGCGCTCACCAAGGAGGATCTCGCTCCCAAGGACGAGAGAGATTGAGACCGTCACCAAGGGTTAGCTCGAGGAATGGGGCCCTAGAGGAAGTCCTCGAAATCAAGGTCCCTGTGGCCTCGGTGCGAGACAAGGAAGGCAGTGACACTGCATTCCAATGCCATCATCCTGGCTTCCCACTCAGGAGTTGCAGTCTTTGACGTTAACACCGAGGTGACTGGGCTCAGCATTGGTGAGGAGATTGAGTCCTGGATGGGACAGGTCTTAGGGGTCCGTGACTAGTCATCGGAGGCCTCGGCATCTGTTCTGGGCACCTTCGCCAGCCGCTCCCGCTCAGACTCAGACTCCTTGGATACCCTCCCTGGGCTGTGGGACCTGGCACGGGACTTGCTGTGTGTGTCCGAGTTCCAGGATAAGGTTCTTAAGGATTTCTTCTTCTTCTTGCACTCCCACTCTGGGGAACCTTTGTCAGAGTGTCCGTGGACCCGATCAGGTGCAGGGGGGCTTTACGCAACTCAGAGGATCCATGCAGGGTCTTAGAGCGTGAGGCTACTGGGGATACAGGGGCAGAATCTGACCTGTGGAAGATGTTGTCTTGCTTCTGACAAAGACTTTGGATGGCCTTCGCGGACATCTTTTTGCACAGGGCGCAGACCTCTGGGTCATGTTTGGCACCTAAACACCGGAGGCAGCAATCGTGTGTATTGATGAATTACATGTTCTTTGCGCACCGATCATACTTTTTGAACCCACTGGCTACTGGGGCAAAAAGGACCCCTGCGAGGTCGAAGACCCTCGATGCGGCCAGCGGGTAGAAAAGGGTGTAAAACCACACCGGAAATAAAAAACAAAAATGGTTCCGAGACTCAATCCCAGGGCAACTGGGCTCGGAGGCAGGAAAGAGACCAGTGCTTACCGGAGAAAGAAAGGCAGTTTTATGCACCAAAAAAATCAACTTTTTATGCAGAAAAAAAAAACAGATGTCTGTTGGGCTCCGTGGAAAAAGGGAGACTGAATAAGACGGCACCCTTAGGCAGGAAGGGGAGCATGCATGCATGGTGGCATCTCCCAAAGGTTTTCTTTGAAAGCTGTGAAGATGCTTCCACGGGGCTCTGTCAGCGCTGTCACCCATATGTGCGGACTGACTTCCTGCTTGTTCCTGGAGAAAAAATATTTTCTCCTATTTGTTTTAAATGTACTACATAGTAACTTCATGATGTGACCTCTATACTTTTGAATTTTTTGAAAGAGTAAACATCTGTTCACCTACACCTGTTCTACTCCACTCAGAATTTTATAGACTTCTGTCATATCTCCCCTTAGCCGTTTCTTCTCCAAGCTGAAGACTCCTAACCTCTTTAACCTTTCCTGATAGGTGAGTCTTTGCATTCTTTTGATCATTCTGGTTGCCCTTTCTCTATATTGTATCTTTTTGGAGATGATGCAACAAGAATTGCACACAATACTGAAGGCGTGGTTACACTATGGTGCGATAGAGCATTATGATATTCTTTGTTTTAGTCTCTCTTCCTTTCCTAATGATTCCTTACATTCTCTTTGCTTTTTTGATTGCCATCACACGCTGACCAGAAGATTTCAACATATTGTCCATGGCGATGCCTATGTTCTTTTTCTGGGCGGTGACGCCTAATGTGAAACCCAACATCGTATAACTATCATTTGGGTTATTATTCCCAATGTGCATCACTCTGTACTTGTCCACATTAAATTTCATCTGCCATTTAGATGTCAGATCTTGCAAGGTCCTCCTGTAATTTCTGATAATCTGCATGAGATTTATCAAACTTCGAAAAATTGTGTGTCATCTGCAAATTTGATCACCTCACTTATTATTCACATTTCCAGATCATTTATGGGGAAATTTTACTCGCCATTAATTTCCTTTCTGGAGCTCTGCTAGACCAGTCCAGATAACAGGGTTATATCCCCCAACCAGCAGATGTGAGATAGAGAAAACACTAGAACAGTGCTGTGACCTCATCACTGGCACCTTAACCAGTACAGCTAGGGGCACTCTTCAGTATAATCGTAACAAGTAACGAAATAGTGGATCACACATCCATAGGGCCCCTTTCCCCAGTCACATCACTCTGAATTCTGAACAAGGGAACTATGTACAGACAGCAGAAAAATACTGGAACGGATAGCCTGAGCACTCGACCGTCGCAGCAGGCATGCCACCAGGGTGGGTTCTGGACTGTTCCAGCAGAGCTCCAGGAAAGGAAAGTAACAGTGAGTAAAATTTCCCCTTCCAGAGCGCCCTCTGCTAGACCAGTCCAGACAAAAGGGGAGTACTCCGCTGTTGGGCAGGAGGACAAAGCCATGGAAAGCACGTGTGTGCCAAACTGGACTGCCGCCATTGCTTGCACATCCAAGCAGTAATGATGCGCAAAGGTGGATAGTGAGGACCAGGATGCCACCCTGCAGATATCCAACGGTGCCACCGCTACGAGCTCAGCCCAGGGGGGTCACCTGCGTGCATGTAGTGCGCTTTGAGGCCTGGAGGAGTTGGCTTGCCTGCCAAAAGGTAGGCAGAGGAAATGGCCTCCTTAATCCAGCAACCCAAGGTGGCTTTGTTGCTGCATGACCCTTGCGGGGTCCGGCAAATAGGACGAACAGCTGGTCTGAAAGCCAGAAGGCATTGGTCGCTTCTAAATAATGCAACAGCGCTCTGTGGATATCTAAGTTGCAGAGCTTGCGCTGCTGCTCAGCCCCAAAGGCTGGTGAGAATATCTCCTGATTGACATGAAAGTCATACACAACCTTCGGAATGAAGGAAGGAACCAGTCGCAAGAACACATCCTCCGTGGAGAAGGACAAGAAGGGATCTCGACAGGAAAGAGCCTGTAGCTCGGACACCCGTTTTGCGGAGGTGACTGAGACGAGAAACACAATCTTAAGGGTGAGGTCCTTATTGAAGACGCGACACAGAGACTCAAAGGGTGCTCCACTAAGGACAGGGAGGACAACAGAGAGCCACCATGCGGCTACTACCGGACGAACTGGTGGCTGGAGGGACCGAATGCCTCTGAGAAAACGCCCAACGTCCCTATGAGAAGGTAGAGACTGTCCCCCAAGCAGCCCCCGAAAGGCCGACAAGGTTGCCATTTGGACCCGTAAGGAGATAGTGTTGAAATCTGTCCCGGAGAAAAGTGAGAATGTCTGGCACTCTAGCTCGCCAGGGCGAACAAGGCTGCTGCACTACCATAGCTCAAAATGACACCACACTCTGACATAGGCCAGGGATGCAGACCACCTGCGTGCTCTGAGAAGTGTTGCTACTATCTCTGGGGAGTAGCTGCACTGCCTTTCAAGAGCCAAGCCATAAGCGAGAAGAGACTTGGATCCTCCATCTGAATGGGCCCCTGCTGTAAGAGTCCCCTCTGAGACCCTAAGGGTAGTGGGCTGCCGACCTGGAGCCGGATGAGGTCAACATACCATGGCCAAGGCCAGTCGGGAGCTATCATGACCAGAGGATACGGATGTCGCTCCACCCAGCGGAGTAGGCTGGGGGTCCTCGGCCATGGCAGAAAAACAGAACGGGCCCGCTGGCCACGGCAACACCAGTGCATCGACGCCCGCAGACCCAGCTTTCTCCTCCGGAAGTAGACGGCTGGGACCTTCGCGTTTGACCGGGTCACCATGAGATCCATCGCCGGGCGACTCCAGCACCGGACAATCCGCTGTAAAGCCCATGGGGTCAGCTCCCACTCGCTGGGATCTAAGCAATGCTGGCTGAGATAGTCTGCCTGGACAATGTCCTCCACTGCTGCTGTGCTGAGCATGCCCGAAGGTTGTGCTTGGCCCACGGGAACAGGAGGAGCATCTCTCTGGCCACCCCTGGACACTACGTGCCGTCCTGACTGTTCACATAAGCTACAGCCGTCGCATTGTCAGACATGACGTGTACAGCCTGGCCCCGCAGGAAGAGCTGGAAGCAGCACAGCACTCTTGCCTCAAGACGATTGATGGTCCAGAGTGCTTCCAACGGCAACCACTCACCCTATGCCGAGGAATTTAGACAATGAGCTCCCCAGTCAGAAAGGCTAGTGTCGGTGGTCAGGACCATGCGCCCAAGAATTCCATCAGTGGAGACTGGCCCGCACGGATGGAAACAAAGGAAGCCATAAGAATATAAGATGCCATACTGGGTCAGACCAAGGTCCATCAAGCCCATTATCCTTGAAGTCTTCGGAAAGCGGAGACCAGTGTGCGAGAAGGGCCCGCCACAGGGGGCGCATGTGCGCCCAGGCCCACGGCACCAGATTGAGGGTGGTCGCCATTGCCCCCAGAAGCTTCAGATAGTCCCAAGCCCACGGGCTGGACTGGTGAGAAAAACTGCGGAGCTGGTATTGAAATTTGCACAAACGGGCCTCCATAAGGGCAACTGTTCTGGTCTGGGTGTTGAATCTTGCCCCGAGGAACTCCATGACATGAGAGGGAACCAGGGAACTCTTGGTGCAGCTGAAAATCCACCCGAAGCAATCAAAGAGCTGGAGGACTCGACCGACTACAAGTTCTGCCTCAGAGTAGGACTGCACCCAAATGAGTCAGCCGTCCAGATAAGCATGGACAGACTCCCTCGCAACACAACGCCGCTGCCACTATTACCATTACCTTGGAGAAGGTGAACGGAGCAGCTGCAAGCCCAAACGGTAGTCTGGAGAACTGAAAATGCTGTCCAAGCACCGTGAAACACAGATAGCGTTGATGATCACCCCGGATGGGCATATGGAGATATGCCTCCGTGAGATCCAGCATTGCCAGAAATTTGCCAGGTCTGACTACCTGAATAACCGAGCAGAGCATCTCCATGCGGAAGTGAGGAAAGCGCAAGCTGCGATGCCCTGAAGATCGAGAATGGGGCGAAAGGTCTAGCCTTCTTGGGGACAATGAAGTAAATGTAGTAGTGGCCCCGCTCCCGCTCGTCGTGTGGCACCGGCCATAGTGCCCCGAGGAGAAGGAGCTGCTACAGCGTGGCTTGGATCGCCCAGTACTTGAGGGCAAAGGAGCAAGGAGAGATCATGAAGGCCTCTGGAACGGGTCTGGCCAGATCAAGGGCATAGCCGTGCCGGACAACGTCCAGAACCCATGCATCAGATGTGATATGAGCCCATTCCTGGTAAAATAAGTGGATGCGCCCTCCAATCTGCAGCATCCCGGAATGGACTCCAGCCCGTCAATGGGAAGAGCGGCCCACAGATCCTGATTTCCTAGAGCTGCCTGTAAACGTTTATGACTCCTGGGCATCCTGAAAGGAGTGTCCACAAGTGCTGGCAGCTGAATACGCTGCAGACTGGTGCTGTGAGTGATAGCATCGGGAGTCACGGTAGCTGCCATCCCAATACCCTGACCTTGTGGCAGCGGCCCCAGTCATCGCCAAGCGGCGGGGGGGCTGCTTTAGGTTTGTCCTCTGGCAGGTGCTGTGGTTTGACCTCATCTAGGTTCTTGACTAATTTCTCCAAATCCTCCCCGAAGAGACCACCACCCTCGAATAGGAGGCCTGCCAGGTGTGCCTTAGACGCTACGTCCGCTGACCAACTGTGGAGCCAGAGCAGCCACTACCGCTCGGGCCGTCAGGCAAAACAATTCATAAAAACTGTCCGTCAGAAAAACCGCCACTGATTCCAGACGCACTGTGGCAGCGTCCTCCAGTAGCAGCCGCACCCAGCATAACAATGCCCTTGCCGCTAGCCTGCCACATGCAGACATCTGGAGCACCAATGCCGAGACAGAAAAGGTGGTCTTAAGAAGATTTTCCACCTTACAGTCCTGAGGATCCTTGATAGCCGCTCCGCCCTCAACAGGGATAGTCACGACAGTTATGAGAGAATCCACTTTGGGATAAAATAGCTACTGCTGAAGATCCCCTGAGGATCAAGGATAAATGCGGCCTAAACACCGAGTTGGTCATAGCAAGGCACTTGGAGCCTCCCACTCCTCCATCACCAGCTGTTGCAGCTCCGGAGGGAACGGGAAGGCCTTGGCTAGTGGACGAACCCCTTTTGAGAATAGGGTCGGCTGGTGGAGTAGTCTCAGGAATTCAGAGCTCTGCAGCCACCTGAGTAATGAGGGATGCAAGCTCATCCCGGCGAAAAAGACAAATCACCCTGGAGAGGGCCTCCTCATCAGAAGGAGAGAATTCCCCTTCCTCCAGACTGCAAGCCTCTAAAGATGAGCCCCCCAGGTTTTCAACAGGCTCCTCTTCCTACAGTGGATCTAAGTCCCTGAGCCCCCAGGCAAGGGTCTTATGCTGTCTCTTTGAGCCTGAAGTAGCTGCCATAGTATCCTCTCTTTTCCTTGTGGTCCCAGGGCCCGCAGATGCCCTGGCATGAAGGACTGCAGGCGCCCCGGGGACTGTGTGAGGATGGGTAGAATACATGGAGAAACCATCCCTGCCACCCTTCCAAAGGTCCCATACCTGCTTGAAGATGGCCACAAATTCTGAGGAATCCGCGTAGTCGAGCTGAGCTGTGCGCCCAAATGTGTCTGCCTCCTACAGGAGAAGGACCAGCAGGGAAGAATCATTCCGCTGAAGAAATGGAAATTACACTTACCTGGTAATTGATGTTCCTTGAGGGAGTACAGTTCAGTCCTCCACCACTGGGTAGTGCACCTCCTCCTGCAACATGGAGACTGGACAAGTCAAACTTGTGACATCACCGGGTATATCCTGCTGGTCTTCTCCCATGATCCCCCAGTGACCTACTGTCAAAGCAGACTCAAAGGAGCAAACAAACAACCAGTTAAAATACTAAATACAAAGCTATGCTCAAACTTCAACTTTAAAATCACAGGGCCCCAAAAAGAAAGGCCGAAAAACACCCTCCTCCGTGCCCCTGTCCCCCTGCGCACCAAAAAGCGGAAGGCAGAGAGCTAGAAGGAAGGAGAACTAAGGAAGAGTATAGGCAGAAAAGGTTGCGATTACCGGCCAATCAGAGCCCGTTGCCGACTCTAGGATCCGAAAGCATACTCGGAACTGACGCCTCGCGTCTGAAACATCCATCCCCGGGCGGGAATGAGGACTGAACTGTACTCCCTCAAGGAACATCAATTACCAGGTAAGTGTAATTTCCATTTCCTTATCGGTCCTACAGTTCAGTCCTCCACCACTGGGATGTACCAGAGCAGTAATCATTGGGAGGGACCTATCCAGTCGGCTCGGCCCCTAAACGAACAGAGCAGGCACCGACCCCAGCCCGCTCCTCACGTCAACAGGCGGTAAGCCAACCAGGAAGACACGACCGAGAACCCACTTGGATCCTCTTCACTGGTGAAAACAGCACAGAACTCTGCCCCAAGCAGCGCTAGTGCTTCAGAAAGACAAACTCGCCATCGCAAACACACTGAACGCCCTAGAAACAGACCTACTGAGAAGGCTACCGGAGCTCCGCCTGAAAAATCCGCTTGAGCTCCCCCTTGGCTCTCGACCCCACCAGGGTGTCAAGTGTTAGCAACCGCTGCTCTCCCGCAGAACCCGCCTCCACGGAGGGACAGGCAGCGAAGAGACCTCCCAGAAAGCGACGGAACCTCACCTAAAGTCCAAGGAACGCAGGTTACAAGCAAAGTGTTCTTGCGTAAGTCCCAAACCGACAACTAAACAGGCACAGCCGGATTCCATGAGGGAGAACGGAACCGAGGTCCATCCAGACAGAGGTGGGAAGCAAAATGAGGGAAATGGAAAAACCACCAGCGTCAAACACCCTATTTGTCACACCTCTTTAGGGCTTTATTCTTTGCAACACAAAGTAGCTCTACAGCTATGTCCTGGACCAGTTGGAGTCTTTTTAATTGAGAATGTGGAATGCAGCTAAGCAATGAGTTGCAATAAACCAAGCGTGATCCACCAAGGGCATATAAGAGGGTGTCAAGTGCCCCAGAGTCCAGCGTTGTTTCAGAAGATGTGGAGTCTTACATGGTGTGACAAAAAAGAAAGGAGACTCTGGTAGCCACGCCCACGACGCAATGCCAGTAGGCCAACCGCTTACATCACCTGGATATGCCCTCCGGAATTGGAGGAACCATGCAGAAGTAGCAATCGCCGACGTGATCCATGGGCCCTCTCCAGATCATTGGAACCGCAAAAGACTTTGATGGTCTTTTCCCATCCATCCACAGCTTGAGATCTGCTACACATGTATTGCAGCATATGTGTGGCGCCTAGCTTTTATCCTGATCTTTTATTCTGCAGCCAAAATATAAATTGTAGGCTTTCTGAACCGCCACAGTCATATGCCATTTTTGTGATGTAAAAGTCACATCACCACAACTAGAGCAGAAATTATCTGCATGATTAACACCAGGACAAGGAATCGCCAAATATGCTGTGAGTGACCTATCGGTATAAAATAAATATGTCTTTTTTTTTTTTTTACTGTCAAGCGAGGCAAATTTAAGTAGTGACTGCAGCAACTGGTTTTGGACAGTTATTTCGATTGGTTGCAAGTAAAGATTATGCAAGCTCACGCAAATGTTGCAGAATACACTGGTAATGGTCCCTACTGACTAATGAAGAGCACATATCTTAGCAACCAGACCCAGTCGGCCATTTTCACTATGACCTCTGAAAGGCATAGAATGGACCGGGCCATGGCCCCGTACCAATGCGTCGACGCTATCCAGTAGCGTCATATGTCCTCTGCTAAACATCGACCCGTCGCCGCAGACTGACAGGTCGCCATGAGGTCCCATATGGGCTGACCGCATCTGAGCACACGCGGCGCGCACACCGCCTGATGCAATCTCACTCCTCTGGCAAACACTCGGACCCCGCTAAGGACATTCGCCACCACAGTGTCCCCACCGAAACGCAGGCCGCCAAGGCTTCAACCGCGCACGCTGTCCCTTCGCTCGGGCCACCCTGACCACCCGACCGACTCCACCCTGCCGATCGAAATAGGCCACCATCCCGGAGATCTCAGACAGCACCTACAGCGCTCGATCCGCTACCGTGTCCGTGAACGCCTGCCACGGCTGACGTACCGCGTACCGTTCCAGTCAGACGATGGAACACTGGGCGTGCTGCGTACACTAAAACGCCTTGTACATAAAGGATCCCCAAAATGTAGCTGAGTCTAACCACGCTCAGACCAAGCTCCCGGAAGAGAGGAACAGAACCTTATAAAAAAGAAGTGGGGACAATTAGGAAGGCTTTCCTGTTTGATTATTTTTTTTGTTGTTTTTTTTTGTTGTTTTTTTCCTTTTTACAACTCCATAAGGGCCACAAGGCACACAACCGAACAGGGCATTGTCCAGAGAACGCAAGGCCCCTCTTCCAGGCTGACTCCACAGCCTAAACCGGCAGTCACCTTGGCTGATGCCGAGCAGCGCGGAAGCCAACTTGTAAGCCCAGCATATGAAGTATGCCTACTAGTACAGCATTCCACAATGGAGGGACATGTAACCGGACGGCTTTGAATATGAACCTACAGATATCCCGCCCTTGCTCCAAGACAACCACTGTGCAGCCTACTGGTCTTCTCGGAGCACCGCCACGACCCGAAGACCTAAACCGGCCAGCAAAAGACGACGTACGCTGGGCCCGAAGGAACCTGGTTGAACGGATCCCAGCACTCCCTGTATCGTTAGGATCGGAGCCTCCCCCCAAGGACTCAGCCCTGGCTGAAACCGGCAGAGCATAACTCCAGGCCCTGCGACGAGCCCCCACGAAGAAGTGGGACGCAACGATGCCTTGAGGAAAGGGAAGGCCCAATGGGTGAAGCAAGTTGCTAGCCGACCAAGGGAGTAAACCCCACACGCGCACCTCAACGGAAGGTCGGAAGAACCGAGGATTCTGGTCCCACAGGTGCGCCTGCTAGCCTTTAACAACATACACCTCCGCAGGTACAAAAAACTTAATTTGTGAGCACCTTCAGGGGCAAGGGGAATAGACGACAGCCTCCGACTGTTGACCACCTTGTCTTGCACAACAGACAGCAGCACCCCACCAAACAAATGATTGGGAATATATGACCTCAGAACCCCAAGACAGAGGTAAAACAGTAGAACGTGCAGTGGACGTGAATTTCCAGATCTGCCAGCCCCCCTGCCCACATTGAGAAGAGGCAGTGAAGAACTGGACCGGCGGATCTGGAGGGGTGCCTCCTGGACAGCCGGGCCACCGAAGGGAAAGCTGATGACTGAGGCCCAAACACCTCAGGATGGCCCCGTCTTGCATTGGCAACCCCATGCAATGCCATGACAACCCCGCTCACGATATCAGAAGCGATCTCTGTTATTGCTGCAACAATCACCTGAGCATGAGATCACAGACGGAACACGGACATGCAGACGCACTCAAGGAGAGCGCACCTAAGAAGTATGAGCCTATCCAACATCCAGCACCACATGTCCAGGTTCCCACTCCTGTCACCCAAAACACAGGACGCTTGAACCTAGGTGACCGTCATAGCAAAGACAGGGAGGCCTGACTGCCGCTATCAACCCTTCCAGGACCCTGGAACACAAAGCCCCAGACTGTGCCATCCAGCAACACTTCTCACGATCCCCAGCAGGGGCCTTTCCCCAGATGGCCCAGATGGGCAGTGTTCCCGCCAAATGGGCAAGCTGCGCTCTGATAACATAGTGCAGAAAACCAAATCAAAGTGTCTTAACCTAGCTAATTTTTGTCTAATAGTGATCATTCATAATATCAGCCAGGCTCAATCATAACATTAGTATTAATGATCTCTAAAGATTGAAGAGTTACTAATGTAACACTAATTGGTTTTATTTATTTATTTATTTTTTTTAAAGAGCTTCAAAGGCAATCTTGGAAACTACAGACCAATGAATCTGAGTTCAGTGCCAGTTAAATGATAGAACTTGTTCTGAAAAGCAGCACCAAGCTGTCTTTTCAAAGGGTTAATAAACATGTGAGTAAGCCAAATGATATGTATCGGGATGTTTTAGAAGGTACTTGACAAAGCCCCTTATGAACTTCTCCTGAGGAAGGAGATGATGTGCTATTATAGAATGGGAAATGGGTCAAAAACAGGAACACAATAGGACTAAATGGCCAGTTTTCTCACAGGAGACCCGTAAATAGTGGAATGTCTTGGGATCTGCACTGGAACTGGCATCTGGTAACATCTACTGCACTGAAATGATCTGGAAAAGAGATCAGCAAGCATGGCGATCAAATTTGCAGATGGCATAACGACATTTAGAGGCTGTCTGCACAATTTCCAAGCGTATAAACATGGAAATAGCATCCTTATGTAAATGACAATTTCAGAAAGGGCTCAATTTGTAGGTGGTTGTGCCGCCGATGACCCTGAATGGCCAAATCCTAGCACGGAAACCTGCTGCTGACAGACATCGCTAACTGCCAGAATGCAGACAGACAAAGGTAAAGGCACCCCCCAAGAAGTAAAACCCAAACCAATCACATTGCATTCAAAGAACTATAAACTATCATGAAATTAAAATTAGAATTAAAATTAAAAGTAACAGCAAAAGGAAGTCCTTATCTGGGTGTAGCCGCGTGGAACAGCGTCGTCTGCTCAAACGCGGGGCTGCTCCGCTCCGCCACGAGGCCTCAGCCCTGCCGAGAAAATGGCGCCAATCCGAAGCAGGCCCGTTTGGCGCCAAACACCACAGAGGCGGCAAGAGCTCAGAGCCCCTCCATGCAGACTCGAGAGACTCCCTTGTGGCGTCGGGATGCAGCAGTTACCCCGCTGTAGCTGCGGGGTGAAGAGCAGTCCAGACACGCTGCTGCCCCGCGCCACCAGAAGTAGCAGACGCTGCGAGCCCCGGCCCACCGGCTAAAGAACCTCGAACGGCCTGAGGCTGCCGCCGCGATGGGAATCTGCTGCATGGACACTGCCAAAATGCAGGTGTTCCACAGAGCTCTCCCCCGTACAGTCCTGGGGGAGAGATCATCACCGGGCACAGAGACCGAAGAATCCCAAGCAGAGAGGCTAGCTGGCAGCGTGAACTTTGAAAAGGGACAGAACCCCCCTTTACACTAAGGCCGACTAGGTGAAAATAAATAAAGTAAAAGTAAATGAAATTAAATGAAAATGAAAATGAATTCAATTTACAGGATTACACCTAAAGAAGGGCAAAAGAAATGCAAAGTAAATCAAATCCTGACTAACTGCTCCTAAACTGCTTCTCAAGTGAGCCCAGCACCTAGGCTCACTACGTCCTCATGCTGCATGGAGACTGGACACACTGGGGGATCATGGGAGAAGACCAGCAGGATATACCCGGTGATGTCACAAGTTTGACTTGTCCAGTCTCCATGTTGCAGGAGGAGGTGCACTACCCAGTGGTGGAGGACTGAACTGTAGGACCGATAAGGAACTGGCAGCGAAGGCTCCAACCCCACCAAGCTGGGAGCTGACGACAGAGGTAAAGCTGTGCACGGTAACGAATCAGCCGGCATAGAGTCACTCCCTACCAAGGGCTCTGCCTGCCGATGCCCCAAGCCCTCTCCCGATGACTGACCCGGGTTGGCCACGCAGGGGCCTTGCTTGTCATGGCAGGACTGGCGCATGTACATGCCAGGGCACACGGCTGAGCCTAACTGAAAAATGGTGGGAAGCAGCAGCAGCCTGCATCCTCAGGCAGAATCACATCCAGAGCTGGGAAGTAACGCACTACTCACAGATCTGGCAGTCCGAAAAGATGCGACACCGCTGCTCCAGAACACACCCCAGCGTCAAGTCCTTGTGGGGGGGAGGGGGGGCTGTAGGTGGCGAGCGTGTCACAACGAGGAACACAGGCTGCCATGCACCCCTTCCACTGTCTGATGTGGGAGACTGCAATCCTCCTTGTTGGACCTGCTTCTTATTTTCCAATTTGCAGACAAGCAATGTGACCAAGGATAGGCAACCTGATTGAGCCTCCACAAGGCAACTAACTGACCCTCGTGGTCAGAAGTTGCCGTCCACCAGAAGCACAGACCCGGTAAGGGTGTCTTCAACACTCCCCAGGTCCCAGAAGCCTGCTGAACCACAGTCCTCAAGGCCAGAGCAGAGATCAAGCAGGAGCTTTACCGAAACAACCTACATCTGCTGAAACAGAGAAAATACTGAAGAGGGCCCCTAGCTGTACTGGGTAAGGTGCCAGTGATGAGGTCACAGCACTATTCTAGTGTTTTCTCCATCTCACATCTGCTGGTTGGGGGACATAACCCTGTTGTCTGGACTGGTCTAGCAGAGGACGCTCTGGAAAGATATGTTAAAAAGCAGCGGGCCCAGCACAGATCCCTGGGGTACTTCACTCTTTGCCTTTCTCCATTGAGAAAATTGGCCATTTAGCACTACTCTCTGCTTTCTATCTTAACCAGTTCCCATTCCACAATAGTAAACTGCCTCCTATCGCATGACTCTAATTTCCTCAGAAGTCTCTCATGAGGGACTTTGTCAAAGGCTTGCTGAAAATCCAGATACTCAGGGGTCAACTTTTAGCAGCTACAGTCAGTAATTTTAAAGCACCTGGCCGGCGCTGCTGAAACTAAACCTGGACATTCAGCTCCAGAGCCTGTCTGGCATCAGGCGTTGAATATCTGGTTTTGCCACCGAGAAGAATTGCTGTCCAGTCAGTGGTGGTATTCGGCTACTAACCAGATAGCAAAACTGCACAAGTTAGAACTGCCTTAGACCTGTCCTAACTTTATGCAATTTAGCTATTCACTTATTGGCTGAATATCATCACTCAATGGATAGCTGCTAGGACCACCCCAGCTCTGTCTAGAGACCGCTCCAAAAATAAATGAACATTTTTTGGGTGGTCTATAGGGATATTCAGCAGCACTACCTGGTTTGTGCCATGGGTTTATGCAGTTTACAGGTCTGCAAACCACATAACCCTTTTGAATATCAGCCTCATTATATCAACTGGCTCCCCTTTATCCCCATGTTTATTCATACCCTCAAAAAAATGTAGCATATTAGGGATGCAAGACTTCCCTTGGCTAAATCAATGTTAACCCTCTCATTAAACCAGGTCTACCTATGTGCTCCATAATTTTGTTCTTTATAAGTTTCTAGTTTCTATCATTTTGCCGGGCACTGATATTTAGACTCACTGGTTTATAGTTTTCCTGGTTATCCCTGGATCCCTTTTTAAACACTAGCATTATGTTTGCCACCCTGTAGTCTTCAATGGACCATTAGGCAGGGAGTCTGTGCTGGAGAAAAGATAGACAAGCTGGAAGAGGTTATCTCATTGCCATTAGAAATACAGCCTGGATTAAAGTTGTGCCATACAGCTGTATTTATTTATTTAACTGGTTTCATTTATTTTTATTTAACAGTTTCATTTCATTTCATTCTCATACACAGCATCGACACTATGGAACCAACTCCCACCCGACCTACGAGCCAGCACTGATCTAGCCGACTTTTGAAAGAAATCAAAACCCACCTATTTCAAAGTCATTTCAACCTGTACTAAATTCACATGAGGGGCAACTCCCCACAGCTCCCCAGAAAACCTGTAATGTATAAATGTACATATGTAAATTATTATCCCCCTAGCTTAGAAGTAGATAATTTTCTGCGTGACGTGCTAACCTTTCAAATCTTTATGTACAAATCAAAATTATTCTGTCTTGATTCGACAGCTTTATCCATGTAATCTTTCCCGCTTCTGATCGCTGGAAGGAGCGGTATACAAATGCTTGCTAAATAAAATAAATAAAATTTCAATCAAAGCGGTTTATATTGTAACTTAAACTTGGTAAATGTAAATTAAACAGGGCCATTGATAACTTGGATTTTTCTAAGCAATGGAGTATTAAGTGACTTGCCCAAGGCCACAAGGAGTGCTAGTGGGAATTGAACCCTGGTTCCCAAGCCAGTGCTCTAACCACTAGGCTACTCCTCCACTCACACTTTATCTCAGAGTCAAGGCCGTTCACAAGTAACATCCTAAAGTGAACTTAACGTTATGGTTTACATGGAATGAGGCAGTATAACATAGAAAAACATAGTAACTTAACAAGCTTTGAATCTCAACTTACTATAACCATGGAAATAATAACTTTAACTTAATGAAACAGAGCGAGCAATAGCTTGGGGTAAGAAAGAGGACTGAAAAGCGGAGATGAGGGAAACATGAGGAACGTAGGTAGGTTTGTAGCCCAGGGGAGTAGTGATCCCAGTTCTTTGCAGAGAGCCGGGAATTGAGGGATGCGGTATAGTTTAGCTCTCAGTAGGTGGCATTGGAGTGATTAACTTTAGGTTCCCAAGCAGTCTGTAGTGGGGCGGGGGGGGGGGGGGGGGTGGAATGTTGCTGACCAAGAACCCAGGGTGAAACATTCTCTTGAGATTAACATCGAGAGGCTAAGGTCTGTGCCATGTAGTGGCAGACAAGCCAAGAGCTGCAATCTGTAATTGATAAGCTAACAGACAAAGTTATTAAGGCACACTAAAGCCCATAGGCTGTGCTTTCTAACACAGGGAGTCAGAACAGCTGAGATCAGGGAACTCTATTGACTGTTTGGAGAATGCATTTTGCATTAAGTGGTGCAAAGAGTTGTAAGTTAGGTGTAGAACTCAGAAAGCACATGGAAAATCAATAGGGTATAGTCATGTACCAGCAAATCTTAGAGAATATCAGCACTTTGGATTAAGTTGTGCAAGTTACTGATTAGAAACCTATGGCGAGGCAGCTAAGTTTGTAAAAACAGTGTCCTGCCTCATATATGGGAAAGAGAGGACTGTGCCGAGTTCCTGACTCAGAGAACTGACTTAGAGGGACTGGCCTGGAACAACAGACACTATTGGAACCGTTTACTAAAGGACACTAGTTGTCAGCGCATGTTCTGGCATGCAATGAAGCTACAGGGTAAACTATTTAAGACTAATAAAAGAAAATATTTTTTCACTCAACTTGTAATCAAACTCTGGAATTTGTTACCGGAGGATGCAGTAAAGGCTGTTAGTGTAGCTGGGTTTAAAAAAGGTTTGGACAAGTTCCTGGAGGAAAGGTCCATAAACCAATATTAAGAAGGGACCCAGGATAACAGTGCTTGACCCAGTACAAGCATTGTGGAACCTGTGTCTTTTGGGGAAACTGCTAGATACGTATGACCTAGATTGGCCACTGTTGGAAACAGGATACTGGGCTTGATGGACCTTGGTCTGACCCAGTATCGCATATCTTATGTTCTTATGTTGAATGAAGGTGGAAAGAATATACAGAGTTTTTATATAATAAAGATCAAGCGGACCAACAGCCATTTCAACCTGTACCTTATGATCCAGAACCATTGCTGATGAAAGAAGAAGTCGAAGCAGCATTGAAAGCCTTATCAAAGAACAAAGCACCAGGCATTGATTGCTGCAATACCTCTATAGGAATGCTATCTGATGCAGCTGTTGCCATACTTACAAGGCTCTGCCAGGAAATTTGGAAGACAACATTATGGCCAACTGACTGGAAAAGATCTGTGTTTATACAATACTCTCTACCTGACGAAATCAGAGCATTATCTGACATTAAAGACCTACGCAAAAACTTAAAAACTCACCTTTTCATCTCCCACTATGGTCCAATGGCAAATTCTCAACTTCAAAACGAAAAGGGATAATCTATATAACACACGGAGACAAATACCGCAATGCCTCAAGATATTTTGACCTTGATACTGTCAATTGATATTTATACTGTTGAACTCTCTTTTTCTAACTGTACATAGTTAATTTGTACATAGTTCTACAAAGTATAATAGCTAAAAGTTCAATTGTTAATGTACATAGTTCATGATATTGTTTAATGTAAAACAGAAATGCCTTTCTGTCTCCTTAACTGTTATATGTAAACCGCTCCTGATCATCAGAAAGTTGCGGTATATAAAAGTTTGTTAAATAAAGAAAGAAAGAAAGAAAGATGATCCAACTGACCGTGGAAATTATTGCACAATCGCTCTGATCCCACATGCCAGCAAGATTCTACTGAAGATTATTCAACAGAGACTACAACCATACCTGGAACAAGAACTACCTGAAGTGCAAGCAGGGTTCAGAAAAGGGCGAGGAACGAGAGACATCATCACGGATGTGAGATGGATCCTTGAAAAGACTAAAGAATACCAAAAGGATATCTATTTGTGCTTTATTGACTATAGCAAGGCTTTTGACTGTGTAAACCATGAGAAACTCTGGGCCACATTAAGCAGCATGGGTATACCAGAACACCTGATCGTACTCTTGCACAATCTGTATATTGATCAAGAAGCAACTGTTCGAACGGAACAAGGAGAAACAGAATTGTTTAAAATCAGAAAAGGTGTACGACAAGGCTGCATATCTTCCTCTTACCTGTTTAATTTATATACAGAATAAATCACAGAAACAGGATTATATGAAGACAACAAAGATGTGAAGACTGGTGGAAGACTCATCAACAACCTTTGCTTATGTTCATTGAAGGCATGCTGGGGCATGCATTGACAACTAGTGTGGGGCCATGACAGCGCGGGCTGATCCCATGCTAATGATAAATTGTGTGCTGGGGTGGTAAGGGGGCAGTTTAGGAGCAGAGAGCTGGCATGGTGAGCACAGCACACAGTGCGGGATAAACACCACAGGAGTTAAGTGTAGCCGCGCTATTTCCATGCAGAGTAGAGTACAGGACTCCCCATTAACTGCGGGGAACATGCTTTCCACGCCCTACAATTAATGTGGTGGTGCTGCACTTAATGTGCCATGATTTTGGCGCTACTGGCGTATTAGGCGCAGCATCATAGTGCTCTTTAGTAAAAGGGCCTCTTTGAATCAACAGGATATTAAAAATATGAAATAAATGAAATCCCCCTGGCCCTACTAGCAGTGGGCAGAAGTGGATGTGTATATTCTAATGGTATTCCCTTCTAGAAGAATGAAAGGGAGGCGATGGTATGTCATTTGAGAGTATAAAACCCCCGATGTGGGAGAAATTCTGTCTCTTCCACATCTTGAAGGGCAGCTGGGCCTCAGGTCACAGCTGCTGAATTCCTAGTACTATGGTCCTTGGGCCAGGAGCTTTGAAGTTTGAAGAAAGTTCACCACTATGTCTAAGGAAGTTTTCCTAATTCTCAAAATCTTCCTGGGAAGTGTCAGAGTGCAACTGTGGAGTGCCCGCACTTACAGGAGATGGTCCCAAGCAAGGTGGCCTGAGCATAAAAGAAAGTAGAGACTGTAGAGGTGTCTGGAGTATGTTTTCCTACAGATCTCATCTGAAATTCAAGGAACCTATGTGTAAGAACTTTGAGTGACCAAGAGTTCATAGTGAGAGAAAAAAGGGAAGCTTTAACATAGTAACATAGTAAATGACGGCAGATAAAGACCAGCATGGTCCATCCAGTCTGCCCAGCAATACGGCAAGAGTAGGAGCACCTGTCGCTCTGTGTAAGCCACTCCTCCCCATGTCTTTGTTTAGAGGTGGACCCACCACTCCATGTAGGACACCACTATTTGCTGAGAAGTTAGATGGTTCCGTTTATTTTGTTTTTATCCTGTTGCTGTAAAGGGATCCGCTGTGCTTGTCCCATGCTGTTTTGAATTCCGTCGCCGTTTTTGCCCCCACAACTTCCATCGGGAGAGCATTCCATGCATCCACCACCCTTTCAGTGAAAAAATATTTCCTGACATTGCCTTTCAATTTTCCACCTCACAGCTTCATGTTATGCCTCTAGTTTTGCAGCTTCCCTGTCTTTGGAAGAGGTTTGTTCATTCATCGTTCCTCTTTAAGTATTTAAAGGTCTGAATCATATCTCCCCTATCCCTCCTCTCCTCCAAGTGTACATATTTAGGACTTCAAGTCTCTTCTCATAAGTTTTCTTACGCAGGCTCCAAATCATTTTGGTTGCCTTCCTCTGAACAGTTTCCAGTCTTTTTACATCTTTTGCAAGATATGGTCTCCAAAACTGAACACAGCATTCCAAGTGAGGCCTCACCAGCGAACTGTACAGTGGCATAAGTACCTCTTCCTTTCTGCTGGTAATCCCTCTTTGTATGCAGCCCAACATCCTCCTGGCTTTTGCCACCGCCTTGTCGCACTGTTTTGCCACCTTGAGATCATCAGAGATAATCACACCAAGGTCTTTTTCCTGAACCATGCACACCAACCTCTCGCCCCCTATTGCGTACATTTCCCTTGGATTTCTGCTACCTAAGTGTATGACACTGCACTTTTTCTCATTAAATCGTAATTGCCAAGCATTGGACCATTCTTCCAGCTTTTGTAGATCTTTCCTCATGTTATCCACTCCCTTGGGGGAGTCCACTCTGTTGCAAATTTTTGTGTCATCTGCAAAAAGACAGACTTTTCCATTCAGTCCTTCAGCAATATCACTCACAAATACATTGAACAGTGTTGGGCCCAGGAAGCACCCCGCTAATCACCTTCCTTTCATCCGAGTGAGCTCCATGTACCATCACCTTCTGTCGTCTGTCAGTCAACCAATTTCTAATCCAGTTTACCATCTTGGGACCCGTCCCCAAGCTACTGAGTTTATTGACAAGCCTCCTATGAGGAACAGTATCAAAGGCTTTGCTGAAATCCAGGTAAATGACATCCATCGCATGCCCCTGATCTAGTTCCTTGGTCACCCAGTCAAAGAACTCAATCAGATTTGTTTGGCAAGACCGTCCGTCAGTAAAACCATGTTGCCTCGGATCTTGCAATCTGTTGGTTTTGAGAAAGTTCACTATTCACTCTTTCAGGAGCGCCTCCATTACTTTTCCCGCCACCGAGGTAAGGCTCACGGGTCTGTAATTTGACACTTCTTCCCTGTCATCACTTTTGTGTAGAGGTACGACATCAGCCATTCTCCAGTCCTGAGGAACCTCTCCTGTTTCCAAGGATCTGTTGAAGACATCCTTTAATGGCCCTCTGAGCTCTTTTGTATCCTGGGATGTATCCCATCCGGTCCCATGGCTTTGTCCACTTTCAGTTTAGCAAGTTGTTCCAACACCTCATCTTCTATGAATGGTGTGGTATCTACCTCATTCCCATTTTTATATTTGGAAGTCACAGCTGGTCCATCTCCAGGATTTTCTTTAGTAAAAACAGGGCAGAAGTATTTGTTTAGCAATTTCGCTTTTTCTATGTCACTTTCCACGAGTCCTTTCCCAGCACTTCTGAGTCCTACAATTCCAACTCTGATCTTCTTCCTTTCCCCAAATATACCTAAAGAAAGTTTTGTTGCCACCATTAACATCTTTAGCCATCTTTTCCTCTGCCTTTGATTTTGCTATCCTTATTTCTCTTTTTGACTCTGAGTTTGATGCTGTATTCATTTCTGTTTTCTTATGTTTGCAAGCTTTTGAATTTTGCGAAAGCTGTGTTTTTTGCCTTTGAGCAGCCACTTCTTTGGAAAACCAAATAGGCTTTCTTCTCCTCTTGTTTTTATTTACTTTTCTTACATATTTATCTGTTGCCCCTTTTATTGCCACCTTTAGTTTAGGCCATTGCAATTCCACTTCCCTTACCTCCTTCCACCCCGTCATCTCCTCCTTTAGGTACTCGGCCATTTTATTGAAGTTAGTGCTTTTGAAGTTTAGGACTTTGAGCTTGCTATGTTTGGCCTGTACCTTGGCTTTTATCTCAAACCACACCGTGTGATGATCACTGTTGCTCACAGGGGCACTCACGCAGACATTCAACACGCTATCACCGTTGGTGAGTACTAAATCCAGCGTTGAGCTTTCCCTGGTTGGTTCCATGACCATTTGTCTAAGTGATGCATCTTGGAGAGCATCTACAATTTTTTTGCTTCTTTCCAGATTTGCACAAGGAGTAATCCAATCCACATCAGGTAGATTAAAGTCACCCAAAATGATCCCTTCCCCCTTTGTGGCTATCTTGGTAATATCTATAATCAATTTGTTATCTATCTCTTCAATTTGAGTCGGAGGTCTGTAGACTACAGCAGTATGGATGACAGTGCCATCTCCTCTTTCCAACGCAATCCAGAGTGCTTCTTCTTTTCCCCATGTCCCCTGCATTTCAGTAGCTTTAATATTGCTTTTGACATACAAGGCTACTCCTCCTCCTTTTCCATTTTCTCTGTCTCTTCTGAATAGATTATAGCCAGCTATGGCTATATCCCAATCATGCGATTCATTAAACCATGTTTCTGTAATGGCCACAATGTCCAAATCCATTTCCACCATTAGGGACTTCTAGGTCTGGAACTTTGTTGGCTAAGCTTCGAGCATTTGTGCTCATTGCTTTCCAGCATTTAACTGGCTTGCGTGTATTTTGCATTGATTTTGTTCTGCCCACATCTTCCCACTTGTTTTTGATGTGTGGTTTAAAAGTGTGGCTGTTTCTGATGTCATTCTGCTTTTGCAGGGGGTGGCGTGCAGGTCTTGACCTTCCACATCCGTCAGCCCCTTTTCCTAGTTTAAATGCATATCCACATACTGCCTGAATTTTTCACTTAAGATTCTTTTCCCTGCGACAGAGAGATGTAGTCCATCAGCACAGTATAGTCTCTTGTTGGTCCATCTGTTTCCCCAGTCGCCAATAAATCTGAATCCTTCTTGTTTGCACCTGGTCTGGATACATGTATTAAAGCTGTTAATGCGATGCAGCCTTTTTGTCCCCTTACCAAAAACAGGCAGAACCTCTGAGAATGCAACAGTGTTAACAATGGGTTGAGTTTCTCTCCCAGAGATTGGAAGTCCTTTTGGACTGTAGAGGCACTGTTTCTAGCCAGGTCATTTACATAAGAACATAAGATATGCCATACTGGGTCAGACCAAGGTCCATCAAGCCCAGTATTCTGTTTCCAACAGTGGCCAATCTAGGTCATATGTACCTAGCAGTTTCCCCAAGGGACACAGGTTCCACAATGCTTGTATTGGTTCAAGCATTGATATCCTGGGTCCCTTCTTAATAATGGTTTATGGACCTTTCCTCCAGGAACTTGTCCAAACCTTTTTTAAACCCAGCTACATTAACAGCCTTTACTACATCCTCTGGTAACAAATTCCAGAGTTTGATTACACGTTGAGTGAAAAAATATTTTATTTTATTAGTCTTAAACAGTTTACCCTGTAGCTTCATTGTATGTCCCCTAGTCTTTCTATATTCTGATAAGGTAAACAATCGATCTACGTTTACCCGTTCCACTCCATTCATTAATTTATAGACTTCTATCATATCTCCCCTCAGCCGTCTCTTTTCCAGGTTAAAGAGCCCTAACCTTTTTAGCCTTTCTTCATAGGAGTATCCTTCCATCCCCTTTACCATTTTGGTGGCTCTTCTCTGAACCTTTTCTAAAATTGCTATATCCTTTTTAAGATACGGCGATCAGAATTGCACACAATATTCAAGATGTGGTCTCACCATGGAACGATATAGAGGCATTATAATATCTTTTGTTTTATTTTCCATTCCTTTCCTTATCATACCTAGCATTCTATTTGCTCTCTTGGCCGCCGCTGCACACTGGGCCGAGGGTTTTAATATGGTATCCACAATGACGCCTAAATCTTTTTCCTGGGTGGTGGTTCCTAATGTGGAACCTTGCATCGTGTAACCATAGTTTGGGTTGTTCTTCCCTAGGTGCATAACCTTGCACTTGTCCACATTAAATTTCATCTGCCATTTTGATGCCCAGTCTTCCAATTTATCAAGATCCTCTTGCAATTTTCCACAATCCTCTTGGGTTTTAACAACTTTAAATAGTTTTGTGTCATCTGCAAATCTGATAACCTCACTCGTTATTCCACTTTCCAGGTCATTTATGAATATGTCAAAAAGCAGCGGACCCAGCACAGATCCCTGGGGTACACCACTATTCACCTTTCTCCATTGGGAAAATTGGCCATTTAGCCCTACCCTCTGCTTTCTATCTTTTAACCAGTTCCTGATCCACAATAGTACACTGCCTCCTATCCCATGACTCTTTAGTTTTGCCAAAAGTCTCTCATGAGGGACCTTGTCAAAGGCTTTCTGAAAGCCTTTGACAAGACCCCCTTTATTCCAATGAAAGAGAAAGATATTTGTACTAGGTGTTAAGCCTCCAATTTTTTGAAGATTAGTAAAAGTCTCTGTAAGTGATGTCACTTATGATGAAGACTTTACATGTAGAGCTTCAGGTGTGACGTAACCTAAAAGGTAACGGTAAAAGAAGGTATTTGGTAAAATACCCTAGAAATTGGTTGTCCACTGAGTTTATGGTATGCTGGGGCAGCATTAATATGGGCAGTAGACAATCTTTCAAAGTCAGATGATGTATAGAGATTGACGCAACAACAAGAAGGATTAAGACCTACTTGAGAATCTTGATGGAAAATCTCTGTCTGGTTAAATATGGAAGAACTATAGAAAAAGTTTCATGGAAACTGGTAATATGTTCTTCACTTACGGGGATAGGATTAGGCTTCTTGAAAAGATCTAGCCCCTGAATAACCAGGTCTCGAGACGTACGTGAATGAGTGCAGAGGAGATCCTTAGTCTTAAGACAGCAAGTCTGGATCCTTCTACAATTTCAATTAGTAGCTGGAGAAAAAGATGCAATATAAGGGGATACCATGTTTGTCTCTTTATGAGGGCAATATGAGTATCATGCGTTCTCCTATTTAACATAAGCTACCATGAAGTATAGGAAATTAGAAGGAGAGTAGTGAATAAGGACCAACTGCAGTGAAAAAAATGCATCCCTGTTGAGGAAGTTCCAGTGAGATGTGGAACAACCAGGGAACTGTGCAATTTTCTACACTTTCACGTGGTCTAAACCCTGGTTACCTTTTCTTAAAAAGAAATTTTAAGGAATATGGTAAAAGTAGGAAAAAAACTGTCATGTAGGAACATGACTGGTAGAGTCTACCAGCTGAAGCCCTTATTAACTATCTGGCCAGCTACCTATTAGGAGTAGCTCTGAGGCTCTCTGGCAAAGGCCCACAGTTGCAGAGCTTTGTTGTAGAATTGCAGAGAGCATGTTATAGGTTGCTTAGATCTGGCTGTTGAATTGCCAGTGTGCAACCTAATCTATTCTGTTGGAGCCAAGAGAACTGAACGTGGCTAAGAATAGTAGACAGGCCTGATGCCTGCAACAATAAATAGTCCAAATGAGTTCTGGATCTCCTTTGGACTTATCTGTTATTAAGGCAGCATAAAAGTTAGGTCCCCTAGGTTGGAGAGGATCGATAGACATAATTTGGAGTAGTAATACCCAATTTCTGTCCGAAAAGCTGCCTTAAAAAGATATGTGAGAAGGAGATGAACTGCAAAAAGGGGAGAAAAACTCTGTATGGAAACTAGTTACTGGAGTAGGTTTTGAAGAAAACCCTAAGACTTAGAGGATAAGCCCTCCAGTTGATTAGTAGTACTCTTAGAGACTGAATGTCTGGACTAAGAGGGATAGAAATTAATACAGAGTTGAGAAGACTTACAATTTAGTAAGTCTTTGAAGGGATAGGGTCCCCTTGCAGTTAAAAGTATGAGATATCCTCGTACAAGAAAACTGACGAGGTGAAAGGTATAGTTCCCCCTTTTCTAAGTTGTTAGTTCTCCTTTTTGTTTTAAAAAGGAGAAACCTGTTATCTCTGGGGTATGATAGTCTTTAATAGCTCTTAGCTAGAAGGATACATTTCTCTTGTAGCAAGAGATTCATGCCCAGAGACGAGGATTGAGTCAATGTATGACTTATATCTCAGCATGGATGAGATGACTTTTAGATGCTTCTGTTGAAAAGAAGTAGGTTCAAGTTCTAAACCTCACACAGAAAAAGTGAATAAAATATCGGAAACCCTGCGATTGCTGGGTTTGCTGAGCCTATTGAGGTTTTGATTTTCTTAGTCTGGTGTGGTGTTGCCCATCCTTGGAAACATCTGTAGAATGGGTAGAAGATGGATACAACTTTTTCCCCTTGGGGGAATAAAGCTTTTTATGAGATTTTTTATTAGCTGGGATAGAGGAGAATCCTCTGAAAGTAACAGCATCAGTGCTCAACTGATTAGCTTGAAATAAAGCCTCCTTGTTGAAGAGATTTTCACCAGTACAAGGAGTATTTCCCAGCCTTTCCTGAACCCATCTGTCCAAGTCAGAAACTTGGAGCCAGGCTAAGCGTCGTGCTCCTATGGCTATAGCAGAAGTTCTGCTAATAGATTCAAAACAGTCCAGGGAAGCACGATTAAGAAACCTAGAGATATTTTGAGCATGATTGACTAATAAGGAATAGTCTGCTCTTTTATGCTCTGGAAGAAAAGGGTTCAAAAACGTTAAGTTCTTTGTGACCTCTTCAAGAGATAATCCCATATAGAAAATATATGAGATAATTTTTGCTGAAAGCATGGATGCCTGGAAGCATCGACGTCCAAAGGCATCTAAAGTCCTAGACTACCGACCTGGCGGATAAGAAGAGTGCTTCTTTGCACTCTTAATACGCCTCATTGCTGATTCTACAACAATAGAATGATGAGGAAGTTGAGTCTTTTGAAAACCTGGAGAAGGTGGCACCTTGTACATAGTGTCAAGTGTCTTGGAATGTAGGGATACCGTTAAAGGAGTATCCCCACATTCTTAACAGTAGATCTTGTAAGATCTGATGCACAGGAAGCATGATCTGTTCATTTGGAATTCAGGGAAATTGCAGTGTCTCTGAACTCCCCGGTAAGGATTCTTTACCAGGTATAGAAATGGCAAGTAGCTTTGCCATATCAAGCAGAAAAGCCTGAAAAGAAATCTCCCCCGAAGAGGACTCTTTAAAATGAGGGGTAAAGGCTAGACTTGTAGAAAAATCAGCCCTGATACCGATGGATTCATCCCAGTCATTGGGATCGAAAGACTGAAAAGGATGAAGCATCGGATTTTCTTTAAAGCGATGTCTTTGGTACCGCCCGAGGTCGGTACCGAGATGAGTCGGTACCGAATCTTCCATGCTAGAGATCGATTCCAGGCTCGGCATCAAGGGAAGTGATTCTGTCGAAGTAAGCATGGACGGTACCGACACCGATGCCGATGTCGACACCGGTACCGGTACCGAAGGCGATACCAATACTCGAGGAACGGTCTGCAGCAACTCTAACGGTACCGAAGTAGCCGAGAGTGCTAGACTACGTTCATCGGTGAGGAGTGTTTCGTCCATCACCATAGCCAATGCCGGGGTGTCGGTACTGCCCGAAGCGGCCACAACCACCGAGCATGGCCCAGGTATGTTCCTCGTGGTAAGAAACTCGGGAACAATCCGGAGCCCCGTTAATGCTTTGGAGCCCAAAGACTCCCGCCGGGGCTTTGTTGCCAAGATGTCCTTGAGGGCAAGGCCGAAGCCATCTCGATGCTGAGCAGGAGATCTACCACTCGAGGACTGGCTAGTCTTTACAGACTTTTGTTTGGTTACCTGATCCTGTGAAGAAGATATTCTAGCTGGTAACATCAAAGGGGATGTGAACTGGGTATCGAGTTCTGCTCGATTCTGAAGACTTCTTCTGTTTGAGCTCCAGCAGGAGAGACACTCCAGAGGGCAGTGGTCAGGACCTAAACATTTTAGACACCAAGTATGAGTGTCTGAAAAAATATCTGTACTGCCACACTTTGAGCATTTCTTAAGGATAGTGGCTGGCTTTTCCATAACGGAAGGGTAGAGGCCTAGTGGCCTAGAAACCGTCAGGCACTAAACAGGAAAAAATTTTAAGGAAAGAAGAAATTCTTCAGGAAAAGGAAAGAAAAGTGCCGGCGGTACCGGTAGCGTCGAGGGAAGGCAGACGCGACCACAAAAAAGTAAAAAATAAAAAAAAGAATTTTCTGCGGTGACAGGAATACGTCCTGCCGGCTCCGTGGAAAACGGAAAACTGAGGAGAGACAGTTGGGAAAGGCGGGAAGGCAGCAAGCAGGTGTGGTGGGAAGCTCCCAAAAGCGTTCTGATTGGACGCTGGGGAGGATTCCCACGCAGGCTCCGTCGGTACCGACGATACCCATATATGAAGACTCATTCCTGCTTGTTCCTGGAGATGGAGTTTTACCAGTGGTGTACCCCAGGGATCTTTCCTTGGTCCGATTCTTTTTAACATCTTTGTTAGTAATATAGCAGAAGGGTTGTCGGGTAAGGTTTGCCTCTTTGCGGATGATACTAAAATCTGCAAGAGTAGACACCCAGGAAGGTGTAGATAACATGAGGAGGGATCTAGCTAGGCTTGAAGAATAGTCTATAATTTGGCAGCTGAGATTTAATGTTAAAAAATGCAAGGTCATGAAATTGGGCTTCAGCAATCCAAGGGAACGATATAGTATAGGGGGTGAAGTACTTTTGTCCACTAAAGAAGAGCGGGACCTAGGCGTGATTGTGTCCAATGATCTTAAAGTAGCTAAACAGGTAGAAAAGGCAACAGCAAACGCTAGGATGCTTGGGTGCATAGGGAGAGAAATGGCCAGCAGAAGAAAGGGACGTGATAGAGCCTCTGTATAAGTCTTTGGTGCGACCTCATTTGGAGTACTGTGTGCAATTCTGGAGACCTAGAGGGTGGCTACTAAAATGGTTAGTGTTCTTCATTATAAAGCATTTGAGGACAGGCTTAAGGATCTCAATATGTATACCTTAGAGGAAAGGCGGGATAGAGGTGATATGATTGAGACATTTAAATACCTCCGTGGCATAAATGCTCAGGAGGAGAGTCTCTTTCGATTGAAAGCAAGCTCTGCTACGAGGGGACATGGGATGAGGGTAAAAAGGGGATAGATTCAGGAGTGATATGCGGAAATATTTCTTTACAAAAAGAGTGGTGGAGCCGTGGAATAGTCTCCCAGTGGAGGTGGTAGAGATTAGGACAGTATCTGAATTCAAAGAAACATGGGACAAACACAGAGGATTTCTAAAGGAAAAAAGGGGACTGTTGTAGTGCTTGATATGGAAGGACAGACTACATAGATGTTAGATGCTAATGGCAACTTGCACACTGAAAAATGAGAGAAATCCCACAGCAGCTTAATGAAATCAGATCTGTCAAGAGAACTGTTAGTAATAGCAGAAGTTATTATCACCAAAAAGTAATATGTCAAAGTGAGTTCTAGTTTACCTCCTCCCAAGAAGGCTGTTCCTTCTATTTCCAAACAGCAGGGCTTCTGTGTGACCGCTAGTGCCATCAGATCACTTAGACTCTGGCCAGCTTCTGCAGGAAAGGTTTCTGGAGATCCTGGAGGTGTGATCCCCACTGACAGTCGTTTCCTCCAAGTGTCCAACTCCTGTCCAGCCGAAACAAAAAGATTTTATATTTTTGTTATAAGCAGATAACTCTTGAAGCTAGTCACAGATATATCATATTAGCCCAAAAGAAAGGTCTAGCCTGTAATTCATTTGTTGGCCCTTATTTCCATACATCCAAATGGACTAACACAGCAAACATGAAGGAAGGAACAAATGGATAAGTTCATGTAGAGGAAAGAAACTAAAGAGCCAAAGTTTCCCTCACACTACAAGAATAATAATGGATTTCAAATCACCGATCTCTAGAAGCAGCATAGGAGTCTGACTGTACAAGAAGAGTGCTCCAAAAACACTTGTCAGAAACCAAGCAATGAGAGCATAGTTACTCACCTGTAACAGGTGTTCTCCAGGGACAGCAGGAATCAGTCCTTACATATGGGTGACGTCGATGCCGACTGTGCCTGCGCGGAGCAAATCCCAAGCTTTCAAAGAAAGCCTTTGGGATTGCTACAACACATGTGTGGTCCTCCTCCCGCCCACGGGTGCCATCTTGCTCAGTCAGGTCCCTTAGCTCGAGCCCTACCAAGCAGATGGCAAGAGAAGGACAAAAATACAGCAACTCTCCAGGGGAGGTGGGAGGGTAGTGAGGACCGATTCCTGCTGTCTCTGGAAAACACCTGTTACAGGTGAGTAACTGTGCTTTCTTCAGGAACAAACAGGAAGTCAGTCCTCACTTATGGGACTCCCAAAACAGGCTACCGAACCTGTAACCAAAAAATGACTGAGCGAGGCTGTAAGCAGAAGCTGAAGCCCGAAAGAGTCCGAGACCTCGGGTCCTCGGGGTAAAACTCTCAGTAGCCATGAAGAAGGGTCGGAGGGCAGAAGTTGCTTATACCCCAAACAGATTACGGAGTACAGCCTGGCCAAAGGCACTGTCCCGGCAGGACTCCCTCTCCCGGCAGTAGTGGACGGCGAAGGTATTCGTAGAAGACCATGTTGCCGCCCGGCAGATGTCCATCATGGGCAGGGAGCATAGCAACGCCACCGAGGCCGTTTTGACTCGGAACCCATGTGCAGTGACTCGACAATCCAGAGGGACGCCCGCCTTCGCATGAGCAAACGCGATGCAGTCCACCACCCAAACAGAGAGGGTGCACTTGGTGACTGCTTGTCCCTGCCTATTGGGATTGTAGGTCACAAAGAGCCTGTCAGACTTGTGATGAGTCTGGGTATGCTGCAAGTAGAAGGCGAGGGACCGCTTGCATTCGAGGGTGTGGAGAGTCGCCGACGCCTGATCAGCATGGCACCTTGGGAAGAATGTCGGGAGCACTATCTCTTGGTTGATATGAAAGGCTGACACGACCTTGGGTAAGAACTTAGGATGAGTCCAGAGGACCACCCTGTTCCAATAAAACCTGGTGAAAGGGGCTCCAGCCATGAGCGCTTGAAACTCACTGACTCGGCGAGCTGAGGTCAGTGCCACCAGGAAGGCCACCTTCCAGGACAAATGCCAGAGAGAACACGTCGCCATCGGCTCGAAGGGTGGACGGGTGAGCTGCGTGAGCACCACGTTCAAGTCCCATACAGCCGGAGGGGGACGGATGGGCGGTTTGGATAACAGAAGGCCCCGCATGAAGCGGGAGACTAGTGGTTGCCCTGAGTGAGGTTTTCCCTCAATAGGGAGATGATTGGCCGATATGGCACTCAGATGAACTCTAACCGAGTTAGACTTCAGTCCCTCCCTCAAGAGGTGGAGAAGGTACTGGAGAACCCACCGAACCAGGCATGAGAAGGGGTCGATCTGGTGCTCCGAGCACCAGACGGAGAAGCATTTCCACTTAAAGGCATAAGCTCGCCTAGTGGAGTCCTTCCTTGAGGCAAAGCACAGTTACTTACCTGTAACAGGTGATCGCTTGGAACAGCAGGAATAAGTCTTCACATATGGGTATCGTCGGTACCGACGGAGCCTGCGCGGGAACGCTCCCCAGCGTCCAGTAAGAAAGCTTTTGGGAGCATCCCACAGCGCCTGCGCGCTGCCTTCCCGCCTTTCCTAACCGCCTCTCTCCAGTTCGAGTTTTAAAGCTGAGACAAAGAGAGAGAGAGGAAAGGAAAGATAGATAGAGAGATACAACTCCTAGGGGAGGTGGGTGGGTTGTGAAGACTTATTCCTGCTGTTCCCAGAGATCACCTGTTACAGGTAAGTAACTGTGCTATCTCGAGGAACAAGCAGGAATGAGTCTTCACATATGGGGACTCCCCAGCTAGAGATGCCAGGGAGATCTCCAAAGTTGTGAGTCCCTGAGAAGGGCTCTACCTCACCCCATGGATCTCGGGCATCCAACCAGGGATGGGGGGTAGGAGTTGATTAGGTATGGAACAGGTGTTTGAGAACAGCCTGACCAAACAAGGCATCCCGGTGGGAGTCCTTGTCCAAGCAGTAATGGGCTGTAAAGGTATGAACCGAGGCCCAGGTGGCTGCTCGACAGATTTGGTCGATGGACACAGAATTTAGATGAGCCATAGAGGCTGCCATGGCCCTCACATTGTGAGCTGTGACATGGCCCTCCAGAGAAAGGTTCTTACTCTGGTAGGCGAAGGAAATACACTGAGCAATCCAACTGGACACAGTTCTCTTAGAGACTGGAAGTCCTAAATGAGAGGGATCAAAAGCAACAAAAAGTTGAGAGGACTTTCTATGTTGCTGTGTCCTTTGTAAGTAGAAAGCAAGTGCCCTCTTACAATCCAGGGTATGAAGATTCCTCTCTGCACTTGATGCATGAGGTCCTGGAAAAAAGACAGGTAAATACACCTCCTGGTTCAGATGAAAAGGAGAGACCACTTTAGGCATAAAGTGTGGATTAGTCCTGAGGACTACCTTGTCATGATGGAACCTTGTATAAGGAGGATTAGCCACCAAGGCTTGCAGCTCACTGATACGGAGAGCTGATGTGACTGCAATAAGAAAAATAACCTTCCAGGAAAGGAATTTCAAGGAGGTAGTGGCTAAGGGTTCAAAGGGTGGCTTCATAAGCTGGCCAAGAACCAAATTCAAATCCCATGCCACTGGAGGTGGTCTGATGGGAGGTTTAGTTAAAAGAAGGCCTCTCATGAATCTTGCAATAAGAGGATGAGAGGAAATAGGATGTCCATTGAGAGGCTTAAGGTTTGCTGCAATAGCACTGAAATGGACTCTTACTGAATTCGTTTTAAGGCCTGCATGGGATAAATGCAGCAAATACTCTAGTAAAGAATTCAGAGGTATTGCAAGAGGGTTAAGACCCTTCTCTGTACACCAAATGGTAAACCTTTTCCATTTAAAAGCATAGGAACGTCTAGTGGAAGGCTTTCTGGAAGCATGAAGGATATCCTTCACTTGCTGAGACAGATGCCAATCTTGAAGGTCTAGGCCTTCAGCAACCAGGCTCTGAGATGAAGAGACTGGGGATTTCGGTGCCATAACGTTCCCTCCTCCTGGGACAAGAGGTCTGGAGCAGATCCCAAGTCCAGGGAGGGAGCTTGAGAGAGATGAAGTAGAGGGTACCACACTTGGCGTGGCCAACGTGTAGCTATAAGGATCATAGACCCCTTGTCTCTCTGAAGCTTGAACAGTGTCTTGGAAATTAGGGGAATGGGAGGAAAGGCATAGAGGAATTCTTGCCCCCAGTGGAGGAGGAAGGCATCCCTGGCCTGAACTCCCTGACACGGAATCCTGGAACAGAACCGGGGAAGTTTGGCATTCCACGGACTTGCAAACAGGTCGATGTCTGGGGTTTCCCAAATTTGAAAGATCCTGGTTATCTGGTCCCCATGGAGGGACCATTTGTGTGGAAGCAGAACTCGACTGAGTCTGTCTGCCCAAGAGTTTTGAACCCCTGGAAGATACACTGCCATGAGATGAATCTGATGCTCTCTGGCGAAGGCCCACAATCTCAAAGCTTCGTTGCAAAGCGACAGAGAGCCAGTCCCGCCCTGCTTGTTCACATAGAACATGGCTACTTGGTTGTCCGTATGGATGAGGACTGTCTTGTAGCTGAGCAGGGTGTGGAAGACTCTGAGAGCTAGAACAATTGCTCTGAGCTCTAAGAGGTTGATATGTAGAGATGTCTCCTGTGGAGACCAGATGCCCTGGGAGGAGAGATCTTGTAGATGAGCTCCCCAACCCTTTGGGGAGGCATCTGTTGTGAGGATTGCTTGGGGTAGCAACTGTTGAAAGGAGGACCCCAGCAACAGATTTTGAGTGGACTTCCACCACTGGAGGGACCAAAAGAGGCGACTGGAGGTTGCTATTTTGTCTGACAGGCAACCTGATGCCTGGGTCCATTGGGGGACAGAGTCCACTGAGCTGCCCTCATGTGAAGGCGAGCATAAGGAACCACATGCACGGTGGATGCCATGTGGCCTAAAAGTTGTAACATCTCTCGAGCAGTTAAATGGGATTTTAACTGAATTTGAGAGGCTAACTGCACCAAGCGTAGGCAACGGGCCTGGGGAAGATAGGCCCTTGCAGTTGTGGTATCTAGCAAGGTCCCTATGAACTCCAATGACTGAGTAGGGGTGAGTTGTGATTTTGGGATGTTTATTACAAGTCCCAGATACTGAAGAACACACCTTGTGCAGGCTAGGGAAGTCTGGGCCTCTGACTGGGATGGTGCTCGGATGAGCCAGTCGTCCAGATATGGGAATACAAATATTCCTAGAGTGCATAGAAATGCAGCTACTACTGCCATGCATTTTGTGAACACTCTTGGAGCAGAGGCCAGACCGAAAGGAAGCACTCTGTATTGGTAGTGCTTTCCCTGATAAAGGAACCGAAGGAACCTTCTGTGTGTTGGATGGATGAGGACATGGGTGTACGCATCCTTGAGATCTAGAGAACAAAGCCAATCCTGACTCTGAAGGTATGGAAGGAGAGCACCGAGAGAAATCATCTTGAATTTCTCCTTGCATAGAAACTTGTTCAATTCTCTGAGATCTAATATGGGTCTGTAGCCCCCTGTTTTCTTTGGAATAAGGGGGAGTAGAACCCTGAACCCTGTTGAAGAAGGGGTACTTCTTCTATTGCACTTTGGGCAAGAAGGGTAGCAATCTCCTGACCCAGAAGGTCGAGGAGAGATGTTGGAGAATTGAACTGTCTCACCATAGTGTGAGGAGTAAGGTTTAAGAAATGAAGCTTGTACCCCTCCCTTATAATGGAGAGGGTCCATTGCTCTGCTGTGATTTGTTCCCATCTGGGAGCAAAATGAGCTAACCTTCCTGGAATGGTGAGAGGCTCTGGTTCTTCTAGAGCCAGAAAGGCTAAGTTCTCTAGTTGTAAGTCAAAGGCCCTGAGGAGGCTGAGGCTGTTGGGCCATAGCAGTCCTTGCAGCCGTAGGCTTGGCTTGTTTAGGTTGTTGCTGACGCTTTGCAGCAAAACAACCTGTAGAAGATGCCTGGAGACCATAACCAGGATAATATTTCCCTTTTTTGGGAAAGAAAGTCTTTTTGAATAACCTTTTTCTAGCAGGAGCAGAAGTAGACTTTGAAAGTCTATCTAAAGCAGAATTTTCAGCATCCATCTGAGTGGCCTTTGCTTGCCAATCCTTACCAAAAAGGTTTTCACCTGTACAAGGAAGATTTCCTAATCCATCCTGGACCCAGGGTTCCAAATCAGAAGCTTGCAACCAAGCAACTCTGCGTGCACCTATGGCAATAGCCGAGGCTTTGCTGGCACACTCAAAAGAGTCAAAGGCTGCACGGTTGGAGAATTTGGAAACATCCTGGGCATGTTTAAGCCAGGTGAGAAACTCTTCCCTTTTATCTTCTGAGATAAAAGGAGATAAAGTTTGCAGATGATCTGTAACTTCTTTTAGAAACATCCCCATATAGAGACTATAGGAGTTGATTCTGGCAGTAAGCATATTGGCCTGGAAAATTCTCCTGCCAAAAGCATCTAAGGTTCTGCATTCTCTTCCTGGAGGATTAGATGAGTGTCTTTTTGCACTCTTTATCTTTTTCATAGCAGACTCCACCACAATAGAGTGGTGAGGAAGCTGAGTCTTATGAAAGCCAGGACAAGGAGGAACACGGTACATGGTGTTGTCGCGCCCCCTGGCGGCCAGGCTGTCACCTAGGGGCTGGAGACGCGAACTTTAATATGTTTTCCCTTGATAATTGCCTATAACTGTGTAGTTGTGTGGTTGAAATGATTCAGCCGAGAAGGATTATAGGCTCGCAGGATTTTTATTTTTTTTCTCCAGCCAAATGAACTGTTTATTTATAGTTCAAAATATCAAAACATAACTTGCGGGTGTTTTTCCCAGAGTAACCAACAAAGTAAAGTGCTTCTATATTCAGCTTGCCAATCAAATCAACAGAAAGTATTTCTTCATACAAAAACAGCAGTGAAACTCTTGTGCAGACAAAAACCAGCTTCCAACGTGGCTTTTAAAACAGGAACAGTTTGCAACTCTCCAGTAATGCATAAACTTCTAATGCAGACTGTTTCCTTCTTCTCACAATCATTGGGTTTCTCTATCTGCTGTATTGCAAACTCTATACTTATTAGCCAACAGTCCTTTAAAACAGACAGTCAAAGCTTAGAATCCCATCAACCTCATTTGCATATTCTGCTCAGCCGTGCTCTTTCTGAAAGCAGCTGCCAGGTTTTTAGAGTCTCTAGAAACCTTCTAGCTTTCACTTATTTTGTATAAACTAGAGAGCAATCCATTTCCAGGTCTGAGCTCACGTCCTTTATCATAGGGGCTTCTAATTCCATGCTTTCCACATCTGACTCTATTTGAGAAGCATTGGATTCAATCTCAGAATTATCCTGCTTTAACCTCTCTAGGATTTTGTAACACTCTGCTTAATGCAGACTCTTCTCTCTTCTGAGGAGTGCTATTACATTTAGGAGGTTTCTTAACTTTCAGGAGATTCGTATCAGATTTAAAACTGCTCACCTTACTTTGTGGAAGTAAGCTTCTGGCAGGCTTTACTGCTGAAGGCTCGGTTTCCATATAAATTTCAGGAGAATGGTTTCTGCTACTCACATGGCTTGCAATTTCCCCTGGGTAAGCTTTCTTTCTAACCGGAGTTCTCCTGTCTCTCTTACAGGTCACGGGGCTAGCTTCAATACCTCTGGCTGGCCTTGCCTTCCTCCAAGAGGTTTCTGTTGAAGTTCCCCTCACTCTCCGTGTTCCTTCCTTGGTTAGTTCTCTGAAGCTCCTCGGGCCTCCTCCCCTTCTGGGAGCTTCTGGTCCATTCCAACTGGCACCAGAATCAGAACTAGGACTCCTCCTTGTCCTTCCTTTCTCAATAGAAGTTTCACCTTCTCTGGAAGTCAGTCTTCCAAGGCACCTCCTCTCTGTGCACTTCCTTCCAATGCACTTCCTCCCCAGGCACTCTCTCCCCAGGCTCTCCTTTCCTAGGCTCCTCTTTTCTCCAAGTTCCTGCCGTTTATATCTGTGATTTCCCTTTCTGCCTCCTAGCCCCTCCCCCAGCTGTCCCTCGTGAGCAGGGCTGGTAACTATGGAGCTAGGGCGTGTCTCTTTACTACAAACTTTCTACAGGGAGGTTTTTTCTGAACCTTGAATTTTAACCCCTAAACTCCTGGATTTAGTTCCTTTCTCTGGGGAAAATGACTGATTTTTCCCTCTTTTTGTATGCTCTCTCTCAGCTGTGCCACCACAGTGTCCAACCTGCGAGAATGAGGGAAAGTAGTAAGAGGTGTCTCCCATATGCCCAACATGTAATCATAAAGGATCTCATGAATTGGTAAAGTAGTTACCTCTTTAGGAGCCTTAGGATATTGTAAAATATCTAATTTCTTGGCTCTAGGCTCTGGTTCAGGGGCCACAGAAATAGAGAGGCCCCTGGCCACTTCCCTAATGAAGTCTTGAAAAGACAAGTCTTCTGGAGGAGACATTCTTCTTTTTGGAGAAGAGGGCTCCTGAGGAAGGAGTACCGATGCTTCGACAGAAGCCTCTGATTCATCAGAGTCCTCAGAGGAATCGAAGTATCGCCTGTCTGGATGCTCTTGCAGAGCCCGATACGCGTACCGAGTGGTATCGACATCGGGAGTGATTGGTACCGATTCGGAAGCCGATGGAAGCCGATGTCAATGCAATCGGTACCGGCACCGGAACCGATATCGGTGCCGGTACCGCCAACGGAGTTTGTTGCGGTACCGGAGGCGTCGCAGCTTGTATGAATGCTGTGATGGCACGCTGCATGGTCAGAATATTCTGATCCATTGACGCAACCAACCAATGTCTGGATGTCGGTACCAGCCACCGGTACCCCAGAACATGGCAACAGGTGATCGGTCTAGGCCATGCCATTGATGTCAACCTGTGACCCCATAGATGAAGCTTTGGAAGCCGGAGCCTCCCGCCGGGGTAATTTTGCCGGTGCAGAATCCTCAAGGGCAAGCCCGGAGGCATCTCGATACTTAGAGGGAGATCTACCCTTCGAGGACCGGCTGGACTTATGTTTGGTTACCTGAGATCCATGGGAAGAAGACGAAGCCCTGGAAGATGTCGATGCCACCAAAGCTGCATCAGAGGGAAACAGGGTACTGAGCTTTGCCGCTCGATTCTGTCAACCTCTTTTAGACATCATGGAACAGGACTCACAGTCGGTGATGGAGTGGTCAGGACCCAAACATTTTAGACACCAGTCATGGGTGTCGGTGAAAGAAAGAGTACCGCTGCACTTCGTGCACTTTTTAAACCCGGAAGCGGGCTTTTCCATGAGGAAAAATCTTGTAGGCCCAAGGCCCAAAGACAAAATTGCACAGAAGTGGAAAAACGGTAGTTTTTTTTTTTTTTTTTTAAAGAAGAAAGACCGGCGGTACCGGTCCGACATCGAAGAAGGCAGACGGGCGCCAAAGAAATAAAGAAAAATAAAGAACATCCTCAGCGGTGACAGGAACACGACCTGCTGGCTCCGCGGAAAAGAAGAACTGGAGAGAGGCGGTTAGGAAAGGCGGGAAGGCAGCGCACAGGCGCTGTGGGATGCTCCCAAAAGCTTTCTTACTGGACGCTGGGGAGCATTCCCGCGCAGGCTCCGTCGGTACCGACGATACCCATATGTGAAGACTCATTCCTGCTTGTTCCTGGAGATGAAGGATTTCCTCGACCTCTTCCAGAAGGGCCAGAGAGGCTAGAGGGACCCGTTCAGCTGCCAGGCCGTGAGGGATAAGGGAGGGTAGGTTTGGATGTAGTACCTGATCCTTCTCCTGGTGTCAGCAAGTCCCTGGCAAAGACTAGGGGAAATCGGAGACTCCGACAACAGCCAGACCAGGAGTGGGAACCAAGGTTGCCGAGGACATGAAGGGGCCACGAGAATCAGTGATGCCCCGTCCTGCTGAGTCTTGAACAGAGTCCTCGCAATGAGGAGGAAAGGAGGGAATGCACAGAGAAGACTGGAGGACCAGTCCAGGATAAATACATCGGGGCCCTCCCTGCACGGGTGCGGCACCGGGCGCAGAAGCGAGGGAGTTGTGTGTTCTGAGGGCTGATGAAGAGGTCGATCGCTGGGGTGCCCCCAGCATAGAAACAGCCAGCTTTCCACTCTGGGATCCAGCCGCCACTCGTGGGGGCGAAGGATTCTGTTGAGCCTGTCCGCCAGACCATTCTCCTGACCCAGGAGGTATGTCGCCTTGAGGGACATCTCCGCCGGGCGGCAAAAAAGCAGATAGAGGACTGCTTCCCTGCAGAGGGAGCGCGACCCCATGCCCCCCTCTTTGTTGATATAGAACATCGCTACCCGGTTGTCGGTCTGCACCAGAACTGACTTCCCGCTGAGGACATCCTCGAAAGCCCTCAGAGCCCACTGGATGGCCTGGAACTCGAGCAGGTTTATCTGCTGTTGAGCTTCTGTCGGCGACCACTGTCCCGGTACCGAAGGTGAGCAGCGGCCATGATGAGGTACTTCGTGAAGACCCGTTGGGCAGATGCAAGGCTGAAGGGGAGCACCCTGTACTGGAAGTGCTCTCCCTGCACCCTGAAATGCAGGTACTGCCTGTGTTGGGGGTGGATCAGGATATGGGTGTAAGCATCCTTTAGATCCACTCCCGCACCAGGAACTTGTTTAGCCTGCGGAGGTCGAGGATGGGTTGCAGATCCCCCGTCTTTTTCGGGACAAGGAAGTACCGGGAATAGAAGCCCCAACCTCGAAGTTGGGGAGGGACCTTCTCGACTGCCCGTTGGGCAAGGACGGAGTGTAGTTCCTGCTGCAGCAAGAGCTGCTGTGCGGGGAGTCGAGGAGGCTCCGCCGGGGAGAAAGGGGGTGGGAGCCTGTCGAAGTGGAGGCGATAGCCCTTTCGGATGACCTGGAGAACCCAGGTGTCCGAGGTGATAAGCACCCATGACGGGGCGAAGGACAGGCGTCCCCCCCACTGGCGGCTGTGCTGCCAGAGGGTGAGGGGCCACGTCACTGGCATCGAAACCCAAGGGGGTTGTGGGGGAACTAGCATCTGGGCCTTCGGGTCCCTTTGGTTTATGGTGACCCTAGCCAGGCTTCCCCTGCGCGGGAGTGGTCGGCACGGGGGTAGCCAAGTACGGCTTGGCAGGCTGCTTCTTCCGAAGCAGCATCGAGGTCTTGCGGGAGAGATGGGTCCTAGTGACCTACTCCGTCTCTATCTCCGCAGCCTTCTCTTCCATCGGCTTACCAAAAAGTTGTTCGCCAAGGCAGGATACATCCAGGAGCTTCTCCTGCACCCACTGCTCCAAATCCAAAGATTGGAGCCAAGCCTGGCCGAGCTGATGTCTCAAAGCTGTCATAGGAGGCTTGAGAAATATACTTGGAGAAATCCGCCACTGATTTCAACAAGATGCGGAACCTGTCGAGGGGCTCTCCTCGAGGCCCGCGCAGAAGCCTCCAAGTTCTTTCGTCAAGTCGCGGAGGAACATACCCATATATAATTGGTATGCCTGGATGCGACAGGACAGCATGGAACCTTGATAGGCCTTGCAGCCCAGGGCATCAAGGGCTCTGGACTCTCGGCCTGGCGGGACCGAGGAATGGGACTTCGGGCTTTTCTGCTTCCTTATGGCTGATTCCACCACCATCGAGGTTTGTGGAAGTTGAGTCTTACGGAAGCTTGGCCCTCGCTGCACCTTGCACATTGTGTCAAGGTGCTTGCTCACAATGGGGACCGAGACTGGGGTCTCCCACATGTGGAGCAATAGCTGAGATCGTGACAGTGCCACCGATTCTGTGAGGGATTCCCTTGGCGGGGACTCGTACTGAAGAATATCAAGTTCCTCAGCATGAGGGTCTTCCTCAGCCTGGGTGACCAGGTTGAGGGCCCAAGCCATATCGCAAGTAAACACCAAAAAGGAGGTGTCCTCGGGTGGCGTACGCCGCTGGAGACCAGGCGGTGAGGGGTCTGACGGACGATCCCAGTGGGTGTGCGTCTCCGGGGATGTGTCCCCATCGTATTCCCAGTCTGAGAAATCGCTCGAGGGATCCGAGCCGGGCGGTTCGCCCTGTCCAATGGCTAGTGACCTGCAGCCAGACGCCCTGGAAAATCTTGCCCCTGAAGAACGGGAGAGCGAGCGAGACCAACGTCAAGGACACTCACGAGGCCCGTGGCTCTCTGGGGTTTCCTGGATGGATTTTGGTGTCCCACGCAAGGGACCCATGGTCTCCAGGTGCAAGTCAATGAAGCTGGCCGTGAACGCCTGCTGGGGAGCAATGAACGCAGAAACGCTGTGTTCTAGCGCCAGCAAATGGGACTCCCACACAGGCGTGGGGCCCTGGGACGCCGATACTGGGGTCAGAAAGCGACTTCGAGGCTGCCTTCATTTTGCACCATTCCACCTCGGAGGACCCCTGGTCCAAATGCTGATTGGAGCGCGGTACCGCAGGGGAGAGCCCACCAGAGGGGAGATGACCAAGGGTGCCGCAGGGGACTCCGAGGCAGCCTTTCGAAAAATGTCTTCGGACTTCTGCTTACAGCTGAGCAGGGCCTTAGAGGACATTTTCTTAAAGAGCGAACAGAGCTCTGGGTCATGGTCGGCTCCCAGACACCTTAGACAGCAGTCATGACTGTCCGTAAGCGACATGTTCCTAGAGCATCTATCGCATTTTTTAAACCTGGTGGCCATGGGGGCAAAAATGGCCCCTGCAAGGTCGAAGACCCACACGGCCAGCAGCTGGGAAAAAAAAAAGGGCGCAAAGCCCAGGAAAAAAAAATACTTAGGAACGGTATCCCCGCAAGCTCCAAAACAGAGCAAGGGAAGGATGGTTAGAGGACTGGTGCAACCGGAAAAAAGGAATAAAGCCTGTTAAGGTGAAGAAACGAAAATGTTTTCCGAGGGATGAGGACGTGTGTCCGAAGGCCTCCACGGAAAAAGGGAGATTGAGCAAGATGGTACCCTTGGGCGGGAAGAGGACCATGCATGTGTGGTAGCAATCCGAAAGGCTTTCTTTGAAAGCTGGGGAATTGCTCCATGCGGGCTCTGTCGGTGCCAACATCACCCATAAATGAGGACTGACTTCCTGCTTGTTCCTGGAGAACAAGCAGGAATGTAGTCTTCATATATGGGACTCCCTAGCTCACAAATGCCAGAGAAAAATGACCTCAGAACCGATAGGCTTGCCTCAAGGTAAGCTTCCAGAGGTCATGAATCCTCAATGGATGTCTGGTATCGTTTAATTCTGGGACGGAGGGTAGGAATTACCCTTAAATCTAAAAGAGGTGCTGGAGAACAGCTTAACCAAACATGGCATCCCAGCAGGAGTCCTTGTCCAGCCAATAATGAGCAACAAAGGTATGGATGGAAGACCAAGTTGCTGCAATGCAGATTTCATCAATGGCTACAGAGCATAGATTTGCCATAGAGGTGGCCATAAATAATATGCAATGTCCCAACAAAACCAGTGACCAAAAATTATAAACCATAGAAAAAAAGGTCCCAGTCAAAAACAGCTACCAAAGCAACCACATAAAATGTGTATATGTCAGAGCTTCAAACCAAAAGAGGGTAGAGAAAAACACCAATCCCCTCGCTGTAGTAGCTCCCTTTTAATTTTTAATTTTAATTTCTAATTTGAAAACAGCATAAAAAAGATATTTGAAAAATAATTTTAAAAAAAACCACTTAGCTCCATTGGCCGGTCTGCTTTGATGACCAGTGCTGACGTCGGATGCCATTCCTTTAAGCTCACCGGACCGACAATAATGTGGATTTCATGGTTGTGCTTGCAAGTCTGTCAAGTTTAATCTTCCCTTCAACCTGAAGCAGAGCCAAGGTTATTGGCCCGAAACATGGCACGTTGTTGGTGTTGGGCAGCGTTACAGCACTATTTTGGAGCTAAGTAGGTGTTTTGTTTTGTTTTTTTAACCATTTTTAAAATGTCTTTTTTATGCTGTTTTCAAATTAGAAATTAAAATTAAAAAGGGAGCTACTACAGCGAGGGGGATAGAAGTGGCCATGGCATGAACATTATGGGCAGTGACATGACTGTCAAGGGATAGTCCTGCTTTATCATAAGCAAAAGAGGCATTCCAAATAGGGGCTCTACAGGTCAAACAACGGTAAGGCTTTGAGGGTTTATTTTTTTTTAATTGCTAGCGCTCTGACTGGGAGCTCTTAAAAGGGTTCTGGTATATTTTTAAAGCAAAGTTAGATTCTTTTTGGTGGTTTAGTGGCAATATTTTCTTTAGCAGAGTAAGTTTTAAACTCTAGTAACCTTCTCAGCTTGTGGGAACTGCTGACACCTAATCAGGTGTTAGTTCCCTCCCTACCCACCCCAAGTGAGCAGTCTTGCTTTATAGGGCACCTCCCCATTTAACAAAGCACAGGGACTTGGAACACATTTTGAACATAATTAAAGTGATTTAACTGCTTTTTCTCTGAAAGGACAGCTGGGAAACCGGCTGGTACTTTGGTAGATCTCTCTCTTTTGCTTTAACAGATACCTAAGCTCCACGAACAGAACAATGGCTGGGAAAAATCGTATCGCTAAAGCTGTTGCCCCCGTTACAGCTTCTGCCTCTGTCCAGACAGAGGTCCCAATGCCAGTTGAAGGACTGGTTCCATGTGCAGGGTGCCTGCATGCTGAAGCTCTGAGGAAACAAGTGGAGGAACTCAGAGAGGAGGTGGCGAGGCTGAGGAGCATACAAGACATTGAGAAGTACATTGATGAGATGCTTCTTGAAACATCCAAGCTCTCTAGCAGAGGAGAAGATGGGAGCCTACAGAATGACGAAGGTTGGACACAAGTCACCAGGGCCTGCAGAATCACCCATCCAACTTCTCCAGCCCTTGGACTGGAGAATCATTATAATAACGTATAATAAATCGCAAGGACACCAAAGTAAATACACTACATAGGATGATAAACAGGTAGTACACCACAGACGTTTATATACACATTGTGTCCCCAGATGCTGCCATTCGGACCCTGGTATGGTAGAAGAGCAATATATACAGTGTAAACAGGGATCATGTGCCCCTTCTATCTCTAAGAAAATCAATCAATCTACAGGGGTAGTTGTTTTCACTAAACGATCAGACAGATTTGAACCACTGGAAAATGCAAACTGTAGAGGTTTATCAAAACAAGTATGTAATTGTAACATCGACCAGTGAGTATGGAGAATCCGCAACACTTCAGAACTACGTTCCATATAGGGTAAAATTCCCCCCACTACTTCCTGAGACCGCTGACTTGTTGAAGAAAAAAGTGGATTAAAAAGCCATTCTCTATGTACATTAGAAGCTCGTACATATAAACATCGGTGGCATACTCCCTGTTTATCATCCTATGTAGTGTTTTTACTTTGGTGCCCTTGCGATTTATTATACGTGGGCCGAACTATTCGCCCGATTAAAAAACGTTTGGCTGAGCATTCCTCAAGGTTACGGCAACAGTTACAAGCTGCACCGATAGTAACCCACTGCATTAGTTATCAACATAATTTTGAAGATTTACGGTGGACAGTAATTGATCATGTTCCCTGGGACCCTCGAGGTGGGGATCGAGAGAGCAAACTACAATGGAAGGAACAACGCTGGATTTTCCAGCTTAATACAATGTCCCCTAAGGGGTTAAATCGTGAAATAGATTGGTTTAGCCTATTCTGACGTCTTTACATATAGAGAAGCTGGTTTCTGCTGAACCAATAGAATGGGGGATTCCCTTGATTGTAGGTTTTCCCCCTTTCTCATTGGTTGGTTCTCCTTTAAAATGAGCGAATGAAGTCTTGACCATATTGATTGAAGAGTAAGCCTCAAGCTGCAAGACAGCGTTTTTTTGAGATCACGGTTGCATTGGTTGGACATATAGACGGGAAGACACTTGAGACAGGAAATTTCTTTCCGAAACGTGCACGTCGTGCAGAATATAATATACTGGACAACAGTGGCAACTTTATTGAAGAATTTCTGAATTTTGGACAGATAAGTTCTGAGTTTAAATTTGATTTAGAGGTGGAGTACCTTATATAATAAAAAAAGTAGCTTGTCGTCTGGAGTGGGTTAGATAATCAATTCTTACCCTCCCTCGACACGTTCCAACAAAAGATAATATGAAAGTGATTGGGGGGTGCAGATGGTGAATCTTTTCTAGGTTACTTTAAACAATAAGCCTGATGTAAAGCCAAAATAAAGTCTGCTGAAAATAGACTCCAAGTTCCCCTGCGCTGCAGGCAACAACTGTGAAGGAGCTTCCCCCACCTTAACTGGCTTTTCAGACTTTGACTTTTTCTTTGCAGTCCTTGTCTGACTAGATTCCAAAAACACCAGTTTTATCTGAAATGGCTGCCGTTCCCGCCATTTCCGAACCGCTCTGAAGGCCCCCTAACAGATCGCAGGATTCTGGCCTGCTCTCCATGTCGCCGAAGCTAAGCGCATTGAAATCAACTGCTATAAAAAAACGACGACAAAGAACCCCCGGTCCCACGAGCCTTTGTCAACCGCTACTAGATCTCGTCGGGCCTAGCAATCTGTGTGTCCTTAGACACGCTAGCAAACAGAGCCGCCGAAATCACACCGCAATCTGACTGACCTGAAGCGCCCTTCGACGGTGTCCGTTACACCGCTGCATTTTCCTTTCAAGTCACTCACTCCCGCTGCTAGCGGTAGAGTGTACTTGGCTCCGGAGGTGGTGTGATCGTCCATGGGGCTCCCAGTACCTCTCACTGCCCTCAACCCGGGATAGGAGCTGTTGACTGAGGCAGGCTCTGCCTCTATTGCTCCGTGCCAAAAACTGGCTTCCTTAATAGTCACCAAAGATCTGCGCGTCTGGGGAGAAGAGCCCTGCTAGAGCCCCTCTCCTGAAATCAGATTGCCGTTCTTGCAGAAGTGAATAAAAACTAAAAAGAAAATTTAAAAACTAGCCTTCAGCCTAACATTTCCTTTCGTTCTCTGGGAGCCAGTCAGCTTAATGTCCCTTCCAGCTGCTGAGGACTGAAAAACTGAGGTTCAGCCAGCAGGGGGAGCCAGACAGTATGTCAGCAAAACTTCAATATTCAGTCCTCAGCTGCTGGAGAAGGTTGACAACCCTAAGGTGCCTGGACTGGCCCGGAGAGACGAAGAGGAAACTAGATTCGTTGGAGATGGGTGAAAAAAGCCCCCAGGTAAGTGAAAGACCCAAGGTAAGTGATGCATTAAATTTCTTAATGGAAATGGGTAACAGGGGTAACATATGGAAAGCAGTGTGTATAAATGCCCGTAGCATGGGGAATAAGATCCCTGATGTTGAAGATTTGGTGGGAGTAGCCGACTTGGATTTAGTGGCAGTCACAGAAACATGGTTCACAGAAAACTATGACTGGGATGTAACTATACCTGGCTATACTTTATTCAGAAAGGACAGGGTAGGAAGAAGGGGAGGAGGAGTGGCACTATATGTAAAAAATTATATCAAAGCTTTGGAATTACAGAACTTAAAAGGGAGAGAGGAGGCATTGTGGGTTAAACTAGAAAGAGGGAACGAGAAATCTATTTGCATTGGCGTGATATACAGACCTCCTTCACAAGAGGAAGAGGTGGACAGAGAGTTGAAGACACATGCAGCATTGCTAGGAAAGGGGAAGTGCTACTGACAGGGGATTTCAATATGCCTGATGTTGATTGGCATATTGATACTGCAGTATCATCTAGAAGTAAAGAGATCCTGGATTCTCTACAGGGAGAACTATTCAAGCAATTGGTAACAGACCCCAAACGTGAAGGGGCCATACTGGACTTCGTGCTTACCAATGGTGAAAGTGTTTCTGATGTAACAGTGGGAGATTATTTTGCATCCAGTGATCACCAGATGGTGTGGTTCAGTATTAGGATTAGGGCTGTTAGAATCCATTCAAAGGTGAGGGTCTTATACTTTAGGAAGACTAACTTTGCCAAGATGGGCCAATACCTCAGGGAGTCGTTAGCGGGATAGGAACAGCTGGGGGATGCAGAAAAACAGTGGGCAAAACTGAAAGGGGATATTTTAAGGGCAACCAATCTTTTTGTTAAAATGGTAAATAAAGGTAAAAGGAAAAGGAGACCGCTATGGCCTTCAAAAGAAGTAGCTGAAAAAGTGAAGAAAACGAGTGAGGCCTTCAGAAATACAAGTGATCACAGAGAGAGGAAGACAGGCATCTATATTTGGAAAAACTTAGGAAAGCTAGCAAAGTAGTCAGGAAAGCACAGTTACTTACCTGTAACAGGTGATCTCTGGGAACAGCAGGAATAAGTTTTCACATATGGGTATCGTCGGTACCGACGGAGCCTGCGCGGGAACGCTCCCCAGCGTCCAGAAAGAAAGCTTTTGGGAGCATCCCACAGCGCCTGCGCGCTGCCTTCCCGCCTTTCCCAAACGCCTCTCTCCAGTTTGAGTTTTAAGCTGAGACAAAGAGAGAGAGAGAGGAAAGGAAAGATAGATAGAGAGATACAACTCCTAGGGGAGGTGGGTGGGTTGTGAAGACTTATTCCTGCTGTTCCCAGAGATCACCTGTTACAGGTAAGTAACTGTGCTATCTCCAGGAACAAGCAGGAATGAGTCTTCACATATGGGGACTCCCCAGCTAGAGATGCCAGGGAGATCTCCAAGGTTGTGAGTCCCTGAGAAGGGCTCCACCTGCCCCATGGATCTCGGGCATTCAACCAGGGATGGGGGGTAGGAGTTGATTAGGTATGGAACAGGTGTTTGAGAACAGCTTGACCAAACAAGGCATCCTGGCGGGAGTCCTTGTCCAAACAGTAATGGGCTGTAAAGGTATGAACCGAGGCCCAGGTGGCCGCTCGACAGATTTGGTCAATGGACACAGAGTTCAGATGAGCCATAGAGGCTGCCATGGCCCTCACATTGTGAGCTGTGACATGGCCCTCCAGAGAAAGGTTCTTACTCTGGTAGGCGAATGAAATACACTGAGCAATCCAATTGGACAGAGTTCTCTTAGAGACTGGAAGTCCAAATGAGAGGGATCAAAAGCAACAAAGAGTTGAGAGGACTTTCTATGTTGCTCTGTCCTTTGTAAGTAAAAAGCGAGCGCTCTCTTACAATCCAGGGTATGGAGATTCCTTTCTGCACTTGATGCATGAGGTCCTGGAAAAAAGAAAGGTAAATACACCTCCTGGTTCAGATGAAAAGGTGAGACCACTTTAGGCATAAAGTGTGGATTAGTCCTGAGGACTACCTTGTCATGATGGAACCTTGTATAAGGAGGATTAGCCACCAAGGCTTGCAGCTCACTGATGCGGCGAGCTGAGGTGACTGCAATGAGAAAAGTAACCTTCCAGGAAAGAAATTTCAAGGAGGTAGTGGCTAGGGGTTCAAAGGGTGGCTTCATAAGCTGGCCAAGAACCAAATTCAAGTCCCATGCCACTGGAGGTGGTCTAATGGGAGGTTTAGTTAAAAGAAGGCCTCTCATGAATCTTGCAATAAGAGGATGAGAGGAAATAGGCTGTCCATTGAGAGGCTTAAGGGATGCTGCAATAGCACTCAAATGGACTCTTACTGAATTTGTTTTAAGGCCTGCATGGGATAAATGCAGCAAATACTCTAGTAAAGAATTCAGAGGTATTGCAAGGGGGTTAAGACCCTTCTGTGCACACCAAATGGTAAACCTTTTCCATTTAAAAGCATAGGAACGTCTAGTGGAAGGCTTTCTGGAAGCATGAAGGATATCCTTCACCTGCTGAGAAAGATGCCAATCTTGAAGGTCTAGGCCTTCAGCAACCAGGCTCTGAGATGAAGAGACTGGGGATTTGGGTGCCACAACGTTCCCTCCTCCTGGGACAGGAGGTCTGGAGCACATCCCAAGTTCAGGCAGGGAGCTTGAGAGAGATGCAGAAGTAGAGGGTACCACACTTGGCATAGCCAATGTGGTGCTATGAGGATCATAGACCCCTTGTCTCTCTGAAGTTTGAACAGTGTCTTGGGAATTAGGGGAATGGGTGGAAAGGCATAGAGGAAGCCTTGCCCCCAATGAAGGAGGAAGGCATCCCTGACCTGAACACCCTGACACTGAATCCTGGAACAGAACCGGGGAAGTTTGGCATTCCACGGACTTGCAAACAGGTCTATGTCCGGGGTTCCCCAAATTCGGAAGATCCTGGCTATCTGGTCCCCATAGAGGGACCATTCGTGTGGAAGCAGAACTCGACTGAGTCTGTCTGCCCAAGAGTTTTGAACCCCTGGAAGATACACTGCCACGAGATGAATTTGATGCTCTCTGGCGAAGACCTACAATCTCAAAGCTTCGTTGCAAAGCAACAGCGAGCCAGTCCCGCCTTGCTTGTTCACGTAGAACACAGCTACTTGGTTGTCCGTGTGAATGAGGCCTGTCTTGTAGCTGAGCAGGGTGTGGAAGACTCTGAGAGCTAGAAGAATTGCTCTGAGCTCCAAGAGGTTGATATGTAGAGATGTCTCTTGTGGAGACCAGATGCCCTGGGTGGAGAGATCTTGTAGATGAGCTCCCCAATCCCTTGGAGAGGCATCTGTTGTAAGGGTTGCTTGGGGTAGTGACTGTTGAAAGGGGGACCCCAGCAACAGATTTTGAGTGGACTTCCACCACTGGAGAGACCATAAAAGGCGACTGGAGGTTGCTATCTTGTCTGACAGGCAACCTGATGCCTCGGTCCATTGGGTGGACAGAGTCCACTGAGCTGCCCTCATGTGGAGTGGAGTGGAGGAGTGGCCTAGTGGTTGGGGCAAGGTACTTCAGGCCGGAAGGTCGGGGGTTCAAATCCCACTAGAGGACAGCAACCTTGGGCCGGAAGGACTGCGGTTTCTAGTCCCAAAGGTGCTCCTTGTGGTCTTGGGCAAGCCACTTAACCCTCCATAGCCCATGTTCCCTGTAAAATAGTTATCTCCAAGTTATAATGCCCTGTTCAATGTAATTTCAGTTTGTTCAATGTAAACCGCACTGATGCAGAATAGCGTGGTATATAAGAGAATGTAAATAAATAAATGTGAAGGCGAGCATAAGGAACCACATGCACGGTGGATGCCATGTGGCCTAACAGTTGTAACATTTCTCGAGCAGTTAAATGGGACTTTAACTGAATTTGTGAGGCTAACTGCACCAAGCGTAGGCAACGGGCCTGGGGAAGATAGGCTCTTGCAGTTGTGGTATCCAGGAAGGCCCCTATGAACTCTAATGACTGAGTAGGGGTGAGATGGGATTTTGGGATGTTTATTACAAGTCCCAGATACTGAAGAACACGCCTTGTGCAGGCTAGGGAAGTCTGGGCCTCTGACTGGGACAGAGCTCGGATGAGCCAATCGTCCAGATATGGGAATACAAATATTCCTAGAGTGCGTAGAAATGCAGCTACTACTGCCATGCATTTTATGAACACTCTTGGAGCAGAGGCCAGACCGAAAGGAAGCACTCTGTATTGGTAGTGCTTTCCTTGATAAAGGAACCGAAGGAATCTTCTGTGTGTTGGATGGATGAGGATATGGGTGTACGCATCCTTGAGATCTAGAGAACAAAGCCAATCCTGACTCTGAAGGTATGGAAGGAGAGCACCGAGAGAAATCATCTTGAATTTCTCCTTGCACAGAAACTTGTTCAATTCTCTGAGATCTAATATGGGTCTGTAGCCCCCTGTTTTCTTTGGGATAAGAAAATAGGGGGAGTAGAACCCTGAGCCTTGTTGAAGAAGGGGTACTTCTTCTATTGCCCTTTGGGCAAGAAGGGTAGCAATCTCCTGACCCAGAAGGTCGAGGAGAGATGTTGGAGAATTGAACTGTCTCACCATGGTGTGGGGAGTAAGGTTTAAGAAATGAAGCTTGTACCCCTCCCTTATGATGGAGAGGGTCCATTGCTCTGCTGTGACTTGTTCCCATCTGGGAGCAAAGTGGGCTAACCTTCCTGGAATGGTGAGAGGCTCTGGTTCTTCTAGAGCCAGAAAGGCTAAGTTCTCTAGATGTGAGTCAAAGGCCCTGAGGAGGCTGAGGCTGTTGGGCCGTAGCAGTCCTTGCAGCCTTAGGCTTGGCTTATTTAGGTTGTTGCTGACGCTTTGCAGCAAAACGACCTGTAGAAGATGCCTGCTGACCATAAACAGGATAATATTTCCCCTTTTTGGGAAAGAAAGCCTTTTTGAATAACCTTTTTCTAACAGGAGCAGAAGTAGACTTTGAAAGTCTATCTAAGGCAGAATTCTCAGCATCCATCTGAGTGGCCTTTGCTTGCCAATCCTTGCCAAAAAGGTTTTCACCTGTACAAGGAAGATTTCCTAATCCATCCTGGACCCAGGGTTCCAAATCAGAAGCTTGCAACCAAGCAACTCTGCGTGCACCTATGGCAATAGCCGAGGCTCTGCTGGCACACTCAAAAGAGTCAAAGGCTGCACGGTTGGAAAATTTTGAAACATCCTGGGCATGTTTAAGCCAGGTGAGAAACTCCTCCCTTTTATCTTCTGAGATAAAAGGAGATAAAGTTTGCAGATGATCTGTAACTTCCTTTAGAAACATCCCCATATAGAGACTATAGGAGTTGATTCTGGCAGTAAGCATATTGGTCTGGAAATTTCTCCGGCCAAAAGCATCCAAGGTTCTGCATTCTCTTCCTGGAGGATTAGATGAGTGTCTTTTTGCACTCTTTATCTTCTTCATAGCAGACTCCACCACAATAGAGTGGTGAGGAAGCTGAGTCTTATGAAAGCCAGGGCAAGGAGGAACACGGTATATGGTGTCCAACCTGCGAGAATGAGGGGAGGTAGTGAGAGGTGTCTCCCATATGCCCAACATGTGATCATAAAGGATCTCATGAATTGGTAAAGTAGCTGCCTCTTTAGGAGCCTTAGGATATTGTAAAATATCCAATTTCTTGGCTCTAGGCTCTGGTTCAGGGGCCACTGAAATGAAGAGGCCCCTGGCCACTTACCTAATGAAGTCTTGAAAGACAAGTCTTCTGGAGGAGACATTCTTCTTTTTGGAGAAGAGGGCTCCTGAGGAAGGAGTACCGATGCTTCGACAGAAGCCTCTGATTCATCAGAGTCTTCAGAGGAATCGAAGTATCGCCTGTCTGGATGCTCTTGCAGAGCCCGATACGTGTACCGAGTGGTATCGACATCGGGAGTGATCAGTACCGATTCGGTACCGTTGGGCATCACAGGACAGGGTACCGCTGCAGTCGACACCGAAGCCGATGTCGATGCAATCGGTACCGGTACCGACAACGGAGTTTGTTGCGGTACCGGAGGCATCGCAGCTTGTATGAATGCCGTAATGGCACGCTGCATGGTCAGAATATTCTGATCCATCGACGCAACCAATGTCTGGATGTCGGTACCAGTGGAAACCACCGGTACCCCAGAACATGGCAACAGGTGATCGGTCGAGGCCACGCCATCGATGTCAACCTGTGACCCCATAGATAAAGCTTTGGAAGCCGGAGCTTCCCGCCGGGGTAATTTTGCCGGTGCGGGATCCTCCCTGAACCTTTTCTCTGTTCAGAAATAAATGGCTGTTTTTTCAGCATTTTCTTGGACTCTAACCCTGTCTCACCACCACAGAAGCTTAATCCTGCCAGTCCTTGCCAAAAGGTTTTCATCTGTGCAAGAAATATTACCCAGTTTGTCTTGAACCCACTGTTCAAGATCTGATGCCTGGAGCCAAGCAATTCTGCGTGCAACGATGCAGATTGATATGGCTCTACTGGTGCACTCAAAGCAGTCAAACGTTGCTCTATTGACAAACTTTGAGACGTTCTGGGCATGTCTGACCAGGGTGAGATGGTCAGTTCTCTTATCATCAGGGAAAAGAGGGGACATTGACTCAAGATCCCTAGTAACCTCCTTGAGGAACATACCCATATAGAGTATGTATGAGCTTATTCCGGATGACAGCATGGAAGCCTGAAAACACTGACGCCCCAAAGCATCGAGGGTTCTCAATTCTCTATCCAGAGGGTTAGAAGAATGGGTCTTAGAACTTTTAATTTGACGCATCACCAATTCCACTACCACTGAGTGGTGCAGCAGCTGTGTCTTTTGCAAGCCGGGACACTCCGGTACTCGATACATGGTATTGAGTCGTCGAGTATGCGGAGAAATAGTAAGGGACGTTTCCCACATCCAGAGCACGAGATTATAGAGAATGCGGTGAATTGAAAGTGTGGCCACCTCTTTAGGAGCTATAGGTTATTGGATAATCTCCAATTTCTTTGCTCTGGGTTCTTTCTCTGATGTCACTGCTATGGAAAGGCCCTTCACTAGATCTCAAATAAATTCTTGAAAATACATATCCTCAGGAGGGAACATGCACCATTCTGGAGACAGAGAAGGATCCTCCGGTAGACTCTGAAGTCTTCGGGTATTGATCGATTCATCATCGAAAGAATCTGAATCGGAAGGTTCAAAGTATTGGCATAAACGATGTCCCTGCTTCGCTAAAGCTCGATACCGATTAAAGTCAGTATCGGAGCGAGGAATCTGCCTGGACGAATCCCCAGTACCCGGAATGGACTCGAGGGCAGTCATGGGCGGTAGCGTATCAAGCGGCATATAGCCTGATGCAGTTTGCATCAGTACCATAGATGTTGCTGGTCTTGGCGGTACTGCTGGTAAAGATTTGACTGGAACAGAAGCCTCCAGTAAAGCTGCTAAGCTCCGCTCAATGGCCAGGATATGCTGGTCCCATAGAGCCCACCGATGCTTGGGTATTGGTACCAGGCTACTGTCCCAGAGCATGGCACCAGGAGCTCTCCAGAGGTGGAGGCCTCGGGAGCATCCTGGGACCCCTCGATGGCTTTGGAGGGAAGGTCCTCCCGCAGTGGTTGTTTGGCCGGCCAATCCACCTCAAGGGCAACACGCAAGGCATCTCGATGCTTAGAAAGATCTACCCTTGGAGGGACGGCCTGTCTTCGAAGAATTATGCTTCAATACTTGAGATCCATGAGAGGAAGACGATGCCCTTGATGACGACGATGCCAAAGAAACTGCAACTGAGGCAAAGAGTGTGCCTAACTTCGCAGCTCAGTTCTGTAGACTTCTCTTTGTCATCTTCTTACATAGAGGACACTCTAATGGCTGGTAGTCGAGACCAAGGCATTTGAGACATCAGTCGTGAGTGTCAGTAGCTGAGATGGTACTGCCACACTTGGAATATTTCTTAAAATCACTAGCTGGTTTGTCTATAGTGTCAGTAGACAAAATGGGAGGCTTAAGGCCTAAAATTGTGTTGATTCGCCCGAAGAAAAGTTCTACTTTTTTTTTTTATTTTACAGGAAAGAAACAATAAAGAAAGGAAAAGACAAATGAGAGTCTGTTCCAGCGTCGATGGGAAGGCAAACGCGAACCACAAAAAACAAAAAGGTAAAATCAGACTTACCTGCTAATTGTTGTTCCTGGAGTGGAACCAGTCTAGTCCCGAGACCTCTGGGTTCCCTATCTAATCTAGCAGCTTGGAGACTGAGAAACTCCTCCTTTTCTGTGACATCCACAGTATATCTCTCCGGTGTCCGCCCCCTGTCACCAGTGACCTATTGACAAAGCAGACTCAGTGGAAAAACAAGTAAGAAACTATGTAGGTAACTCAAACAAAACAGAATAAAACAGAACAAGCCCCGTTCCCAGTCTTAGAGAGAGAGGGACCGAAAACCCCTCCCCCCTATAAACTGTGACTGGAAACCTTGAACAGGCCACTCCCTTACCCCCCAAAGCGGATAGGGAGCCGCAGAAAAAGACACGGAGTGTGTCCCTTAGCAGACAGGCGGGTCTACTCCCTCTTTTTTTTGAAATATAAGCAGCAAAAGAGTAGTTACTCACCTGTAACAGGTGTTCTCCAGGAGCAGCAGGAATCAGTCCTCACTTATGGGTGACGTCGGTGCCGATGGAGCCCTTGTGCGGAGCATTTCCCCAGCTTTCACAGAAAGCCTTTGGGAATTGCAGCGCCCAAGGGTGCCATCTTGCTCAGTCTGTTGACATAGCTAAAAGACAGCAAAAAATTAGCAAAAACAAATGATATGACTGCAACTCCAAGGGGAGGAGGGAGGGTTGTGAGGACTGATTCCTGCTGCTCCTGGAGAACACCTGTTACAGGTGAGTAACTACTCTTTCTCCAGGACCAAGCAGGAAGTCAGTCCTCACTTATGGGACACCCCAGCTTAAGGCTACCGGAGACCCCAAGCGGAAAAATGAGCTCCCTCTAGCTCGTCAGCACAGAAAGAAGGAATCTTCTCTGAGAACGCCCCCGACCGGTAGCCCAACACCAGGGCCGGAGGGTAGGAGTTGCCTAAACCCCAAAGAGATTATGGAGTACTGCCTGTCCGAAAGCACTGTCCCTGAGGGACTCCCTCTCAAGGCAGTAATGGGCCGCAAAAGTCTGGCTTGAAGACCAAGTAGCGGCCCGGCAGATGTCTGCCAACGGAACAGAGCGGAGATGAGCCACTGACGCAGCCTTCGCCCTGACACGATGAGCCGTGACTCGACCCTCCAACGAGAGGCCGGCTGCCACATAAGCCCAGGCGATACAGTCAGCGACCCATATGGACAACGTACGCTTGGAGACAGGGAGCCCCAACTTATTGGGGTCAAAAGAAACGAAAAGCTGAACAACCTTCCGATGCTCCCGCGTACGCTCAAGGTAGAAGGATAACGCCCTCCTACAGTCCAGGGTATGCAAGACTAGCTCAGCCCGGTTGGCATGCGGTCTGGGAAAGAAGGTCGGAAGAACCACCTCCTGATTGAGGTGAAAAGGTGAGACAACTTTAGGAAGAAACTTAGGGTGAGTCCGTAGGACTACCCTATTCCTGTAGAACCTAGTGTAAGGAGGATCAGACACTAGTGCCTGCAGTTCACTCACTCGCCTAGCAGAGGTGAGAGCTACCAGAAATAAAGTTTTCCAGGAGAGAAAACGGAGAGGGCAGGTAGCCATAGGTTCAAAAGGCGGACAAGTAAGCCACTGTAAGACCACATTCAAATCCCACTCAGGGGCCGGTGGACGCAAAGGAGGCTTAAGCAGAAGAAGGCCTCTGAGGAAACCAGCCACCAAAGGGTGGTTGGAAAGAGGCCTGCCGTCCACCGGCGAGTGGTGTGCTGAGAGAGCACTAAGGTGAACTCGGACAGAGTTAGACTTAAGGCCCAGATTGGAGAGGTAGAGCAAATATTGCAACACTACCGCTACCATGCACGAGAAGGGATTCTCACTGTGCTGAGCACACCATGCGGAGAATCTACGCCACTTAAAAGCATAGGACTTCCTGGTGGATTGACACCGAGAGGCCAAGACTACATCTTCCACCTCTCGAGGTAGTAGTAGGGGAGCGAGGACTACCCTTTCAGCAGCCAGGCCATCAGATGAAGGGACTGGAGGTTGGGGTGCAAGAGAGTCCCCTGATCCTGGAGATCGTGTTGAAACCCCAGAGGAAGAGGAGTGTCCACCGCTAGCTGTAGCAGAAGCGGGAACCACGGTTGCCTCGGCCACCGGGGGGCTATGAGAATCAATGAAGCCCCGTCCCGGAGGACTTTGAACAGCGTTCTGGACACTAGTGGTGTGGGAGGAAACGCATACAGTAGGCCTGTGGACCACGAGATCAGAAACACATCCGCTGCTACTCTGAGAGGATGCGGTTGTCTGGAGCAAAATCTTGGTAGTTGCCTGTTCAGAGGACTGGCGAAAAGATCCATGGTGGGGAGTCCCCACTTGAGAAAGACCTGCTGAACCACCGACGGGTTCAATCTCCATTCGTGTGGTTGCAGGATCCTGCTCAATTTGTCTGCCAGGTAATTTTCCTGACCTAGGAGATAGACAGCTTTGAGAAGGATTCCGTGATTGACAGCCCAAGAGCACAGCCGTTGTGCCTCCTGACAGAGAAGGAAGGAGCCTGTGCCTCCTTGTTTGTTCACATAGAACATGGCAACTTGATTGTCCGTCTGGACCAGTACAGACTGGTGAGAGGCGAGGTGGGAGAAGGCTCTCAGAGCTAGGCATATCGCCCGTAGCTCCAGGAAGTTTATCTGTTGAGCAGCCTCCCAAGGGGTCCAGAGACCCTGAGTACCTTGGCAATGTGCTCCCCAAACGAGAAGAGAGGCATCGGTTGTCAGCACCTGAGTATGCGGAGGGGATTGGAAAACCACTCCGAGCACCAGATTTGGAAGATGAAGCCACCATTTCAGAGAGGAGACCAGGAGGTCGGAGATCTGCACTGAGTCCGCTAGGCCCCCAGTGGCTTGATGCCACTGAGTGCAAAGGCTCCACTGAGCAGGACGCATGTGCAGGCGGGCATTGGGGGTGACATGAACTGTGGAAGCCATATGGCCGAGTAGTCTCAGGAATTGCCTGGCAGAGACCAGGGAATTGCTGCGAAACTGGCTGGCCAGATCCATTAGCCTGTGGGCCCTGTCCAGAGGCAGAAAAGCCTTTGCTTGAAGAGTGTCTAGTCTGGCCACTATGAACTCTAAGTTCTGGGACGGGAGCAAAGTGGACTTTGCGAAGTTTATGACAAACCCCAAGTGCTGAAGCAGAGCCACAGTGTGAAGGGTGGCCTGGTTGGCCTCCTGGGAAGATTGGCTCCTTATGAGCCAGTCGTCCAGGTACGGAAACACAAAGAGACCCTGAAGCCTCAGGTAGGCCGCCACCACTGCCAGGCACTTGGTGAACACCCTGGAAGCGGATGAGAGGCCAAAGGGAAGCATTCTGTACTGATAGTGGTTTCCTCCCACAACAAACCTGAGATATTGTCTGTGGTCTGGATGGATAAGGATGTGAGTATACGCATCCTTTAGATCCAAGGAGCATAGCCAGTCTCCCTGCTGGAGGTAGGGCAGCAGGATTCCAAGGGTAAGCATCTTGAACTTTTCCCTCTGCAGGAACTTGTTGAGGTTTCGCAAGTCTAGGATGGGTCTGAGGCCTCCTGTTCTTTTTGGTACCAGAAAGTACCTGGAATAAAAGCCTTGACCTCTCAGGTGGTGGGGCACCAGTTCCACAGCCTGATCCTTTAGTAGACCTGTCAACTCCTGAAGGAGGAGGTCCCTGTGCAGAGGGAGTCTTGGAGGCTCCCCTGGAAAATAGGAGGGAGGTACCTGGTGAAAATGGAGAAGATAGCCCCTTTGGACTATATGAAGAACCCAGGTATCGGATGTGACGGCTGACCACCTGTGGGCAAAGTGGGCTAGCTGGCCTCCTGTGCTGAGAGAAGCCAGCTGAGGAGAAGAGGCTATGCCATTTGAGTCAAAAAACCCCACCCTGCTGAGCAGGGGCCGGTGTTGGTGGCTTGGGGGTCTTCGGCCTACGGGGCCCATGACCCTGCCCCTTGGCCTGCTGACCCTGTTGGGGAGCTGCAGAGGCCTGATAATGAGGGTACTGTTTGTAGGCCGATGACTTCCTCGGGTAAAAGGTCTTTTTTCCCAAGCCCTTCTTTTTCTGAGAAGGGGCAGAGGTTTTCCTGGAAAGCCTAGTCCGGGTCAGAGTCTCGGTCTCGAGTTCTGCAGCCTTTTCAGCCATGGGCTTGCCAAAGAGGTTTTCACCCTGGCAGGGGACATCGACCAACTTGTCCTTGACCCATGGCTCGAGGTCGGATGACTGTAGCCAAGCCTGTCGGCGGGCACCGATGCCGGCCCCAGCTACTCGGGCCGAAGCCTCGAAGCCATCGTAGGCTGCTCGAGAGATAAACTTCGAGCACTCTCGAATACCGGTGGACAAGGCCTGGAACCTCTGCAAAGGTTCCTCGGAGAGACCAGCAGAGAACCCGGCAATCTCCTTTGCCAGGTCTCGGAGGTACATGCCCATGTAGAGCTGGTATGTCTGGACACGGCAAGCAAGCATAGAGCCCTGGAAGCACTTCCTACTGAGGGCATCCAGGTTCCGGGCCTCCCGGCCGGGAGGCACCAAGGGGTGCATCTTCTGACTTTTCAGTCGATGCATGGCCGATTCCACAACCATGGAGTGGTGCGGTAATTGTGCCTTTTGGAACCCGGGGCTCTTGCGGACTCGATAAATGGAATTGACCCGCTTGCTTAACACCGGCGTCGAAGCCGGGGGTCTCCCACATGCGGAAGAGTAGCCGCTCCAGCATCGGAGGAACCGGAACAGTAAAGGCCTCCTTCGGGGGAGAGTCATACTGGAGGGCCTCGAGCTCCTCGGCTCGAGGCTCCTCCTCGGGATCCGCGGGGAAGGCCAAGGCCTTGGCCATATCCCGCACGAAGTCCGAGAACCGGGTATCCTCCGGTGGGGACCGTCTCCGAGGTTCGGACTCGGGTGAGTCCGAGGGGACACACCGAGTCCGATGGGTGTCGGGTGACTCTTCGTCCTCCGTCTCTGAGCCCGACTCCTCGGAGGAGGAATCGAGCGGCTCCAGTCGGGTGGGCACCGATGCCCTCCGCCCCGACGCCGAGGGTGTCGGCGTCGACGACCTCGGCCCCGAAAGGGAGGTCGAGGGAGACCGTGGCCGAGGATCGACTCGAGCCCGCATGGACTCGAGGATCGGCTCGGCCTCCGGGGTCGACTTGGACGTCGAGGTCCCAGTGGTCGGGGCAGATGCACCGGTGACACCGGCGATCAATGCCCGCTGCTGTTCCATGAAGGCAGCGAAGCTGCTCTCCAAGGCCGTCAACCTGAGTCCGAGCTCAGGAGACCCAGCAGCCCCCGACTCGGGCCCCGACGTCGGCTCCCTCGGAGGAGAGTCAACGAGGACAACAGCACTTACGTATCCAGGAGACTCCATCTCGACACGAGGATGCTTCGCAGGCCTCTCCGACTCCGAAGACCCGGGACAGCTATCGGGGCTATGCGACCTGGCCCTCGAGGAACCAGGAGCGTCCACCGATGCCGCCCTCGTGGGTTTCTTCTTCCTGCGATGTTCCCGCAAAGGAGACCCCCCCTCAGAGGAACCCCGACGCTGCTCGGGGCCGGAGTCCCGAGACGTCGAGGCCTCTGACGAGGTCCGGGCCTGGCCGGACGCGGAGTCAGAAAAAATTCTATCCCTCTGGTGCTGCCGACTCCTCAAGGCCTTTGAGGACATTTTGCCACACGGACCACAGATCATCGGGTCATGATCAGGTCCGAGGCAACGGAGGCAGCAGTCATGTGTGTCGGTAAGAGACATAGGTTTCTTACACCGATCACATTTCTTAAACCCACTGGCAGCCATCGGGGGAAAAAGGGCCCCTGCTAGGTCAAAAGACCGGTCTGCCAGGGAAAAAGAAAAAAGGCGCGAACGCCAGTCACAAAGGACAAAAACCAAAAAAAGAGAGAAAGGACTCGATACCGGCGTATCGGTCTGAGCGGGAAAAGGATCCGGCGTCGAACCGGAGGAAAAATAGAAAAATAGAGAAAATCAACTTTTTCCTCGGGGAAAAACGAACTACGTCTGTCGGGCTCTGCGGAAAAAAGAAGACTGAGCAAGATGGCACCCTTGGGCAGGAAGGGGACCGCGCATGCGCGCTGCAATTCCCAAAGGCTTTCTGTGAAAGCTGGGGAAATGCTCCGCACGAGGGCTCCGTCGGCGCCGACGTCACCCATAAGTGAGGACTGACTTCCTGCTTGGTCCTGGAGAAACTTGTCTTACCTGTGAGACCCGACCACATCCCTGTGCGTATCAGTTTGCCATCGAAAACCTGGGAGGGGCACGGGACTAGACTGGTTCCATTCCAGGAACAACAATTAGCAGGTAAGTCTAATTTTACCTTCCTGATCGTGTCCCCAGTCTAGTCCCTAGACCTCTGGGTCCTTACCAGAGCAGTGAAAAATTCAAACACGGGAGGGACCTGGCAAACCAGCCTGATGAACTGCTGCCCCAAACGAGGCCTCCTCCTGCATGTGAACGTCCAGACGGTAGAACCGCACAAAGGAATTCAAAGAGGACCATGTCGCCGCCTTACAAATCTCTACCGGCGACACCAAAAGGACCTCCGCCCAGGAGGCCGCCTGTGCCCTAGTGGAGTGTGCCCTCAGGCCCTCTGGCACCACCTTACCTTTCAGGACATAAGCCGAGGCAATGGCTTCTTTGATTCAATGCGCAATGGATGCCTTCGACGCCGCCTCACCTTTCCTTTGCCCTGCGAAGAGGATGAAAAGTCTGTCCGACCTTCGAAAACTCTCCGTCCACCACAGATACTTCTTCAGGGCCCGACGGACATCCAGCAAATGCAACCTTTTGGACGTGGGTTCCTCGTCGCCGACGGCATACACCAGCAAGGAAATCTCCTGATTAAGATGGAACGCCGATACCACCTTCGGGAGAATAGCTGGCACCAGTCTCAAGACGACCTTAGACGCAAAGAAGGACAGATAGGGCTCCCGACAGGAAAGAGCCTGCAGCTCTGACACCCGCCTGGCCAAGCAGACCGCCACTAAGAACACCACCTTCAGCGTGAGATCCTTAAGGGAAGCGCGCGCCAAAGGCTCAAACGGCTTGCGCTCTAACGCGTCTAGGATGAACGGTAGGTGCCATTTAGGAATGAGCTGCCTGGCCGGAGGTCTCTCGAGCGCCACCGCCTGGAGGAACCGCTTCACATCCTGCTGATCCCCGAGTGACTGGCCCACAATCTTCCCCCTATAACAGGAGAAGGCAGCCACTTGAACTCGTAACGACGCCGCCGCTAGGCCCTTGTCGAAGCCATCTTGAAAAACTGCAAAATCTGCGGAAGGGAAACTTTTAACGCCTCCCCCTTTTGTTGTGTGCACCACTCTTCGAAGACTCTCCATATCCGGACATAAGCCAGCGAAGCGGACCTTTTCCTAGACCTCAATAACGTCGCAATAACTGATCCCGAGTAGCCCGGGATGTCAACCTAGCCCTTTCAATAGCCAGGCCGTAAGCGAGAACCGATCCACATGTGGCATGACGAGAGGACCCTGAGACAGTAGATCCCTCCGACAGGGAAGACGCCAGGGTTTTGCCACTAACAACCTTACCAGGTCCCCGTACCAGGGACGACGCGGCCAATCCGGTGCTATCAGGATCACCTGACCCCTGAACTTCTCTACCCTTTGCAGTATCCTTCCTACTAGGGCCCACGGAGGAAAGACATACAGCAGCTGTCCCTCTGGCCAGACCTGCATGAGAGCGTCCAATCCCTCGGACATCCTTTCTCTGCGCCTGCTGAAGAAACAACCGGCCTTCGCGGAGGCAAACGTCGCCATAAGATCCATGACTGGCAATCGCCATCTGTGAACAATCATCTCGAAGACTTCCGGGTTTAGAACCCACTCCCCTGGATCCACTTGCACCCGGCTGAGGAAATCGGCTTCCACATTGTCCACCCCTGCTACATGTGCTGCCGACAGGTCTAAGAGGTTCGTCTCTGCCCAGGCGCACAGCACCTCGGCCTCTGCCTCTAAGGTCGCACTTCTGATGCCTCCTTGCTTGTTGATGTACGCCACTGCCATCGCGTTGTCGGACAACACCCGGACCGCCTTTCCTGCGAGTAGCGGCCGGAACTCCAGCATTTCCAGGTACACCGCTCTTAGCTCCAGACGGTTGATTGCCCACGTCTGCTCCAGGGCATTCCAACGCCCCTGCGCAAAATTCCCCTGAAAATGAGCCCCCCAGCCTAGCAAGCTGGCGTCTGTCATCACTGCTACCCAGGCCGGGGCCTCCAGGTCTCTTCCGCGCTCCAGCGCCTCGGGAAGTAACCACCAGAGCAGAGCCTGACGCGTCTCCTCCGGGCATATCAGCCTCCGCGATAAAGGATCCAGCTGATGCGACCACTGGTGGAGTAAGGACCTTTGCAAGGGGCGCATGTGGGCCCTTGCCCACGGCACCGTCTCTATTGTCGCCGCCATGGTGCCCAACACCTGGAGATAATGCCATGCCGAGGGGGCCTTGCGTCCCAGGAAACCTCTCAGTAATTGACGCAGGCGCCGCGCTCTCTGCTCTGTGAGGAACACTCTCCCGATCCAAGTGTCAAACCGCGCGCCCAGGTACTCCAGATTCTGGGAAGGAACCAACTGACTCTTTGCCAAATTGACCACCCAACCTAGGCTCTGCAGGAAAACCACCACCCGGGCCATGACCCGCTCACTCTCGGCCTGCGACTTCGCCCGGATCGACCAATCATCGAGGTAGGGATGCACCAGAATGCCCTCTTTGCGCAGCGCTGCCGCCACCACAACCATCACTTTGGTAAAGACTCTCGGCGCCGTGGCCAGCCCAAACGGCAGCGCCTGGAATTGATAATGACCGAAGGGCACCGCAAACCTGAGAAATTTGTGATGATCCCGTCTGATGGGAATATGAAGATATGCTTCCGATAAGTCCAGGGACGTCAGATACTCTCCCTGCTGAACTGCTACTATGACGGATCGCAGGGTTTCCATGTGAAAATGCGACACTCGCAGACAGCGATTGACTCCTTTGAGATCCAGAATTGGTCGGACTCCGCCGCCTTTCTTGGGCACAATGAAATAAATGGAGTAACGACCGCACCCAGACTGGTCTGCGGGAACAGGGGCTATCGCTCTGAGGTCCAGCAGCCTTTGCACTGTCTCCCGCAGCGCCGAGCACTTTGCTGCTGACCTGCCTGGAGACCTCACAAAGGCCTCCCACACTGGGCGCTGAAACTCCAGGGCGTAACCGTCCTGAACGACCTCTAGAACCCATTGATCTGTGGTGATTTGGGCCCAGGCAGAGTAAAACTCTTGCAAACGTCCTCCTACCGGTGGAAGGGACGACTGGGCCCCCTCATCTCATTGCGCTTTCTTGAAATTCGATGCGGAAGGGGAAGAAGAGGACCCAAATCTCCTACCGGCTCCTCGGAAGCCTCGAAAGCCCTGGCTTCTATTGGAAAAACGCCCCCTGTGGCCTGTGAAAAACTTTTGGGAACGAAAACGACGGGAGTCCCGAAACTGTCCCCTGCCTCCAGGGACCCCCCGAGCCGGCTTAGGCTTGTCCTCCGGCAACCACCCCCCCTTGGACTCGCCGAGATCCTTAACCAGCTTTTCCAGATCCTCACCAAAAAGCAACCTACCTTTGAAGGGCAGCTTACTCAGCCTAGACTTAGAGGAGGAATCCGCTGCCCAATTGCGAAGCCACAGGTACCGCCTCGCGGCAACCGCCGACGCCATACTCTTGGAGAGCCCTCGCATAAGATCATACTGAATGTCCACGAGATAAGCCGCTCCTGACTCCAGCCAGGCAGCTTCATCTGTCGAGGACGAAGAATGACCCTCTTGCACCTGCTGCGCCCAGCAGAGACAGGCTCTGGCCACCCATGCTCTGCAAATAGCCGCCTGCATGGACACCGTGTTAACATCAAAGACTTGTCTCAACAGGACATCCAACTTTCGGTCCTGGCCATCCTTGAGGGCCGTGCTACCTTCTACCAGAATTGTGGTTTTCTTGGTCACGGCCGAGACCGCCGCGTCCACCTTGGGCAATTTAAACACCTCCTTATCCTGATCCAACAAAGGATATAGGCGCCCCATGACCATAGCGCCTTTCAACGGCACTTCCAGGATGTTCCACTCTTCTTGAATCATCTCCTGAAACACCCTGTGTACCGGGAAAGCCCTCTGAGACTTCCTAAACACTTGCAACAACGGGTCTTCCAGCGTGTCATCCTCCCCTGCACCTGGAACCGGCATATTGAGAGTCTTAAAAGTCTCAACAATGAGCACTGGTAACTCCTCTCTTCTAAAGACTCTCACGACCCGAGCTTGATCCTCTCTCTCGGAGATCTTGCCCTCTTCTAACTCCTCTTCTAATGCCAGGTCGCGGCTCACATCATCCGACAGTGGCTCCTCAGACAGCCCTGCTTTCTCTGTAAACTCCTCCTGGGCGCGAGACCTCTTACCCCCGCTAGGAGGAGCCTCACCCCGCGGGGACGCCAGGCGCTTTCTCGCTCCGCCCAAGTCCGCTGACACCCCCTATGGCAACGAGCTGCTGGCAACCACCTGCTGCAACAAGGCCACAAATTGCGGAGTAAAGATGGACGCCAGTTCCCTAGGAAGGCCAGCCTGGGCCACCGGAGCCCCCGAGCCGGAAGAAGGCCTGGCCGTAGTGTCCTCCTGAGACAAACCAGGCTCCAGGGGAGTCGGGGCCTCTGGCGCAGCCCCTGGACCCCCACCCTGCGGCCCTGGGACTTGCGCTAGCTCCGGAGCCTGCCCTGCACAGGTCTTACAGACTCTGGAGACCGAGCCCTTCCGAGCCCCACACACCACACAGAGAGGCTTTGAAGGCATCATGCGCCCCAAAAACAACTTGCTGTAGGAGAGGAAATGAGTCAAACTCTGCAAAGGAAGATCGCGAAATAAAAACCGTGGAGTTTTCAACGCCTCCCCCTTCGCACAAGCAAGTGGCCCCCCCTTATGTAATTAATTCTATATTTTTTTTTAAAAGGGTAACCACAGGGGAGACCCAAACCGGATCCCCAAAAGGGACTTGCCTCGCAGGCCCGCAATCAGAGCACGCTGCCGCCACGCGACAAGGCCGCAATCTCAAAGCGCGCCAAAAGGGCACCACGGAGAACCAAGGCGCTAGCGAGTAGGTCGTCCGCGTGGCGTCGGGGCTCTCCGAGAGCAGCCCGATTGCTGTGCTGGTCCCCCAAGTGCGGTGATCAGGGCTGCCGCGCTCCAGGCAAAGACCTCTGGCTGGGCAAGCCCCCGAGTACCGGAGCTACCGACTAACTAGGCCCAGTAGAGGCGGGGGGGGGGGGGGGGGAAGCAAATAAAAAGGGAAAGAAAGAAAAAAATGAAGGAACTGGACTGTAACAAGCTTTAAAGTCACAGAGTCCCCAAATAACAAAGATTCCCTGAACCAAAAGAAAGGAACCAACCCAAAACCAAAATACACCTAATTCCTAATTGTTTCTCCAGTGAGCCCGGACCCCCGGGCTCCCATCTATCCAGCTGCTTGGAGACTGAGGCAACTGGTGACAGGGGGCGGACACCGGAGAGATATACTGTGGATGTCACAGAAAAGGAGGAGTTTCTCAGTCTCCAAGCTGCTAGATTAGATGGGGAACCCAGAGGTCTCGGGACTAGACTGGGGACTAGACTAGACTGGGGACACGATCAGGAAGAAATAGAATTAACACATTTTCTGCCATTACAGTATTTGCTTCCTGCAGGCTCCACGTAAAATGAAGAAATGAGGAGGGAGAGTTGGGAAGGCGTGAAGGCAGCGACGCAGGAGCAGTGGGATGCTCCCAAAAGCTTTCCTATTGGATGCTTGGGAGCGCTCCTGCACGGGCTCCGTCGGTACCAATGTCACCCATATGTGAAGACCACATTCCTGCTTGCTCCTGGAGATAATCAAATCCTCCAATTATTTTCTAATGAACTGAGCTATGATACCCACAAGTACTATTAACTACCCTCCCCAGTGACCACAGCCTGCTGCTGGAGAAGAGGCCTATTAGAGGGTTCAGGAAAGCACAGTTACTTACCTGTAACAGGTGATCTCTGGGAACAGCAGGAATAAGTCTTCACATATGGGTACGTCGGTACCAACGGAGCCTGCGCGGGAACGCTCCCCAGCGTCCAATCAGAAAGCTTTTGGGAGCATTCCACAGTGCCTGCGTGCTGCCTTCCCGCCTTTCCAACTGTCTCTCCTCAGTTGAGTTTTATAGCTGAGACAAGAGGGAGAGAGAGGGAAAGGAAGAGAGATAGAGAGAGAGAGAGACAACTCCCAGGGGAGGTGGATGGGTTGTGAAGACTTATTCCTGCTGTTCCCAGAGATCACCTGTTACAGGTAAGTAACTGTGCTATCTCCAGGAACAAGCAGGAATGAGTCTTCACATATGGGGGCTCCCTAGCTTTTGATGCCAGGGAGAGAGCCCAGAAGTTGTGTGTCCCTGGGACAGGGCTGCACTTCCCCACCTGGATCTCTGGCATCTGTCACACAGTGGCATAAAAATTATTATTATTATTATTAGATAGGAGAGTCCATTTTAAGAACCAAGAAAACTTGGTCTAGTGGTTTTAACTTCCCATCCTTTAAAGCAAACAATCAAAACAGAGTGGTAGGGATGAAAAAAAGGCTTTTATTCCGTTTACGCATGGGGTCATAAATTGGTCACAACTGAAAATAATGTCCTTAACTTCAGGCACAAAAGAAAACACAAGGTTTAAGGAAAACTGTTAACTTCACAGTTGTAGCAGGGCACAAACATAGCTTCCAGTTTTTTAAAGCACATTTGTACAATTCTTCTGCTCAGCAATAATAGACATTCTGCAGATACCACCAGCCATTCATATGTCCTCCAAAGACTCTGTGCTATGGGAAATGCAGAGAGAGCAATCCATCTCCTCTGGGTCTGGCAACTGTTCCACCAGTTCCACTTGCATCGGCTCAGGAATTGGTATGTCTAATTCTGTTTTAACAGTCTCTGGAATATTGTATTCTGGAGCTTTGTATATTTCCCTTAATACTTTCCAGTGCCTCGGGCCTAGCCTGGAGCGCTGGCCACGTGTCCCCTTAGTATTAACTGGGCTTTCTCTTCTTAGAGATTCCACACTTCTTTCACAAGAACCTTTACAGGGCAAAGGTTTCTTTGTAGGAATATAATTCTCATACCTCTTATTGCAGCAGCACGATGAGGAATGGTTTTTCCCTTGGGCTGACTTCCTCCCTTCAGAAGCTTTGTGCCAAGCTTTCCTCTGAAAGTCTGATTCCTCTCTCACCCGTGGGAACAGCTCTTCTGGTAAAGGCCTGCTCTTGCAACAGCCCAAATCCTGGCTTCCTTGCTCAGCCTGGCTTTTCCTTCCCAGCTGATTCCTCCTTGCTTCTTGCTTGCAATCAGTATCAGTCTTCCTCCTCTGCCAGCAAACAGCTTTCTCTTTCTGTTCCTCCTTCTGTGTCCGTGTCTCTGTCTCTTTCTCTTTAACTTGAGGCAGTGCTTCCTTATAAAGGACTCCTCTCCTTGAGGCTTGTGAAATGTTTGTCATGTGCTCCTGACCAGCTAGGCGTGGCCCTTCAGTCTTCCTGACTGCACTCCTGCTCCCTCTAGCTGGTCCCAGTGAATATTGCACTCTGTGCACATCTTTTCCTTGCTGACAAACAGGTTCACTTCTCTCATCAGGGCTCTCATCAGCCTCCGCTGCATCACACATCCCATGAGGGATGGTGGGTAGGAGTTGATTAAGTATGGAACAGGTGTTTGAGAACAGCCTGACCAAACAAGGCATCCCGGCGGGAGTCCTTGTCTAAGCAGTAATGGGCTGTGAAGGTATGAACTGAGGCCCAAGTGGCTGCTCGACAGATGTCATCGATAGACACAGAGTTCAGATGAGCCATTGAGGCTGCCATGGCTCTCACATTGTGAGCTGTGACATGGCCCTCCAGAGAAATGTTCTTGCTCTGATAGGCGAAAGAAATACATTGGGCAATCCAGTTGGAAAGAGTTCTCTTGGAGACTGGTTGTCCCAAATGAGAAGGATCAAAAGCAACAAAGACTTGGGAAGACTTTCTATGTTGCTGTGTCCTCGTAAGTAATAAGCTAGAGCTCTTTTACAGTCCAGGATATGAAGGTTCCTCTCTGCACTTGATGCATGAAGTCCTGGAAAAAAGACAGGTAGGTAGACCTCTTGGTTGAGGTGAAAAGGCGAGACCACCTTAGGCATAAAGTGTGGATTAGTCCTAAGGACCACTTTGTCATGATGGAACCTTGTATAAGGTGGATTAGCTACTAGTGCTTGCAATTCACTGATGCGGCGTGCTGATGTGATTGCAATGAGAAAGATAACCTTCCAAGAAAGATATTACAAGGAGGTAGTAGCTAAAGGTTCAAAAGGCGGCTTCATAAGCTGACCAAGAACCAAATTTAAGTCCCATGCCACCGGAGGTGGTCTAATGGGAGGTTTTGTTAAAAAGAGGCCTCTCATGAACCTTGCTACAAGGGAATGAGAGGAAACAGGTTGTCCATTTAGAGGCCTGAGGGAAGCTGCAATAGCACTCAGATGGACTCTTTTTTTTTTTTTTTTTATTTATGAAATTTTACAATATAATCAAGAAAGAAACAAAGTTCTTTCCTGTGGAAACAGGCTGACATGCAGAAAAACAGAACATATAACACAATAGAAAATTATACACGGCTCCACTACAACCCCCGTGACCAATATATTAAGGAATAATACAAACAATGCCAACCTCACTAGCCCACTATAAGGGGAGGGGGGACTCTTATAGAGTAATAAACTATGCCAAATATGTAAGAAACAAGGCAGCAGTCAAAATTCAGAACAATTCTATCGTGAGTTAAGGAGGATCATTTATAGAGTCTGGCCGCTTAGCACTAATGAAGGCTACCAGCTGACAGGGTTCATAAAAAATATAGGAAACCGCCTGGTATTTCACTAGGCATTTACATGGGTATTTAAGAAAGAAAAGCCCTCCCAGTTGTAGGACTCCAGAATGAAGCAGGAGAAACTCCCTACGTCTTTTTTGAGTATCACGAGCCAAATCAGGGTACATACGGACAGCCAAACCCCTAAAGGGAAGCTTCCTTTTCCTAAAAAATAACTTCAACATCCACTCTTTATCAGACAATAGGGCAAATGTGATTAGTAAAGTGGAGGATTCCTGAGAGTTAAGCCCAGAATTCTCTATCAAATCCGTAACATTCAATTCTTCCCCCTGGCCCAATCCTGCCCCTAAGGCCCCACCAGATATTCTCTTCCCCTTAGGGAGATAATAGATCTTAACCAGAGGGGGCGTTAATTCAGGAGAAACCCCTAATATTTCACTCAAATATTCCTGAAACATATCTCTTGCGGAAACAGAAGGAACCCTAGGAAAATTTACAATACGCAAATTATGTGCCCGAGAAAGATTATCCAAATGCTCCATTCTATATTGTACTGATAAGAAATTCTTCTTGAAAATATCTATTTGATCCTCCACATTAACGCCTCTATTTTGTAGACCCCCCACAATCACAGTCACTTCTGAAAGTCTCCTTTCTAGATCCGTAACAGAGGTCGTCACAGATTTCACCTGAGAAACCAAGGAAGAAAATTGAGGGAGTAAAGCTTCACCCAAAGAGGCTATAGCGTTCCATATTGCCTCTAAAGTAAAGTCCGTAGGACGCAGTAAAGTAAAAGTCAACCCTGAATCAGCAGGCAAACCTTCAGCCTCCATAGGCATCAGCAAGTCGACTCGTCCCGCAGAAACAGCTGTTCCCTCTGTCGAGACACCTCCAACTCGCACCGAAGCTTGTGAGGAGACAATCTCGCCACCAGCTTGCTGATCACACTCCACCAGCCCTTCTTCTCCTGGCCCTCGTGAAGAAACACCGTCTCCTGTCGTTGCAGAAGAGAGCACTTCCAGGAAGCCTTCTGGCAACAGAGAGCTGAGTGGGACCTTCGGCGCTGGACTCAACACAGGGGAGAAGGATATCGCCGAAGCAGACACCGAACCACCCGATTCCAGTGAAACCGCAGCTCGGCACTCTCCACCAGCTCCTGAATTCGGAGCGGAATGCAGTAAGTAAGCGTCGATAGGACCAATCACTGCAGGAACAGGCGTCGAGGCAACAAGGGGCAGTGAGGGCAACGGCCCCGTTTTGCCTTTTCGTTTCCTGCCCATAGAAAAGACGTCCTCACACCGCTAAGGCTGCTGCCGCCATCTTGAAAAACCCCCCTCAGATGGACTATTACTGAATTTGTCTTAAGGCCTGCATTAGAGAGATGCAGGAGATTCTCCAGCAACGATTCCAGAGGTATTGACCGGGGGTTAAGACCCTTTCCAGAAAACCAGATGGTAAACCTTTTCCATTTGAAGGCGTAAGAACGTCTAGTAGAAGGTTTTCTGGACATCTTTCACTTGTTGAGAAAGAGGAAGATCCTGGAGATCTAGGCCTTCAGCAACCGAGCCCTGAGATGCAAAGACTGGGGATTGGGATGCCACAATTTTCCGTCCTCCTGAGAGAGGAGGTCTGGGGCAGACCCTAACTCTAGGGAGGGAGCTTGAGAGAGATGTAGAAGCAGAGGGTACCACACCTGCCGTGGCCAATGTGGAGCTATGAGAATCATGTGGCCTTTGTCTCTCTGAAGCTTGAATAGCATTTTGGGAATTAGGGGAATGGGTGGAAAGGCATAGAGGAAGTCTTGACCCCAGTGAAGGAGGAAAGCATCCTTTGCCTGAGCCCCCTGAGCCGGAGTTCTGGAACAGAACCGGGGAAGTTTGGTATTCCACGGACTTGCAAAGAGGTCTATGTCTGGGGTTCCCCAAATTTGAAAAATCTTGGATACCTGGTCCATATGTAGGGACCACTTGTGTGGAAGCAGAACTCGACTGAGTCTATCCACCCAAGAGCTTTGAACACCTGGAAGATAGACTGCCAGAAGATGAATGTGATGCTCTCTGGCGAGGGCCCACAGTCGCAGAGCTTCGTTGCAAAGCGACAGAGAGCCAGTTCCTCCCTGCTTGTTTATATAGAACATGGCTACTTGATTGTCCGTGTGGACAAGGACTGTCTTGTGGCTGAGCAGGGTGTGGAAAACTCGCAGAGCAAGGAAGATTGCTCTGAGTTCCAAGAGATTGATATGAAGACAAGTCTCCTGTGGGGACCAGATACCCTGGGTGGAGAGGTCCTGAAGATGAGCTCCCCAGCCCATTGGAGAAGCATCTGTTGTAAGAGTTGCCTGGGGTAGAGGCTGTTGGAAAGGAGACCCCAGCAACAGGTTTTGAGGGGACTTCCACCAGTGGAGGGACAAAATGGGGCGACTTGTGTTTGCTATTTTGTCTGACAGGCAGCCTAATGCCTGGGTCTATTGGGTGGATAAAGTCCACTGAGCTGCTTTCATATGAAGGCGAGCATATGGTACCACATGAACGGTGGATGCCATGTGGCCTAGCAAATGCAATATCTCTCAAGCAGTTAGTAGGGGTTTTGACTCTGCTTGAGAAGCTAACTGCATCAAGCGAAGGCAGCGGGCCTGGGGAAGATAGGCCCTTGCCTTTGTGGTATCCAGCAGTGCCCCTATAAACTCCAGGGACTGAGTAGGGATCAAATTGGATTTTGGGATGTTTATTACCAGCCCTAAATATTGAAGGATACGCATTGTGCAGGTTAGAGCAGTCTTGGCCTCTGATTGAGTGGGAGCTCGAATGAGCCAGTCGTCCAGATAAGGGAAGACAAATATTCCCAGGGTGTGCAGAAAAGCAGCAACCACTGCCATGCATTTCGTGAACACCCATGGTGCAGAGGCCAGGCCAAAGGGGAGCACTTTGTATTGATAGTGCTTCTCCTGGAAAAGGAACCGAAGGAACCTTCTGTGAGTTGGATGGATGAGAACATGAGTGTACGCATCCTTGAGATCGAGAGAACAAAGCCAATTCTGACTGTGAAGGTATGGCAGCAGAGTTCCTAGAGAAACCATCTTGAATTTCTCTTTGACTAGGAATTTGTTCAATTCTCTGAGATCTAAAATGGGCCTGAAGCCCCCTGTTTTCTTTGGAATAAGAAAATAGGGGGAGTAGAACCCCGTGCCCTGTTGTTGAGAAGGCACTTCCTCTATTGCCCCCTGGGTTAGAAGAGTGGCAACCTCCTGCTCTAACAGGCTGAGGAGGGAGGTTGGAGAATTGAACTGGTGCACTCTTGTGAGAGGGGGCAAGCTTGAAAAATGAAGCTTGTACCCCTCTCTTATGATGGAGAGTGTCCAATGCTCTGCTGTGATTTTCCCCCATCTGGGAGCAAAGTGACATAACCTTCCTGGAATGGTGGAGGGCTCTGGTCCTTCTAGAGCCAGGAAGGCTAAGTTCTCTAGCAGAGAGTCAAAGGCCCTGAGGGGGCTGAGATTGCTGGGCTGGAGCAGGCCTCGCAGCCTTTGCCTTGGTCTGTTTGGAGGATTGCTGACGTTTGGAAGGAAACTGAGCTGCAGAAGATGCTCTCTGACTATAAGCAGATAGGATCTTCCCCTTTTAGAAAAGGGTGCTTTCTTGAACAACCTCTTCTTAGCAGGGGCAGCAGTAGATTTGGATAGTCTATCCAAAGCAGAATTTTCAGCATCCATTTGATTGGCTTTTGCTTGCCAATCTTTACCAAACAGATTCTCACCTGTACCAGGGATATTTCCCAATTCATCTTGGACACAGGTCTCCAAATCAGATGCTTGAAGCCAAGCAATCCTACGTGCACCTATAGCTATAGCTGAGGCTCTGCTTACGCATTCAAAGGAGTCGAAAGCTGCACGATTGGAGAATTTGGAGATATCCTGGGCATGTTTGAGCCCAGAGAGGAATTCTGGCCTTTTACTCTCCGCCATAAAAGGACTTAAAGTCGGCAAATGGTCAGTGACTTCTTTTAAGAACATTCCCATGTAGAGACTGTAGGAATTAATTCTCGCAACAAGCATGGAAGCTTGGAAGACTCTTCTACCAAAAGCATCCAGGGTTCTACATTCACGTCCTGGAGGATTAGAGGCATGTCTCTTGGCACTTCTAATATTTCTCATTGCAGACTCAACCACAATAGAGTGGTGAGGAAACTGAATTTTATGGAAACCAGGACAAGGAGGGACACGATACATGGTGTCTAACCTGCGAGAATGAGGAGAGGTGGATAGAGGTGCTTCCCACATCCTTAACATGAGATCACAAGAATCTCATGAATAGGCAAGGTAGCTGCCTCTTTAGGAGTTTTAGGATATTGTAGCATATCCAACTCCTTAGCTCTAAGTTCTGACTCTGGGGCTACTGTAATAGAGAGACCCTGAGCCACCTCTCTGATGAAGTCTTGAAAAGACAAGTCCTCTGGAGGAGACATTCTTCGTTTAGGAGAGGACTCCTCCTGTGGAAGAAGCATCGCTGCATCGACAGACTCTTCAGAATCCTCAGAGTCATCAGAGGAATCGAAGTATCGTCTGTCGGGATGCTCTTGCAAAGCCCGATACCCGTACCGACCGGGATCGGTATCGGGAATCATCGGTACCGGGGTATCGGTACCGGAAGGCTGCAGAGGGCAGGGTACCGGCATGGCTGACACCGAAGCCGATGTCGATGCCACCGGTACCGGTACCGGAATTGGTGCCGATGGCGATACTGGAGCCGGTACCTGCAAAGTAGTCTGATGCGGTACCACAGGCGTCGATGCCACAAGGAAGGCCGCCAGACTGCATTCGATGTATAGAATCCTCTGATCCATCGACGCTGCCAATGCCTGGAAGTTGGTACCGGTGGAGGCCACCGTTACCCCAGAGCATGGCACCAGGAGATCTGTTGAGGCCACGCCATCTAGATCATCCTGGAACCCCGATGATGATGCTTTAGAAGCCGAAGCCTCCCGCCGGGGTAATTTTGCCGGTGCAGAATCCTCGAGGGCAAGGCCAGGGGCATCTCGATGCTTGGAAGGAGCTTTGCCCTTCGAGGACCGGCTGGATTTATGTTTAGATACCTGAGATCCATGTGAGGAAGAAGCAGCCCTGGAAGACGTCGATGCCACTGAAGCCGCATCAGAGGGAAACAGTGTACTGAGCTTGGCAGCTCAGTTCTGTCGACCTCTCTTAGACATCATGGAACAGGACACACAATCTTTAATGGAATGGTCAGGGCCTAAACATTTGAGACACCAGTCATGGGTGTCGGTGACGGATATAGTACCGCCATATTTTGTGCACTTCTTGAATCCTGAGGCAGGTTTTTCCATATTTAAGGAAAAGGTTTAGGGCCTAAGGCCCAAAACTGAAGTACACCTGAAGAACAAAAGGTCTTCTTTTTTTTTGTTTTTTAGAAAAGAAGAAGAACCGGCGGTACGGGTATAGCGTCGAGGAAGGCAGACACGTACAGAAAAGAAATAAAGAAAAAAATAAGGAAATTCTTCTGCGGTGACAGGAACACGACCTGCTGGCTCCGCGGAAAAAGAACAACTGAGGAGAGACAGTTGGAAAGGCGGGAAGGCAGCACGCAGGCGCTGTGGGATGCTCCCAAAAGCTTTCTGATTGGACGCTGGGGAGCGTTCCCGCGCAGGCTCCGTCGGTACCGACGTACCCATATGTGAAGACTCATTCCTGCTTGTTCCTGGAGATAACATATATAGCATTGTTATAATGAATAATACATTTGCAGGGAAATTTCCAAAGAAAACTAGCACCAACTTGCAGCACAAGTAGATAAAGCCTTCAAAATTGTCTCCATATCTTCTGCATCCAGATTTATGAGACTTTTCAGCTGAAAACCAGCTGACTAGGTTTAGTTGAAATCCTCCTAAATGCCACTGGCTAAAAATATCCAGTTATCTTATCTGCTCAGCAGGTCTTTAAACATTTGGCTGAAACCAAGCAAGGTTCACAGTCAAGATGTACAGAACTAGAAGCCCAGAGGAGGAGGGCACATTGTGTAACAGCAACACAACCATACTCTAACTACAGAATCCCTTTAGCGCACGATTCCCCACTGAATTGTCATCAAAATGGCCCTTCAGTTCACTGCCCTTGTTAGCTTTTACCTCCTTACACACTGGCTTGGAACCTCCCACGCCCTTTATCCATCCCACAGTAATATTCCCATCTTGAATAGCCATGGAAAAAGATGGTCTGGACCTACACACTCCCACCCAGGAAGTGACGCCTACACACGCCGCTCCCACTTGATTCACATAGCGCTTCAGCTATCCAAAACACCCAACCAGGATAAACCTCTGAACTGCCAACCCCTAAAGTGTGCCATCATAAATGCGCGCTCTATACGCAAAAAATGGCCTGTTGTTCTAGACATAATCTCCCTTTATGACCTGGATCTACTTATGATCACGGAAACCTGGCTATCATCAGAGGACAACGTTCTCCTCAACCAACTCCTACCCCCCAACTTCTCTATTCACACAAGACATAGAGAAAACAAAAAAGGAGGGGGAGTGCTCATACTCACCAAATCAGACCTGAACTTCCACATAACCGACTCCTCTAGCACAAACAACCTGGACATTCTCTCCATCGCAAACCAGCAATGCTCCATCAACCTGTTGTACAGAACACCGTCTGCTTCCCCAGATGACCTCCCTACCATTATTGACCTAGCGGCCAACACCCTCAATCCCAATAGACCAAATTGGATAATGGGTGATTTCAATCTCCCATCATTACACCAAAACCTGCCTTCCTTGATGCCATTGAGGACCTGGGTTTCAAGCAAATCATCAACAAACCCACACATATAAAGGGGAATATTCTTGATATGGTGTTTGCTCCCCAGTCGGTCATTGAACAAAACCACGACCTAGCAGTATCGGTCGTTGATGTACCCTGGTCGGACCACAAATTGATTAATCTCCAGATACCCATCAGCAATAAGCAGCTGCATAGCAGCCAAAATATGAACAGCACACCACGAACGTCCATAAGAAGCTTTCGCCCATTTAACAAGGAACACATCCTGTCTGAGACCCACTCACTCCTCAACAAAACCACACCTGACCTTGAAGAACTAATCTCCTCCTGGAACTTCACCCTTAATGCCATCTCTCAATGCCCGAACTCCAATAACACAGCAAGGATAAAAAGAAGTTCTGCCCCCTGGTTCTCTCCTGAGCTGCGATCTTCTCTTACTCAGCTATGCAGACTTGAGCGCCGATGGCGCCGATCACTCTCTACTGAAGAACAGTCCGCTTACCGACTCCACCTATTAATGCACCGAGAAGCAATCACAATCAAAATGAAACAATATCACACCGACACTCTAAAGAGATCACTGAACAAGCCACGTGATCTTTTCAACTTGGTCAATTCTCTTTCGAAAGAACCATCTCCCGAACAACACAGTGAGATTCACCCACAAAAAGTCACGTACTACTTGCAATCCAAGATCGTACAGACTGACAACGTTTCTGCAGACTCGTATCAAGAACCAACCGGCCTAACCCCTCTAAATGAATTTTCCACTCCATCCATTAAATGTATTGAGGATACAATAGCATCTCTCAATACCTCCACAGCGCAGACTGACCCTTGCCCAGCTTTTTGGATTAAGGAGCTACGCAGTGAGTTCAGCCCTTTCATCGCAAATCTGATGAACCTCTCCTTCACAACTGGTTCCTTCCCCACAGCACTCAAACAGACTTCCATTAGGCCGCTATTGAAGAACCCCAAACTAGACCCCCAACGGGTCGATTCTTATAGGCCAATAGCTAGTATTCCCCTCCTAGCTAAGATAATTGAGAAAGAGTTACAAAGGCAAATTCAGGATCATATAGATTCTGCAGCTCCCCTAGATCACTGCCAACATGGGTTCAGAGAATATCATGGAGTCGAGACCTGTGGTACTGCAGACCCTCTGCAGACAGAAGAAAATGCTTTTAACTTAGAAAAAAGAGGCAGACACTGGCTGCAGCATCGCGAGGAGCCATATAGGGGGAGCAAGAGGGACCTCTGGAGGACTGAGGAGCCACACCCCAGAGCCAATGATGCAATACCGGCCTGCACCCAATCCAGAAAGGGAAGAATTCCTTTTAAAAGCCCAGACACAGGAGACACAAGGGACACAGGAAGGAAGCTATCCCTGGAAGGAGAAAGGAGAGCTTTCCTGGAAGGAGAGAAGGACCAGGGAATAGGAGTCCTGACAGAAGGAACCAGCCCAGCAGACTCAACAGAACCAGGTGAAGGAATCCGCTTCAAATATCCCAAGAGTGGAGAGGATACACTTTCCAAGTGGGAAAGATACAAAGAAGAAGCTAACCCTGGAAGGAGAAGGACTGTGCCAGAGAGTCCTGGACCTGAGTCTGGCAGAGGCCAGCAACCTTTGAAAGACACAACGAGGAATAACCAAGAAGGAGGTGAAAGAGTTACTTTGAAAGGTGACATTCCTGGCCCAGAGAGAAAGAAGCTGTGGTGCAAGTGTGGCTTAACCCCAGCAGAAGGCCGGCCGGAGAACTGGAGGCCTACCTTGGTGTCAGAGAAGCCAAACCACAGCAGGAACAAGCATCAACCCTCACTTGGCCGTGATAAACCCAAAAGGAAAGGTAATCACTATTTTACTGATTGTGATTTTATGAATGCTGTGATGCAGGAGGAGCAGGGCCCAGAGGAATGCTGTCCTTCTAGAACTATTTGTGCTACAAAATACAAACCTGTGCCAAACAAGAAACTCTCTAGTATAAGAGCAGTAGGCAAGAGCAACTGTCCTCACTCTAGAGGTGTACAAAACCAAGGCTTACCTTTGGATGCAGCGCATTGGGACATCGTACAAACATTGTATAAAAAGCCTGAATGCGAGCCACTAGATATTCCTGACTGTGAACCAATGCAGGTGGAATTCCCGGATGACCTTTCGGACCCCGAGATGGATTGCAGCTATTGCCTGGCAGAAAGCTTTGAGCCCTTAGCCGAGGAGTAGAGCTGTGGTCTGGGGGAAGGTTTTGAATCTGTGTTTCTTATAGTACTGCTGTGAAGTTAACAGGTCTAACTCAGTTCATGTTTCTTTTTCTTTCAACCTGAAGCAAGGACATTTTTGTGTTGATGTAAATTCTGAGCTATTGAACCTATTTGCAATACGGGAAAAAAAAGCCTTTATTCTCCCTACCCTCGGACTGTTATATTCTTTGGAGCTTTGGTTACCCAGAAGGCTACCAGGACTATAAATACCTGGGCCCTGTCTTTGAGCTAAACTCCACTATAAAATATTTTTGTGTCCACCCTCCCTGCTGTGACATCCCAGTGCCACCAGGGGGGCGTTGTGACAGACCCTCCTCACTAGCCTTTTCAACAATATCATCACAGGCATTGATAACATCCGACAAGGTTTTGTGCTCATCTTCTTGGACATCGCCGCGGCGTTCGACTCGGTGAGTCACGAACTCCTCCTCGGTCGACTGAAAGAGAAGGGCATCTGCAACACTGCGCTTGAATGGTGCAAGTCTTATCTGGATGGAAGATGGCAATATGTGAAATCCGGATCAGAGGAATCAAAGCGCTTCCATCAAAAACAAGGGGTGCCTCAAGGGTCCTCGTTGTCTTCTCTCCTATTCAATATATACATGCAACCCATATGCAATATCATTAGGTCTTTTAACGTGAATTGTTTGATATATGCTGATGACATACTCCTATACATGCCATTCTCTACAGTTCAATTGGACCTGACACCACTGATAGATTGTTTCAATGCAGTCTCAGAATGGCTCCAATCTCAAAACCTCCGCATTCAACACAAGAAAACGGAGGTGCTTTTCATCGCCAGAGACCCCAACTTTATTCCTCCGTCCCATGTAACGGTCAAGGAAGCTGACTTACAAACGAAAGAAACAATAAAATACCTTGGCGTCACCTTGGACCAACGTCTAGATATGAAACATCACATAAGCAATATAGTCAAAGCTGTATATTTCAAAATCCGTTCACTCAGGCATTTGCGCTCCCTATTGGACCCAGACGATTTCCGGACTATATATCAAGCGCTAATCCTACCACACTTCGACTTTGCAAATGCCATCTTACAAGGTCTCCCTCAATCTACACTGAGCCCACTACAGCTGGCCATGAATGCTGCAGCAAGGGTCCTCTACGGAGCCTCCAGAAGTGACCACGTGACTCCTATTCTCAAGCAGCTGCACTGGCTCCCGATCCATGGAAGGATCATCTTTAAAACCCTACTACTCTCATTCAAGGCAATCAATGGTATTTCATCTTCCACACTCACAGAACTTATCCACTCAGTGCCCCCCAACAGATCCAGAAGAGCAACAGCTGTAAACCTACTAATAACCCCAAAGGCATCGACAAAATGCATCATGACAACGGCAAACAGAGCTTTCGGTTTCTAAGTCCCCAAATGCTGGAATGCGCTACCATCCGACATTCGGGCCATTATAGACCTAACTCAGTTCAGGAAGGCACTCAAATACCACCTTTTCCTCCAATACTATTCAGTCAACAACGAAATCTAGATATCCCCATCTAAGAAATAACCACATATTCTTCCTTATGTTAGTGTTACTCCAATCTTGTGCCGTGTAATTATTTCATGTATATAGTTCACCCCTGTTATCCAAGTTTGTACTCCTGTTCTATGTAAAACCAAACAGCTTGTTGTTATGGTAATTGTGTTATAATGTAAACCGCGCTGATACCGAATAGTGCGGTATATAAGAAATTGTAATAAATAAATAAAAAATAAACAGAAGCATAACACAGAAGAGACAAACCTGTGTAAGATTAGGGAATCCAAGATTCCTGCAGCCATTACAGGGTGCTAAAGCCTCCCAAAATCCAGAGGGACCACAGCCCGTTTCATTTGCATCTTCTTCATCATCATCTTGATTTGTGGAGAAACTGGTGGTTGATGACAACGTCTAGGAAAAGAAGAACAGAGCCTGATTAAGGGTACACTGGTCCTCTTAGAGAGAGAAGAAAGGTCGCACAGATACACAGTCTTGGTAATTTTATAAAAAGCCATTTCTACATGTAAATTGTTTCCCCATGAAAATGGCTTTTTTAACAGTAACCCTTAACAAGCAATTACAGAGCTAGCCATACAAAGGGTAGAAAGAAAATCAAATGACCATAACCCTTTCAAGCCTGATTACATAACTCTTTGCCCCCCAAGTAATGTTGCTGAGATATGCTGTGGTCTCACAGTATATTTGGATGGGTGCAGAGTGAACAGCATTGTGACGTTCAATAAATATGACTCAGATGTGTCTTCCGACGATGCTTCCATGGGTTCAAAAAGCTGTTGTGGAACAGATGACGACGCAGCAACATGAAAGTGTCGGATCGGTCCACCAGTGCCTATTAGAATATATCTGTAAACTGCTCTGATACACATAGTAAAGGGCGCTTTATCATGTGCCTAAACCATAAACCAGCTGTTCCTGTGCTGTATCTAACGGGTCAGGTTGCTGAATGAGAGCAGTTGGCGCTCACCAGGTCCATGATTATGTTATGCAAAGACTGAATCATCCTTTTCAAACTCTGTTGTCTTGAATATATTTGATCAGGATTACTGAATACATCTGATTATTGACTTTACTACTTATGTTCTCTTGTATATCACTTCAGATTGAACTTTTGTTTCAAGAAGGTGGCCTGTAGCTTAACAGCATAAAATTAGAATTTTGCAACTCTAAGATTTGCAGATACATGTAAGTTATCTAAACAAGTCTCCAATGGCAATTTCTCAGCATTTCTGCTACGCTTCCTCCCATATCACGTGTGCAATTAGGAAATAACAAGGGGCAGTGTCACCAAATGGGTTAGTTATGGGCAAAAACAAATTAGGGTTTGCTTCTGGGTCGCCAGGAGTCAGGACTGACTCGAAGGCACACAAAAAAAAAAAAAAATTATTTATTTATTTAGAGTCTTTTCTATACCGCGCTATTCATCATCAGTGCGGTTCACAGATAACATAAATGTCCGGTGTGGGGGGTCTACAGCGGACTTACAGTAAAACAAGGGAGTTTAACTTGGAGAACAGATAAAACTATATACAAGTTAGTAACAGTTTAGCATGGGGTTTGGTAATGTTCAAAGAATGATGAATGTTCAAAGAATAAGTGAATGGTGTGATTCATATATACATAATGCTTAGAAGTATAAGGGATGTGTGGAGTCATGAGTGAATCAGGGGTAGTTACCGGGGGGGGGGGGGGGGTTAGGATATCAGAAGAGGGGCGCGGAGTGTCTACTTAGTAGTTGGGCAAGGTGTGGCTACGTGATGTCTTCTGAGTTGGCGAAGCATTGAAGAAAAAGGTGGTGCTTCAGTGCCTTTCTGAACTGGAGAAGGTTGTTGATGGCGCGGATGTTGGTTGGTAAGGTGTTCCAGCAGGAAGGTGCAGATAGCGCGAAGGCCCAGTTGCTGGTGGCCTTTGAGCATTTGGTGATGGTTTTCGGGAGTAGTAGGGTATTGGTGGTGGTAGATCTTCTCAGTCTGTTAGGGGGGATAATTTGGATGAGTTCAGAGAGGGAGATGGACGTGCGTTTGTTGATGGCTTTGAATGTTATTGTTAGGATTTTGAAGGTGATCCTATAGTGGACTGGTAGCCAGTGTAGGGTTTTCAGGATAGGGGTGATATGGTCTCTTCTCGAAGCTCCATATAGGGTTCTGGCTGCCGTGTTCATTGCGAGTTGCAAAGGTTGTAATGTGCTCTTCGGAAGGCCGTGGAGTATGGAGTTGGCGTAGTCGAATTGCGGCATAACTAACGCTTGAAAGACTGTTCGAAAGTGTTCTGGCTCTAGTAGCTGTCTCATGTGCTGTAACATCCGGACTTTATGATAAATCGCCTTTACTGTGTTGCTTATCTGGGCATTGAGGTTGAGATGTTGATCGAGCGTTACTCCAAGGTATCGTATCTTTGTCTTAGTGAGGAGCTCGGTATCGCGTACTTTCAGCGAAGCGGGTGGGGTGAATGCTTGATCTCTGCTGATGAAGAGCACATCCGTCTTTTTGAGGTTTATTTTAAGCTCTTGTGTTTGTACTTCAAAGATTCTGATCACACACCAAATAAAATCTTCGGAAAACCTTTTTCAAAAGGGAGAAAAAGGACCTGTCTCCAACAGCCAATCACATTACTTTCATATGTTCGGCTTAATCTCAAACAACATTGATAAAAAAAAAAAAAAACAAGAGTTTTTTAGTAAGTTCATTAAAAAAAATTGTTATTACTTCCCAACACTGTCAATTTATTATTTAATACTTCTGTTCCTTTTTTATGGCATATTAAGCGTAATTACTCACCTGTAACAGGTGATCTCCAGGAACAGCAGGAATTTAGTCTTCACATATGGGTGACATCTGAACCGACAGAGCCCGCGCAGTAACGCTCCCCAGTATCCAATAGGAAAGCCTTTGGGAGAATCCCACTGTGCCAGCATTGCTGCCTTCCCACTTTCCCAACTCTCCCACCTCAGTTGAGCTTGTAGCTGAGAAAAGGAGAGAAAAGAAAATCAACAACTCCTGGGGGAGGAGGGTGGGTTGTGAAGACTAAATTCCTGCTGTTCCCAGAGATCACCTGTTACAGGTGAGTAACTAAACTATCTCCAGGAACAAGCAGGAATGTAGTCTACACATATGGGATTCCCTAGCTCCCAGATGCCAGAGAAATGACCACAAAACCAGTCGGTTTGCCTCAGAGGTGGCTTCGAGAGGTCATGAACCCTCCATGGATGTCTGGTATCGATACGTTCCGGGATGGAGAGTAAAAGTTGCCCTTAAATCTGAAAGAAACATAGAAATACGACAACAGAAAAAGACCACATGGCCTATCTAGTCTGTCCTTCCATATCAACAACTACAACAGTCCCCTTTTTTCCTTTAGAGATCCTCGGTGTTTGTCCCATGCCTTTTTGAATTCAGATACTGTCCTCATTTCTACCACCTCCACTGGGAGACTATTCCATGGATCCACCACTCTTTCCGTAAAGAAATATTTCCGCATATCACTCCTGAACCTATCCCCTTTCACACTCATCCCATGTCCCCTCGTAGCAGAACTTGCTTTCAATTGAAAGAGGCTCTCCCCCTGTGCATTTATGCCATGGAGGTATTTAAACATCTCAATCATAATCGCCTCTATCCCGCCTTTCCTCTAAAGTGTACATATTAAGATCCTTAAGTCTGTCCTCATATGCTTTATAATGAAGACCACTAACCATTTTAGTAGCCACCCTCTGTACTGACTCCATCCTGTTTATATCCTTTTGAAGGTGCGGTCTCCAGAATTGCACACTATACTCCAAATGAGGTCGCACCAAAGACTTATACAGAGGCACTATCACCTCCTTTTTTCTGCTAGCCATTCCTCTCCATATGCACCCAAGCATCCTTCTAGCTTTTGCCGTCGCCTTTTCTACCTGTTTTAGCTACTTTAAGATCATCAGACACAACCACAGGTGCTGTAGAACAGCTTGACCAAACATGACATCCTGGCGGGAGTCCTTGTCCAGACAGAATGAGCAGCAAAAGTATGAACCGAAGACCAAGTTGCTGCTTTACAGATTTCGTCAATGACTAGAGCATAAATTCGCCATCGAGGAGGCTATGCAACAAGCATTATGAGCAGTAAGATCACCCTGAAAGGATAGTCCTGCTTTATCATAAGCAAATGAGATGCAATCAGCTATCCATTTTGAGAGAGTACATTTAGAAACTGGCAGCGCCAGGTGACTAGGGTCAAAGGAAATAAACTGAGAAGCTCTTCGGTGCTTTTGAGTTCTTTGAAGATAAAATGCCAAGGCATTCTTGCAGTCAAGAGTATGCAGGGTTGCCTCTGCTCTAGATATATACGGTCTAGAAAACAAAGACGGGAAGGTAAACTGACTGATTCAGATGGAAAGGAGATACCTTCTTTGGCATAAAATGGGGGTGAGTCCTAAGGACAACCTTGTCATGGTGGAACTGGGTATAAGGCGGATCAGCCACTAAAGCCTGAAGCTCACTAATGCATCTAGCGGAAGTGAGGGCAATAAGGAAGATTACCTTCCATGACAGAAACTTTAGTGAGGTCATGGCCAAAGGTTCAAAAGACGGCTTGAGAAGCTGCCCTAGCATGACAATAAGATCCCATGCCACCGGTGGTGGACTGATGGGAGGCTTGGTCAATAAAAGACCTCTCATGAAGTGCACCATAAGTGGCTGTGAGGAGATGGGCTACCCACCCAAGGGATGGTAAGAGGCAGCAATTGCACTGAGGTGAATTTTCACCGAGTTGGTCTTGAGACCAGAGGAAGATAGATGGAGGAGATACTGAAGGAGAGCTTCCACAGGGGCTGAGAAAGGATCGAGATCCTTCTGAGAACACCAGGAAGAGAACCTATGCTACTTGAATGCATAAGAACATCTTGTGGATGGCTTTCTGGACGCTAAAAAGATCTCCTTTACTTCCCGAGTAAGGTTAAGACCTTGCAAAGCTATAATTTCAGCAGCCAAGCCATGAGATGGAGAGACTGAGGGTTGGGATGGAGCAGGGTCCCCTCTTCCAAGGAGAGGAGATCGGGAGCTGACCCAAAACTCAGAGGGCGAGTCTGAGATGGAGTTAGCAGAAGAGGAAACCATAGCTGACGTGGCCAGCGTGGAGCTATGAGGATCATTAGCCCCTGTATGCCTGAAGCTTGAAAAGCGTTTTGGGAATCAGGGGACTGGAAGGAAAGGAATACAGGAGACACCGACCCCAATGGAAGTGAAAACCATCCACTTGTTGGATGCTGGACACGGGATTTCTGGTGTAGAAGCGTGGAAGCTTGGCATTCTGCGGTGTGGCAAAGAGGTCTATCTCTGGAGTCCCCCAGGTCTGAAAGATGAAGGACATTGCTTCAGGATAGAGAGACCATTCGTGGAAGAGGAGGATCCAACTCAACCTGTCTGCTAAGACATTCTGCTCTCCTGGTAGATACACCGCTTGAAGGTGTATGTGATGAACAATGGCAAAAGACCAGAAATGAAGAGCCTCCTCACAGAGGGGCCAAACAGCCTGTTCCTCCCTGCTTGTTCACACAGAGTAAGGCAACTTGATTGTCCATCTGGACTAAAACCCTCTGGCATCGTAGATGATCCAGAAACACCTTGAGGGCATTGAAGATAGCAAGAAGTTCTGATAGATTTATCTGGAGTTTCGACTCCTGTGCTGTCCAGGGCCCTGAGTGGAGAGAGCACCTAAGTGAGAGGCATCCATCATCAGGGTACATTAAGTGAGAGGCATCCATCATCAGGGTACATTGATATGGAGGCATCTGAAAAGGTGACCCAACGAGGTTTTCTGAGGCACACCACCACTGAATGGATGCAGCTAGAGGGGCAGTGACTTGGATCCTGTCCCTGAGACGTTCTGAGATCTGCTTCCACTGGGAGGCAAGAATCCATTGAGTTGTGCACAAATGCAGACAGGCATATGGAACTATGTGTACTGTCGAGGCCATATGACCTAGAAACTGTAGCATCTCTCAGGCCGTCAGGTGATTGTGACGAGCCTGAGATGCCAACTGATGGAGATGGAAATTGCGGAGTAGGGGTAGAAATGCCCTTGACCGCTGAGTGTCTAGGAAGGCTCCTATGAACTCCAGTGATCAGTAGGAGTGAGATGGGATTTTGGAAGGTTTATTACAAATCCCAAATGTTGCAGTATTTGCATTGTACAAAGTAGGGATTGCTAAACCTCTTGGGTAGGTGCCTGCCTTTATGAGTCAGTTGTTTAAGTAAGGGAAGAAAATATCCTCAGAGTTCTTAGATATGCGGCCACGACCACCATGCACTTTCTGAAGACTCTTTGGGCTGAGGCGAGTCTGAAAGGCAGGACTTTGTATTGGTAATGTCTTCCCTGAAAGATGAAGCGTAGATGCTTCCTGTGATCTGGATGAATGAGGATATGTGTATACGCTTCTTTTAGATCTAGAGAACAGAGCCAATCCTGACTCTGGAGATAGGGCAAGAGGGTCCCTAGTGAGACCATTTTGAACTTCTCACAGACTAGGAACTAGTTTAGGTTCCTGAGATCTAGGATGGGTCTGTACCCTCCGCTTTTCTTTGGTATGAGAAAGTACGAAGAATAGAAACCAGTCTCTTGCTGAAAAGTGGGCACTTCTTCTATGGTACCCTGTGATAGAAGAGAAGTCACCTCCTGCAGCAGGAGAGCAGTGATTGGGGGGGGGGGGGGGTTAAGATTGATATTCCCCCACTAGAGTGGAAAGGGACAGGCTTTGCAAATGAAGTCTGTACCCTTCTCTCACTATGGTTAATGTCCACTGCTCTGAGGTGATGAGATGCCACCTGTGGACATAATGACAAAGTCGGCCTGCTATGTGGAGGGGGTGGGGGTTCTCCAGAGGCAGGGTGGCTATGTTCTCTAGGAAAAGGTCAAAAACCAAGTGCAGATTGGGTCTGCGCAGCTGGTTGAGCTTTAGGAGCCTGTGGCTTCTTCTGTTGCTTGGGAGGCTGTTGCCTCTTTTTGGTACCCTGAGGTTGGTATTGAGCAGCAGGGATGTAAGAAAGGTAAAATTTTTCTTCTTACCAAAGAAAGTTTTCTTTGCAGCTATTCCTAGCAGGATTGGCTGCAGTCTTAGACAGCCTATTGAGAGTGGTGTTCTAGGATTTTAACTGAGCAGCTTTATCCTGCCAGTCTTTGCCAAACAGGTTTTCACCTGTGCAGGGAATATTACCCAGTTTATCTTGAACTCATTGCTCAAGATCTGACGCTTGAAGCCAAGCAATTCTGCATGCACCGATGCAGATTGAAGTGGCTCTGTTACTGCATGCAAAGCAATCAGAGGTTGCCCTATTGACAAACTTTGAAACATTCTGGGCATGTCTAACCAGTGTAAGGTAGTCAGCCCTCTTGTCATCAGGAAGAAGAGAGGCCATTGATTCAAGATCTCTGGTAAGCTCTTTGAGGAACATACCCATATAGAATATGTATGAACTGCATTGCATTCTGGCTGAAAGCATGGAAGCTTGAAAACACCGACATCCAAAAGCATCGAGCATTCTCAATTCTCTACCTGGAGGATTAGAAGAATGGATCTTAGAACTCTTAATTCTACGCATCGCCGATCCCACTACCATCGAATGATGTGTAAGCTGCATCTTTTGAAATCTGGGACAACTCCGTACTCGATACATGGTATCAAGTTGTCGAGTATGGGGAGAAATAGTAAGGGGCATTTCCCACATCCAGAACATGAGATTATGGAGTATACGGTGAATTGGGAGTGTGGCTGCCTCCTTAGGAGCTGTAGGGTACTGGAGGATCTCCAATTCCTCTGCTCTGGGCTCTGTCTCAGATGTCGTTATAATAGAAAGACCCTTAGCTAGGTCCCAAATAAATTCTTGAAAGGACATATCTTCGGGAGGGGACATATGCCGCTCCAGTGAAGGAGAAGGGTCTTCCGGAAGATTTTGTAGCCTTCGGATATTGATCAATTCATTATTGGAAGAATCGTAATCAGAAGACTCGAAGTATCAGTGTGAATGATGTCCTTGCTCCGAAAAGGCCTGGTACTGAGCGAACTCGGTATCGGAATGGGGGGCTTGCCTAACCAATACCTCGGAACTGGGAATGGACTTGAGGGGTAGGCATGGGCGGCAGCACAGCAAGCGGCATATAACTCAATGCGGTCTGCATCACAACTGTGGACAGTGCCGATGCCAGCAGTACCGCCGGTAGGGATTTTACCGGAACCGAAGCTGCTAGTAGAGCCGCCAAGCTCCGCTCAATGGCCAGGATACACTGAGCCATAGAGCCCGCCAATGATTGGGTATCGGTGCTAGCGAAGTGCTACCATCCCAGAGCATGGCACCAGGAGTTCTCCCAGAGGTGGAGGCCTCGGGAGCATCTTGGAACCCCTTGATGGCTTTGCAGGAAAGGTCCTCCCACTAGGGTTGTTTGGCCAGCCGATCCACCTCCTGGGCAACGCTCAAGGTATCTCAATGCTTAGAAAGAGATCTAACTTTGGGGGGATGGCCTGTCTTTGAAGAAGACTTATGTTTCCATACCCGAATCTAAGAGAGGAAGAGGATGCCCTCGATGACATCGATGCCAAAGAAACCGCATCTGAGGTAAAGAGTGATCCCAACTTTGCGGCTCGATTCTGTAGACCTCTTTTTGTCATCTTCTTACACAGAGGACATTCTGATGGCTGGTGATCGGGCCCAAGGCATTTGAGACACCAGTCATGGGTATCAGTGGCAGAAACGTTACTGCCACACTTTGAACATTTCTTAAAACCACTAGCTGGTTTGTCCATAGTGTCAGCAGACAAAATGGAAGGCTTAAGGCCTAAAATGGCATTGATGTAACTGAAGAAAAGTTCTATAAGTTTTTTGCTTTGTTTTTTTTTTAAAGAAAGAAAAGAACCGACGGTAGTCAGTTCCGGCATTGACGGGAAGGCAGACGCAAACCACAAAAAACAAAGAATTAACCCTTTGAAGGCCTACTTTAAATTTTTAATCCACATTCTGCAGCCGGGTTAATTTTTGCATATTTCAGGAAAATTGTACCCGTCTTATTCAATATGTTCTAATAGTGATTTTCCTTCTGCTATGGTCATGTATTATATATCATTTGATAGGAATATTTAGTCAGAATTTTGGATCCCGAGAGTTTTGGGCTCGGCCTGGAAAGGGTTAAAGAATTTTCTGCTGTAACAGGATTTGCTTCCTGCTGGCTCCGTGGAAAGCGAAGAACTGAGGTGGGAGAGTTGGGAAGGCGGGAAGCAACGCAGCAGTGCAGGTGAAGTGGGATGCTCCCAAAGGCTTTCCTATTGGACGCTGGGGAGCGTTCCCGCGTGGGCTCCGTCAGTACCAATGTCACCCATATGTGAAGACTACATTCCTGCTAGTTCCTGGATATTAAAAATTATTCAATAGCACACAACCAACATTTATCTTAAGTGGCCAATTTTTGATCAAACTCTCCCTCCAAAGGGATGGATGTTGCATCACTGAGCTCCCACTCCGACAATAGCTGTGTGGCAGGTGAAGGCCTGTGATCCACATTGTCTGATATAAGCAAGCGAGCCTAGCTAGCTTGACCTGTAAATGAAGCTAGTGAAGAGGCCTATGGGAATTGCACATCCCCCAATATGCTCCTGTAGAGCTGGAACTTAGCAAAAAGTATTGGATTAGCTTAGACAAGCAGAACTGGAAGATGGAAAAATACAGAAAAATATGTTTAAAAGTCACTGATAAGAAAAATACATCTGCAAGGGATTTAATTAAGACTGCTGACAGATAAGTTACAGAGCCCTGCTCCCCTGCACGTATTAACTAGCCCAATAGCCTTGAAAGTAGGAAAGTAACAAGTTGGTGAACAGGCCATTGTAATTGGGACTAGAAGGGGGGTAAGCAGGTGCTGAGCCCACTGAAAGAACATAATTGGATAATCATATCAGTACCGGGACCAATAGAAGGGGTACGGGAGGTACGGGAGAGTACCGGGACCAATGATATGTCTTGCTATACCTAGAATAGAGCAAAAGTCTATAAAAGTTGTTGTATTGCCAGAAAACTTTGCTCAGCCATTTTGAAATTGACTTTGCTTGAGACTTGTGCACAAATAAATGATTTGGACCTTCTGAACAGACTCCTGGTATCATTGGTTTGTCTGCGCTCTGCTGCTACATATTCTTGGTGCGTTGGCCGGGAAGTTGTGGAATCAGAGTGTATATAGGGCAATATACCACGACTTTCCGCCTCTATAGGCTTGGTCCTGCCGGGATCGCGCCCTTCCGACGGGGGCTACTCCCTGGCGCCGCTGGTCCCTTGCATCGGAGGGAGCTGGTCGGACTTCGGCGGGTGCCGAGCTCGGCTGGAGCCAACGCCTCGAACCCGAGTGAGGGGAGTCCGAGGTCCAACTCATGCGCCTGCTTGGTAAGTTTGAGGACCGGATCCGGTGAGTAGAGTTTTGATTTGTTATGTCTAGACAGATAAGAAAGAGCAGTGCTGCCATTTGAACTTGGAACTTGGAAATTGGTAAGAGAGCTTGATCACCTCTCCAAGACGGGCCGAGTAACCCCGCATGAGTATTCGCAGGGCGAAACCCCCATCTTCTTGTATTTTGGAAATTGAATAAGACTAGTCAGAATAGATAGAAACGAATGCATTCTGGGATACGTTGCTAGCATGATTGTGTGAATGAAGTGTGAATGAGAGGTCTGGCAGCACGGACCAAGTGAAGGCGGACCCCTGAGTAGCGCATTTCCTGACCGGGCGACCGCGTTCAGGTCGCAAAAAGGGGGAAGCGATTGTCGTCTTGTCTCATTACTTGTTCTCCTTATACGTTTCCAGGGCCGTGAGGACCCCTTACCCACGGTCCGCCCTCCTTTTCCCTTTTGTTTGTTGTTGCGTGCACACATCGAAATGGGAGGGGCGGGTTCTACTAGGAACACTCCATTAGAATGTATGATCGCACATTTTAAAGAGGGATATTCTGGAGATTATGGTATTAAAATGACTGCAGCCCGTTTACAGATTTTGTGTACTAGGGAGTGGCCCGATCTAGACCCTACCTGGCCCGAGAGGGAACTTTTAATGTAGGAATTATCCAGTTAGTACACCGTAGAGTGCGGATAGCGCACCCTGATCAGTACCCCTATATAGATTCCTGGTTAAGTATTTGTGAAGATCCGCCCCCTTGGGCGCAGCGCTGTTATGAAGAACAGTGCAGAATAATGTTAGCGAAGACAGATTATAGTCAGAAAATAGAACAGCCTAGAACGAAAGGGAAGGATAAGAAGTCCAGGAAGAAGCCCATCCTGGTAGATCCTGATTCCCCAGAAATGAAAACAGAGCCCCGGCAGCCTCAAACCCCAGGCCCAGTAAGAGCCGCCCGGCGTCCCGCCCCAGAAACCCTGAGACAGCTGAAACGGGACCCCACCCCTGAGCTATTACCTAAAGAGCAGGAAGAAGAGCCCCCTTTACTTGAAGATGATTCTTCCGGGACAGAAAAAGGAGAGTCACAGAAACAGAGCAATTAGAAACTGAAACTTCCATAAGCGATACTGATAGTGTGAAAATGGTTGCCAGCACTAGTTTGCCAGTAAAAAGTGCACCTAAAGTGAAACACGTAGAAAAGAAGAAGGTGACCCCTGATAGGACAGTTACGAAAATATCCCTTAGATCCCAAAAGACATCTACTGCCAAGATGATGCCCTTACGGCAAGTCCCGGGGGTGCCCGTAAAGAATGATGATGATGAGGTGGTAGCGGGACCCCTAAGCTATGTGTATGTCCCTTTCTCTACAAATGACTTGTTAAATTGGAGGACACATTATGCCTCCTATACCAATAAACCCTTAGAGCTTACAGAATTAGTGACTACTATTATGGAAACCCACCAACCAACTTGGGCAGATTGCCGCCAGCTCCTGACCACTCTATTCACGACAGAGGAGCGGGCACGAATTAGAAAAGCAGCTATTGATTGGCTGGCGGATAACCCTGTAGCTCCGGGACCAGGGACGGGAAGAATAGACCATCGGGAAGCGGCCCAGAGAGAATTCCCGAATGAAGACCCCCGATGGGATCCAAATACAGAGCTAGGATCCACAGCCCTAGCCCGTTTTCGCCAAGGCTTTTTACAAGGTCTGAGAAGGGGGGGCCAGAAAGCTATGAACCTTTCCAAAGTTGCAGGAGTTATCCAAGGTATAGATGAGAGCCCCGCAGAATTTCATGAAAGATTAACTGAAGCATACAGAATGTATACTCCCTATGATCCCGAGGCACCAGGAAGTTTATGTATGGTGAATTCTGCTTTTGTAAATCAGTCTCAACCGGACATTAGACGTAAATTACAAAAATTAGAAGGGTTTGCGGGCATGAATACAACTCAGTTACTGGAAGTCGCTCATAAAGTGCATGTGAATCGTGATAATGAAAGGCAGAGAGAATGTGATCGAAAGATGAAGAAGAAAGCTGATTTTTTGGCTGCGGCCATAGTTGAACAGAAAAGGGGAGGTACCCCTAGTCGACGGAGCAGAGGAAGGGGGCGGGGCCGAGGTGGAAGCCGGCCCCAACTAGGCATGAACCAATGAGCCTATTGCAGAGAGGAAGGACATTGGAGAGATGCATGCCCGCAACTCGAAGACGCCCAGCAAGATGACGAAAACAATCATCAGTGGAGAGAAGAGAGACGAGGCCGTCCCCGAAACCGTGGAGGAGCCAATCGAGAACAATTCCAGCGAGAAAGAGGAGGAGCAATACAAGCATTGACTACGACAGCCCATGATGATGATGACGTGGATTAGGACAGACCGGGCTCCGAGTTTGCTTTAGGTCTCCAGGAGCCTATGGTCGGAATACAAATAGGAGACCAAGTTATGAACTTTATGATTGATACTGGAGCAGAACATTCAGTAGTAGACAAAAAGATAGCCCCGTTTTCTACGAAAGCAGTCACCATTATAGGAGCAACTGGTGCCAAAGCTATAAAATCTTTTCTTCAGAATCGTATATGCAGTCTGGGAGGACAGCAAATAACTCATCAATTCCTTTACATGCCCGAATGTCCAGTGCCACTGCTGGGACGAGATATGTTAGCCAAACTTCAAGCACAAATATCTTTCTCTGAAAAAGGAGAAATGCAAATGACAGTAAATCCCCAAGTCAAACCAGCAGGAATAATGTTGCTGACAGTTCCCCGAGAAGAAGAATGGAGATATTACATTGATGACTCTGTCCGAGACACTTATTTCAAACAAACCTTAAAGAACATCCATGCGCCACCTGGAGTATGGGCAGAAGGCAGTCCTCCAGGCCTAGCCAAACATATAGCTCCGGTAATTGTAACCCTTAAGCCTAGTGCTACACCAGTACATGTCAAACAGTACCCTCTCCCAAGAGCTGCAATTGAAGGCATTCATCGCCACTTGCAAAGATTACTCGAATATGGCCTACTAAAAGTATGTCAATCCCCATGGAACACTCCACTTTTGCCAGTAAAGAAACCTGGGACAGATGATTACCGCCCAGTGCAAGACTTAAGGAGAGTGAATGACGCAGTTGAAACTATACATCCAGTTGTACCCAATCCTTACACTCTTCTAGGACTGATACCTGCTGAAGCTACCCATTTTACTGTACTAGATCTAAAAGATGCATTCTTTTGCATAAGATTAGCCCCTGTAAGTCAAATATTGTTTGCATTTGAATGGCAGGACCCCATCTCTGGAAGAGGGGGCCAACTCACATGGACACGATTACCCCAAGGATTCAAGAATTCGCCTACCATCTTTAGTGCTGCACTGAATCAAGACCTTTCAAGCTATCCAGTGGCCCCGGGGAAGAGAGTGCTTCTCCAATACGTGGACGATCTGCTGATAGCTGCCGTATCAGAACGTGAATGTATCCAAGCCACCAAAGATCTCTTGCAGTTACTAGATGAAGCTGGATACAAAGTTTCCAGAGCAAAAGCACAACTATGTCAAAAAGAAGTGAAATACTTGGGTTTTCGTATAACCCAAGGAAGCCGAAGATTAGGTAGAGAGAGAAAAGAAGCAGTATGCAGAATTCCAACCCCAACAACCAGAAAGCAAGTCAGAGCCTTTCTGGGAGCGGCAGGATATTGCCGAATCTGGATACCCAACTTCGCCCAAATTGCCAAACCATTATATGAAGCCACAAAAGGAGAAGAAAAGTCGCCACTGGAGTGGGGACTTGAGCAGGATACAGCCTTCAAGAAGTTAAAGGAAGAATTAATGTCATCACCAGCACTTGGACTACCAGATGTTCACAAGCCTTTCCACTTGTTTGTACATGAAGCACAAGGAAATGCCTTAGGCATGTTGACTCAGAAATTGGGAAATTGGGAGCGACCTGTAGCATACCTATCAAAACAATTGGACACCGTGGCCAAGGGATGGCCACCTTGCCTGAGAGCAGTCGCAGCTACAGCATTACTAGTGAGTGAAGCAGACAAGCTCACATTAGGACAGAATATGCGAGTCACTGTACCACATGCAGTCCTTGCCCTCATGGAACAAAAAGCAAATTATTGGCTCACCAATTCCCGAATGTTGAAATATCAGAGCATGTTGTGTGAAAACCCACAGGTACAACTAGAAGTGAGTCATGCCTTGAATCCAGCCACCTTGATACCCATTAGTGAAGAACTCCCAGAACATGACTGTATCGAAGTCATGGACACTGTATTCTCCAGCCGACCTGACCTGACAGATGTGCCCATAGATAATCCTGACCAGATTTATTATGTTGATGGGAGCAGTCTCATCCTCAATGGACGACGCTGTGCCGGATATGCAGTTGTCACTCAACATGAAGTAGTTGAGTCATCAGCTCTAGCCTCAGGCACATCAGCCCAGAAAGCAGAATTGATAGCACTCACCCGAGCATTATTACTAGGAACAAACCTTCTGTTAAATGTATATACAGATTCCAAATATGCTTTTACTACCTTACATGCCCATGGAGCTCTCTATAAGGAACGAGGGCTCATCACATCTGGAGGAAAATCAGTCAAGTATGGCCCCGAGATACTGATGTTACTTGATGCAGTATGGGCCCCAACTCGTGTAGCTGTCATGCATTGCAGAGGACATCAAGCAGGAAAAGGAGAAGTTGCCCGAGGGAATAGGTTTGCAGATGCCTCAGCACGACAAGCAGCTATGACAGGACAAATTACACCACAAGCTATGCCAATGCAAGCAGCATTGTTTCCGGTACCTTTAAACTTATGGACACCACGATATACCACCAAAGAATTAGATTACTATTGTAACAAGGAAGATGGAGTACTGAAAGATGGATGGATTGAGCTGCCACCAGCAGAGGGCAGTCAACCCCCTGGACGAATAGTAATTCCCGAACTGTTAGGACCATCCTTTGTCAAAGCCTTTCACGAAGCCACCCACTATGGGAAAAGTGCTATGGAAAAAGCACTCAGACCACATTTTTACATTACTCTATTGACAACCATATCAGCTTCAGTAGCACGGCAATGTCTAACTTGTGCCAAAAATAATGCCAAGCAAGGCCTTATAACGGCACCCCGAGTTCAGTCAGGAGGTGTAACCCCCATGCACCACCTCCAAATTGATTTTACCGAAATGCCAAGAGCCAATGGATATCATTACCTATTAGTATTAGTCTGTACTTTCTCTGGGTGGGTAGAAGCCTTCCCAACCAGAACTGAGAAAGCTCGAGAAGTTACCAAAGTTTTAATGAGAGAGATTGTCCCTAGGTTTGGAATTCCAGCAGTAATAGGGTCAGACAATGGACCCTCATTTGTCTCCCAGATTACTCAACAGTTAGCAAAAGCTTTGCAGATACAATGGAAGCTCCACACTGCATATAGGCCCCAGAGTTCAGGGAAAGTTGAGCGAATGAATCGTACCCTAAAAGCCCAAATATCTAAGCTTTGTCAGGAGACACACCTAAAGTGGCCCCAAGTGCTCCCAATAGCTTTACTCAGAATACGTTCAGCTCCTGTAAAATCAACAGGATTTTCCCCTTTTGAAGTTCTGTATGGTAAACCCCCACCAATAGTGCAGGGAATTAAAGGAAGTCTAGCCCAAATTGGTTCAGAAATAACCAGGCAAGAACTCCTAGCTCTTAGTTTTGTTCTGCAGACTCTCCATGCGTGGATCCAAGACCAGTTGCCTATCAACTTGACGGAACCTCTGCATCCCTACCAGCCTGGTACCTCGGTGTGGATCAAAGATTGGAAGAAGACACCGTTGGAACCCCATTGGAAGGGACCATACACCGTCATCCTGTCTACCCCAACTGCAGTAAAGGTAGCAGAGATCGACGCCTGGATCCACCACAGCAGAGTCAAGCCCGCCGCTGATCCTGAACCTGAGCAGTGGACAGCAGAACAGCATCTTGATGCACCTTTGCAAGTTACTCTGAGACGGCAACCAGCAACTTAGACACTTTGTCACAGTGCCTTGCAGTAGCCAAGTCTTTCGAAGAGGATTGCTGTTTTCCATGCAGCAACAGTTTTGTTTCAACGAACCCAATCTGTGTGTGATTTTGCACACTACTTTGATACTACATTGATTAACCCTATTTCAAAAAAGCCAACTGAAATTGCTAAGTTGGTTGATGTGTGATGGACAACTTGAGGATCTCCAATCAACACTCAGCACCCGTTGAATTGCTTCATTAGCGAACGGGACGAAGAAAAGAACGTCGAGGTCAAGATCTGCAAGCTGAGGATTCAGAAGAACTCCAATCAACATGTATCTTTACCTTTGCTTTGCCCTGGTTGCCTGTTTTGGAGGCTTTGAACTGATTTATGCCTTACCTCCATGCACTGCCTGCATTACTTCTACTCGAACTGGACTGAAAGTAACTCAGACTTTGATTTACCATTCTTATTATACCTGCACTGGTAAAGTGACTCGGTGTATATATAACACCACTGAACTAAATGTTTGCACTAATGGTAAATCTAGAGTATGCTATAATCCGCATCAGAATCCATCCTATTACACGTTGGAAATACGATGGAAGGATGCAGATGGACCTATAATAACTGCTACACAACCACTTAAAGATACTAGTAGACCTGTTGTTTTGAATTTCGATGCCTGTAATGTTATAAACAGAGATAGTCGCTCCAACTGTGGTACCTGGGAAAAAGCGTATCGAAATGACCATAAGTATATGTGCCCAGAAGGTGCCATAGGATGGAGAAAGTGTACAGGTAAAAAGGAACCAGGCTATAGTACTGCCCCAGAAGCAGATTACTATTGCCCAAATTGGGAATGTGTTTTTTATGCTACATGGAATGATGGTATAGTTGACGAAAAGACAGATAAACGAATGGCCACTCTAACCAAGTCAACAACAGATGACAAATGTCAGAAAGATGCTTGTAACCCCTTACACTTACGGATACGCAATCCTAATGCATGGAAACAAGGATACAAGTTTGGTTTATGTATTGCCGGTGGAGCAGTAGATCCGGGAACCATTGTGTATATAAGATTGAATACCCAAGCCCACAAGTCATCTAAATATCATATCCATAACACCTTCTATGAGGCCATGCATGTAAATAAGTTTGAAATCCCTCATCCTTCTCAGAATTTATTTTTAGAATTAGCCGGAGCAGTAGTATCTAGTCTCAAAATCTCAGATTGTTATTTCTGTGGCGGAACCCAAATGGGTGACCAGTGGCCATGGGAAGCTCAAGAATTAAATTATTCTCTGACTTACAATCAGACTGAATTACACAAGACTACTAGCGAATGGGTGTTAGCGCACTCAATTGTTGGACGTCTTTGCTATAACAGAACTGGGCCTCAGTTCACCCAAACAGGTAGGACAGCTGGTCTGTCTTAGCCAGAAATTCTATAATGCCACTACCAAAAAGACGTCATGGTGGTCAGGAATCAAACACCCTGAACCTCCTAACCCATTAGCCAGATTTCCTGAACTTGCTGATTTATGGACTAATCTTGCCAAAACCCATGCTTGGCAAGCCCCACCTGGCCTGTATTGGATTTGTGGAAACCGAGCGTATGCACGACTCCCGCCACAATGGGGAGGAGCATGTGTCTTAGGGACCATCAGACCTTCTTTCTTCCTGTTAAACACTGAACATGGAGAACAATTGGGATACCCAGTATACACTACCCACAGACACAAAAGAGCACTACGACAGAAGAGATCACCCCTCCAAGTAGGCAAGTGGGAGAAGTGGAAGGGTGATGATTGGCCACCAGAGAGAATCATTGAGTATTATGGGCCTGCCACTTGGAATGATGATGGTATGTATGGTTATCGAACCCCAGTCTACATGATTAATCGTATTATTCGCTTGCAAGCAGTAGTTGAAATAATGACCAATGAAACTAGCCAAGCTCTTACACTTTTAGCCAGACAAAGTACTCAGATGCGCACTGCTATATATCAGAATCGCTTAGCACTTGATTATTTGTTAGCAGCTGAAGGAGGAGTATGTGGTAAGCTGAATTTAACCAATTGTTGTTTAAAAATAGATGATAAGGGTCAAGTAGTTGAAGAAATTGCTAAGGATATGCAAAGACATGCTTATGTGCCAGTGCAGACTTGGCACTCACTGAAATTCCCTAACGGGTTTGCTAACCTTTTCTCATGGCTGGGAGGACTTAAAACTTTCCTTATATTAATACTAATACTTGTTGCTGTTATTTTGTTATTACCATGTCTAATCCCATGTTGTATACGATCTATCCATAGTACTATTGAAAGTACAGTAGAGCGGAAGACCGCAACTAAGATTATGGCCTTGTACCAACCAAAACCTCCTACATATAGTCGGAATTCTATGATTACAGCATAACTATTTTGAGGTGATTTAATTCTCACACCTTATTAAGTAATAGGGTGAGATTAATCAAAGGGGGGAATGTGGCAGGTGAAGGCCTGTGATCCACATTGTCTGATATAAGCAAGCGAGCCTAGCTAGCTTGACCTGTAAATGAAGCTAGTGAAGAGGCCTATGGGAATTGCACATCCCCCAATATGCTCCTGTAGAGCTGGAACTTAGCAAAAAGTATTGGATTAGCTTAGACAAGCAGAACTGGAAGATGGAAAAATACAGAAAAATATGTTTAAAAGTCACTGATAAGAAAAATACATCTGCAAGGGATTTAATTAAGACTGCTGACAGATAAGTTACAGAGCCCTGCTCCCCTGCACGTATTAACTAGCCCAATAGCCTTGAAAGTAGGAAAGTAACAAGTTGGTGAACAGGCCATTGTAATTGGGACTAGAAGGGGGGTAAGCAGGTGCTGAGCCCACTGAAAGAACATAATTGGATAATCATATCAGTACCGGGACCAATAGAAGGGGTACGGGAGGTACGGGAGAGTACCGGGACCAATGATATGTCTTGCTATACCTAGAATAGAGCAAAAGTCTATAAAAGTTGTTGTATTGCCAGAAAACTTTGCTCAGCCATTTTGAAATTGACTTTGCTTGAGACTTGTGCACAAATAAATGATTTGGACCTTCTGAACAGACTCCTGGTATCATTGGTTTGTCTGCGCTCTGCTGCTACAGCTGCATTTTGCAGAAACTGCTTCAGAGAGTGTACAAGTGTTGATCCTGCCACTTCATGAATCAAAACTGTGCTGGACTGCCTCCCGCTCACACACATAGGTACAGAAAAATAGCTTCCCCTCACACTCCGGAGAAGCTACATAATCTCACAGGATCTCCCTTTTATTGCTAGCTTGCTAGCTCCTTGTATGACACATCAATGTATTTCTACAGTATATATATTGGCTTTCTTAATATTCATTTTCTCAGCAGAAGAGACCTTAATATTACTGGGTAGGGGATCTTTCCATTCATTTACTATTTCCTGGTCTTTCTCTAGTTCCCAGATTTCTTAATGGGGGCTGAGCTCTGTACGGCCTATTTTCTACTTGTCACTAGAGGTAGTTTCTCCAAATGGGTTAATTTTGCCCATAGCATGACAGTCATGAGCCTCACTTCTAACTCAGGGTATGTGGCGTATGATCTCAGTCTCTCAAATTTACTGCTAATACTCAGCGTAGTACTTGCATCATGCCAAAGAGAACTTCCTTCTGAAGTTTGTAAGATGTAACTGGTATGGGTAGTTTGTCAAAATGTGCTTGGAAGTTCTTCTTTATCAAGACTATGGCTCCCAAGACAATGGGAAATATTTCTGTATCTTTCTGCCACATTTTCTTTGTCTCTGACTGCATTTCTTGATACTTCTGGATCTTCTGCCTCCCATGCGATTCATAGAATAATCACTTGGAACCGACACCTCTATTCCCATTCTGGTGTTTTTCTCCTTTATTTATTTAACACTCATTTATATACCGCATCTTTCAAAGTTCAGTTGCGATGTACAATTAACAACAATTAACAAAGCGCAGTTTGTTTTACATAGAACGTCATAAAATCTTACATAGAACATCATAAATTAAACAAAGCACAGTGTAATAAACAAATATTATATTTAAGCTAGAACAGTGTGAGTAACAATTAACTAACATAGTGTAGTGTCCAACAGAGTAAGATAGAACGTAACATCCACCACGACCATAAAATGTGTGTGGATTTTAACCTGAAGCAGGGTCTGAAAGTCTATGACCTGAAACGCAGGACTGTGTCGTTTTCCGCCACTTCTGATGATTTATGTTGTAGTGCTTGGAATACAGCTAAGTACTCCTGGCTGAAAATTTCTTTAGCAGTTTAAATGGTTTTCTGCATTCTGATTAAAATGGATGCGAACCGCCAGTTAAGGATTCCTTGCCTGGGGTTATAAGTCCGACAAAAAATATAAAAATACTTTATTGAGGAGGTCTATTGTCATATGGAACCTGTTCTTTTTGAATAAGCATTTATACTTTCATATTTCAGCACTTTTTGCATATTTTAATCTAATGATGCTGTCAGGTAGGCCTGGAGGCCTATGATAAAGAGAAATTAAACTTACTTGCTAATTGTTGTTCCTTGAGGAACTCCAGTCCAGTCCCCCCGCACCTCTGGGTAGTGTACCTCTTTCAGTAGCTTATAGACTGAGCATGTCATCTTTTGATAACACCAGTGTACTTATGCAGCTGGCACCGCCAACCAGGCCCAGTAACCTAATGACAAAGCAGACTCACAGGAGCAACAATTAAATAGTTAAACGTAAAAAACCCCCACTTCTATGCCTAAATAACTGACCCCTCTCCCTTGGGAAGGGTACTCCGTTCATCTCCTCCACCAGGATGAGGAGCCTTACTTATTGGTTGCTAGAACAACTCCAACCAGCAGGGAGACTGATAGCTCTTCCAGTCGGCCCCCCACAGTGTCAATTGCACTCCACTCCTCCACACCTCCTGGTCACTTCCTCCCCCTCAAGGAAACCAGCTTCAGGACCGGGATGCTCACAGACTATCAGAAAACTCAATCAGGGAGGGATCCGGGACTGTACTGGAGTTCCTCAAGGAACAACAATTAGCAGATAAGTCTAAATTTCTCTTTCCTTTTCGTCCCTCCAGTCCATTCCCACATCTCTGGGATGTATCAGAGCAGTTAAACTAGTGGGAGGGATGCGCACAACCGGCCTGAAGCACTATCAATCCAAGGTGAGCATCCTCCGCTGCCAGGACATGCAGGCAATAATGCTTAGTGAAGGTATGAAGTGACGACCATGTAGCCACTCTGCAGATCTCCATTGGCAGAACTAAACTATACTCTGCCCACGAGGCAACCTGGGCTCTCGTGGAATGCGCCAGCAACACCGTCAGCACCACTTTACCCTTCAAGATGTGCGCCGATGAGATCGCTTCCCAGATCCATCTAGAAATGGGGGCCTTTGCTGCCGCCTCCCCTCTGTGCAGCCCTCCAAACAAAACAGACAGATGATCAGTCTTGCAAAAAGAGGCTATCCTTCTCAAACACCTCCGAAGGACCCTTTTACATCCAAACGGCGCTACTGTGGGCTGGCAGAGCTACCATCTGCCTTTGTAAGAGCTGGTAAGGAAACTACTTGTTTCACATGAAACGCTGAAACCACCTTGGGCATAAAGGAAGGTATCGGCCGCAAGACCATCTTCTCCCTGGAGAACGAAAGGAATGGCTCCTGGCAAGATAAGGCCTGAAGCTCCAGAATCCTGCGCGCCGAAAAAATCGCCACCAAGAAAAAATGCCTTCCAGTAAGTTCCCCCGCAAGAGTCATCAGCACGAGATCGAGATCCCAAGGCAGAACCACCACCCTCTGTGGAAGCTGTAGTTGAGTCCCTGCCCTCAGAAATCTCAGTACATCCAGGTGTGTATCTGGGAGCACCCCGTGGATCTTATTATTTATTTATTTATTAACAATTCTTATATACCGCACTATTAGACATCAGCGCGGTTTACATTGAACAAAAAACATCCGACAATTTACATATGTCTGGTCAATTACATTTAACAGGAGATATAAACTTGGGAAATAGGGGAAACTATATACAAAGGTGTGTTATCTGACAAGAGATATCATGGTTAACTATATACAAAGGTGGTGCAATAGTATATGGAACTGTTTGTATTTACATTGTGTAGTTGGCCTGTTGCGATGGTCTGTCTGTTTGGCCACTCCTGCTATTCACCTGGAGGTTATGTTCTGAGCTGTCATTGAGATATTTAAGGAAGAGGAAATGTTTCAGTGACTTTCTGAACTGACTCAAATTTGGTACTGATCTGATTTGTGCTGGTAAGGTGTTCCATAAAGTGGGGGCACAGAGTCGGAATGCTCTGTTGGCTGTTGATCTGGCACATCTTGTGGTGTCGTTTGGGATAGCTAGTGTGTTCATTTCTGCTGTTCTTCTTGGCCTGTTTGGTGCAAGTGGTAGTATGAGGTTGGAGAGAGAAGAAGAGGTGAGCCCCTTGGTCGCTTTAAATGTTAGCAGTACAGTCTTGAAACTGATCCTTGCTTGAATGGGAAGCCAGTGTAGCTGTTTTAGGAGTGGTGTCACGTGGTCTCTCCTAGATGCCCCGAGGAGTACCCTCGCTGCACTATTCATGGCCAGTTGCAGGGGGTTCAGGGTGGACCGGGGGAGCCCCTGTAGAATAGAGTTTGCAAAGTCGAAATGGGGAAGTATAAGGGCTTGATAAATGGTACGGAAATCATCTGGTTCAAGTAGTGTGCGTAGGTGTCTGAGGGATCTAATTTTAAAGTAGATTGCCTTGACTGTGTTGGCTATGTGACTCTTCATGTCAAGGTTTTGGTCCAGTGTTACTCCAAGGTAACGTATTGCAGGTTTCACTTGGAGCTGGGCATCCTTTACATTAATACAACTAGGAGGAGTGAAGTTGGTGTTCCTTGAGACGAAAAGGACTTCCGTCTTTTTGTGTTGTATTCTCAGGTTTTGGGATAGGAGCCACTCTGCTACGGCGTCAAAACAGTTAGTCAGCGGTGTGAGATCCAGGCAATCCAATGATATTGGCATATATAGTAGCACATCGTCTGCATATATCATGTAACTGACATTAAAGGATCTGATGATGTTGCAGAGGGGTTGAATATATATTAAACATCAATGCAGATAAGGAGGATCCTTGGGGTACACCTTGACTTTGTTGGAATGGTTCAGATGTATCCCCGTCAATTCGGATGTGCTGCCATCTGTCGGACAGGTAAGATTTGCACCATTCAAGTGCTGTTCCGCAGATGCCTTTTTCCCTTAACCGGCAGATGAGAATTTCATGGCATACCGAGTCAAAGGCCGCTGCTATATCGAGAAATACAAGAGCGAAACCTTGGCGTATGTTATCCATACCTGAGATTATGTTGTTGAGGAGTGTTGTAAGTAGTGTTTCTACTCCATGTGACTCTCTGAAACCATGTTGAGCCGGATCAAGTGGAGCAGAGGTGTCTATATGATCCTGTAGTTGCCTGTGCACTACTTTCTCAATGATTTTTGCTAGCATAGGTATGCTAGATATGGGCCTATAAGATTCTACCTTCTGAGGATCAAGTTTAGTGTTCTTTAACAGCGGTCTTACAGAGGTCTGCTTGAGCGTAGTTGGAAATGAGCCGGTGGTGAAGGACTGGTTTAAAATTTTTGCTATAATTGATGATATGTCACAACGCAGGTCCTTTATCCAGTGTGCAGGGCAAGGGTCTGTGTGCGCAGTGGATGTATTTAGTGCTAGGATGGTATCTTCAATGGTTTTCTTTGAGGGAGTGGAGAAGGATGCCAGAGATACTGGGTAGTCTTGTTCATCAAGAGGTTCCGGTATTAATATTTTATTAGTTTTGCACATTTTAGATTGCATATAAATTGCATAGTCCTGTGGGTGGATCATGCTGTGGTGCTCCGGGGTTGGTTCTTTGGCAAGTGTTTTAACTAAGTTAAACAGGTCATGAGGTTTATTCAATGACCGTTTCAGGGTGTCTGTGTGGTGTTGTCTGATTTTATCTGTGATGGTTCTACGATGCTCTGCCAGGTGTTGGATGTAAGCTGCTTGGTCACTACTGGTGCGTGATTTTCTCCATCGTTTTTCTAGCCTTCTTAGAATAGTTAGTGAGGCTTTTAAGTCCGCTGTGAACCATGGGGCTGTAGATCTCTTTTTTGGGTTCTTGTTTGTTGGAGGGCGGATAGCAATAGTGCTGATTTTTCTGTTCCAGGAGGAGATCAGTTCTTCAAGGCTTAGTGAGGTGTCATCAGAGAGTGTGCTAATCTCAGAGAGGATGCGTTCTCTGTTAAATGGTTGGAAACTTCTGGTAGATGAGTTAGTGGGCTTGCTTTTATCCATTATTGTCTTGTGTGAATGGTTAGTGGTATGCACCTGGAAGGTGATGAGTTTGTGATCGGTCCATGGGACTGCCGTTATGGATAGTACTATGTTTTGTGGTTGATCCAAAATTAGCTGTGGTGCGAATATGAGGTCGAGGATATTGCCTTTCTCGTGAGTAGGTTCTCTCACCATTTGCGTGTATCCGAGGCTCTCTAGGGCATCTAGGATCTTGCCTCGATAACAGGAAATCGCTGCCATAAGAAACAGACAGCCAGATCCTTATCAAACCAGACTGCAAGAACGCTAAGATGTCCGGGGTGAAGGCAGCAGACGGGCACATCTGCCTTACTCCGCACCCCGCCTCCAAGACGTGCCATACACAGATGTACGCCAGACAGGTAGACCTCCTTCGGGCTTGCAGCAAAGTTGCTATCACCGAGCCTGAACATCCTTTCTTCTTCAACTTCGCCCACTCAAGAGCCATGCTGTAAGCGAAAATCGATCCCTCTGGGGTATCCAGAGTAGTACCTGCATTAAGAGATCCTTCCAAACTAAAAATTGCCATGGCCAGTCCGCCAGCAGCCGGATCAGAATGGCATACCACGGGCACTGTGGCCAATCCGGGGCAATCAGAATTACCAACCCCCAGTGCATCTCTATCCGTTGCACTACTCAGCCTATGAAAGCCCACAAGGAAATGATTTAGAGAAGACCCTCCTCGGGCCACCTCTGAACTACAGCAACCAGGCCCCTCGGACATCCGTTCTCTACTTCTGCTGAAAAACCATCCGGTCTTGGCCAATTTATTTATTTATTTATTATTTATTTATTTTATTTAGTAAACATTTGTATACCGCTACTTCCTACGATCAGTAGCGGTTTACTTTAAAGATCAGAATGTATCGTACCATACATTAATTTACAAGATAAACATTTTGATTGAGTAATGATTTACACATCACAGCAAAAACAATCAGTTAGAAATATACATTTGATTGGGGTTCACAAATCTAAATATACATTGGATTTAGTGGCTGCGGGTGGGGACAGATATATACAAATATTGGGGACAGATATATACAAATATACAATGTTACAGACCATTAGGTTACAGACCAATTTGTGCCATTAGGTTCATGACTGGTTCGCCCCATTGTTGCACCACCTGTTCGAACACCTCCTGGTTGAGGCACCACTCTCTGGGATCCACACATACCCAACTGAAATAGTCCGCCATCACACTGTCAACTTCCGCAACCTGCGCTGCCAACAATGGCCTATAGATGGATTTCTGCCCAGCCGGACAGGTATTCAGCTTCTTCCTCCAGGGCCAGGCTGCCGTGCCCCCATGACAGTTGATGTAAACCACCATGGTTGCATTGTCTGAAAAGACGCGCACTGCCTTCCCCTGCAAGCCTGCTTCAAAGCTGTGCAGCGCCAGGAAAACTGCTCGCATCTCGAGCCTGTTGCTTGACCATTGAGCCTCCTGTGGGCTCCACGGTCCCTGGGTAAAGTTCCCTTCGCAATGGGCTCCACACCCTGACGGACTGGCATCTGTAATCAACGGGATCCACACCGAGGACTCAAGGGACATGCCCCCTTCCAGGATCCCCGGGCGCAGCTTCCACCTGAGAGTTCTCCTGGTGCTCCATGGACAGGGAAGTACTTGGGACAGGGGCTGACTCTGGTGGGATCACCGATGGAGCAGGGCCCTCTGCAGCAGTCACATTTGCGCCCATGCCCATGGGACTAAGTCGAGCGTAGCCACCATGGTTCCTAGAACCTGCAAACAATGCCACACAGACGGCTTCGCCATCCTCAGGAAGTGCCGAATTAAACTTTGTAGTCCCTGTGCCTGTAACTCCGGTAGGAGGACCTTGCCCATGAGGGTGTTGAAGCGTGCTCCTAAATACTCCAGCTCCTGTGCTGGACTTAGATGACTCTTGACCAGGTTGACCACCCAACCGAGATTTTGGGGGAACGCCATCACTCGCGTCGTTGCTTTTTCACTTTCATCCCTGTATTTGGCTGAAATCAGCCAATCATCTAGGTACGGGTGCACGAGCACACCTTCCTTGCGAAGTGCTGCCGCCAACACCAACACCACCACCACCACCATCCCTTTTTGAAGGTGCGCAGAGCTATCGCCAGCCCAAAAGGCAATGCCCAAAAACTGGAAATGGCTCATTGGCCATGCAAAGCAGCAAAACTGCTGGTGTTCTGGCCGGAAGGGAATGTGTAGTTACGCTTCCATGTGATCAAGCAATTTCAAAACTCCCCACTCCGTACTGCCACAATGACTGACCTCAGCATCTCCATGTGGAAATGCAGCACACACAGACAGTGGTTGATGCCCTTGAAGTCGAGAATCGGGTGAAAGGAGCCTTCCTTTTTGAGCACCATGAACTAAATGGAGTATCAACCGCCGCCGTACTGGTCCCGTGGCAGAGACTCCAAGGCCCTAGCTGTAGGAAACGAGTCAAAGTCTCTTCTACCGCCACCACCTTGCCCTGTGCTTTGCATGGGGACTGAATGAAGAATCCACTCGAGGGCATAGCCCTCCCTGGCAGCCTCCAAGACCCATTAGTTGGGCATGATCCAGACCCAGGTAGGGTAAATTCCCGCAGCTGACCTCCTACGGGAAGCCCCCACTACTTGGGCCTCCTTGCTTCATTGTCCTCTTTTTCTGTCCCGAGGTTGGAGTGGCTCCAAATCCCCTGCCTGCACCACGGAAACCTCGAAACCCTGAAACCCTTACCCTCTGGAGGAAAACCTACCCCTCTGGGCCTGGTTAAAGCAGGAGGTACGAAAACACTTGGAAGTCCCTCGGCTGGCTTGAGCCGAAGGGGGAGGGTACGGGCCTGATTTTGCTTATCCTTGGGCAACCAACCCCCCTTGGATTCCCCCAAGTCCTTGACTAACTTGTCCAGGTCCTCTCCAAAGAGAGGTTTCCCCTTAAAGGGTAGCTTACTGACACAAGACTTGGAGGAACTATCTGCCGCCCAGTTCCGGAGCCACAGGTAACAGCAAGCTACCACCACCACTGATGCCATGCCTTTGGAGAGGCCCTTAATGAGATCGTAATGGGTGTCTGTCAGGTAGGCCGCCCCAGACTCCAGCTTGGCCGCCTCCTAGGACAGGTCCAGTTCCGAGCCTCCCAGGCTCTGAAGACTTTGCGACCAGCGGAGGCAGGCCCTAGCCACCCATGCCCCACAGATGGAAGCCTGCAGTGATAGGGTGTTGATATCAAAGACCTGTTTCAACAATGAGTCCAACTTTCTATCCTAGAGCTGCACTACCTTCTACCGGAATTGTAGTCTTCTTGGAACTGCTGCGTCCAAGATGGGCGAATGAAGAAGTTTGCACTCTTGCTCCGGTAGCAGGTAAAGGCGCATCATGGTATGCCCCCCCTCCCCCTCTAAGGCTGGCCTCCAGCAGATCCCACTCCTCCTGGATCATCTGCCTGACCACTCTGTGCACCAGTAAAAACTCTTTGTGATTGTCTCACTGCCTGGAGCAGAGGATCCTCCAGCATCTCGTCCTCTGTGGGTAGGCTAGTAGGCATGTTTAGGGCACTTAAGGACTCCGAGATGGGCGCCGGGAGCTCCTCCCTGCAGAACACTAACAAGCCAGGACTGATCCTCCTGCTCTGGAATCTCCTATTCCTCCCACTCCTCTTGTAGGTCCAGCTCCGTGTCCAGGTCAGACGCCTTTGACACCTCCGACCATGGCAAGTGTTGCCACTCCTCTGGGCCTCTGGCCCCTTTAGCCATAACCACCACTGCCTTGCTCTCTGATTACGCCAGCTGTACTCTTAGTCCTGCGTACTGATGCCGAAGGGCCGCTCGCCGACATCTGTTAGTGTAAGCAAAACTCCTTGTGCAAAGGCAAGACAAATTCTGGTGAAAAGTCCCCCGGGAGCCCTGTTGCCCCCAAGGTAGGAGAAGTGGAGGTCCCGGCATATCCAAGGGACTGTGGGCCGGGTCAGATGAAGCCAGCACAGGGCCCCCCGCCTCCTGGCCCTCCTGCGTCAGGTCGGAGCTCTCCTGCCTTGCCCTTGCTCAAAGAAGTTAGCCTCCTGTGCTGCAACCTAAGAATACGCCTTTCTCCAAGACTGCCCCCCCCCCCCCTGGCAGGTCCTGCAAACAAGGCATTGAGGCCTAGCCGGCATGGCGAGAATTGCTGGGGGCTCCCCTTCCCCGCGCAATCTCCCCCAAATGGCCCCGGGTGGGCAGAAGATCTTTCCCTTAGTGCCCCTCTCAGGAACCCAGGCACTCCCAAGAAACCCAAACAAAATACAAATACAAATTAATATGAAAAATAAAACTCCACTTACAATCAAAAAAGTTCATATTAAATTAAATTAAATTGAAATTAAACCAGCAGGAACCCTGTCCCCACCTGCTGTAACTAAAAATTGGGCCAGGCAGGATGCCTCCTAACCAGGCTGCCCCAGAGAGAAAAAAAAAAAGGCTGCTAACATCCCATGCGCGCCAAACCCCGGCAAGAGGCGGCCACCTATGTGGCTCAGGTGCAAAAGAGGAAAGGCACATTGCCTATACTTCCCACGCTACTGCCGACCCCAAACATGAGCCTGCAAGCTGTGCTGGGCCTCTGCGTGTTCTGGCACTATCAGGAAGCTCCGCTGCCCTGCCAGTTTTCACTTACTGCTCTTGCACCTCGCAGCTTTTTTCCCTCCCCTGTGCTCAGTTTTCGATTCTCGGCTTTGGCGCTGAGGGGGCTGACCCAGATTGCCAATCTGCGATCTGCTGACCACGGTTGGGAGCCGCTGGGTTCGGGAGCCACTTGAAGACTCGGGCTGTGTGAGGCCTGCAACAACTCCCCTCGGGTTCCTGGCAAGGGAGGGGGAAGGTTCCTCCCAATCTGCCCTTCAGTCGCTTCTCCATCTCTTATCCTCACCTTTTTTTTTTTTTTTAAATAAGCTTTAAAAATAAAGAACCTGCAGCTTACAGGGGAAAGAAACATCCAAAAACCTCACTAACTCTAATCTATTGCTCCTTAGTTGACCCTGCAGTGAGTCCAGCACCCTGGCTCACTACCTCCTCTAGCTGCTTGAAGACTGAGCATACTGGGGCTGGTAGGCGGTGCCAGCTGCATAAGTACACTGGTGTCATCAAAAGATGACATGCTCAGTCTCCAAGCTTCTGGAAGAGGTACACTACCCAGAGGTGCAGAACTGGACTGGAGGGATGATAATAGCTCTGTAGGTGTAATCAATTTTTATGTGGCCTAGCCATCCTTCAGCTCTAGGAATGTAAAGCCTTGGCATACACTGATTCATGTAAATTACTTCATGGGCATACAAAAGTTTTCTTGGTCACACATTCAGTTTTTCAAGATCTTTAAGAGGCCAGTCCACAATCCAAAGCTGTATATGAGTATAGGAATGGCCAGCTGATTGATGGCTTGTATCTTATTCAGTGATGTTAAAGCACTTTTCAATAATGATTGTAATCTCCTGTAATATTCTTTACTGATCTTCCCTCTCAGTAATTTCTGCCCGAATGTCATTCCTTCTTCTACTTGGAGATATCTATATATGCATTCCTGTTCAAGATCCTTAACATCACAGCCCTCAGCCAGGGAGATGTTTTTTTGTTCAGTTTACCTCAAAAAAAAAAGTTGCCTTAGCACACTTGTCAAGGTCAAAAGTCAGACTGATGTCATCAGAAAAAAATTTCAACACACGGAGTTGCTCTCCTAATTATTGGTCGCTGGAACCGTAGAGCTTCAGAACATCTACAAACAGCAGATGGGATGTTGCTTCTGGGTTGTTACCTTCTTTAGGATTCAGGCTAAATCCGTATTCCAAAGAGTTGATGAGAGTACTGTGATAAGGCAGAAGCCACTGAAAGCAGAAACTTAGAAAAAAAAGCAGTTTCTTACAAAACAAATAACTTGCAGAAGATGCAGTTCCCTTGCAAGGCAGCTAGAGGGAACGTGCATGAACCTAGAGAGGCTGAGCTAACACACCCGGGGACTGATTGTGCAGGAGCTAATCAGTTCCACCTGAAGAGTAGCTCGAGGAATTCAGAAGTCAAACGGCTTTATAAGCAGAGAGGCAGCTCAGCAGAAGAGAGCCCAGCCTGGAGGAAGGAAGGAAGGAACCTCAGAGGAGAGCCCGGCCTGGAGGGAGGAAGGAACCTCAGAAGACAGCCCGGCCTGGAGGGAGGAAGGAACCTCAGGAGAGAGCCCGGCATGGAGGGAGGAAGGAACCTCAGAGGAGAGCCCGGCCTGGAGGGAGGAAGGAACCTCGGAAGAGAGCTCAGAGGAGAGCTCAGAGGGAGAGAGAGAAAGCTACAGACCAAGAAGTTCTGGAGTGAGACCTGGGAGAGTCATACTGGAAAGAGACCCGGTAAGAAGAAATCCTAGAGGCAGTGAGCTCAGGAAGAGAGAGACTAGCCTGGAGAGAGGTCTATGTTCACCAGAAGGGTCTGTAACCAGATTTAAAAGTACTGGAAGAGAAAGTCCTGATAAGAGGATTACTTGTGCTAGAAAGCCAAGAAGCCTGGAGGCTTTATCTGGTCTTCCCAAGCTGCAGAGAAGACAAGCACTTTCCAGGAGGATTCCAGAGGGAGTCTTCAAAAGAGACCGTGACCAGAGAGAGGTGCCTGGTTGGGCAAGTACCGGTCACACGGACGTTACAAAGCCAAGGTACAGTGACTCTTTTTGTCAAAAGAGAAACCCAGCTCATAGAGCGGCTGTGAGAGCAGATAAGCAGTCTGAGAGAAAAGAAAGCAGGCAGCAGTTTTACAAGCCATTACCTAGAGGTGTGGGGACAAGCCCTGCTGTTTACTTGAAAGCCCTAGAACAGCCCAGCTGGAGACTAGGGAGAAGGAATATTAACTTTAAGATCATTGCAGCCAGGGAAAGGTCAATTGCTGAGGGAAGCACCAATGACCCAGAGCCCATGCAGGTGGAATATGGGGATTCAGTTGTATCATCCCAGGAGGATTTAATGGATTGCTCCGTGTGTATGGCAGGAAGCCTGGAGTCACTCCCTGAGCTGTAATTGTATATGGACAAGCTCTAATATTGTTTGTTGGTGCTGAGCGAAAGAGAAAAGCTCACCAAGTTATTTTTGCTCCAAAGTTGGAAAGCCTGTGTTGTTTTTACAAAGAAAAGCTGTGAAAGAATGTAACAGTTTATTTGTTCACCTTATGCTTTGGTAGAAGAACCTGACAAGAAGGAAATACTTTCATTTCTCTGTTACCTAGCGAACCTCAGTGTATAAAAGGGAAATAAAAGCCTTATTTACCCTCCATTTTGGCTCACACAACTTATTCTCACAAGGAGGAGGACTACAATACCCAGGGTGCATCTGGCTTAAAGAGTCTTTTACCTCCATCAATAATAAAATGCTCAACCTGCCCTTGCAGCCACAGGCCATCAAGGGGGGGGGGGGGGTTGATGAGATAAATGGCGTAGTTTTACGGATTTTTGCTAAAGGAATACAGAAGAAAAGAAAGAAAACTCTACTGCCAAAGAGTGAAAGAAAACACGGAGTGAAAGAAAACACGAGTGGAAGATTGTGGTGTTGCTGGCAGCAGTGCAGAGTGCTACGGGACGGAGCAACAACGTCTTTACTCAAAAAGCTTGACTCAACACCTCCACCAGGTAAATGTAGATAGACATAACCTGTGCTGGATGAGGGTGTGAGGTTGAAAAAAAAAAGGAGAAAAGAAAAGGGGGAACTGATTTGTTATCAGTCCACACTTGGGTTTCTCTCTCTCTGATTTTTTTTAGGAACCCCATTGCCATAGATCCCAAGGAGATACTTGCGTGGATGGATATGCAGTTCGATAAGCAGAGGGAACTGGCTTGTCAATCGCAGCAGCAAGCAGTGCATGCAATGCAGGATCAACAGAAGTCTATACTTCAGATGATGGAGGCTTGGTTTGCCCATCAGAGAACGACGCCAGAAGCTTCTAATCATCAAGGACAGAATCCTGGACTGAGTAGCAGTGCGGTAGGACACTGGTCCTATGAGACCTTAACTGTAGGGAAATTAGCCGCTACGGATGATGTAGATGACTTCTTGGACTCTTTTGACAGAATAGCACATTCGGCAGGCTGGTCGAAAGAACAATGGGCCTTACGCTTGGCAGCTACGCTTACAGGGGAAGCGCTGTCGGCCTATAGAGCGATGCCCAAGGCCCTAGCAAACAATTACACCGAGGTGACAAAGGCCATCAGGGACCGCCTTGGCCTGACTCCCCTAGTGTATAATCGTATACTACGCCCCGCTCACCTTAAAAATAGCGAGACGCCAAAAGCTTTAGGTCATGGGCTGAGAAGCTTAGCATTAAAATGGCTAAGACCTGAAGAGAAAACAATTGACACTATGGTGGATGAAATAGTGTTAGAACAATTCATGTCTGCGATACCAAAAAGAGTGCAGAGCTTCCTTATGCTGCAGCACTGCCGTAATACTGACGAAGCTATTACGTTAACAGAACGATATTTGGAGGCAGAATTGGCCACCCAACCAAATAATGAAGCTCCAAAGACGGCAGCAGGCGCAGTAAGGCAGTCATCAGGAAGTTTCTCACGCTGTAAGCCACGAGATTTGACAAATGTTAGCCCTGTATCAGGAAATCACTCTAGGAGGAGATGTTTTCTATGTAGAGAATTGGGTCACATACAGAGTGAGTGTCAATCACGTACTGCTTTAATGAGTAAGAATACAAAGGTATTGCATGAAGGGTTTGTACTAGAGGTAACAGTACAAGGCGTTGCCGCCCAAGCTCTTCTCGACTCTGGCGCAGATCAGTCCATGATCTCTCGTAAGCTCTGGACAATGATTGAGGAGCAGGCTGAATCTGCACCAGACCAAGCAGAAGGGAGGGTAAAAATAAAATGTGTTCACGGTGCCTCAACATACTATCCTTTGTATAACCTAGTTGTGAAAGGTTTAGGGATAGAGAGAGGGATGTTGATTGCAGTGGTACCCAAATTACCCCAAGATTTGGTGCTAGGCAGAGACTGGCCCCAATTTAGGAGAGGTCTGAGCTAGGGCCTATCACCCAGGGATGTTTTTGTGTCTATACACACTCAAACAAAAGCTTCAGACCAGCCCTCTTGTTCCTGAGATACAACTTTAGATGACCTCCCCTCTCACGAAGACTTAATAACTGCCCCCGCAGAAAGAAGTAGAAAGTCTAAAGCCGAGAAGCGCAAGGAGAGGAGATGCTGCTCTCAAGGCAGGGCCGAGTTGGAAGCGGGAAGGGGACTGCCCTGGGTTCCTTTGGAGCTAGTGGAAAAATTTCCTTCGTTCAAAAAGGAGTAAAGGGATGATCCCACGCTAGAGCGCGCGTTTGAGTACGCCCAAGAGAAGAGGGATACATTTCCAAGGTTTATCCTGGAGGAGGAAGTGCTATACAGGGAAAGCATAGACCCCCACTCTAGGAAAGTCCGCAAGCAACTGGTAGTGCCAAATACTTTCAAATTTTTGGTCCTAAGGTTAGCTCACGACCACCCAGTAGGAGGTCACAAAGGGGTACAGGGGACCCTTGACCAGGTACTGGCCCGGTTTTATTGGCCAGGAGTTTTCAGGGAGACTTCACATTTTTGTGAGTCATGTGCCTCCTGCCAACGAGTAACCTACATACGACCCACTGAGGTAATACCCCAGTTTTTGAAAAACTTAAGAAGCCGTCTATGGCGGACCTCCAGTTTCGCTGAAGAGAAATTGAAAGATAGTCAGCGAAAACAAAAAAAAATATTACGATAGGGATACAAAGTCTAGATAATTAACCACCGGTGAGAAGGTGATAGTTTTAGTGTCCGGACCCAACCCGAAATTCAAAAGTCCAGTGAAGGGGGCCCTATACAGTCGTTAAACCCATTGGTCCTGTCTTGTATATGGTACAAGATGAGAAGGGACATAGACAGAGATATCACATAAATGTCCTCCGACAGTGGCGTGAAAGATTGGCCCTGAGTGCGTCAGTAAGGGAAGTGTCAAGGTACACAGCAGTGCAGCCCTATGAAAATAAGGTCGAGCACAGAGCAGGAAAGCTGCAGAACAATACTGATGCAATGTCACGAATTACGTGCTGTGAAAAGGATAAAAAGCCAGCCCGTAATATTTTAAGAAGGGGGATGTGTGATAAGGCAGAAGCCATTGAAAGCAGAAACTTAGAAAAAAAAAGCTGTTTCTTACAAAACAAATAACTTGCAGAAGATGCAGTTATTTATTTATTTATTATTTATTACAGTTTCTTATATACCGCGCTATTTAGAATCAGCGCGGTTTACATCATAACAAAACGACCATAACGACAAACTGTCAGGTTTTACATTGAACAGGAGTACAAACTTGGATAACTGGGTTAGCAGAAGAGAGCCCGGCCTGGAGGAAGGAAGGAACCTCAGAGGAGAGCCCGGCCTGGAGGGAGGAAGGAACCTCAGAAGAGAGCCCCGCCTGGAGGGAGGAAGGAACCTCAGGAGAGAGCCCGGCATGGAGGGAGGAAGGAACCTCAGAGGAGAGCCCGGCCTGGAGGAAGGAAGAAACTTCGGAAGAGAGCTCAGAGGAGAACTCAGAGGGAGAGAGAGAAAGCTACAGACCAAGAAGTGCTGGAGTGAGACCTGGGAGAGTCATACTGGAAAGAGACCCGGTAAGAAGAAATCCTAGAGGCAGTGAGCTCAGGAAGAGAGAGACTAGCCTGGAGAGAGGTCTATGTTCACCAGAAGGGTCTGTAACCAGATTTAAAAGTACTGGAAGAGAAAGTCCTGATAAGAGGATTACTTGTGCTAGAAAGCCAAGAAGCCTGGAGGCTTTATCTGGTCTTCCCAAGCTGCAGAGAAGACAAGCACTTTCCAGGAGGATTCCAGAGGGAGTCTTCAAAAGAGACCGTGACCAGAGAGAGGTGCCTGGTTGGGCAAGTACCGGTCACACGGACGTTACAAAGCCAAGGTACAGTGACTCTTTTGTCAAAAGAGAAACCCAGCTCATAGAGCGGCTGTGAGAGCAGATAAGCAGTCTGAGAGAAAAGAAAGCAGGCAGCAGTTTTACAAGCCATTACCTAGAGGAGTGGGGACAAGCCCTGCTGTTTACTTGAAAGCCCTAGAACAGCCCAGCTGGAGGCTAGGGAGAAGGAATATTAATTTTAAGACCACTGCAGCCAGGGAAAGGTCAATTGCTGAGGGAAGCACCAACGACCCAGAGCCCATGCAGGTGGAATATGGGGATTCAGTTGTATCATCCCAGGAGGATTTAATGGATTGCTCTGTGTGTATGGCAGGAAGCCTGGAGTCACTCCCTGAGCTGTAATTGTATATGGACAAGCTGTAATATTGTTTGTTGGTGCTGAGCGAAAGAGAAAAGCTCACCAAGTTATTTTTGCTGCAAAGTTGGAAAGCCTGTGTTGTTTTTACAAAGAAGCTGTGAAAGAATGTAACAGTTTATTTGTTCACCTTATGCTTTGGTAGAAGAACCTGACAAGAAGGAAATACTTTCATTTCTCTGTTACCTAGCAAACCTCAGTGTATAAAAGGGAAATAAAAGCCTTATTTACCCTCCATTTTGGCTCACACAACTTATTCTCACAAGGAGGAGGACTACAATACCCAGAGTGCATCTGGCTTAAAGAGTCTTTTACCTCCATCAATAATAAAATGCTCAACCTGCCCTTGCAGCCACAGGCCACCAGGGGGGGGGGGGGGTTGATGACAGTACTCATTAGATTAAAACGCCACACAAAACAGAAAGGGCAACAGGGAATCTCCCTGAAATATTCCTCGCTGGATCCTAATGTTAGGAATGAGGTACTGACCATCTTCATATCTCAAAACAAGTGTGGTTTGCCATATTGTCATAGTAAACTTAATGTACTCTATCAAATCATGATTTATTTTATACATTTCAAGGCAATTTATTATCCAAGAGAGTGGGACGCTGCCAAAAGCTCTCTTATAATCAATCCAGGCTATATTGAGATTTCAGCTTTTCTTAGCACTGGCCATTATGGCTTTATTCAACATTAACTGGTCCTTGGTTCCATATGCTCCCCTCTTATTGCCCTTTTGCTTTATTGCCATGATGTTATTGAATTCCCACTGGTATGGGATCTTGATGATTGCCTGACTTTCTCACTCCTATCTCCCTAAAGGACTTTGTGATTTCAGGAAATAAATCAATGTCCTTTGGCCTTAGCACAAACAACTGCAACTGAGTAATAATATCATCTTCGGATTTTCTTCATTATGAAGGCTGTAGTAAAAGCCCCAGGAGTAAGTGATCCCACCCTAGAGGTAGCTGCATCTAGACTACAATGTGTTAAAGAACTGTTTGGTGCAGTACAGAGAAAATCATCTCCCTACAGTACACCAGGGATAGCGTAGTTCTCACCTGTAACAGGTGTTCTCCGGGGACAGCAGGAATCAGCCCTCACATATGGGTGACGTCGGCACCAACAGAGCCTGCGCGGAAGCATCATCCCAGCTTTCAAAGAAAGCCTTTAGGAGATGCACCCCGCATGCATGGTCCACTTCCTGCCTAAGGGTGCCATCTTGCCTCAGTCTAATGACATAGCGAAGATGGCAAAAATAAAATATGGTAAAGAAGCAACTCCAAGAGGAGGAGGGAAGGTTGTGAGGACAGATTCCTGCTGTCCCCAGAAGAACACCTGCTATAGGTGAGTAAATACGCTTTCTCCAGGAACAAGCAGGATGTCAGTCCTCACATATGGGACTCCCCTACTACAGGCTACCGACAAGCTGTAAAAATGCCACGGTGACCTGTAAGGGTGAGCCATGATCAGCAGCAGTTAAATTCCTATAGAGAGACTCTCGCAAGCCCCAAGTGTCCGGTGGGGAACTAGAACTCCAGTAGCCTGAACACAGAAGGGTCAGAGAGCAGGAGTTGCCTACACCCCGAAGAGATTACGGAGTACAGCCTGGCCGAAAGCGCTGTCCGTTGGGACTACCTCTCCAGGCAGTAGTGAGCTGCTAAGGTATAGACCAAAGACCAGATGGCGACCCAGAAGATTTCCATCACAGGTACGGAACACAAATTTACTACAGAGGGAGCCATGGCCCTGACACAATGTGCCATGACCCTATGGTCCAGTGAGATCCTGCCTGCTCGCAGGCAAGGGTAATGCAGTCCACCACCAAAGTGGACAGAGTTTGCTTAGTCACTGGGAGCCCCAGGCGACTGGAGTCATAGGATACGAAAAGCTGAGGTGCTTTGCTGTGGCCCTGAGTCCGTTGCAGATAGAAGGACATGGCCCTTTAACAATCCAGAGTATCGGGAACGGTCTCCACCTTACCTGGTGAGGCCTTGGAAAAAAGTGGGGAGCACCACCTCCTGATTGAGGTGGAAAGGGGATACCATCTTCGGCAGAAACTTGGGATGTATGCAGAGCACCACTCTATTTTTGTAGAACCTCATGAAGAGGGGCTATGTCATGAGAGCCTAGAGTTCAATGACTCTGTGAGGTGATGTGAGTGCTACAAGAATACGACCTTCTAGGAAAGGTACTGTAGGTGGCAAGTTGCTAGAGGCTCAAACGGAGACTTTGTGAGCTGCGAGAGAACCACGTTTAGATCCCACTTCGCCACTGGAGGGCAGACGGGGGGGTTGGATAACCTGAGGCCCACAGGAAATGGGATACAAGGGGCTGCGCCAAGAGAGACTTTCCCTCAACAGACTGGTAGTGCGTTGCGATGGCGCTCAAGTGTACTCTGACCAAATTTGACTTTAGTCCCACCTGTGATAGATGGAGCTGGTACAGAACTACTTGAACTGAGCAGGAGAACGGGATTGCCTGCCTTTCTGCGCAACACACTGAGTAACTGTGCCACTTGAAGGCATACATCCTTCTTGTGGAGGCCTTACGCAAGGCCAGAAGGACCTCCTCCACGTCACATGGGAGGTTGAAGGGAGCCAACGCCACCCTTTCAGCAGCCAAGCTGTGACAGGGACCCCAGGTTGGTGTGTAGAAAAGAGCTCTGCTCCTGTGAAACTAGCCCTGGGGCTCGGCCCAGGGGAATCAGCAACGCCACCAACACTATTATTTCTAGATCCTCCTAAAGAAACTCCTTTTGGAGTGAAACGCTAAAGAGGCGTCAAGGGAGGCGTAGAGGAAGATGATTGAGATAAGAGTTTTAAAGTCCAACAGTTCCTGACACAAAGGTGGTGGGGAACTGGTGATTTTTTGAAAAGAAAAAAACACTCCCAGGTTGTCGTTGATGCTATTAAGTGCCAATGTTTACCTAGTAAGCTATCAGTTTTGAGCACTGCCTTGGTCTGAGACTTCCTGGGAGTTGCATGAGAAATTGTTTATAACTAACAGTTTTCCACACAGAAGTTAGTTTTCCACTTTGATTATTGGATGGTTAATATGGAGTGATTTTTAAAGAAGTGAGACCAACAGTGGAGGAGCAGAGGGAACCAGGGCTGCCTGGGCCACCAAGGATCTATCAGTATTAATGATGTTCTGTCGCGCTGGACTTTGAAGAGGGTCTTGGCAACTAGCAGTGTCTGAGGGAAGGCGTACAGGAGGCTTTCCGTCTACGGGATGAAGAACACATCTGCTGCCAACCGGGACGAGTTTGGCTGGCAGGAGCAGAATCGGGGCAGCTGCATGTTGTCCGGGCTAGCTAACAAGTCCATCGAGGGGACAACCCAGAGGCAGATCAGCCGGGAGGCTACTACTGCATCCAGGCGCCACTCGTGCGGCTGGAAGACTCTGCTCAGTTTGTCCGCCAGGGAAATGTCCTGGCCCAGGAGATAAACTGCCCTTAGGAGCATCCCCTTCATGCCACATAAGCACAGAGGGCTACTGCCTCCTGGCAGAAGGGGTAAGACCCTGTTCCCCCTTGTTTGTTCCCGTAGAACACTGCAATCTGGTTGTCGGTGTGGATAAATACCGGGAGGTGCTGTAGCTGGTGGTAGAAGACTAGGAGAGCCAGAAATATCGCCCAGAGCTCCAGCAAGTTGATTTGCAGCCGGGATTCCTCCTGGGACCAGCAGCCTTGCATCTGGAGGCCCTCGCAATGCGCTCCCCAAGTAGGGAGGCATCCATGGTGAGGATGTTCTGGAGGGTGGGTGCCTGGAAGGTCACGTGGAATCTGCCACCATCCAAGGGAGTCTGCCAGCTGACGGATCACTTTGGCTCTGTCCCTGAGCCTGCCTGTAGCTTGTGTCCACTGAGAGCGGAGGCACCACTGGGCTGTCCCTCATGTGTAGACGGGCATATGGGGTCACGTGAACCGTGGAGGCCATGTATCCCAAGAGGCAGAGTAGAAGATGGGCAGGTAGTGTCCGGCATCGGTGTACCCCTGCGGACCTCTCCTGAGGGAGGAAGGTTTTTGCCTGGAGGGTATCTAGTTGTACCCCGATGAACTCTAGATGCTGGGCTGCAGTGAGATGGGACTTGGGGTAGTTTATGACGAACCCTGGGTGCTGCAGGGTGTTTTGATGGTGCACTGAGTGGCACATTGTGCCTCTGTAGCAGTATCTCCTTTTATGAGCCAGTCGTCCAGATAAGGAAAGACGAAGGCCCCTTGAAGCCGGAGGTGGGCTGAGACCACCACGAGGCATTTTGTGAAGACCCTTGGTGATGAGGCCAGACCGAAGGACAGCACCCTGTATTGGTAGTGCTGTCCCCCCACCACGAATCGGAGGTATTTTCTGTGGCTGGGGTGGATTAGAATGTGAGTGTAGGCATCCTTTAGGTCTAAGGAACAGAGCCAATCTCCCTGTTTGAGGAATGGCAGCAGTGTTCTAAGGGAGAGCATCTTGAATTTTTTCCTGACCAGAAACCTGTAGTGCTCTCGCAGGTCCAGGATGGGCCTTCTTGGGAACAAGGAAATACCTGGAGTAGAAGCCTGTGCCCAGAGATGTTTCGGGACTGGCTCACAGCCTTGCCCTCGATTAGGCCTGCTAGCTCAGTGAGAAGCAGGGTCTGGTAAAGGAGAAGTCTAGTAGGCTCTCCTGGGAAGTACGAGAGTAGTGCCCGCTGTAGGTGAAGGAGGTAGCCCTCCCTGACCACTTGTAGCACCCAGGTGTCTGTGATGATGGCTGTCCACCTGTGGACAAACAGGGCTAGGTGCCCCCCTGTGGGCAGCAGAGCACCTCCGGAGGGAGAGGAGGTTACACTTAGGTAGTCCATAACTCTACCATGACAGGGTCTTAGCTGGCGCCTGGGACTTCGAGCTCTTTTGTTTTCTTGGACCATGTCCTTGGCCTTTTTGTTGCTTACCCTGTTGAGGGGCCAAGGCGGCCTGGAAGTGCGGACAACCGCTGAAGCCTCCTTTCTTGCTAGGGAAGAAGGATTTTTCCCCCTGGAGCTTTCTTCCGGGGCTGCACCGAGGTCTTTTTTGAGAGCCTGGTTCTTGTCCCGTACTCTGTCTCTATCTCCGCTGCCTTATCCACCATGGGCTTCCTGAATAGGTTTTCTCCTATGCAGGGGACATTATCTGTTTGTCCTGCACCCATTGTTCCAGGTCGGATGACTGCAGCCATGCCTGGCGTCATGCCCCAATGCTTGCGACGGCCACCTTGGCTGATGACTCTAAGCCATCGTAGGCTACCAAGGACAAAACTTGAACCTCTGTAGGGGTTCTCCCTCGAGGCCTGCCGAGAATCCAGCAAGCTCCTTCAACAGTCCCTTCAGATACATGCCGATATAGAGCTGATAGGACTGGATCCAGCATGTTAGCATCGAGCCCTGAAAGGCCTTACAGCTGAGGACATTGAGAGTTTGGGCCTCCCTGCTGGGTGGCACCTACGAATAGGTATTTTGGCTCTTAATCCAGCTCATTGCTGACTCTGACTCTATGACTATGGAGTTGTGGGGAAGATGGCACCCTTGGGCAGGAAGTGGGACCACGCATGCATGGTGCATCTCCCAAAGGTTTTCTTTGATAGCTGGGGAGATGCTTCCACGTGGGCTCAGTCGGTGCCGACATCACCCATATTTGAGGACTGACTTCCTGCTTGTTCCCAGGGATAAATACAGTACAGAGAGCATCATCGCCCTACAGTACACCAGGGATAAGTGCAGTATAGAGAGCATCAGCTCCCCAAAGTACACCAGGGATAAGTACAGTACATCATCATCTCCCTACAGTACATCAGGAGTCAGTGTGGTACAAAGAGCATCATCGCCCTACGGTACACCAGGGATAAGTGCAGTATAGAGATCATTTCCGTGAGTGGTGTTCCCAAACCCTTTGGCATCAGGGGCAGGTGCACTCCCAGGCTGCAACCCCCTAGCGTGGCATGGTGCACAGCACTACAGTGCACCCCCCCAACCCTTGGCCAAGCCCATGGAAGCAGCACAGCAAACTTACTATTAGTCTAGCTTGTCATGGTGCCTCGTGCTCCAGGCCTGGCTGCTCTTCTCTCCTGGGTGAAAACTCACGAGTCAGGAGACTTCGGCCAGGAAAGAAGAGTGGCCAGTCATGGAGTGCGAGGCATCGTGGCAAGCCAAATTAATCGTAAGTCTGCCACACTGCCTACAAGGGCACGGTGGGGGTGTACCCCCTCCTGGCCAGCATCAAGGGTGGGCTCTACCCACCACCCTACCCTTGGTATGCCACTGCTCCCTGTTGTACACAAGGGACAGGTGCAGTATATAAAGCATTCTCTCGCTGTAGTATACCAGGAACAGGAGCATAGTGTGAGGTCCACATGAAAGGTTCTACATTATTACTCACTTTAGTGCACTGCACAGTCTCTTCTCTCTCAAGTTCCTCATCCAGACTATCGAGAGAGTGAATGGAACGGCAGAGATCTTCAAATGAATAATCTTTTTCTTGACACAGTTTAATCTCCTGTAAGAGCCTTGACAGCTTTCCAGTCACAGGGTCATCTTAAAGTAATAATCAGAACTCATAAATCAAAATTAAAGCAACATTGAACATCAAGAGGGAAATTTTCTAAATTTCTGCGGAGCTAACACATGGTGCAGCGCTCGTTTTTCACACCTACTTTATAAAGCGCTTGTGTATTTTACTCTATAGAATAGGGACCTGAGTGGTGAGGTGCATGTGGCAAATCTAGGCGCAAGCACTCACGCCAGCCCTAGAGCTCGTGTAAATGGCTGCATCTAGATTTGTAAAGAACACACATACTCGTATGTTATAGTATTTTAAAACTTACAACTCTGCCCAGCTCTATCCACGCCCACACCAAACGTGATGTGCGTACTTACAGAACAGCAACCGCCTAAAGCATGTGCATAAAGGGCCAACTGCATGCGCAAACCATCGAAAATACACACGATGACACCAACTTCACACAGCTCCTAATTTTATGAAGATGTTTTATGTATTAAACAATTGTATAGGCTATCAATTCACTATTGTCAATAGAAGATGAACAATACAATCATGGAGAAATCACAAAAACTAGTCTTAAATCTGAAAACCATAAGGATACAAGAAATCATTCACTTGTCTACAACAAGGGGGGTTGGTGGTTTTGATTGCTTGTGATTTTACTGTTTTGCTGTTTTGTATTGTACATCACACTGGGCAGTTTTTTGATCATGCGACTGATAACTGCAAATTAACAATTTTCAGCTGGACTCAGAAGAGAACCAATGGAGGTGGGAACTTATGTGGAAAAGATTCAATTAAATCTAAAATCCTACAAGTCGATATTGAGAAGGGTTTAGCTGTTTGCCAGGATCTGCTAACCAGCTAAACCGTGTTCTGTCTCATATTCAGCGGCACTAAGAAACCATGAGATTTGTTTCAGGGTGGTCCTGGTGCCTATCTAGTTACTGGCAATACTCAGCTGCTAACCAGATAGGCAAACCACAATGTTACATCCTGGTGTCCTGGCAGCTGCTGCTGCTGTTGATGTGCTAAAACACATCGTAACACACGTAGCCCATAGATCTGCCTAAAGAGGTTTTCTAAACATCATGCTGGTATGGTGGGTTCTGCATTTGCAGGGTAACACATCTGCCCCACCCCCAGGGGTCGTGAAAACGTGCCCCAAATGGTATGTTAGTCCCCCTGGTGATATGGGTGTGTGTGGCCCAGCAGTCTAAAACATCTGCCCTACCCCCAGTTGCCCAGAGAGTCCATTAAAGTGGGTCCCCAGCACCCCTGGTGGTATGGAATATGCTGCTGTTACTGTTTTCCAATCCCCCCTACCCCCAGGAGTCCTGAGAGCCCATCAAAGTGGGCTGTCAGTCACCCTGGTGATATGGTGCTGTGTGCCTATGTAGTTCAATACATCCTCCCTATCCCCAGGAGTCCTGAGAGCCCATCAAAGTGGGCTGTCAGTCACCCTGGTGATATGGTCCTGTGTGTGCCTATGCAGTTCAATACATCCTCCCTATCCCCAGGAGTCCTGAGAGCCCATCAGAGTGGGCTGTCAGTCACCCTGGTTATATGGTCCTGTGTGCCTATGCAGTTCAATACATCCTCCCTATCCCCAGGAGTACTGAGAGCCCATCAAAGTGGGCTGTCAGTCACCCTGGTGATATGGGGTTGTGTGTGCCTATGCAGTTCCAAACATCCTCCCTATCCTCAGGAGTCCTGAGAGCCCATCAAAGTGGGCTGTCAGTCACCCTGGTGATATGGGTAATGCTGCTGCTGATGTGTCATATCTCACCCCACACCCAGGAGTCCTGAGACCTGCGTAAGGTGTCCTGTCAGTCACCCTGGTGCTATGGTGTATGTTGCTGATGATGTGTGCTAGGACACCCAACCCCCAGGAGGCCTGAGACCTGATTGCAACGGTGGGTATGTTATTCAGCATTCAGATATTGTGTTAGGTTATGGCGGGTAGGTTGCACATCTCCCCTTGTCCATGAGGTCAACACCTCATCACACACGTCTTTGATGTATCCAGATGGTATGGTAGGTGCAGATGTGGATGTGCTTAACAGCACCCCACCCCCATGAGCTATGAGATCTGATTACGAAGACCTGTAGCAGAGCCATGTCCCCAGAACTGTATGCTGAGTCAGGTCACACATCTGCCCACTCGCCAGGAATCCCACACCTGGTTGCAGATTAACATTACAGATGCTGTTGGAAGGATACATGCACCTGTTGGGGATGCACAGCACAGCCTGAAACCCAGACATGAGCACAGGTGGCAATAGGCTATTCCGGTGCGATGGCCCCTGCCCCTGGTGTTGGCAGCCACACCTGCCCTAACCATACAAAGCCCAGGACATAGGAACATAACAACATAGATAACAGACTGCCTTACCCAGATGACAAGTTGGTGTCAAAACAACAACCTCGCAATAAACTACAACAAGACCGAAGCTTTAATCATCACCCGGAACCAAAGCTTCATACACCCACCAAATATAAAGATACAAAGCACCACAATACCAATAAGGTCAGAAGTGAGATACCTCGGAGTTACTCTGGACAATCAACTCAATCTCAAGCCACACATAGACAAAACAATCCAGAAGGCCTACTACAAGATGCGAATCATCAGGAGACTGAAACCACTCCTCGCCCCAGATCACTTCCGAACTGTTTGTCAAGCCCTGATAACCCCACTACTGGACTTCTGCAATCCAATATACCTTGGACTACCGAAACAAGCCCTCAAACCACTCCAACTGGCACAAAACACAGCAGCACGAATCATATCCGGAACCGCAAGACAGGAGCACATCACACCCACCTTAAAGGACTTACATTGGCTCCCAATCGGTGCACGCATCAGATACAAAACTATCATAAACCTATTTAAGATAAAACAGCACACATCAGCCAACAGCCTGCACACCCTCATACAACCAGACACCAGCACTCGTCCTAGAAGAAAACAAACACACAACCGAGTCAGCACCCTAAGTGAATACAAAAACACACGCAAAGACACAACGGACAGAGCACTCTCCATGGCTGCTCCAACAATATGGAACAAACTACCAGACGATTTGAGGGCAACCACAGACCTCAAAGACTTTAGAAAACAGTTGAAAACCATGCTGTTCATAGAACACTATGGACACATCACATAACCCCAGAGAATGTATAACAGCACATGACCCCGCCTAAACAATGTATGTATGGAAAATGTATTTAGAACCACTGTATATAGCCCACTTTGTACATAGCTCATACCAATCTAGCACACAATACAACACTCACCCAACTAAATTTCACCCTCACTGCATGTATAACACACTCACCTTACCCGATTGTTTGCTGTGATACCACCTTGATTATTAAGATAAGGCGGTTTAGAAATACTGTTAAATAAATAAATAAAACATAAAATAGGCCATACTGGGTCAGACCCAGGTCCATCAAGCCCAGTATGCTCTTTCCAACAGTGGCCAATCTAGGTCATACATACCTAGCAGTATCCCCAAGAGAGACAGGTTCCACAATGCTTGTAGTGGGTCAAGCATTGCTATCCTGGGCCTCGTAGAAAGCCAAATGGCATGGTAATGGCCCCTGGCAAGGTGCATAGGGCCACCCACCCAACGTCCCATGTATGGACACATCACCCATGTGTGTTAGGATATCATGTTGCCAGTGGGGTTGGGTCGGATGACGTGTGTACATCATGACAAAACAAATGTGTTCACCAGACCACATACGGGGTTAGGGGGGTACCCTGGACACCATCACTGCCAACCCAAACGTGGCATGGTCGTGCCATGTCATGCAAGGGGGCCACAGGGGAATGGAATGGTGTGTTCAGGGTGCCACACACACTGCACATAGGTGTCACTGCACACATGCCCAGACCCACAGCTACACATGCAGGTGGCACTGGGAACAGTTAATCTCCAGGAACAAGCAGGAATTAGTCTTCACATGTGGGTATCGTCGGTACCGACGGAGCCTGCGCGGGAACGCTCCCCAGCGTCCAATAGGAACATTTTTGGGAGCATCCCACAGCGCCTGCGTGCTGCCTTCCCGCCTTTCCCAACTGCCTCTCTCCAGTTTTTCATTTTCCACGGAGCCAGCAGGTCATCGTTCCTGTCATCGCAGAAAAACGTCTATTCTACTGCCACTCCTGTGGCAGCGTCTGCCTTCTTTTTCTTTACTGGTACCACTGGTCTTTTAATTTCTCTTTCTAAAAGTTGAGATTTCCTCACACAAAAAAAAAAAGACCAAACAGAGGGAAAACCTCCTCTGTAGGTCTCCCCTCGATTTGGGCTTAGGCCCTAATCCCTTCTCCATCATGGAAAAACACTCCTCGGGTTTTAAAAAATGCTCAAAATGTGCCGGTACCATCTCTGTCACTGACACCCATGATTGGTGTCTCAAATGCTTAGGGCCGGATCACTCCATGTCTGAATATTTGGCCTGTGGAATGTTATCCAAGAGGGGTCGGCAGAACAGAGCAGCCAAGCTCAGTACCCTCTTTCCCTCCGACACGGCCTTGGTGGCATCGACATCTTCAAGGGCTTCCTCTTCCTCCCGTGGATCTTAGGTAACCAAACACAAATCTGGCCGTTCCTCAAAGGATAGATCCCCCTCCAAACATCGGGATGCCTCCGGCGTTGCCCTTGAGGAACATGCTCCGGCCAAACAACCCCGGCAGGAGTCTTCGGCCTCCAAAGCCACTTTGGGGCTCCAGGAAGTTCTCGAGGCCTCAACCTCGTCTGAACTCCTGGTGCCATGCTCTGGGGTACCGGCTTCGGCCGGTACCGATACACAGGCATCAGCAGCGTCGATGGACCAGAGGATCCTGGCCATCGAATGCAGTCTGGCTGCTATCCTTGCGGCATCGAAGCCCTCGGTACTGCCCCAGACCCCGCAAATTGTGGCACCGGTATCCGCACCGATTGCGGTACCGGCATCGGCAACCGCACCATCGGTGCCGATGAGTACCGGTATCGACACCCCGGTACCGGGCCACTCCGATACCGACGCCGATCGGTACCGATACCGCACTTTACCTGAGCAACCTGAGAGAAGATACTTCCAATCTTCTGAGGAGTCTGATGACTCCGACAGCTCAGAGGGTACCGATGTACCTCTCCAGGAGGAGCCTGCTTCTCCCAAGAGGAGAATGTCCCCTCCTGAGGATATGTCCTTCCAGGATTTCATCAAAGATGTAGCCAAGGGCCTCTCCATTTCAGTAGCAACTGAATCTGAGCACAGGACACAGGAACTAGAGATTCTCCAATATCCCCAAGCTCCAAAGGAGGCAGCCACCCTGCCAATACATCAGATCTTACAGGATCTTCTTTTGAGAATGTGGGAGACTCCTCTTACCACCTCTCCACATTATCGCAGGCTGGATACTATGTATCGTGTGCCTCTGTCCCCTGGTTTTCATAAAACACAGCTCCCTCATCACTCCATCGTGGTGGAGTCTGCTATGAGGAGAATTAAAAGTTACAAATGACATGCCTCCAACCCTCCTGGTAGGGAGTGTAAGACCTTAGATGCTTTTGGTCGCCGTGCCTTCCAAGCATACATGCTTTCAGGCAGGATAAGTTCCTATATCCTGTACATGGGAAAGTTCCTGAAGGAGGTCGCAGGAGATCTAGAACTGCTAAGTCCTCTTCTCCCAGATGACAGAGGACAAGACTATTTAGCACTTGTCAAGCATGCCCAGAACATTTCTAAAGTTGTCAACAGGGCAGCTTTTGACTGTTTTGAGAACATAGGCAGAGTCTCCGCCATTGCCATTGGGGCAAGGAGACTTGCCTGGCTGCAAGCCTCTAACCTGGAACACTGGGTACAGGATAAACTGGGCAACATCCCCTGTACCGGTGAAAACCTTTTTGGGAAGAACTGGCAGGAAAAAGCCAAAGAATTGGATGCTGACAGTTCTACATAGACCAGGCTTTCAAAAATTGTAGATCTTGCAAAGAAGAAAGCTTTCAAAAAGCCTTTCTTCTCCAAAAAGAAAGGATACTATCAATCCTATGCTCAGCAAGGACAACCTGCAGGACAAGCTGCTAGAAAGGGTCAACAATCTACTAAGCAGAGAAAGCCGAGAGCTACTCAGCCTCAGCAGACCCATCAGCCTCAGCCCCCTCAGGGCCTTTGACTCCTTGATAGAGAACTTGCCCTTCCTGGCCCTCCAGGGAAAACAACCTTCAACAATCCCAAGAAGGTTATGTCACCTCATCCACAGATGGAGGCAAATAACATCAGAACCCTGGACTCTGTCCATCATAGAAGAGGGTTACAGGCTTCATTCCCAAAGCCTGCCTCCTCCAACAATAGTAAGGAAGTTCAGTTCTCAAAATTCCCCCCAAAGGAATCCAGAGGTAAAACGTCTCCTAGCTCAAGGAGCAATAGAAGAGGTACCTCTTCTTAAGAACATAAGATCATAAGATATGCCATACTGGGTCAGACCAAGGTCCATGAAGCCCAGTATTCTGTTTCCAACAGTGGCCAATCTAGGTCATATGTACCTAGCAGTTTCCCCAAGGGACACAGGTTCCACAATGCTTGTATTGGTTCAAGCATTGATATCCTGGGTCCCTTCTTAATAATGGTTTATGGACCTTTCCTCCAGGAACTTGTCCAAACCTTTTTTAAACCCAGCTACACTAACAGTCTTTACTACATCCTCCGGTAACAAATTCCAGAGTTGGATTACACGTTGAGTGAAAAAATATTTTCTTTTATTAGTCTTAAATAGTTTACCCTGTAGCTTCATTGCATGTCCCCTAGTCTTTCTATATTCTGATAAGGTAAACAATCGATCTATGTTTACCTGTTCCACTCCGTTAATTAATTTATAGACTTCTATCATATCTCCCCTCAGCCGTCTCTTTTCCAGGTTAAAGAGCCCTAACCTTTTTAGCCTTTCTTCATAGGAGTATCCTTCCATCCCCTTTACCATTTTGGTGGCTCTTCACTGAACCTTTTCTAACACCAGGGCCAGAGGGTAAGAGTTGCCTAAACCCCAAAGAGCTTATGGAGTACCACCTGCCCGAAAGCACTGTCCCTGCGGGACTCCCTCTCAAGGCAGTAGTGGGCCACAAAAGTCTAGCTTGAAGACCTAGCAGCCCAGCAGATGTCTGCCAACGGAACAGAGCGGAGATGAGCCACTGACGCAGGCTTCGCCCTGACACGGTGAGTTGTAGCTGGACCATGCAACGAGAGGCCGGCTGCCCTGTAAGCCCAGGCAATACAGTCGGCTACCCATATGGACAAAGTATGCTTGGAGACAGCCAACCCCAACTTATTGGGGTCAAAAGAGAAGAAGAGCTGAACAGCACTCAGGTGTCCCGCGTACGGTCAAGGTAGAAGGACAACGCCCTCCTACAGTCCAGGGTATGCAAGACCATCTCAGCCCGGTTGGCATGCGGCCTGGGAAAGAAAGTTGGAAGAACCATCTCCTGATTGAGGTGGAAGGAGGAGACAATCTTAGGAAGGAACTTAGGGTGAGTCCGTAAGACTACTCTGTTCCTATAGAACCTAGAATAAGGTGCATCTGATACTAGGGCCTGAAGCTCACTCACTCGCCTCGCTGAGGTAAGGGCTACCAGAAACAACGCTTTCCAGGAGAGAAAACGCAGAGGGCAAGTAGCCATAGGTTCAAATGGTGGGCAAGTAAGCCGTTGCAAAACCACATTTAGATCCCATTCAGGGGCAGGTTGATGCCTTGGAGGCTTAAGCAAAAGCAGGCCTCTGAGGAAACGAGCCACCAAAGAATGGCTTGAGAGAAATTGACCCTCCACTGGGGAGTGTTGTGCTGAAAGCGCACTAAAATGAACTCTCAAAGAAATGGATTTAAGGCCTAGGTTGGACAGGTGAAGCAAATATTGCAGCACCACTGGTACCAGACATGAGAAAGAGTTCTCGTTGTGTTGAGTACACCAGGTAGAGAATCAACGCCACCTAAGGGCATAAGACTTTCTGGTGGACTGCCTCATAGAGGCCAAGACCATGTCCTCCACTTCCCTAGGTAATAGTAAAAGCGCTAGAACTACCCTTTCAGCAGCCAGGCCATCAAATTGAGGGACTGGAGATTGGGGTGTAAGAGAGATCCCTGCTCCTGAGACAGGAGATTGGGTTGCATCCACAGAGGAAGAGGAGTGTCCACCGCTAGTTGCAAAAGAAGTGGGAACCAGGGTTGCCTTGGCCACCTAGGGGCCACCAGGATCAGCGAGGCCTTGTCCCTGATCACCTTGAATAGTGCCTTGGACATTAGAGGCATGGGAGGAAACGCATATAGAAGGCCTGTAGACCCTGGAATGAGAAACGCATCCGCTGCAACTCAGAGGATGCGGTTGCCTGGAGCAGAACCTGGGAAGTTGATGGTTCAGAAGACTGGCAAAGAGATCTATGGTGGGAAGACCCCATCTCAGGAAGATATGTTGAACCACTAGAGGATTCAACTGCCACTCGTGCGGTTGCAGGATCCTGTTCAATCTGTCCACCAGGTAATTTTCCTGACCTGGGAGATAGACCGCTTTGAGAAGAATGCTGTGATTGACTGCCCAGGAGCACAGTTTCTGCGCTTCTTGACATAGAAGGCGGGACCCTGTGCCCCCTTGTTTGTTCACATAGAACATAGCAACTTGATTGTCCGTCTGAACCAACACGGACTGGTGAGAGAAGAGATGGGAGAAAGTTCTCAGGGCTAAGCGGATAGCTCTCAGTTCTAAGAGATTGATCTGCTGTGCGGCCTCCCAAGGAAACCACAGGCCTTGAGTACATGCTCCTTGGCAATGTGCACCCCAACCTTGAAGAAAAGCATCAGTTGTCAGCACCTGAGAGTGTGGAGGGGCTTGAAAAGGCACCCTTTGCACCAGATTCGGAAGATGAAGCCACCACTGCAGAGAAGACTCTAGTAGGTTGGACACCCTCACTCTGTCTGTGAGGCTTCCTGTGGCTTGGTGCCACTGAGTCCTGAGGCCCCATTGAGCTGGCCTCATGTGTAGACTGGCATTTGGAGTTACATGGACCGTGGATGCAATGTGGCCTAAGAACCTCAGGAATTGTCTGGCGCAGACCAGAGAATTGCTGTGGAACTGCCTGGCTAGATCCATCAATCTGTGGGCCCTGTCATAAGAACATAAGATATGCCATACTGGGTCAGACCAAGGTCCATCAAGCCCAGTATCCTGTTTCCAACAGTGGCCAATCTAGGTCATACGTACCTAGCAGTTTCCCCAAAAGACACAGGTTCCGCAATGCTTGTACTGGGTCAAGCATTGATATCCTGGGTCCCTTCTTAATAATGGTTTACGGACCTTTCCTCCAGGAACTTGTCCAAACCTTTTTTAAACCCAGCTACACTAACAGCCTTTACTACATCCTCCGGTAACAAATTCCAGAGTTTGATTACACGTTGAGTGAAAAAATATTTTCTTTTATTAGTCTTAAATAGTTTACCCTGTAGCTTCATTGTATGTCCCCTAGTCTTTCTATATTCTGATAACGTAAACAATCGATCTACATTTACCCGTTCCACTCTGTTCATTAATTTATAGACTTCTATCATATCTCCCCTCAGCCGTCTCTTTTCCAGGTTAAAGAGCCCTAACCTTTTTAGCCTTTCTTCATAGGAGTATCCTTCCATCCCCTTTACCATTTTGGTGGCTCTTCTCTGAACCTTATCTAATAACGCTATATCCCTTTTGAGATACGGCGACCAGAATTGCACACAATATTCAAGGTGCGGTCTCACCATGGAACGGTACAGAGGCATTATAATATCTTTTGTTTTATTTTCCATTCCTTTCCTTATGATACCTAGCATTCTATTTGCTCTCTTGGCTGCCACTGCACACTGGGCTGAGGGTTTTAACATGTTATCCACAATGACGCCTAAATCTTTTTCATGGCTGGTGGTTCCTAATGTGGAAACTTGCATTGTGTAACCATAGTTTGGGTTGCTCTTCCCAAGGTGCATAACTTTGCACTAATCCACATTAAATTTCATCTGCCATTTTGATGCCCAGTCTTCCAATTTATCAAGATCCTATTGCAATTTTCCACAATTCTTGGGTTATAACAACTTTAAATAGTTTTGTGTCATTTATTTATTTATTTATTACAGTTTCTTATATACCGCACTATTCGGTATCAACGCGGTTTACATTATAACATAATGACCATAACAACAAGCTGTTTGCTTTTACATAGAACAGGAGTACAAATTTGGATAACAGGGGTGAACTATATACATGAAATATTTACACGGAACAAAATTGAGGTAACAATAACATAAGGCACGTAAGTGTCATTTCTTAATGGGGATACCTAGATTTTGTTGCTGACTGAGTAGTATTGGATGAAAAGGTGGTATTTGAGTGCCTTCCTGAACTGAGTTAGGTCTACAATGGCCCGAATGTCAGAAGGTAGAGCATTCCAGCATTTGGGGACATAGAAACTGAACGCCCTGTTTGCAGTTGTCATGTTGCATTTTGTCAATGCCTTTGGGGTTATTAGCAGGTTTACAGCTGTTGCTCTTCTGGATCTGTTGGGGGGCACCGTGTGAATAAGTTCTGTGAGTGAGGGAGATGAAATATCTTTGATTGCCTTGAATGAGAGGAGTAGGGTTTTAAAGATAATCCTCCCATGTATGGGGAGCCAGTGAAGCTGTTTGAGAATGGGAGTCATGTCATCTGCAAATTTGATAACCTCACTCGTTATTCCTCTTTCCAGGTCATTTATGAATATGTCAAAAAGCAGCGGACCCAGCACAGATCTCTGGGGTATACCACTATTCACCTTTCTCCATTGGGAAAATTGGCCATTTAGCCCAACCCTCTGCTTTCTATCTTTTAACCAGTTCCTGATCCACAGTAGTAAACTGCCTCCTATCCCATGACTCTTTAGTTTTGCCAAAAGTCTCTGATGAGGGACCTTGTCAAAGGCTTTCTGAAAGTCTAGATACACTATATCAACCGACTCACCTTTGTTTATTCACACTTTCAAAAAAACATAACAGATTAGTAAGACAAGATCTTCCTTGTCTAAAGCCATGTTGGCTGTCTCCCATTAGGCCATGACTATCTACATGCTGAGTAATTTTATTCTTTATGATGGTTTCTACCATTTTTCCTGGTACTGACGTGAGGCTCACTGGTCTGTAGTTTCCCGGATCACCCCTGGTATCCTTTTTAAAAATTGGTGTTACATTGGCGATCCTAAAAATCTTCAGGTATTAGCGATAATTTTAATGATAGTTCACAGATTACTAATAGCAGGTCTGCAATCTCATATTTCAGTTCTTTCAGCACCCTTGGTTGTATACCATCCGGCCCACAACCCTCCCTCCTCCCCTGGGAGTTGCAGTTGTACATAGTTTATTTTTCATTTTTGTGTGCTGTTCTTAGCTATGTCATTTGACTGAGGTAAGATGGCACTTTAGGCGGGAAGGGAACCGCGCATGCGTGCCTGCATTCCCAAAGGCTTTCATAGAAAGCTGGGGAAATGCTCCGCTGGTGGGATGGGAACAGCTGGGGGATGTAGAAAAACAGTGGGCAAAACTGAAAGGGGGTATTTTAAGGGCAACCAACCTTTTTGTTAAAATGGTAAATAAAGGCAAAAGGAACAGGAGACCGCTATGGTTTTCGAAGGAAGTAGCTGAAAAAGTGAAGAAAAAGAGGGAGGCCTTCATGAAATACAAGAGATCACAGAGAGCAGAAGACAGGCATCTGTATTTGGAAAAACTTAGAGAAGCTAGCAAAGTAGTCAAGAAGGCAAAGATTCAAAAGGAGGAGGAAATAGCCAATGCAATAAAATGGGGGGATAAGACATTTTTCAGATATATTAGTGAGAAGAGGAAGAGCAAAAGTGGTATTGTCAGACTCAAGGGTGCAGGGGGGGAATATGTAGAAGCTGATAAGGATAAAGCGGAATTGCTTAACAAATATTTTTGTTCTGTGTTCACAGATGAAGAACCAGGAGCAGGACCTCAGAAATCACCCACAAATAAGAACAGAAGCGAGGGACATCTTGAACTATTTTCAGAAGACTGTGTTCGTGAGAAACTAGCTCAACTTAAAGTAGACAAAGCGATGGGACCGGATGGGATACACCCTAGAATACTGAGGGAACTTGGGGACGTTCTAGCAGCTCCACTGACTGACCTTTTCAATGCCTCGTTGGAGTCAGGAGTGGTGCCAAAGGACTGGAGAGAGGCTCATGTGGTGCCTTTACACAAAAGCGGAAGTAAGGATGTGGTTGAAAACTACAGGCCGGTTAGTTTAACTTCGGTGGTGAGTAAATTATTGGAAATGCTGCTGAAAGAGAAAATAGTGAGGTTTCTGGAGTCCAGCGGATTACAGGATCCGAGGCAGCATGGATTCACCACAGGCAGGTCTTGTCAGACAAATCTGATTGATTTTTTTGACTGGGTGACCAGGGAGTTGGACCGAGGGAGAGCTCTAGATGTGGTGTATTTAGATTTCCGTAAAGCCTTTGACACTGTTCCTCACAGGCGACTTATAAACAAACTGAGCACCCTAGGGATGGACCCTAAAGTTACTGCTTGGGTTAGAAATTGGTTGGGTGGGAGGCGACAAAGAGTACAAGTAAATGGAGCTCACTCTGAGGAGAAGGATGTTACCAGTGGTGTGCCCCAGGGATCTGTCCTTGGTCCGATTCTTTTTAACATCTTTGTTAGTGATATAGCGGAAGGGCTGTCGGGTAAGGTTTGCCTCTTTGCGGATGATACCAAAATCTGCAATAGAGTAGACACCCAGGAAGGGGTAGATAACATGAGGAGGGATCTAGCTAAGCTTGAAGAATGGTCTAGAATTTGGCAGCTGGGATTTAATGTTAAAAAATGTAAGGTCATGCATTTGGGCTGCAGCAATCCAAGGGAGCAATACAGTATAGGAGGTGAAGTACTTTTGTCCACTAAAGAAGAGCGGGACCTAGGCATGGTTGTGTCTGATGATCTTAAAGTAGCTAAACAGGTGGAAAAGGCGACAGCAAAAGCTAGAAGGATGCTTGGGTGCATACGGAGAGGAATGGCTAGCAGAAAAAAGGAGGTGATAATGCCTCTGTATAAGTCTTTGGTGCGACCTCATTTGGAGTATGGTGTGCAATTCTGGAGACCGCACCTTCAAAAGGATGTGAACAGGATGGAGTCGGTGCAGAGGGTTGCTACCAAAATGATTAATGGGCTTCATTATAAAGCATATGAGGACAGACTTAAGGATCTTAATATGTACACCTTAGAGGAAAGGCGGGATAGAGGTGATATGATTGAGATGTTTAAATACCTCCGTGGCATAAATGTTCAGGGAGAGAGCCTCTTTCAATTGAAAGCAAGTTCTGCTACGAGGGGACATGGGATGAGGGTGAAGGGAGATAGATTCAGGAGTGATATGCGGAAATATTTCTTTACGGAAAGAGTAGTGGATCCGTGGAATAGTCTCCCAGTGGAGGTGGTAGAGATGAGGACAGTAACTGAATTCAAGAAAGCATGGGACCAACACAGAGGATCTCTAAAGGCAAAAAGTGGACTGTTGTAGTTGTTATGGAAGGACAGACTAGATAGGCCATGTGGTCTTTTTCTGTCGTCATATTTCTATGTTTCTATATGTGAGGACAGATTCCTGCTGCTCCTGGAGAACACCTGTTACAGGTGAGTAACTACTCTTTCTCCAGGACCAAGCAGGAAGTCAGTCCTCACATATGGGTATCATCGGCGCCGATGAAGCCCCAGCGGAGCATTTCCCCAGCACTATCTAAGACCTAGATAAGGTCTTAGATAGTGCTGGGGAGAAGTCTGCTGTCTTGGTACATGTCGGTACCAATGACATAGGAAAATGTGGTAGGGAGGTTCTGGAGGCTAAATTTAGGCTTTTAGGTAGGAAGTTGAAATCCAGAACTTCCAGGGTAGCGTTCTCCGAAATGCTTCTTGTTCCACGTGCAGGACCCAAAAGGCAGGCAGAGCTCCGGAGTCTCAAAGCGTGGATGAGACAATGGTGCAGAGATGAGGGTTTTGGATTTGTTAGAAACTGGGGAACATTCTGGGGAAAGGAGGGGCTCTTCCAAAGGGATGGGCTTCACCTTAACCGGGATGGAACCAGGCTGCTGGCATTAACCTTTAAAAAGGAGATAGAGCACCTTTTAAACTAGATAATAGGGGAAAGCCGACAGTCGCCCAAGAGCGGATGGTTCGGAAAAATGTATCCTTGAAGGATACTACCAAAACCAGAGAGGTTCCAAAAAAGAGTAAAGTAGCCCAAATGCCCTCGAGTATGGAGCAGACAGAGCTTAAAGATCCCAAATTACCCATGTCTACCAATAGCCAAATTTATATGAATAAAATACAGTCTCTAAAATGCTTGTATGCAAATGCTAGATGTCTAAAAAATAAGATGGGAGAGTTAGAATATATAGCACTAAATGAGAGGTTAGATATGACTGGAATATCAGAGACATAGTGGAAGGAGGACAACCAGTGGGACACTGTGATACCTGGGTACAAACTATATCGTAATGATAGAGCTGATCAAATTGGTGGAGGGGTTGCGCTCTATGTTAGAGAGGGCATTGAGTCACAAAGGATTTAAGTTTTGCAGGAAACAAAATTTGCTGTAGAATCTCTATGGATTGAAATTCCATGTAAAAAGGGGAAGGCGATGGCAGTGGGGGTGTACTATCGACCACCGGGCCAGAATGAACAAATGGATGATGAAATGCTCAAAGAAATCAAGGAAGCTAACAAAAGTTACAGCGCAGTAATAATAATGGGTGATTTCAATTACCCCGGTATCGACTGAGTCAGTGTCATGGCAGGACATGCTAGGGAGATAAAGTTCCTAGATGACATAAATGACTGCTTCTTGGAGCAGCTGGTTCATGAACCGACCAGAGGAGAAGCCATATTAGACCTAGTCCTTAGTGGAACACCAGATCTAGTGCAAGAGATAAGGGTGTTGGGGTCACTTGGCAATAGTGATCATAGCATGATCGCCTTTGATTTAATTAGTGAAGGAGGGATAGTAAGGAAATCCACAGTACTACCTTTTAACATTCGAAAGGGAGACTATGATAAAATGCGGAAAATAGTTAAGAAAAAACTAAAAGGAGCAGTTGCAAAGCTTAAAGACTTACATCAAGCTTAGGTGTTGTTGAAAAATACTATCTTGGCAGCCCAGACCAGCTGTATTCCACATTTTAAGAAAAGTGGAAGGAAGTCCAAAAAACTGCCAGCATGGTTTAAAGGTGAGGTCAGAGAGGCGGTTGTTCCCAAAAAAGCATCTTTCAGGAAATGGAAAAAAGAGCCAAAAAACGAAACCTGGAAACAGCACAAGCACTGGCAAGTCCAATGCAAGGCATTGATAAAGCAGGCAAAGGGAGAATTTGAGAAGAAGCTTGCTGTGCAAGCAAAAACGCGAAATAAAGATTTTTTCAAGTACATTCGTAGCAAAATATCTGTGAGTCAGTTGGTCCATTAGATGATAGAGGAGTTAAAGGGGTACTAAGAGGCGACAAGGCGATAGCGGAGAGACTGAATGAATTCTTTGCTTCGGTCTTTACTGAGGAAGATGTAGGGATGTTACCCATGACTGAAGTGGTATTTAAAGGTGCGGAAGAATTGAAGGAAATATCGATACATCGGGAAGATGTATTACAACTATTAGATAAACTGAAGAGTAGCAAATCACCTGGGCCGGATGGTATACATCCAAGGGTGTTGAAAGAACTGAAATATGAGATTGCAGACCTGCTATTAGTAATCTATGAACTATCATTAAAATCATCTCTAATACCTTAAGATTGGAGGATCACCAATGTAACACCAATATTTAAAAAGGGTTCCAGGGGTGATCCGGGAAAGTACAGACCGGTGAGACTCACATCAGTACCGGGAAAAATGGTAGAAACCATCATAAAGAATAAAATTACTCAGCATGTAGATAGTCATGGCCTAATGGGAGACAGCCAACATGGCTTTAGACAAGGAAGATCTTGTCTTACTAATCTGTTGTGTTTTTTTGAAAGTGTGAAAAAACAGGTGGACAAAGGTGAGTTGGTTGATATAGTGTATCTGGACTTTCAGAAAGCCTTTGACAAGGTCCCTCATCAGAGACCTTTGTCAAAACTAAAGAGTCATGGGATAGGAGACAGTGTACTACTGTGGATCTAGAACTAGTTAAAAGATAGAAAGCAGAGGGTTGGGCTAAATGGCCAATTTTCCCAATGGAGAAAGGTGAATAGTGGTGTACCCCAGGGATTAGTAAGACAAGATCTTCCTTGTCTAAAGCCATGTTGGCTTTCTCCCATTAAGCCATGACTATCTACAAATGATGAGTAATTTTGGTCTTTATAATGGTTTCTATCATTTTTCCCGGTACTGACGTCACTGGTCTGGATCACCCCTGGAACCCTTTTTAAAAATTGGTGTTACATTGGCGATCCTCCAGTCTTCAGGTATTACAGATGACTTTAAGGATAGTTCATAGATTACTATTAGCAGGTCTGCAATCTCACATTTCAGTTCTTTCAAAACCCTTGGATGTATACCATCCGGTCCAGGTGATTTGCTACTCTTCAGTTGATCAAATAGTTGTAATACATCTTCCTGGTGTAGCGATATTTCTTTCAATTCTTCTGCAGTATCACCTTTAAATACCACTTCAGTCATGGGTAACATCCCTACATCTTCCTCAGTAAAGACCGAAGCAAAGAATTCATTCAATCTCTCCGCTATACCCTTGTCCCCTCTTACTGCCCCTTTTACCCCTCTATCATCTAATGGTCCAACTGACTCTCTCACAGGTTTTTTTTTACGAATGTACTTGAAAAGTCTTTATTACGTGTTTTTGCTTCCACAGCAAGTTTCTTCTCAAATTCTGTCTTTGTTTGCCTTATCAATGCCTTGCATTTAACTTGCCAGTGCTTGTGCTGTTTCCAGTTTTCGTCATTTGGCTCTTTTCCATTTCCTGAAAGATGCTTGGCAACAACAGCCTCTCTGACCTAACATAAGAACATAAGATATGCCATACTGGGTCAGACCAAGGTCCATCAAGCCCAGTATTCTGTTTCCAACAGTGGCCAATCTAGGTCATATGTACCTAGCAGTTTCCCCAAGGGACACAGGTTCCACAATGCTTGTATTGGTTCAAGCATTGATATCCTGGATCCCTTCTTAATAATGGTTTCCTCCAGGAACTTGTCCAAACCTTTTTTAAACCCAGCTACACTAACAGCCTTTACTACATCCTCCGATAACAAATTCCAGAGTTGGATTACACGTTGAGTGAAAAAATATTGTCTTTTATTAGTCTTAAATAGTTTACCCCGTAGCTTCATTGCATGTCCCCTAGTCTTTCTATATTCTGATAAGGTAAACAATTGATCTACGTTTACCCGTTCCACTCCGTTCATTAATTTATAGACTTCTATCATATCTCCCCTCAGCCGTCTCTTTTCCAGGTTAAAGAGCCCTAACCTTTTGAGCCTTTCTTCATAGGAGTACCCTTCCATCCCCTTTACCATTTTGGTGGCTCTTCTCTGAACCTTTTCTAAAATCGCTATATCCTTTTTAAGATACGGCGACCAGAATTGCACACAATATTCAAGGTGCGGTCTCACCATGGAACGAAAAAGAGGCATTATAATATCTTTTGTTTTATTTTCCATTCCTTTCCTTATCATACCTAGCATTCTATTTGCTCTCTTGGCCGCTGCTGCACACTGGGCTGAGGGTTTTAACATGGTATCCACAATGACGCCTAAATCTTTTTCTTGGGTGGTGGTTCCTAATGTGGAACCTTGCATCGTGTAACCATAGTTTGGGTTGTTCTTTCCTACGTGCATAATCTTGCACTTGTCCACATTAAATTTCATCTGCCATTTTGATGCCCAGTCTTCCAATTTATCAAGATCCTTTTGCAAATTTCCACAATCCTCTTGGGCTTTAACAACTTTAAATAGTTTTGTGTCATCTGCAAATTTGATAACCTCACTCGTTATTCCACTTTCCAGGTCATTTATGAATATGTCAAAAAGCAGCGGACCCAGCACAGATCCCTGGGGTACACCACTATTCACCTTTCTCCATTGGGAAAATTGGCCATTTAGCCCTACCCTCTGCTTTCTATCTTTTAACCAGTTCCTGATCCACAATAGTACACTGCCTCCTATCCCATGACTCTATAGTTTTGCCAAAGGTCTCTCATGAGGGACCTTGTCAAAGGTTTTTTGAAAGTCCAGATACACAATATCAACCGACTCACCTTTGTCCACCTGATTATTTACTCCTTCAAAAAAACATAACAGATTAGTAAGACAAGATCTTCCTTGTCTAAAGCCATGTTGGCTGTCTCCCATTAGGTCATGACTATCTACATGCTGAGTAATTTTATTCTTTATGATGGTTTCTACCATTTTTCCCGGTACTGATGTCAGGATCACCGGTCTGTAGTTTCCCGGATCACCCCTGGAACCCTTTTTAAAAATTGGTGTTACATTGGCGATCCTCCAATCTTCAGGTATTAGAGAGGATTTTAATGATAGTTCACAGATTACTAATAGCAGGTCTGCAATCTCGTATTTCAGTTCTTTCAACACCCTTGGATGTATACCATCCGGCCCAGGTGATTTGCTACTCTTCAGCTTATCTAATAGTTGTAATACATCTTCCCGATGTATCGATATTTCCTTCAATTCTTCCGCACCTTTAAATTCCACTTGTCATGGGTAACATCCCTACATCTTCCTCAGTAAAGACTGAAGCAAAGAATTCATTCAGTCTCTCCGCTATCGCTTTGTCACCTCTTAGTGCTCCTTTAACCCCTTTATCATCTAATGGACCAACTGACTCTCTCACAGGTTTTTTGCTAAGAATGTACTTGAAAAGGTCTTTACTTCGCGTTTTTGCTTCCGCAGCAAGCTTCTTCTCAAATTCACCCTTTGCCTGCCTTATCAATGCCTTGCATTTGACTTGCCAGTGCTTATGCTGTTTCCAGGTTTCGTCGTTTGGCTTTTTTTTCCATTCCCTGAAAGATGCTTTTTTGGCAACAACAGCCTCTCTGACTTCACCTTTAAACAATGCTGGCAGTTTTTTGGACTTCCTTCCACTTTTCTTAAAATGTGGAATACAGCTGGTCTGGGCTTCCAAGATAGTATTTTTCAACAACAGCCAAGTCTGATGTACGTCTTTAATCTTTGCAACTGCTCCTTTTAGTTTTTTCTTAACTGTGTTCCTCATTTTATCATAGTCTCCCTTTCGAAGGTTAAAAGGTAGTACTGTGGATTTCCTCACTATCCCTCCTCCACTAATTAAATCAAAGGCGATCATGATATGATCACTATTGCCAAGTGGCCCCAACAACTTTATCTCTTGCACTAGATATGTTGTTCCACTAAGGATTAGGTCAAATATGGCTTCCCCTCTGGTTGGTTTATGAACCAGCTGCTCCAAGAAGCAGTCATTTATTTCATCTAGGAACTTTATCTCCCTAGCATGTCCTGACGTGACACTGACCCAGTCGATACCGGGGTAGTTGAAATCACCCATTATTATTACTGTGCTGTAACGTTTGTTAGCTTCCTTGATTTCTTTGAGCATTTCATCATCCATTTGGTCATTCTGGCCAGGCGCTCGATAGTACACCCCCACTGCCATTGCCTTCCCACTTTTACATGGAATTTCAATCCATAGAGATTCTACAGCATATTTTGTTTCCTGCAAAACTTTAATCCTTTCTGACTCAATGCCCTCTCTAACATAGAGAGCAACCCCTCCACCAATTTGATCAGCTCTATCATTACGATATAGTTTGTACTGTGATCTACCCGCACCCTAATGGCCACCCTAGGCGGTCGCCTAATATAGGGTGCGTCACCTCTTTATTTTGTAGTTGTGGGTTCTCATGTAAAAATGAAAGTCCGAGAGGCTTTAAGGCTAACACAGGAAATTTATTGATTTTCACTGCTTCTCCAAAACAGAGCTTGTATAAAGCTCAACGCAAAACAAGAAAGTAAAAAGGATTTCTTCTGATACAATTAACTTCAGTTACTTCCAGACTTCATGAACAAAGGCTTCATTACTTCTCCTAGCCTTTTTAACACAAGTGCTAGTTTGCCTTGCTAAAACTTTCTCACATACAAGCACTTTCTGGTTTTATTCCAGGAACATTTCTAAAAGGAAACAAGGCTTTTAAAACACAGTCCAGCCTGTTTACACCTTTTAACTAGCAAAAGCAGCTGTTTGAGCTTTCCCCTTTCCACGGCTCAAACGCTTGTCTTATAACATAGAGCACATTCCATTGGGCATTCACATTCGCTGTCAGAAGGATAACTTCCTATCTCCATATCTTCAGTGTCTGGCTCTTGTACATCAAGATTAAAACTCCTCCTGGTAATACCCGGCTCTACACTTTCTAAAAGTTTAAGAATTTCCTTCCACCTAGAGGTTTTTTTGTCTCTTGGCTGCTTAGCACATACTGGCAATTCTTTCTCTCTCCATGAATGGTTTAATGCTTCCAGCTGGTTTAACTTTCTGTTAGACAGAGGGTTACTCACGGTTCTCCTGTTATCAGATGGGCTTTTACCAAGCCTTTGGCTTGTAGTAAAACTGTCCTCTTTCAAAGCTCCCTCCAAAGGAAATCTCCTGCCTCCAGGTTCCAAAGCAAACCTCCCTGCTTTGTGGCTTGTTCCTTTGAGTATTCTAGCAGTTTCCTCTAAGGCTGGGCTGTCCTGGGAAATACCTCTCACTTCAGATACCCGAGAGCTTTTTCCTCCCTCCAGCACGTTAGGATTCCTGCTCCGTTCTGAGCCTCCAGTAGCTCCTCCCCTGGGAACCCTTCTTCCTGTAATGCTGCTTCTCAACCTCAGCATTAGCATAGGCATCAGAGTATGCCTCAGGAAGCAGGCTGAGCTTCAGACTTTCCTCACCACTGTCTGAACTCTCTGACTCAGCTCTCTCCACTCTGTGTCTGTGTCTCAGGCCCTCTGTTCCGTGATAGTGGTTCTCTGCCCTGAGAATCCTGTGACTCTTGTGCTTCCTCTGCTTCATCTGCTCTCTGTTATTGCTCCTTTCCTTTTGTAATCCCCTGGGAACTCCCTTTGCACGTGTCTGAGCAGTGATCACGTGCTGCTTCCCCAGCTGATCTTCATTACCCCTACAGCTTGTTCCTAAGCTGGGGCGTGGCCTGCAGCTATTCACTAGGTGAGTTTTTTCCTGTTCCAAAACATTCTGTGTTTCACATCCCCGCCTGCTGCTTCTCTCCCTTAAGGTAAAAGTGTGCTCTTTTCCCTTTCCTAAGGGCTTGGGGACATTTTGGCCATCACATATGTAGATAGTTTCCCCTGTTATCCAAGTTACTGCTCCTGTTCATTGTAATGACCTGACTCTTGTTTATTGTCGGATATTGTTTGTTCTATGTAAACCGCGCTGATCGCAAATAGTGCGGTATATAAGAGATGTAAATAAATAAAATAAATAAATAAATAAACATATCCCCCACCTTAAGATATTACAGGCTGGCTTGTTTAACTTTGCACAGCCTGTAATCTTTTCTGGACTGATACGTCCTGTGTGGCTTCTGTCTGCCTTACGCTCTTCTGTGGTCAACTGAGGTGCTTCTGAATAGTCCTGCCAGGGTTTTAAGAACTTAAAATGGTATATCTGGCGGCGACGTCTCTTATCCTGTACTAAATAGGATACTGGACCAATCCTGTCTACCACCTGATATGGGCCCCTCCACTTACCCTCAAACTTGGCAGTGGGTCTGGTTGCCCTCACCATCACCCTTTGACCTATTTCTAACTGGTGCGGCTTAAGGCGGCGGCCATAATATTCCTTTTGGCCTATTTGCCTATTTTCTGAATTATCTCTTGTTGCTTCGCAACTTGCGGTTAAGCCCCTTAACTCCCCTCTGCCAGTGGATCCAAACCCACCTGATCCCCGGTTGGTAGAGGTCATAGTTGGGACTTCTTCCAGAGGTGGAAAAGCCACCCTTTCAAATATTATTTGGGCTATCCTATCCCCTGTATTAATCTGGAAATCTTTCTTTGCAAAGTTCAGCAGTAGCACTTTCACCGCTCCCCTGTAATCAGGGTCGATAACCCCTGCACCTATGTCTATCGAATCCTTCGAAGCTAGGCCTGACCGTGGGGCTATACGGCCGTAGCATCCCAACGGCATCTCCATCTGGAGACCCGTGTCTACCAGTGCCCTGCTCTGTGCTGGAATAACCATATCTACAGCACTACACAAGTCGTACCCTGCTGCTTGCTCGGTAGCTCGCCTGGGTGCTTTTGCATTGGGAGTTGTTAGGCAGTATCGCAGAACAAATCTGGGTTTATTTCCAGGTTCCACTCCCTTGGACACCCCTTTCCAACCCTGTCCCTGAGTCTTAGCAAAGAGGGGTCCAGGAACTATGCTTGTCCTAGGTTTGGCCTTTGCACAGGAAGTATTCTGTCCCTTTCCTTTCTTCTCTCGGCTTACTGGAGGAAATGTGAGGTCATCATAGAACGGAAGGTCTGCTAAGGGATTATCAGAGGGTTCCACCTCCCCTTGGACTCTTGACTGGCTTCTAGTGGACACCATGCTCTCTCTCTCTGGTGTAGTTCCTCCTCTAGCCCTCTCCTAAACTGTGGCCAGTCTCTGCCTAGCACCAGGGCATGTGGAAGTCTGGGTATGATGGCTACCGGGACTTTCCTTTTTATACCTAACCCACTTACTGCTACTTTATAGATAGGGTAGAAGGAGGCTGCCCCATGAACACACCTAATCCTTACTCTCCCTTCAGGTTTTATTGGGTTTTGCCTACGTTGTGCTTCAATCCGTCTCCAAAGTTTTTGAGAGACCATGGACTGATCAGCCCCTGAATCTAGCAAGGCCTCTATGGGAATACCTTCTACCTCTATGCCTAGGAGAAATCCTTCCCTATCCTCCCTAGCTTGAGTTATAACCAAGGCTATTCTGGCTTTGCAATTTCTCTTTAGATGTCCCTCTCTACCGCATGCAAAACATTTCTTTTGTGCATAACAATCCCTATTACCAGGTACAGACATTTTTACATCTCCAAACTCTGACCTTCTCCTCCTTTCTGAAGTTACCTGTTCTGCTTTTTTACAGACACCCCCATTTTGCTGGCTTACCAACTCGGCTTCTAAAAACCACTCCGCCAGTAGGATAGCCTCTTGGGTGTTCTTACAGTTCTGTAAGATCAGAAAGGCTTTCAGGTCTGGTGATACAGCTTCCATAAATTGTTCAAGAACAATGTAGTCTACTATCTCTCCTACTGTCTTGGACTCTGGTGTTAACCACCTCGATGCCAGATTCTTAAGACGTTGGCAAAGAGCGCTTGGTGTTTCACCAGGTCTTAATCTGCTGCTCCTAAACTGTCGCTGATAAATTACTGGAGTCAGACCAAGCTGGTCTCTGATAGCTCTCTTACATGCTTCATAATCAGAGGCTAAAGTCGCAGGCATAGCCCGGTACGCAGCCAAGGCCTCCCCTGTAAGGGAAGTGGCCAACCGTACCGCCCACTGGTCTTTAGGCCATCCGGTTATGAGGGCGACTCTTTCGAACGCTTCTAAGAAGTCGTCCACCTCATCATCTTTAGTTAACTGTCCCATGGAAACCCCCCCCCCCCCGTAGGAAGTTGCTAGCCCCTGCCCAGCGCCTATGGGACCTGACAGTGTCCGTGCTGGCTCCGCCATCTTCTTGTGGGCCCCCAGCCACGCTCCCATCATGTCCAGCAATGGTTTTTGCTGCGCCTGCAACATGGCTGCCATCTTCTCCTGGGTCGTTGCTGCCTGCTCCCGCTGCTTCTCGAACTGTGCAGTCATCCAGTGTAGCAACTCCTTCTCCATGATGAAGATGCTGTAATACAAACAAAAGAGAAAAACACACCAAGTGCGGTACACACACACAACTGGTGATCCCTTTTCGTCGTTCTTCCCAAACACTGCTGCACCTCCCCTCTGTATCAGTATCCGCACTAACCCTCCTAAATACGGGGTTACCTGATACAGATGTTGACTCAAGCTTGTCAGCAGTGATGATCGCTGTCTGTCCTTCCTGACTCTCAGCACTCGTCCTCTGCTACTGCTTAGTCATCCACCGGTCAGCATGGCTTCATGGGTTGTTTCTGTGGAAGTTCTGGCGTGCGTGAAGATTCTTGCGCATGCGTAGGAGTCGCGGTATCCTTAAAACTACGCCACCTGTGATCTACCCGCACCCTAATGGCCACCCTAGGCGGTCGCCTAATATAGGGTGCGTCACCTCTTTATTTTGTAGTTGTGGGTTCTCATGTAAAAATGAAAGTCCGAGAGGCTTTAAGGCTAACACAGAAAATTTATTGATTTTCACTGCTTCTCCAAAATAGAGCTTGTATAAAGCTCAACGCAAAACAAGAAAGTAAAAAGGATTTCTTTTGATACAATTAACTTCAGTTACTTCCAGACTTCATGAACAAAGGCTTCATTACTTCTCCTAGCCTTTTTAACACAAGTGCTAGTTTGCCTTGCTAAAACTTTCTCACATACAAGCACTTTCTGGTTTTATTCCAGGAACATTTCTAAAAGGAAACAAGGCTTTTAAAACACAGTCCAGCCTGTTTACACCTTTTAACTAGCAACAGCAGCTGTTTGAGCTTTCCCCTTTCCAGGGCTCAAACGCTTGTCTTATAACATAGAGCACATTCCATTGGGCATTCACATTCGCTGTCAGAAGGATAACTTCCTATCTCCATATCTTCAGTGTCTGGCTCTTGTACATCAAGATTAAAACTCCTCCTGGTAATACCCGGCTCTACACTTTCTAAAAGTTTAAGAATTTCCTTCCACCTAGAGGTTTTTTTGTCTCTTGGCTGCTTAGCACATACTGGCAATTCTTTCTCTCTCCATGAATGGTTTAATGCTTCCAGCTGGTTTAACTTTCTGTTAGACAGAGGGTTACTCACGGTTCTCCTGTTGTCAGATGGGCTTTTACCAAGCCTTTGGCTTGTAGTAAAACTGTCCTCATTCAAAGCTCCCTCCAAAGGAAATCTCCTGCCTCCAGGTTCCAAAGCAAACCTCCCTGCTTTGTGGCTTGTTCCTTTGAGTATTCTAGCAGTTTCCTCTAAGGCTGGGCTGTCCTGGGAAATACCTCTCACTTCAGATACCCGAGAGCTTTTTCCTCCCGCCAGCATGTTAGGATTCCTGCTCCGTTCTGAGCCTCCAGTAGCTCCTCCCCTGGGAACTCCCTTCTTCCTGTAATGCTGCTTCTCAACCTCAGCATTAGCATAGGCATCAGAGTATGCCTCAGGAAGCAGGCTGAGCTTCAGACTTTCCTCACCACTGTCTGAACTCTCTGACTCAGCTCTCTCCACTCTGTGTCTGTGTCTCAGGCCCTCTGTTCCGTGATAGTGGTTCTCTGCCCTGAGAATCCTGTGACTCTTGTGCTTCCTCTGCTTCATCTGCTCTCTGTTATTGCTCCTTTCCTTTTGTAATCCCCTGGGAACTCCCTTTGCACGTGTCTGAGCAGTGATCACGTGCTGCTTCCCCAGCTGGTCTTCATTACCCCTACAGCTTGTTCCTAAGCTGGAGCGTGGCCTGCAGCTATTCACTAGGTGAGTTTTTTCCTGTTCCAAAACATTCTGTGTTTCACATCCCCGCCTGCTGCTTCTCTCCCTTAAGGTAAAAGTGTGCTCTTTTCCCTTTCCTAAGGGCTTGGGGACATTTTGGCCATCACAGTACCCAGGTATCACAGTGTCCCACTGGTTGTCCTCCTTCCACCATGTCTCTGATATTCCAATCATATCTAACCTAGAATTTTGCAGCTGGGATTTAATGTTAAAAAATGTAAGGTCATGCATTTGGGCTGCAGCAATCCAAGGGAGCAATACAGTATAGGAGGTGAAGTACTTTTGTCCACTATAGAAGAGCGGGACTTAGGCGTGGTTGTGTCTGACGATCTTAAAGTAGCTAAACAGGTAGAAAATGCGACGGCAAAAGCTAGAAGGATGCTTGGGTGCATACGGAGAGGAATGGCTAGCAGAAAAAAGGAGGTGATAATGCCTCTGTATAAGTCTTTGGTGCGACCTCATTTGGAGTATGGTGTGCAATTCTGGAGACCGCACCTTCAAAAGGATGTGAACAGGATGGAGTCGGTGCAGAGGGTTGCTACTAAAATGATGTTTAAATACCTCCGTGGCATATATGTTCAGGGAGAGAGCCTCTTTCAATTGAAAGCAAGTTCTGCTACGAGGGGACATGGGATGAGGGTGAAGGGAGATAGGTTCAGGAGTGATATGCGGAAATATTTCTTTACAGAAAGAGTAGTGGATCCATGGAATAGTCTCCCAATGGAGGTGGTAGAGATGAGGACAGTAACTGAATTCAAAAAAGCATGGGACCAACACAGAGGATCTCTAAAGGTAAAAAGTGGACTGTTGTAGTTGTTGTTATGGAAGGACAGACTAGATAGGCCATGTGGTCTTTTTCTGTCATCAAGTTTCTATGTAACCTTTCAACCCCTCCACCAATTTGATCAGCTCTATCATTTCGATATAGTTTGTACCCAGGTATCACAGTGTCCCACTGGTTGTCCTCCTTCCACCATGTCATAAGAACATAAGAACATAAGGTATGCCATACTGGGTCAGACCAAGGTCCATCAAGCCCAGTATTCTGTTTCCAACAGTGGCCAATCTAGGTCATATGTACCTAGCAGTTTCCCCAATGTCTCTGATATTCCAATCATATCTAACCTTTCATTTAGTGCTATATATTCTAACTCTCCCATCTTATTTTTTAGACTTCTAGCATTTGCATACAAGCATTTTAGAGAATGTATTTTATTCATATTAATTTGGCTATTGTTAGACATGGGTAATTTGGGATCTTTAAGCTCTGTCTGCTCCATACTTGAGGGCATTTGGGCTACTTTACTCTTTTGTGGAACCTCTCTGCTTTTGGTAGTATCCTTCAAAGATACATTCTTCCGAACCATCCGCTCTTGGGCGACTGTCGGCTTTCCCTTTAAACCATGCTGGCAGTTTTTTGGACTTCCTTCCACTTTTCTTAAAGCGTGGAATACAGCTGGTTTGGGCTTCCAAGATAGTATTTTTAAACAACACCCAAGCTTGATGTAAGTCTGTGACCTTTGCAACTGCTCTTTTTAGTTTTTTCTTAACTATTTTGAAAGTTAAAAGGCAGTACTATGGATTTCCTTACCATCCCTCATCCATTAATTAAATCAAACGCGATCATGCTATGATCACTATTGCCAAGTGGCCCCAACATCCTTATCTCTTGCACCAGATCTGGTGTTCCACTAAGGACTAAGTCCAAAATGGCTTCCCCTCTGGTCGGTTCATGAAACAGCTGCTCCAAGAAGCAGTCATTTATTTCAACTAGAAACTTTATCTCCCTAGCCTGTCCTGCCATGACACTGACCCAGTCAATACCAGGGTAATTGAAATCACCCATTATTATTACTGTTCTGTAACTTTTGTTAGCTTCTCTGATTTCTTTGAGCATTTCATCATCCATTTGTTCATTCTGGCCAGGTGGTCGATAGTACACCCCCACTGTCATCGCCTTCCCCTTTTTACATGGAATTTCAGTCTATAGAGATTCTACAGAAAATTGTGTTTCCTGCAAAACTTTAATCCTTTCTGACTCAATGCCCTCTCTGACACAGAGCACAACCCCTCCACCAATTTGTTCAGCTCTATCATTATGATATAGTTTGTACCCAGGTATCACAGTGTCCCAGGTATCACAGTTGTCCTCATTCCACCATGTCTCTGAGATACCAATCATATCTAACTTCTCATTTAGTGCTATATATTCTAACTCTCCCGTCTTATTTTTTAGACTTCTAGCATTTGCATACAAGCATTTTAGAGACTGTATTTTATTCATTTAATCTAATTATCGGTAGGCAGGGGCAATTTGGAATCTTTAAGCTCTGTCTGCTCTGTACTCAAGATAAAAGATAGAAAGCAGAGGGTAGCGCTAAATGGCCAATTTTCACAATGGAGAAAGGTAAATAGGGGAGTACCTCAGGGACCTGTGCTGGGTCCACTCCTTTTTAACATATTCATAAATGATCTGGAAATGGGAATAACGAGTGAGGTAATCAAATTTGCAAATGACACAAAATTATTCAAAGTTGTTAAAACCCATGAGGATTATGAAAAATTGCAAGAGGACCTTGATAAATTGGAAGATTGGGCATCCAAATGACACATGAAATTTAATGTGGACAAATGCAAAGTTATGCACCTAGGAAAGAACGACCCAAACTATGGTTACACGATGCAAAGTTCCACATTAGGAACCACCACCCAGGAAAAAAATGTAGGTGTCATCGTGAAACCACCACCCAGGAAAAATATGTAGGTGTCATCGTGAAACCCTCTGCCCAGTATGCAGCGGTGGTCAAGAGAGCAAATAGAATGCTAGGTATGATAAGGAAAGGAATTGAGAATAAAACAAATGATATTATAACGCCTCTGCATCATTCCATGGAATGGCTGCACCTTGAATATTGTGTGCAATTCTGGTCGCCATATCTTAAAAAGGATATAGCCTTATTAGAAAAGGTAGAGATGAGCCACCAAAATGGTAAAGGGGATGGAAGGATACCCCTATGAAAAGAAGCTAAAAAGGTTAGGGCTCTTCAACCTGGCAAAGAGACAGCTGAGGGGAGATAAGATAGAGGTCTATAAATTAATAGATGGAGTGGAACCAGTAAACATAGATCGATTGATAACGCCATTAAAATATATAGAACCTAGGGGACATGTAATGAAGCTATAGTGTACCTATTTACAACTAATAAGTGAATATTTTTCACTCAACATGTAATCAAACTCTGGAATTCGTTACCGGAGGATGTAGTAAAAGCTGTTAGTGTATCCGGGTTTAAAAAAGGTTTGGACAAGTTCCTGGAGGAAAGGTCCATAAACCGTTATTAAAGGGGGACCCGGGATATCCACTGCTTGCTCCAATATAAGCATTGTGGAACCTGTTTCTTTTAGGGAAACTGCTAGGTACTTGTGACCTAGATTGGCCACTGTTGGAAACAGGATACTGGGCTTCATGGACCTTGGTCTGACCCAGTATGGCATTTCTTATGTCTTTATGGTACTGAGAAGTTGAGGGGTAAGAAGAGTAGAACTTCTTATCATAGAAGGGCTTCTTAGTAGCTGCTTTTTTTCTTAATAGGGAATGCAGTAGCCTTTGAAAGAATATTCAGGGTGGTATTTTTGGACTAACTGAGAAGCCTTGTCTTGCCAATCCTTTCCAAAAAGGTTCTCACCAGTACAGGGAATATTACCCAGCTTATCTTGAACCCACTGTTCAAGATCTGATGCCTGAAGCCAGGCAATCTTACGGGCACCTATGCAGATAGAAATTGTTCTGATAATGCATTCAAAACAGTCAAACATTAACAAACTTGGAAACATTTTGGGCATGTTTGACTAATGTAAGGTAGTCTGCCCTCTTGTTGCCCGGGAGAAGAGGAGACATTGATTCCAGATCCCTAGTCACCTCCCTAAGGAACATACTCATGTAGATTATGTATGAACTTATGCGGGCTGAAAGCATGGAGGCTTGAAAGCACCAGCAGCCAAAAGTATTGTGGGTTCTCGATTCTCTGCCCCTGGAGATTGGAGGAATGCGTCTTAGAACTCCTTATGCGATGCATAGCCGATTCCACTACAATTAAGTGGTGTGGAAGCTGTGTCTTCTGGAACCCAGGGCTTTCCGGTACCCGATACATGGTATAAAGATTTTAGCAAAGCCTTTGATACTGTTCCTCATAGGAGGTTTGTCAATAAACTTAACAGCTTGGGGATGGGTCCCAAGATGGTGAACTGGATCAGAAACTGGTTGACTGACAGACAACAGAGGGTGATGGTAAATGGAACTCACTCGGATGAAAGGAAGGTGATTGGGGTGTGCCCCAGGGTTCGGTCTTGGGACCGGTACTGTTCAATATATTCGTGAGTGATATCACCGAAGGGCTGAATGGAAAGTCTGTCTTTTTGCAGATGACACCAAAATTTGCAACAGAGTAGACTCCCCTCAGGGAGTGGGGAACATGAGGAAAGATCTACAAAAGCTGGAAAGAATGGTCTAATGCTTGGCAGTTAAAATTCAATGTAAAGAAGTGCAGTGTAATGCACTTGGGAAGCAGAAATCCTAGGGAATTGTATGCAATAGGGGGCGAGAGATTGATGCACACGGACCAGGAGAAAGACCTTGATGTGATTGTTTCTGATGATCTCAAGGTGGCGAAACAGTGTGACAAGGCAGTGGCAAAAGCCAGAAGGATGCTGGGTTGCATACAGAAAGGAATTACTAGCAGAAAGGAAGAGGTACTAATGCCACTGTACAAGTCGCTCATTTGGAATATTGTGTTCAGTTTTGGAGACCGTATCTCGCAAAGGATATAAAAAGGCTGAAAGCGGTTCAGAGAAAGGCGACCAAAATGATTTGGAGCCTGCGTCAGATGACTTATGAGAAGAGACTTGAATACCTAAATATGTACACTCTGGAGGAGAGGAGGGACAGGGAAGATAGGATTCAGACCTTTAAATACTTAAAGAGTATTAATGAACAAACAAACCTCTTCCAAAGATGGGGAAGTTGTAAAACTAGAGGGCATAACATGAAGCTGCAAGGGGGTAAACTGAAAGGCAATGTCAGGAAATATTTTTTTCACTAAAAGGGTGGTAGATGTTTGGAATGTCCTGCCGATGGAAGTGGTAGGGGCAAACATAGTGACAGAATTCAAAATGGCATGGGCCAAACATGTGGATCCCTTTATAGCAACAGGATACAATCAAAATAAGCATAACATATCTGATCAAATAGGGATGACCTACACGGAACGGAGGGTACACCCCTAAACAAAGGCATGGGGAGAGGTGACCTGCATTGAGCGGCAAGTGCACCTACTCTTGCTGCCATGTTGGGCAGACTAGGTAGACCATACTGGTCTTTATCTGCCGTCATATACTATGTTATAAGTCATCGGGTATGGGCAGAAATGGTGAGAGGGGTCTCCCACATTCGGAACATAAGGTTCTGAAGTATGCGGTGTATAGGAAGAATAGTTGCCTCTTCAGGAGCTGTAGGATATTGGAGAATTTCCAACTCCTCTGCTCTGGGTTCTTTCTCCAATGCAGGAGTAATGAATAGGCCCCTCGCCATATCCTTGATAAACTCCTGGAAAGACATGTCTTTGGGAATGGACTTACGCCATTGCGGAGATGGAGAGGAATCCTTGGGGTAACTCCTCATCTCTCTGATACTGATTGATTCATCGTCCGAAGAATCGGAATTGGTAGATTCAAAGTATCAATGAGAGCGATGCTCTTGTTCTTGCAAAGACCGGTACCGATCGAGATTGGTATCGGCGTGAGAGACCTGCCATGTCGGTATCTGACGTGGAGGCCCGGCATGGGCAGGAGCGTAATGTCTTGATCGGTACCGACACCACTAATAGAGCCACAAGACTCCGCTCGATGGTTATCCTGAGGTATGGGCAGGATACTGCTAATGAACAAGTCATTATCAAATGCTTTAAATCGTTGTGAGATGACTGAGGTAGGCTTAAGAATGTCTGTTTTAGAGGAGTTTGGGAGGCAGAAGGTAATTAGCTTATGGTCAGGCCATGGTACTGATGTGATTTGAGTCATGGTGGCCAGGTTTTGGTGCGGCCAGAAAGCTGGTGTGAAAATGAGGTCAAGGGTACCTCCCTTGTTGTGTGTTGATGTCAGGACCGTACCGAGCCCTGTGTGAGCGGTGCGGCCGCACAGGGTGCGAAGACTTCAGGGGTGCATTTCGGCTCTCTGCTATTGCCTGCCATGCTGAAATGCGCCCCTGAAGTCTTCCTGCTGGCACACTAAGCAGGTCTGGTCTCTCCGGAAGGGACCAGACCTGCTTAGTGTGCCGGCGGCAGGCGGCTTGCACATCGGGTGCGCGCCTCTTCTCTCCTGCCCCCAAAAGTGACTAGATGGGGGGGGGGGGGTGCGCACCCGATGTGCAAGTTGCATAGGGCACATTTCGCCATCGGTATGGCCTGGTTGATGTCATTATGATCTGGTTGAGTTGGAGTGCTTCGAGTGCTTAGAGGAAAGGAGTGGCTTGTTTGATGGGTTTGGTAGGCAGATTGAGGTCACCCAGAAGAATAAACCACTTGTTTTTATGGTGCTCTGAGTACGCTTCCTCGATGAGTAGTGAGAGGTCACTGGGTCCTGCTGTTGGTGGAGAGATAAATGGGAGTTGCTGATGGTTATGATATCCAGGGTGGTGTTGGAGCTGGAACTTGCAGTTTTGAAGTTGAGGCCTTCCTTGGCTATTATGAGTACCCCTCATCCTCTCTTGTGAGCTCTTGGTTGGTGGAAGAGATTGTAAGCAGGGATGGTAAGTTGGTTTAGTAAGAATGTGTCACTCTCATTGAGCCAGGATTCTGTTATACAGAGTATGTCAATATGATTTTCCTTTATGTAGTCTGTCAGAATGGGGATTTTGTTACAGACAGATCTGATGTTTATGAGGACACATTTGAGCGGTTGGATGTTGAGAGGCATATTGGTAGAACTGGGAAGCATGTGGGAGGTCTGGATCTGGAGTAGGTAGTGGGCATTTGAGGCTTGAGGAAGATGGGTTGAAGCCTGTTGTTGTATGAGTGATGAATGATAGGAATGTATGAAGTTGTAATAAGGTCTGAAGACTTTATGATTGTGTGGCAGGCAAGGAGCAGGATGATGATATGTGGAGCAAGGAGGAATATGATGTGGAGGTTGATTTGCAGTTGTCCTAGAGGTTTTGAGCTCTTGCAAGTTGATGAGGTAGGCGAGCTGTTAATGACTACGCTGGGGTAGAGTGATGGGGCAAGTCCTCCTGTGATGCGGCCTTTAAAGTAGCTGGGTTAGCTGCTGCGTATTTTATGGTGAAACTTTCCTTACCGTTAATTTCCTTTCCAGGAGTCCTGCTAGACCAATCCAGACAAGTGGGTTTAATCCCACTGCCAGCAGATGTCGAGACAGAGAAAGTCAGAAGAGCCAATCCAAGCTGTGACCTCGCCCCTGTCATAAGCCCCAGGCACAGCTAGCAGTCTCCTCAGTACCATTTGTAGAAAGCACTGGATGCAGAAGACAACCACAGAGACCCCGGCTCAATACAAGGAATGAAAAAGTCCAACGCAACTAGGCAAAATCGCAACAAGGTGTGCGAGCAACAAAAGTGCTAGAATGCTTAGAGCACTATTTACACAAACTGAAGGGTGGGAGCTGGACTCCAGGAAAGGAAGTTAACGGTAAGGAAAATTTCACCTTCCAGGTCGTCTAGCTGGACCAGTCCAGACAAGTGGCATGTTCCAAAGCTACTCTCCCCTCTGGTGGGACGAGAGTTCTGCAGATAACACTTTTTGCCCAAACCGGCTGGTTGCCTGAGCCTGGACATTGAGGAAGTAGTGGTGAGCAAAGGTCGACCAGGACAACCAGGTCGCACCTCGACAAATGTCCAGCGGAGTCACTGCGGCCGACTTGGCCCACGACGTTGCTTGAGCTCGTGTCGAATGGGCCTTCAGACCTGGGAGAAGAGGCCGGCGGGCTGACAAGTAGGCCAAAACCACAGTGTCACGAATCCACCAGCCAAGCATCACCTCGGACACAGCCTGACCCTTACGGAGCCCTGAAAAGGGGACAAAGAGATGGTCAGAGAGGTGGAAGGAATTAGTAACCATCAGGTGGCACAACAGAACACGCCGTACATCAACGTATGAAAGTGCAGCATCCAAGGGCACATTGATCAGTAGAAAACGCAAGTAGGGAGAGTTTATGATTGACGTGGAATGTCGAGAGGACCTTCAGCAAAAAGGAAGGGACAGTGCGCAAAGTGACCCCGTCAGGAGAGAAAGAGAGGTAGGGGTCACGAAAAGATAAAACTTGCAACTCAGAGATGCGTCTGGCGGAGGTAATGGCGGCTAGAAAGGTCACCTTAAGGGTGAGGTCCTTTAGCGTAACCCGCTTCAGGAGCTCAAAGGGAGCCCATATAAGGGCCCGAAGGATGATAGTAAGGTCCCAGGATGGAACCACCGGACGGACCGGCGGACATACTGCCCGAAGCCCCCGAAGGAATCAGCAGACGTCTAGGTGTATGGCCAAGGATTGGCCTGCGATAGGACCCCGGAACACTGACAAAGCCGCTACCTGCACGCGCAGGGAGTTCCATACCAGGCCCTTGTCCAGCCCTGCCTGAAGGAAGTCCAGGACCACCGGGACTCGGGTTTGCCTTGGTGAAAGCGCCCACTGTCCACACCATTTGACAAACCGGTGTCAGACGCAGGCATAACCAAGGAGGTAGATGCTGTCAGGCTTTTAGTAAGGTAGTGATGATGGGAGCAGAATAACCATGACACTCTAGGCGTCGCCGCTCAAGGGACAAGTCGTAAGCGAGAAGGGAGCGGGGTCCTCCATAAGGAACGGACCCTGATGCAGCAGGCCTTGCCAAGTCCCCAGGGGGAGGGGAGCTCCAGTCAGTAGATTCTGGAGGTCCACAAACCAGGGGCAACAAGACCAAATCGGGTGTCACCAGAATGAAGAGAGTTGGGTGGCTGCTCAATACAGCACAATAGAAGGGGAATCATGGCCCACGGCGGGAAGACATACAGAAGGAGATCGGTGGGCTACAGTTTGATTAGAGCATCCAGACCGCTGAAGGCTGGATTCTGGCGGCAGCTGAAAAAGCACAGGGTCTTGGCATTGCTGCCTGTCGCCATGAGGTCCATGCCCGGCTGTCCCCAGCGCCGAACGATGTGGCTGAAGGCCACTGAGCAAGTTCCCACTTGCCTGGATCCAGGAGATGACGACTGAGAAAGTCGGCCTCTATGTTCAGTTCTCCCACAATATGTTAAGCTGAGAGGGCGTGGAGGTGTACCTCCGCCCAGGGGAAGAGCAGAACCATCTCCCGAGCTACTCCGGCGCACTTGGTGCCACCCTTGTGACTGATGTAGGCCACTGCTGTTGCATTGTCGGAGAGAACCCACACCACTCGACCATGCAGGAGCATTTGGAAGCAGAACAAAGCTAGGCAGATGGCGCGAGCGGTTGATGGGCCAGCATGCCTCCCGTGGAGACCACAGGCCTTGAATTGTGTGCCCCAAGCAGTGAGCTCCCCAGCCCAATAGACTGGCATTGGTTGTCAGTGGAGTCCACGACAGCAACTCGAGAAGCATCCCCTTAATCCGCTGTGATGGAATGTCCACCAGTGAAGGCTGAGACGGATGGCCGGAGGAAGCAGAAGCGGCACATGGTAGTCTTGAGACATCGGAGACCAGCGAGAGAGAGGGACCTCTGCAGAGGACACATGCGCCCGCACCCAGGGAACCAGATCCAACGTTGTGGCCATGACGTCCAAGAGTTGGAGATAATCCCAAGCTGTGAGAACTGGGTGAGCCAGGAAGCGGTGTAATTAACTGCCGATCTTGAGCCAACGGTCCTGGGTCAGGAAGACCTTGCCTGAGGTGGTATCAAACTGTGCACCGAGGAACTCATGGGTCTGCGATGGTGTGAAGCAATTCTTACCATAGTTGATAACAAAACCAAGTCGCTTGAAGAACTGTATGACCCTGCTGCACGGTCTGGTGTGCTTCGAGTAAGACCTGCCACGAATCAGCCAGTCGTCCAGATAAGGGTGGACGCAGATCCCTTGGCAGCGAAGTGCTACGGTGACAACCATAACCTTGGACAAGGTGCATGGAGCGGTCACAAGGCCGAAAGACATGGTGTCAAACTGAAAATGAGCACTGAGGACGGCAAAACAGAGGTGCCGCTGTTGGAGGACTAGAAGAAGGGACTGTTACTTCTGGAGAGAGATCTGCAACTGTGAGTATATACTTCTGGTAATTTTTCTAAAAGGAATTCTTTGTATTAAAGCTAATTAATCTGTGAACCCACTATTTTTTGTTAAATCAGTTAGGGCCTAGTAGCAGCAGTTTAAGTTTAAATATAAAACACAGAGGAGAACTTTCTGGTTACATTTGGAACCCAGCAGAGAGCTTGTAGTTTAAATTTAATAGTCACTCAGGGCCTAGTAACAGCAAAGTACTTTTAGTTTAAATTTAAAGCACAAAAGAGAGATTTCTGGTTACATTTGGAACCCAGCAGAGAGCTTGTAGTCTAAATGTAATAGTCACTCAGGGCCTAGCATCAGCAAAGTACTTTTAGCTTAAATTTAAAACACAGAAGAGAGCTTTCTGGTTACATTTGGAACCCAGCAGAGAGCTTGTAGTCTAAATTTCATAAGAAGTTAGAGCCTAGCAGCAGCTAAGAGCTATAATTTCAATCAAATCAGAATATAGCTTACCTCAGCAGCACAAGACAGGGTACTGTGTAGCAGCCCTCTTTTAATAAGTGTTATTTCCCTCCCTCCCTCCCCACACCCACCCACCCCTGGGATAATCGTAGCTTTATAGGTACTTACACATCTTAAAAGACAGGAGGTGCTCTCAGGTCAAGCTCATTACCCAAATCAGTCATACACTAAGGACCTGAGATTAGTTAAGCTTCAGGTGAACAAGGTATATTACACGTATTAGGTACAGTTTTATTAGTATAAATATCCATAGCAACCCTTAGTAAGTAAAGAACTTAGATCTAAACACAAACTTAAAACTAAGATACAGACAGTAGTCCAGCAGCGGGATGGGGGCTTTCCAGTCTTTTGAATTGAGTGTCACATGTATGATTTTCTCTCAGTTGGTGAGAGGTCTTACGTGTGCACTAGGTGCAAGGAGCTCTTTGCTCTCAGGGAACCAGTCCGTTCTCTAGAGGCTAAAGTAGCAGACTTGGAAAGCATAAGACAGACAGAGAGGTACATAGATGAGACCAACAGGGATATAGTCCTAAAGTCCCACCTCCAGTCTGGCAGCATCCCTGTTGCCATGGAGGAGAGAGGTCATGTGACAGGAGAGCATCACCCTGGTGTGGCAGAAAGTGATCCTGTAACTAGGACCTGTCCTCCAGGTGATGTAAAACCCTCTCGCACGAAGGACGTTTCTCCAGGGCCATGTGCCCATGAGGGAAGGGTTAGGACAGCCGTTATAGTTGGTGATTCGATCATTAGGCATGTAGATAGCTGGGTGGCTGGTGGATGTGAGGATCGCCTGGTAACATGCCTGCCTGGTGCGAAGGTAGCAGACCTCACGCGCCACCTAGATAAGGTCTTAGATAGTGCTGGGGAGGAGTCTGCTGTCTTGGTACATGTCGGTACCAATGACATAGGAAAATGTGGTAGGGAGGTTCTGGAGGCTAAATTTAGGCTTTTAGGTAGGAAGTTGAAATCCAGAACTTGAGGGTAGCGTTCTCCGAAATGCTTCCTGTTCCACGTGCAGTACCCAAAAGGCAGGCAGAGCTCCGGAGTCTCAATGCGTGGATGAGACAATGGAGCAGAGATGAGGGATTTGGATTTGTTAGGAACTGGGGAACATTCTGGGGAAAGGAGGGGCTCTTCCGAAGGGATGGGCTTCACCTTAACTGGGATGGAACCAGGCTGCTGGCATTAACCTTTAAAAAGGAGATAGAGCAGCTTTTAAACTAGATATTAGGGGAAAGCCGACAGTTGCCCAAGAGCGGATGGTTCGGAAGAATGTATCTTTGAAGGATACTACCAAAAGCAGAGAGGTTCCACAAAAGAGTAAAGTAGCCCAAATGCCCTCAAGTATGGAGCAGACTGAGCTTAAAGATCTCAAATTACCCATGTCTAACAATAGCCAAATTAATATGAATACAATACATTCTCTAAAATGCTTGTATGCAAATGCTAGAAGTCTAAAAAATAAGATGGGAGAGTTAGAATATATAGCACTAAATGAAAGGTTAGATATGATTGGAATATCAGAGACATGGTGGAAGGAGGACAACCAGTGGGACACTGTGATACCTGGGTACAAACTATATCGTAATGATAGAGCTGATCAAATTGGTGGAGGGGTTGCTCTCTATGTTAAAGAGGGCATTGAGTCAGAAAGGATTAAAGTTTTGCAGGAAACAAAATCTGCTGTAGAATCTATATGGATTGAAATTCCATGTAAAAGGGGGAAGGCAATGGCAGTGGGGGTGTACTATCGAGCGCCTTGCCAGAATGACCAAATGGATGATGAAATGCTCAAAGAAATCAAGGCAGCTAACAAAAGTTACAGTGCAGTAATAATAATGGGTGATTTCAACTACCCCAGTATCGAATGGTTCAGTGTCACGTCAGGACATGCTAGGGAGATAAAGTTCCTAGATGAAATAAATGACTGCTTCTTGGAGCAGCTTTTTCATGAACCGACCAGAGGGGAAGCCATATTATACCTAGTCCTTAGTGGAACACCAGATCTAGTGCAAGAGATAAGGCTGTTCGGGCCACTTGGCAATAGTGATGATAGCATGATCACCTTTGATTTAATTAGTGGAGGAGGGATAGTAAGGAAATCCACAGTACTACATTTAACTTTCGAAAGGGAGACTATGATAAAATGAGGAAAACAATCAAGAAAAAACTAAAAGGAGCAGTTGCAAAGGTTAAAGACGTACATCAGGCTTGGCTGTTGTTGAAAAATACTATCTTGGAAGCCCAGACCAGCTGTATTCCACGCTTTAAGAAAAGTGGAAGGAAGTCCAAAAAACTGCCAGCATGGTTTAAAGGTGAGGTCAGAGAGGCTGTTGTTGCCAAAAAAGCATCTTTCAGGAAATGGAAAAAAGAGTCAAACGACGAAACCTGGAAACAGCACAAGCACTGGCAAGTCCAATGCAAGGCATTGATAAGGCAGGCAAAGGGAGAATTTGAGAAGAAGCTTGCTGCAGAAGCAAAAACGCGAAGTAAAGACCTTTTCAAGTACATTCGTAGCAAAAAACCTGTGAGAGAGTCAGTTGGTCCATTAGATGATAAAGGGGTTAAAGGAGCACTAAGAGGCAACAAGGCGATAGCGGAGAGACTGAATGAATTCTTTGCTTCAGTCTTTACTGAGGAAGATGTAGCACAGTTACTTACCTGTAACAGGTGATCTCTGGGAACAGCAGGAATTAGTCCTCACATATGGGTACGTCAGTACCGACGGAGCCTGCGTGGGAAAGCTCCCCAGCTTCCCAGAAGGAAAGCTTTTGGGGCCTCCCACTGCGCATGCGCGCTGCCTTCCCGCCTTCCTGACCAACTCTCCTCAGTTCGAGTTTAAAGCTGAGACAATAGAGAGAGGAAAGGAAAGAGAGAGAGAGATACAACTCCTAGGGGAGGTGGGTGGGTTGTGAGGACTAATTCCTGCTGTTCCCAGAGATCACCTGTTACAGGTAAGTAACTGTGCTATCTCCAGGAACAAGCAGGAATAAGTCCTCACATATGGGGACTCCCTAGCTGAGATGCCCGGGAGATCCCCTGAAGGGTATAAGACCCTGAAAGGTTCCTCATCTTCCTATGGATCTCAGGCATCCATTCAGGGAAGGTGGGCTGGAGTTGTTCAAGAATGGAACAGGTGTCTGAGGACAGCCTGACCAAACAAGGCATCCCGGCGGGAGTCCTTGTCCAAACAGTAATGGGCTGTAAAGGTATGAACCGAGGCCCAGGTGGCTGCTCGACAGATCTGGTCAATGGACACAGAGTTTAGATGAGCCATAGAGGTGGCCATGGCCCTCACATTGTGAGCGGTGACATGGCCCTCCAGAGAAAGGTTCTTACTCTGGTAAGCAAAAGAGATACACTGAGCAATCCAATTGGACAGTGTTCTTTTAGAGACTGGAAGTCCTAAATGAGAAGGATCAAAAGCAACAAAAAGCTGAGAAGACTTTCGATGTTGCTGTGTCCTGTGGAGGTAAAAGGCAAGAGCTCTTTTACAATCTAGAGTATGAAGGTTCCTCTCTGCACTGGATGCATGAGGAGCTGGAAAAAAGACAGGTAAATATACCTCTTGATTAAGATGAAAAGGGGAGACCACTTTAGGCATAAAGTGGGGATTGGTCCTAAGGACCACCTTATCATGATGGAACCTTGTATAAGGTGGATTAGACACTAGAGCTTGCAGTTCACTGATACGGCGAGCTGAGGTGACTGCAATAAGGAAAATAACCTTCCAGGAAAGAAATTTCAAGGCGGTAGTGGCTAAGGGTTCAAAGGGTGGCTTCATAAGCTGACCAAGAACCAAGTTTAAGTCCCATGCCACCGGAGGAGATCGAATGGGAGGTTTAGTTAAGGTTAGGCCTCTCATGAATCTTGCAATAAGAGGATGAGAGGAAACAGGTTGTCCATTGATGGGCTTAAGGGATGCTGCAATAGCACTCAAATGGACCCTTACTGAATTCATTTTGAGTCCTGCATTGGAGAGATGCAGGAGATATTCCAAAAGAGAATTCAAAGGAAGTGCTAGAGGGTTAAGACCCTTTTGAGCACACCAAATGGAAAATCTTTTCCATTTAAAAGCGTAAGAACGCCTAGTGGAAGGTTTCCTAGAGGCATGGAGGATATCCTTCACTTGCTGCGGAAGATTGAAGTGTTGAAGGTCTAGGCCTTCAGTAACCAAGCTCTGAGGTGAAGGAACTTGGGGTTTGGGTGCCACAAAGTCCCCTCCTCCTGAGACAGAAGGTCTGGAGCCGCTCCCAAGTCCAGGGAGGGGCTTGGGAGAGATGCAGAAGTAGAGGGTACCACACTTGGCGTGGCCAGCGTGGAGCTATGAGGATCATGGACCCTTGATCCCTTTGAAGTTTGAACAGAGTCTTGGGAATCAAAGGAATGGGTGGAAAGGCATATAGGAAGCCCTGACCCCAATGAAAGAGGAAGGCATCCTTGGCCTGAACTCCCTGACACGGAATCCTGGAACAGAACCGGGGAAGTTTGGCATTCCACGGACTTGCAAAGAGGTCTATGTCCGGGGTCCCCCATTTCTGGAAGATTCTGAGTACCTGATCCATGTGTAGGGACCATTCGTGTGGAAGCAGAACTCGACTGAGTCTGTCTGCCCAAGAGTTTTGGATTCCTGGAAGATATACTGCCAGGAGATGGATTTGATGCTCTCTGGCGAAGGCCCATAATCTTAGAGCTTCGTTGCAAAGCGACAGAGAGCCAGTCCCTCCTTGTTTGTTTATGTAAAACATGGCCACTTGATTGTCCGTATGAATAAGGACCGTCATGTTGCTGAGGAGGGTATGAAAAACTCTGAGAGCTAGAAAGATTGCTCGAAGTTCCAAGTGGTTGATATGAAGGGTGGTCTCCTGTGGAGACCAAGTGCCCTGAGTGCAGAGATCTTGAAGATGAGCTCCCCAACCTGTTTGGGAGGCATCTGTTGTGAGGGTTGCTTGGGGCAACAATGGTTGAAAGGGGGCCCCCAACAACAGATTTTGAGTGGACATCCACCATTGGAGAGACCAAAAGAGACGTTTGGAGTTTGCTATTTGGTCTGAGAGAGCTCCTGATGCTTGAGTCCACTGGGTGGACAAAGTCCATTGAGCTGCTCTCATATGTAGGTGAGCATAGGGCACCACATGTACTGTGAAGGCCATGTGGCCTAATAGTTGTAGCATCTCCCTGGCAGTCAAGTGGCTTCTGGACTGAGTCTGGGAGGCTAAGTGCACTAGACGTTGGCAACAGGCCTGAGGAAGATAGGCCCTTGCAGTGGTGGTATCCAACCAGGCCCCTATGAATTCCAGGGACTGAGTAGGGGCGAGTTGAGACTTTGGCAGATTGATCACAAGTCCCAGATACTGCAGAATGCGTCTGGTGCGATCCAGGGAAGTCTGAGCCTCGGACTGAGATGGAGCTCGGATGAGCCAGTCGTCCAGGTATGGGAAAACAAAAATTCCCAGGGCTCGTAGAAATGCAGCTACTATTGCCATGCATTTGGTAAATACCCTTGGAGCAGAGGCTAGACCGAAGGGAAGTACTCTGTATTGGAAATGTTTTCCCTGGAACAGAAACCGTAGGAATTTTCTGTGGGATGGATGGATGAGTATATGTGTGTACGCATCCTTGAGATCTAGAGAACAAAGCCAATCCTGACTCTGTAGGTATGGAAGGAGAGTACCTAGAGAAAGCATCTTGAATTTCTCCTTGCATAGGAATTTGTTCAATTCTCTGAGATCTAGAATAGGTCTGTACCCCCCTGTTTTCTTGGGAATAAGAAAATAAGGGGAGTAAAACCCTGACCCCTGTTGAAGAAGAGGAACTTCTTCTATTGCCCTTTGGGCGAGAAGGGTGGTCACCTCCTGACCTAACAGGTTCAGGAGAGAAGGGGGAGAATTGAAACATCTCACCATGGTATGGGGAGGAAGGCTGGAGAAATGTAGTTTGTAGCCCTCTCTGATGATAGAGAGGGTCCATTGTTCTGATGTGATTTGCTCCCATCTGGGAGCAAAATGAGTTAACCTTCCTGGAATGGTGAGAGGCTCTGGATGTTTTAGAGCCAGAAAGGTTAAGTTCTCTAGAGTTGAGTCAAAAACCCTGAGGGGGTTGGGACTGCTGGGCTGTAGCAGCCCCTGCAGATTTTGCCCTGGCCTGTTTAGGCTGCTGATGCTTAGGAGCAAAGCGAGCTGCAGAAGATTTTTGGCCAGTATTTGTAGCAAATCTGGCCTTCTTATAGAAAGGCTTCTTGAAAGATTTTTTCTTGACAGGGGCAGAGGTAGACTTAGAAAGTCTATCTAAAGCAGCATTTTCTGCATCCATTTGGGTGGCTTTGCTTTGCCACTCCTTACGAAACAGATTCTCACCTGTACAGGGCAGATTTCCCAACCCATCCTGGACCCAGGGTTCTAGGTCAGAGGCCTGGAGCCAAGCAATTCTGCGAGCCGCTATGGCAATACCTGAGGCTCTGCTAGCACCCTCAAAGGAGTCAAAGGCTGCTCTATTGGAGAACTTTGATATATCTTGGGTATGCTTTAGCAAAAGAAGGAACTCCTCCTTTCTATCCTCTGGGATAAAGGGGAGAAAATGGCGTATTTTCAATGCAATCTCCTTCAGAAACATGCCCATATAGAGGCTGTATGAATTGATTCTGGCAATAAGCATACTTGCTTGGAAGATTTTTCTACCAAAAGCATCCAAAGTCCTACATTCTCTCCCTGGAGGAGTAGAAGAGTGTCTTTTGGTACTCTTTATCCTTTTCATAGCTGACTGCACCACAATAGAGTGGTGAGGGAGCTGAGTTTTTTGAAAACCAGGAGAAGGAGGGACACGATACATGGTGTCCAACCGACGAGAATGTGGAGATAGGGTGAGAGGAGTCTCCCATAAGTCCATCATGTGTTCTTGAAGAATTTCATGAATGGGCAATGTGACTGCCTCTTTGGGAACCTTAGAGTATCCTAAAATATCTAATTTTTTTGCTCTAGGTTCTTTTTCAGAGGTTATTGAAATAGAGAGACCTTTAGCCACTTCAATGATGAAGTCTTGAAAGGACAAATCCTCTGGAGGAGACATTCTCCTCTTTGGAGAAGAGGGCTCTTCAGGTAGAGTTAGGGATACTTCAGCAGAGTCATCTGATGAATCAGAATCATCAGAAGACTCGAAGTATCGTCTGTTTGCTTCCAGGGATCGATAAGCGTATCGACCAGTATCGACATCGGGGGTACCCGGAACCAGATCAGTATCGGGGAAAACCCCGGAACCGGGAACCGGAATCGGTATCCTGGTCGATGTGGATGCCCTGGGTACCGGTACTGTTTGTGGTACCAGAACCGGAGTCGGTACCGCAGGGCGTCGCAGCTCTAATAAAAGCCATAATAGCCTGCTGCATGGATTGAACTGTATGATCCATAGACACCACGACTGTCTGGATGTCAGTACCGGAAGATTGAGCCGGTACCCCAGAGCAGTCTAACAGGTGATCGGTCGAGGCCGTGCCATCGATGTCAACCTGTAACCCCATAGGAGGAGCTTTGGAAGCCGGAGCTTCCCGCCGGGGTTGTTTGGCTGGGGCAGGGTCCTCAGGGTCAACCCGGGGGCATCTCGATACTTGGAGGGAGATTTGCCCTTTGAGGACCTGCCAGAGGAATGTTTGGTTACCTGAGATCCATCAGGAGAGGAAGACCTGGAAGATGTCGATGCTGGAGTATCTGTAGAAAACAGCAGGTGAAACTTGGCTGCCCGGTTTTGTAAGCCACGTTTAGACATCAAAGAACAGGATGGGCAATCCGGAATGGAGTGGTCAGGGCCCAAACATTTAAGACACCATTCATGGGTGTCTGTGACTGATATAGTACCGCTACACTTGGTGCATTTTTTAAAACCAGAGGCTTGTTTCTCCATGAGGGAGAATTCTGTGAAGGCCTAGAGGCCTCACAGAACAAACACACCAAGTGGGGAAAAATAAGATTTTTATTTTTTTTTTGAAGAAATAAAGAAAAAAGACCGGCAGTACCGGTCCGGAATCGGGGAAGGCAGACACGCGGCCAAAGAAACAAATTAAAATAACAACTTCTTCAGCGGTGACAGGAACACGACCTGCTGGCTCTGCGGAAAAAGAAGAACTGAGGAGAGTTGGTCAGGAAGGTGGGAAGGCAGCGCGCATGCGCAGTGGGAGGCCCCAAAAGCTTTCCTTCTGGGAAGCTGGGGAGCTTTCCCGCGCAGGCTCCGTCGGTACCGACGTACCCATATGTGAGGACTTATTCCTGCTTGTTCCTGGAGATAGGGATGTTACCCATGACTGAAGTGGTATTTAAAGGTGCGGAAGAATTGAAGGAAAAATCGATACATCGGGAAGATGTATTACAACTATTAGATAAGCTGAAGAGTAGCAAATCACCTGGGCCGGATGGTATACATCCAAGGGTGTTCAAAGAACTGAAATATGAGATTGTAGACCTGCTATTAGTAATCTGTGAACTATCATTAAAATCATCTCTAATACCTGAAGATTGGAGGATCGCCAATGTAACACCAATTTTTAAAAAGGGTTCCAGGGGTGATCCGGGAAACTACAGACCGGTGAGCCTGACATCAGTACCGGGAAAAATGGTAGAAACCATCATAAAGAATAAAATTACTCAGCATGTAGATAGTCATGACCAAATGGGAGACAGCCAACATGGCTTTAGACAAGGAAGATCTTGTCTTACTAATCTGTTATGTTTTTTTGAAGGAGTGAATAATCAGGTGGACAAAGGTGAGTCGGTTGATATTGTGTATCTGGACTTTCAGAAAGCCTTTGACAAGGTCCCTCATCAGAGACTTTTGGCAAAACTAAAGAGTCATGGGATAGGAGGCAGTGTACTATTGTGGATCAGGAACTGGTTAAAAGATAGAAAGCAGAGGGTAGGGCTAAATGGCCAATTTTCCCAATGGAGAAAGGTGAATAGTGGTGTACCCCAGGGATCTGTGCTGGGTCCGCTGCTTTTTAACATATTCATAAATGACCTGGAAAGTGGAATGAGTGAGGTTATCAAATTTGCAGATTTCACAAAACTATTTAAAGTTGTTAAAACCCAAGAGGATTGTGGAAAATTGCAAGAGGATCTTGATAAATTGGAAGACTGGGCATCAAAATGGCAGATGAAATTTAATGTGGACAAGTGCAAGGTTATGCACCTAGGGAAGAACAACCCAAACTATGGTTACACGATGCAAGGTTCCACATTAGGAACCACCACCCAGGAAAAAGATTTAGGCGTCATTGTGGATAACATGTTAAAACCCTCGGCCCAGTGTGCAGCGGCGGCCAAGAGAGCAAATAGAATGCTAGGTATCATAAGGAAAGGAATGGAAAATAAAACAAAAGATATTATAATGCCTCTATATCGTTCCATGGTGAGACCGCACCTTGAATATTGTGTGCAATTCTGGTCGCCGTATCTTAAAAAGGATATAGCGATTTTAGAAAAGGTTCAGAGAAGAGCCACCAAAATGGTAAAGGGGATGGAAGGATACTCCTATGAAGAAAGGCTAAAAAGGTTAGGGCTCTTTAACCTGGAAAAGAGACGGCTGAGGGGAGATATGATAGAAGTCTATAAATTAATGAACGGAGTGGAACGGGTAAACGTAGATCGATTGTTTACCTTATCAGAATATAGAAAGACTAGGGGACATGCAATGAAGCTACAGGGTAAACTAATTAAGACTAATAAAAGAAAATATTTTTTCACTCAACGTGTAATCAAACTCTGGAATTTGTTACCGGAGGGTGTAGTAAAGGCTGTTAGTGTAGCTGGGTTTAAAAAAGGTTTGGACAAGTTCCTGGAGGAAAGGTCCATAAACCATTATTAAGAAGGGACCCAGGATATCAATGCTTGAACCAATACAAGCATTGTGGAACCTGTGTCTCTTGGGGAAACTGCTAGGTACGTATGACCTAGATTGGCCACTGTTGGAAACAGAATACTGGTCTTGATGGACCTTGGTCTGACCCAGTATGGCATATCTTATGTTCTTATGTTCTGGACGAATAGGAATGTGAAAGTAGGCTTTGGCAAGGTCCAGAGAGACGAGGAACTCTCCCGCTCTGACCGCCTGGATGACAAACCGAAGAGCCTCCATTTGAAAGGAGGGAACCCTGAGGTTGTGATTGACAAACTGCAGATGACGAAGTAGGTGGAGTACCGCCCTTGACCCCAGTCCAGTGGGGTAACTGGCACGATAGCCTGCAACTGCAGAAGCTGCTGGAGGGTGCTGCTGGAGGGTGCTGCGTACATCAGCTTGCTTTGGCAGGGCCCCGCAAGGAGAGATGACAAAAGCATCCTGTATGGGACTTGCGCAGTCGAGGACATAGCCATGCTGAATGATATCCAGGACCCAGCAGTCCATGCTTATTAGGACCCACTCACCGTAAAAATGCCGCAGGCGTCCTCCTACCAGTGGCACCGCGGGATGGGTCCACACCTCGTCAGCAGGAGAAGCAGGGGGCAGACTTGCCACCCGCTGCTCCCTGGGTGTAGGACCATCATGTGCCTCGAAAGGAGTTGGAACAATTTGGAGACACCGGAGAGGATCTGAGAAGGGTCTGCTAGACCGATATCAGCGGAAGTCACAAAAGCAAGATCACGCTGAAGTCGAAACAGCTCACCGCTTGGAGGTCCCCAATGGCCAGTCCTCTGGCAAGCGTTGAGGCTTGGCCTGACCAAGGTCCTTGACCAGCTTCTTGAGATCAATGCTGAACAACAGGCCACCCTTAAAGGGTAGATTGGCAAGGCGAACTTTGGCGGCCACAATAGCAGACCAATTGTAGAGCCAAAGCCACCAACGGGCCATTGTAATTGCCACTATGCCCCGGGTTGACAACCGGAGGAGATTATAAAAGGCGTCCACCAGGAAGGCAACTAACAACTCGAGGCGGTCAGACTTGTCATCCTCAGGCAACAATTGGATCCAGCGTAGCAGTGCACAGGCGCCAAGACCACCACATGCGGAGGCTTGTAGCACCAACAAAGACGTCGAAAAGGCTGTCTTGGGCAAACCCTCGGCCTTACAGTCCTGAACATCTCGGAGAGCAGAACCGCCTTCAACCGGAATGATGGTGCTCTTAGTCACTTCGGTGATGAGGGCATCCAACCTAGCGAAGCACACCCTGATCCAAATCTGCCATAGACCAGGAATAGACACGCCCCAGATGATGGGCCTGCTTTAAAGGAGTGTCAGGGGTATCCCATTTCGCCACTACCATTTGCTGTAGCTCGGGCGGAAAGGGAAAGGCACGAGCGGGCCTCTTAATGCCCACGACAATGGGATCGGTGGTAGACACTGGCTGCACAGCTGTGGGCCCCTCAGAAATCCAGAGTTCCTCAATGATTTGAGTAATTAATCTGGGAATCTCATCCCGGTGGAAGAGGTGGACCACAGTGGAATCCGAATCCTCTTCCATTGGACACAGCTCACCCTCCTCAACTTCCGAATCAGAAGAAGGAGGCAGAGAGGCATTATCAGTGTCCTCGCCATCCCCGGAAACCACATCATCCCATGGAGGGGCGCGAGCCCTATGTGGGCGTTCACGGTCCCTGGCCAAGAGAGAGGAGCTCAGTTGAGAGGAGGGCTGTCCGGACTTAAACGTGGATGCGGAGACCAGGCCGCAGACGCGAGATTATCGCCCGCTGCAGCAGCTCCCATGCCACTGAGTCCCTCAGTGAGATGGCACCGGAAACGGACAGCAGGAAAAACGTGGCTGCAGAAATCAGGCTGCAGCCGCGAAAAGACTGCTGCAGCGGCTCCCGCCACTGTTATCATCAAGGAGGCAGCGAATGTACCGGATGCAGGTCAGGCAGTGATCAGCTGCATTCTCATGTTCCCGCAGCAGAGGAATATGGGCAGTGGTGGGGGGGCGGGGAGAGAGCCCGAAGCAGTCTGTGCAGACAGAGCCGGTAAGCAGCAAGCAGCAGCAGATCAGAGAAACGTCTTTGCACTAAGTTGTCTTAATTCCCTTTGTTTTTTATGTTTTTATTGTATTTTATTTATTTATTTATTTTTACAAATAAACAAAAAGGAGCAGGGACAATGGAAAAATAAGGGCAACGATCAGTCCAGGAGCTCTCCAGGGGTCCTCTTGATCCAATGACCACCACCAAGCTACACTGGCCCTCGTAGCCTGAAGCTAGCGTAGGGGTATCAACCAGCCAGGGAGTCTCATACCCCTGTGGGATCCCAGTGGCCCAGAGATGTCCAGAAGGAAGAAAAGAGGCCACGAAGGAGAAATCAGAGACGTGTCCAACATCTGCTGAGACAGAGAAAATACTGAGGAGACCCCTAGCTGTGCCTGGGGCTTATGCCAGGGGCGAGGTCACAGCTTGGATTGGCTCATCTGACTTTCTCTATCTCAACATCTGCAAGCAGGGGGACTGATCCACTTGTCTGGACTGGTCTAGCTGGACAACCTGGAAAGATGACAGACGGCGTGGTTTCTCAATGATGTTGTGTGTGTGCTGCTTGGCTCCTCAGGTAGGGCAGGGAGGTGTTTTGTCTGTACTATATTGCGTTAGTCCATGCCTAAGGGCCACACCAAAGGCGCAGGTGCTGCCAAAGCTGATCAGGTCCCAGAGAGAAGAGTTGCAGCTGCTGGCACCCTTTTTTGTAGTTGCCGGTGTGGGGCCTGATTAGCCTTTGCGATGGGGTGCAGGGAGGAGCTTACCTGCCCGCTCCCTGCTGCCGAAGGAGATCGAGTCTCGGATAGGACTACAAAAGGGGACTGCTACTTCTGGAGAGAGATCTTCAATAGTGAGTATTGTCACCAGTAACCACCCCAGAGCCGGTAGCACCTAGGGTTGGTCAGCCTGGGCATCCTTACTTAGAAAGTATGGCAAGGCTTTTATGCATGCACTGCCTCATGGGAGTTGTAGTTTCCACTTACTTTCCAAACAAGAAGCAATTGTAGTCGAGTGGGTTAGGCAAAAGGGACAAGATTTTTATTTCCCCTTCCGGGTGGATTAAATGCAGTTGAAACACAGAACAAAAATAGCCATATACTTCTGGCATAAAGGAAAATACAGGAACTCAGGAAAACAGCTTCTTTTGCTTCAAAACTTCAAACATGCAGCTTAACACAAGCTCAAAGGTAACAGTCTCTTTTATATCAAAAAGACACACTCTGCTTTTCTTCTGCTGTTTGAAACAGCCTTCTAAACAGCCTAGTTAGCAGAGTGAGATTATATGATCAGCTATAGTTAAAGTACAGTCCATTTGTTCCCCTGCTATGTCCTCAATAGCAGGCTCCGTCTGCTTCACTTCTTGTCCTCGTCCCAGTGCTAGTGCACTTCCCTGTGCCTTCCTTCGTGCTCCTTCCAGTGTCTGTGCTCCTCCCGGTGCTTTCTCCTCCGTTCCACCCGGTGCTACTGCTTAAATCTAATGAGCACTTTTTATCTCTCTGCGTCCTAGGGCTTGGCTCCGCCCCTCCCCCAACCAGGTGTTTTCCCTTAACTCCTGATGCCGGGGAACCATTGCAGCAGGGGCGTGTTTTCTCCTCCCATGACTCATTCAGTTTACATTTCCCTTGGCAACCCTGAGCCATGTGCTCTGCCTGCCTGTCAGCTTGTGAAGCCAATTCCTTTGCTTCACTGAACTCTATGGGGCCAGAAGGGTCTTCTACATGACAGTATATACTTATGGGAATTTTTCTGAAGGGAATTCTTTGGATTAAAGCTGATTAATCTGTGAACCCAGTGTATTTGTTAAATCAGTCAGGGCCTAGTAGCAGCAGTTTAAGTTTAAATTTAAAACACAGAAGAGAGCTTTCTGGTTAAATTTAGAACCCAGCAGAGAGCTTCTAGTTTAAATTTCATACTAGGTCAGAGCCTAGCAGCAGCAAAGAGCTTTAATTTAAATCAAATCAGACTATAACTTAGCATAAAAGGCAAAACAGGGTAAGTATTCTTTGAGCAATAAAGTCTTCTAGAGACCTTTACAAAGAGGCCTTCTACCTAGGAGGCAAGAGACCTGTGAAACGTTTTAAATAGGTGTTAAAGCCAGGAGGCAGGTCAGAAGGCCATTTTGAAAGAATCCTATCCAAGCAAGGACTGTTAATCACCCAGGAAGTTGGTCAGAGCTTACCTCAGAAGCACAGGATAGGGTACTGTGTAGCAGCCCTCTTTTAATAAGTCTTATTTCCCTCCCTCTCCAACACCCACCCTTCCCTGGGATAATCGTAGCTTTATAGGTACTTAAACATCTTAAAGGAAAGGAGCTGCTCTCAGGTGCAGCTCCTTATCCAAATCAGTCATACATTAAGGACCTGAGATGAATTAAGCTTCAGGTGAATAAGGTATATTAAACTTATTAGATACACTTTTATTAGTATAAGCATCCACACCAACCCTTAGTAAGTAAAAGAACTTAAATATCTAAACACAAGCTTAAAACTAAGATGCAGACAGCAGTCCAGCAGCGAGATGGGGGCTTTCCAGTCTTTTGCACTGAATGTCACATGTATGATTTTCTTCCAGTTGGTGACAGTCTTACGTGTGCACTAGCTGAAAAGAGCTCTTTGCTCTCAGGGAACGAGTCTGTTCTCTAGAGGCCAGAGTAGCAGACTTGGAAGACATAAGAAAAACAGAGAGGTACATAGACGAGACCTACAGGGATATAGTCCTGAAGTCCCACCTCCAGTCTGGCAGCATCCCTGTTGCCGTGGAGGAGAAAGGTCACGTGAAAGGACAGCATCACCCTGGTGTGGCACGAAGTGATCCTGTAACTAGGACCTGTCCTCCAGGTGATGTAAAATGCTCTCGCACCGAGGAAGTTTCACCAGGGCCATATGCCCATGAGGGAAGGGTTAGGACAGCCGTTATAGTTGGGGATTCGATCATTAGGCATGTAGATAACTTGGTGGCAGGTGGATGTGAGGATCGCCTGGTAACATGCCTGCCTGGTGTGAAGGTAGCGGACCTCATGTGCCACCCAGATAAGGTCTTAGATAGTGCTAGGGAGGAGTCTGCTGTCTTGGTACATGTCGGTACCAATGACATAGGAAAATGTGGTAGGGAGGTTCTGGAGGCTAAATTTAAGCTTTTAGATAGGAAGCTGAAATCCAGAACTTCCAGGATAACGTTCTCTGAAATGCTTCTTGTTCCACGTGCAGGACCCAAAAGGCAGGCAGAGCTCCGGAGTCTCAATGCGAGGATGAGATGATGGTGCAAGGATGAGGATTTTTGATTTGTTAGGAACTGGGGAACATTCTGGGGAAAGAAGGGGCTCTTCCAAAAGGATGGGCTTCACCTTAACAGGAATGGAACCAGACTGCTGGCATTAACCTTTAAAAAGAGATAGAGCAGCTTTTAAACTAGATAATAGGGTAAAGCCGACAGTCGCCCAAGAGCGCATGGTTCGGAAGAAGGTATCCTTGAAGGATCCTACCAAAAGCAGAGAGGTTCCAAAAAAGAGTAAAGTAGCCCAAATGCCCTTGAGTATGGTGCAGACAGAGCTTAAAGATTCCCAAATTACCCATGCCTACCAATAGCCAGATTAATAGGAATAAAACACAGTCTCTAAAATGCTTGTATGCAAATGCTAGAAGTCTAAAAATTAAGATGGGAGAGTTAGAATATATAGCACTAAATGAGAGGTTAGATATGACGGGAATCTCAGAGACATGGTGGAAGGACGACAACCAGTGGGACACTGTAATACCTGGGTACACACTATATTATAATGATAGAAATGATCAAATTGTTGGAGGGGTTGCGCTCTATGTTAGAGAAGGCATTCAGTCAGAAAGGGTCAACGTTTTGCAGGAAACAAAATTTGCTGTAGAATCTCTATGGATTGAAATTCCATGTAAGAAGGGGAAAGTGATGGCAGTGGGGGTGTACTATCGACCGCCTGGCCACAATGAACAATTGGATGATGAAATGCTCAAAGAAATCAAGGAAGCTAACAAAAGTTACAGCACAGTAATAATAATGGGTGATTTCAATAACCCCGGTATTGACTGGGTCAGTATCACGGCAGGACATGCTAGGGAGATAAAGTTCCTAGATGAAATAAATGACTGCTTCTTGGAGCAGCTGGTTCATGAACCGACCAGAGGGAAAGCCATACTGGACCTAGTCCTTAGTGGAATACCAGATCTGGGCAAGAGATAAGGGTGCTGGGGCCACTTGGCAATAGTGATCATAGCATGATCACATTTGATTTAATTAGTAGAGGAGGGATGGTAAGGAAATCCACAGTACTGCCTTTTAACTTTTGAAAGGGAGACTATGATAAATTAAGGAAAATAGTTAAGAAAAAACTAAAAGAAGCAGTTGCAAAGGTTAAAGACTTACATCTTGAAAGACTAGAAAAGGGAACTGTTACTTCTGGAGAGAGATCTGCAATTGTGAGTATATATTTCTGGGAATTTTCTGAAAGGAATTCTTTCCATTGAAGCTATTTAATCTGTGAACCCACTATTGTTTTGTTAAATCAGTCAGGGCCTAGTAGCAGCAGTTTAAGTTTAAATTTAAAACACAGAAGAGAACTTTCTGGTTACATTAAATACCCACAGAGAGCTTGTAGTTTTGATTTAATAGTCACTCAGGGCCAAGTATCAGCAAAGTACTTTTAGTTTAAATTTAAAAACACAGAAGAGAGCTTTCTGGTTAAATTTGGAACCCAGCAGAGAGCTGTAGTTTACATTTAATAGTCACTCAGGGCCTAGCATCAGCAAAGTACTTTTAGTTTAAATTTAAAACACAGAAGAGAGCTTTCTGGTTAAATTTAGAACCCAGCAGAGAGCTTGTAGTTTAAATTTCATAATAAGTTAAAGCTTAGCAGCAGCAAAGAGCTATAATTTAAATCAAATAAGATTATAGCTTACCTCAGCAGCACAGGACAGGGTACTGTGTAGCAGCCCTCTTTTAATAAGTGTTATTTCCCTCCCTCCCTCCCCACACCCACCCACCCCTGGGATAATTGTAGCTTTATAGGTACTTACTGTGATAAGGAAGCTTATCATAGCTCAGGTAGGAGCTATAGAAAAGATGATGTGACTCTGAACAAGCAACCTGTCGGTTTTGGTAGAAGTAAGAAAACAGAGTTTTCACATAAAAGACTACCAGTCCCAGAATGCACCAGGTTTCCAGCAGCCATGAGAGGGGCTGAAGTGAGAAAACGTGTGTGCAATCAAGAGAGCTATGAGGTAATCCCTAAGCACTCATCTAAAAGGGCAGGACCTGATTCAACACAGCTGCGCTGTGTTAGGGAGGAGCACACATTAGGACAGAATAAGAATAGAGCTTATTCTTCAGATAACAGCTACAGAAAGAGCCACAGAAAAAGCTTCAGACACAGATACAGCAACGGCTACAAGCTCAAGCACCAGTATCACCTGGAGAAACAGAAGCCAAGCCAAGCGGATAGAGAGAGAAGGAAACTCTCTGGAAGGAAGAGAAGGAAGGCCATTGGAAGGTCTGGGAGAGTCCAGGGCAGTACCTATACTGGGAGGTATTCCAAATGCCAGCAGAGTCCATTGGACTGGAGTCAGCCAGAGGAATGGAATGGCAGAGATAGGAATCACCAGTGGCTACCTGGAAGAGAGAAGACTGCACGTGGAAAGGACTTTCAGACCTATGCCAGAAGGTATGTGATGAAAGATCCAGTGTCCAGGGATCAAGATTGGAAGGCTGGACATCAGAACTGGATTACATACTGGCCAGGCTATACAGAGAGGAATTATGATAGCAGGAGAGGCTCAGGTATGAACACTGATCCAGACCCTATCTATAATAGTGAATGGCAGCAAGGGAATAAGCATTCTCATGATAGTGCCTTATGGAAAGACTCGTCTGTGCCAATGTATGATAGTGACCCTATGCTGATTGATGAAGGGGGAGATACAGCAGATGAAACTATTCATTACATGGACTGTTCTCTATCTAAATTCTATTGCTAGCTTTCTGTGAGCAAACACATCAGCCATCACAAAGAAACCTAACTTTGTTCTTTATTTCCACTGCAAACAGCTCTTAAAGCAGGATTTGGGTTCACACAGTAGCAGCCAGCCAGCTAAAGGGTTTCAGCTGGTCAATTGATAGTAATTAAAGCTGCACCTGATTGTGTGTGTGAGCAAGGGAGAATCACTGCTGGGATCTGCGTGGAAAATAAGCAGAAGTTAACCTAACAAGCAAAGTTCATTTATTTCTTTGTGCCTTTTTCCTTTGGTAATTATTTGCTAAGAAAACATTAGCTAATTGCCTGACAAGCTGAAGGTTGTTTTCTGTTTTGCTTTGTGACTTTATGTTATCCATTTAAACACTGCAAGCAAGTAACCTCATTTATATTGCTACCAAGCATATTTGTGCTGGGTGAATTAAACCCCATCAATAAAAGAAGTATTTTATTGGCTTTAACCACTGGTTTCACAACTCAATTATTGTCTTCAGCTGTGTTTGGAGTGAAAGAACTACATTACCCACAATACCTTGCAAGAATCATATGAATATATGCATCGTCAAGATTGTGTAAGTTCTCACCCTAGGCAGCCATCTGACATTACACATCTTAAAAGACAGGAGGTGCTCTCAGGTGAAGCTCATTACCCAAATCAGTCATACACTAAGGACCGGAGATCAATTAAGCTTCAGGTGAACAAAGTATATTAAACGTATTAGGTACAGTTTTATTGGTATAAATATCCATAGCAACCCTTAGTAAGTAAAGACCTTAAAGATCTAAACAAAAACTAAAAACTAAGATGCAGACAGCTGTCCAGCAGTGAGATGGGGGCTTTCCAGTCTTCTGCATTGAGTGTCACATGTATGATTTTCTCCCACTTGGTGAGAGGTCTTACGTGTGCACTAGGTGCAAGGAGCTCTTTGCTCTCAGGGAACAAGTCCGTTCTCTAGAGACTAGAGTAGCAGACTTGGAAAACATAAGAAAGACAGAGAGGTACATAGACGAGACTTACAGGGATATAGTCCTGAAGTCCCACCTCCAGTCTGGAAGCATCCCTGTTGCCATGGAGGAGAGAGGACACGTGACAGGAGAGCATCACCCTGGTGTGGCAGGAAGTGATCTTGTAACTAGGACCTGTCCTCCAGGTGATGTAAAACGCTCTCACACCGAGGAAGTTTCTCCAGGGCCATGTGCCCATGAGGGAAGGGTTAGGACAGTCGTTATAGTTGGTGATTCTATCCTTAGGCATGTAGATAGCTGGGTGGCTGGTGGACGTGAGGATTGCCTGGTAACATGCGTGCCTGGTGCGAAAGTAGCGGACCTCACACGCCACCTAGATAAGGTCTTAGATAGTGCTAGGGAGGAGTCTGATGTCTTGGTACATGTCGGTACCAATGACATAGGAAAATGTGGTAGGGAGGTTCTGGAAGCTAAATTTAGGCTTTTAGGTAGGAAGTTGAAATCCAGCACTTCCAGGGTAGCGTTCTCCGAAATGCTTCCCGTACCACGTGCAGGGTCCAAAAGGCAGGCAGAGCTCTGAAGTCTCAATGCGTGGATGAGACAATGATGCAGAGATGAGGGGTTTGGATTGTTAAGAACTGGGGAACATTTTGGGGAAAGGAGGGGCTCTTCCGAAGGGATGGGCTTCACCTTAACCGGGATGGAACCAGACTGCTGGCATTAACCTTTAAAAAGGAGATAGAGCAGCTTTTAAACTAGATAATAGGGGAAAGCCGACAGTCGCCCAAGAGCGGATGGATCGGAAGAATGTAACCTTGAAGGACACTACCAAAAGCAGAGAGGTTCCAAAAAACAGTAAAGTAGCCCAAATGCCCTCGGGTATGGAGAAGACAGAGCTTAAAGATCCCAAATTACACATGTCTACCAATAGCCAAATTGTTGTTAAGTGCCGTCGAGTCGGAGTCGACTCATGGCGACCCTCTGGATAGCTATCCTAAATTGTTTTCGGTCTTCAGTCAAGCGGCTCATTGTTGACAGACTGGTACCCATAGCTGCTGTTATTGTATCAATCCATCTCATTGCTGGCCTTCCTCTTTTGTGTTGACCTTCTATCTTGCCAAGCATGATGTCTTTCTCTAATGACCTCTCTCTTCGCATGATGTGTCCAAAGTATGAAAGTCGAAGTCTTGTCATCTGAGCTTCTAAAGAAAGCTTAGGTTTGATCTCCTCTAGTACCGACTGGTTTGTTTTTCGGGCAGTCCATGGTATACACAGTATTCGCCGCCAGCACCATAATTCAAAGGCATCAATTTTCTTCCTGTCTGTCTTTTTCACTGTCCAGCTTTCACATCCATATGATGTTACTGAAAATACCATGGCTTGAACAAGTCGAATCTTTGTATGGAGAGAGACATCTCTGCTCTTGAGAATCTTATCTAGGTCTTTCATAGCCGTTCTGCCAAGAGCAATGCGTTGTCTGATTTCTTGACTGCTTGTTGCTTCTTTATTGATAGTTGATCCAAGTAGGTTAAAGTTGTTCACAATTTCAATTTCTTCTCCTTCAATGATGAATCTGTTGATTATGCCAGTTGTCATGATCTTTGTCTTCTTTACATTAAGGTGCAGGCCCATTTTGAGACTATGTTCTTTGATTGTGAGAAGCAAATGTTTCAGATCATCTTCACTTTCAGCCAGTAATGTAGTATCATCGGCATAGCGAAGGTTGTTGATGAGTCTTCCACCAATCTTCACACCTCTGTTGTCTTCATACAATCCTGCTTCTCTGATGATTTGTTCTGCATATAAATTAAACAGGTAGGGGGAAAGTATGCAGCCTTGTCTTACACCTTTGCTTATTTTAAACCATTCTGTTTCTCCTTGTTCCGTTCGAACTGTTGCTTCTTGATCAATGTACAGATTGCGCAAGAGAACGATCAGGTGTTCTGGTATACCCATGCTTCTTAATGTGGCCCAGAGTTTCTCATGGTTTACACAGTCAAAAGCCTTGCTATAGTCGATAAAGCACAAATAGATATCCTTTTGGTATTCTTTAGTCTTTTCAAGGATCCATCTCACATCTGCAATGATGTCTCTCATTCCTCGCTACTTTCCTGAACCCTGCTTGCACTTCAGGTAGTTCTTGTTCCAGGTATGGTTGTAGTCTTTTTTGAATAATCTTCAGTAGAATCTTGCTGGCATGTGGGATCAGAGCGATTGTTCGATAATTTCCACAGTCAGTTGGATCACCTTTCTTTAGTATTGGTATAAACACAGATCTTTTCCAGTCAGTTGGCCATGATGTTGTCTTCCATATTTCTTGGCAGAGCCTTGTAAGTATGGTAACAGCTGCATCAGATTGCTGCAATACTTCTATAGGAATGCCATCAATGCCTGGTGCTTTGTTCTTTGATAAGGCTTTCAATGCTGCTTCAACTTCTTCTTTCATCACCAATGGTTCCCGATCATAAGGTACAGGTTGAAACGGCTGTTGGGCCACTTGATCTTTATCATATAAAAACTCTGTATATTCCTTCCACCTTTTCTTGATCTTCTCAGCATCATTCAACATAGAACCTTGAGCATCTTGTAACATTCCAATTCGAGGCTGGAACTTTTTCTTTAACTCTCGTAGCTTTAGGAAAGCCGATCTTGTTCTTCCTCTAATAGTTTCTGCTTCTATTTCCTTGCATGCGTCGTCGTAGTACTTTTCCTTGTCCTGTCTTGCTGCACGTTGGAAATCTCTGTTGAGTTCTGCGATTGTCTTTCTTTCTCCTCTGGCTTTAGCTTCTCTGCGTTTCTGGGCAATTTTCAGAGTTTCTTCCGTCATCCATTTTGGCTGTTTTTGCTTTTTCACCTTTTGTAGAGACTTCTCGCTTTCTTCCAAAACAACCTTCTTGATGTCATTCCATAACTCTGTCATTTGTATCTAAAGCAGCAAATTGATTTTGCAGGCAGTCTTTAAATTCCAATGCTATATTCTCAAGGTCATATTTTGCTGCATTCATGAGTGGTTTGCTCTTTTTCAACTTTAGCTTGAGTTTGCATACTAGTAGTTGATGATCTGTACCACAGTCAACTCCAGGTTTTGTCTTTGTTGATGTTATAGAGCTTTTCCATCGTCGACTTCCACAGATGTAGTCAATTTGATTTTTATACAATCCATTGGGTGAAATCCATGTGTACAGTCACCGCTTGTGTTGCTGGAAGAAGGTGTTTGAGATGAATAGATCGTTGGTCTTGCAGAATTCTATCAGTCTTTCTCCAGCTTCATTTCTGTTGCCAAGTCCATATTTTCCAATTACTTTGCCTTCTTCTTTGTTGCCAACATTTGCATTCCAGTCACCCATGACTATCAGGATATCCTGCTTGCATGTTCTGTCAATTTCAGCTTGTACTTGTTCATAGAACTCTTCAATTTCATTCTCTTCTGCAGCTGTTGTTGGGGCATAAACTTGAATTATAGTTGTGTTGATAGGCAATCCTCGTAGACGAATAGAGATTAAGCATTTGCTGACTGCATTGTATTTCACTACAGTTCTTGCAATTTTCTTCTTTATTATAAATGCAACACCATTTCTTCTTTGTCTTTCATTTCCAGCATAGTAGACCATGTGATCATATGATGCAAAGTGCCCGATACCAGTCCATTTCAGTTCGCTGACACCCAACAGATCAAGTTGTACACGTTCCATTTCATTCTTGACCACCTCCAACTTCCCTTGGTTCATGCTTCGTACATTCCATGTTCCAATGTGTAAGACATCTTTACAGCTTCTGACTCTGATTAAAATACAGTCTCTAAAATGCTTGTATGCAAATGCTAGAAGTCTAAAAAATAAGATAGGAGAGTTAGAATATATAGCACTAAATGAGAGGTTAGATATGATTGGAATATCAGAGACATGGTGGAAGGAGGACAACCAGTGGGACACTGTGATACCTGGGTGCAAACTATATCGTAATGATAGAAATGATCAAATTGGTGGAGGGGTTGCGCTCTATGTTAGAGAGGGCATTGAGTCAGAAAGGATTAAAGTTTTACAGGAAACAAAATTTGCTGTAGAATCTCTATGGATTGAAATTCCATGTAAAAAGGGGAAGGCGATGGCAGTGGGGGTGTACTATCGACCACCAGGCCAGAATGAACAAATGGATGATGAAATGCTCAAAGAAATCAAGGAAGCTAAGAAAAGTTACAGCGTGGTAATAATAATGGGTGATTTCAATTACCCCGGTATCGACTGGGTCAGTGTCACGGCAGGACATGCTAGGGAGATAAAGTTCCTAGATGAAATAAATGACTGCTTCTTGGAACAGCTGGTTCATGAACCGACCAGAGGGGAAGCCATATTAGACCTAGTCCTTAGTGGAACACCAGATCTAGTGCAAGAGATAAGGGTGTTGGGACCACTTGGCAATAGTGATCATAGCATGATCGCCTTTGATTTAATTAGTGAAGGAGGAATAGTAAGGAAATCCACAGTACTACCTTTTAACTTTCGAAAGGGAGACTATGATACAATGAGAAAAATAGTTAAGAAAAAACTAAAAGGAGCAATTGCAAACCTTAAAGACTTACATCAAGCTTGGGTGTTGTTGAAAAATACTATCTTGGAAGCCCAGACCAGCTGTATTCCACGCATTAAGAAAAGTGGAAGGAAGTCAAAAAAACTGCCAGCATGGTTTAAAGGTGAGTTCAGAGAGGCTGTTGTTGCCAAAAAATCATCTTTCAAGACATGGAAAAAAGAGCCAAATGACAAAAAATGGAAACAGCACAAGAACTGGCAAGTTAAATGCAAGGCATTGATAAAGCAGGCAAAGAGAGAACTTGAGAAGAAACTTGCTACGGAAGCAAAAACGCGTAATAAAGACTTTTTCAAGTATATTCATAGCAAAAAAACTGTGAGAGAGTCAATTGGACCATTAGAGAAAGAGGGGTTAAAGGGGCAGTAAGAAGGGACAAGGCTATAGAGGACAGACTGAATGAATTCTTTGCTTCAGTCTTTACTGAGGAAGATGAAGGGATGTTACCCATGACTGAAGTGGTATTTAAAGGTAATACTGTGGAGGAATTGAAAGAAATATCACTACACGGGAAAGATGTATGACAACTATTTGATAAACTGAAGAGTAGCAAATCATCTGGACCGGATGGTATACATCCAAGGGTGTTGAAAGAACTGAAATATGAGACTGCAGAGCAACTATTAGTAAACTGTGAACTTTCATTAAAATCTTCTAATACCTGAAGACTGGAGGATCACCAATGTAACGCTATTTTTTAAAAAGGGTTCCAGGGGTGATCCGGGAAACTACAGACTGGTGCGCCTGATGTCAGTTCCAGGAAAAATGGTAGAAACCAGATTAAAGAACAAAATTACTCAACATGTAGATGGTCATGGCCTAATGGGAGACAGCCAACATGGCTTTAGACAAGGAAGATCTTGTCTTACTAATCTGTTATGTTTTTTTGAAGGTGTGAATAAACAGGTAGACAAAGGTGAGTCGGTTGATATAGTTTATCTGGAATTTCAGAAAGCCTTTGACAAGGTCCCTCATCAGAGACTTTTGGCAAAACTAAAAAGTCATGGGATAGGAGACAGTGTACTATTGTGGATCAGGAACTGGTTAAAAGATAAAAAGCAGAGGGTAGGGCTAAATGGCCAATTGTCCCAATGGAAAAAGGTGAATAGTGGAGTACCCCAGGGATCTGTGCTGGGTCCGCTGTTTTTTGACATATTCATAAATGATCTGGAAAAGGGAATAACGAGTGAGGTTATCAAATTTGCAGATGACACAAAACTATTTAAAGTTGTTAATACCCAAGAGGATTGTGGAAAATTGTAAGAGGATCTTGATAAATTGGAAGACTGGGTATCCAAATGGCAGATGAAATTTAATGTGGACAAGTGAAAAGTTATGCAACTAGGAAAGAACAACCCAAACTATGGTTACACGATGCAAGGTTCCACATTGGGAATCACCACCCATGAAAAAGATTTCGGCGTCATCGTGGATAAAACATAGTTACTCACCTGTAACAGGTGATTTCCGGGAACAGTAGGAATTTAGTCTTCACATATGGTATCGTCGGTACCGACGGAGCCTGCACGGCAACGCTCCCCAGCATCCAATAGGAAAGCTTTTGGGAGCATCCCACAGCGCCTGCATGCTGCCTTACCGCCTTTCCCAACTATCCCTCTCCAGTTGAGTTTAAAGCGGAGACAAAGAGAGAGGGAAAGAGAGAAAGAGAGAGATACAACTCCTAGGGGAGGTGGGTGGGTTGTGAATACTAAATTCCTGCTGTTCCCGGAGATCACCTGTTTCAGGTGAGTAACTATGCTATCTCCAGGAACAAGCAGGAATGTAGTCTTCACATATGAGGACTCCCTAGCTGCAGATGCCAGGGAGAAGGCCCCAGAAGTTGTGTGCCCCTGTGAAAGGGCTCCACTTCCCCTCATGGATCTCTTGTATCCTACCAGGGATGGTGGGTAGGAGTTGATTAAGTATGGAACAGGTGGTGAAGAACAGCCTGATCAAACAAGGCATCCCGGCGGGAATCCTTGTCCAAGCAATAATGGGCTGTGAAGGTATGAACCGAAGCCCAAGTAGCTGTTCGACAGATGTCGTCGATAGACACAGAGTGAAGATGAGCCACAGAGGCTGCCATGGCTCTCAACATTGTGAGCTGTGACATGGCCTTCAAGAGGAAGGTTCTTACTCTCATAGGCAAAAGATATACACTGTGCAATCCAGCTGGACAGTGTTCTTTTGGAGACTGAAAGTCCCAAATGACTAGGATCAAAAGCAACAAAGAATTGAGAGAACTTTCTATGTTAGTGTGTCCTTTGCAAGTAAAAGGCTAAAGCCCTTTTACAGTCCAAAATATGAAGATTCCTTTCTGCATTTGAGGCGTGAGGCCTTGGGAAGAATACAGGAAGGTAAAGAGCTTGATTTAAATGAAAAGGTGATACCACCTTTGGCATATAGTGTGGATGAGTCCTAAGGACTACCTTATCATGATGGAACCTTGTATAAGGAGGATCAGCCACCAACGTTTGCAATTCACTGATGCGACGTGCTGATGTGATTGCAATAAGAAAGATGACCTTCCAGGAAAGGAATTTCAAAGAGGTAGTAGCTAATGGCTCGAAAGGCGGCTTCATGAGCTGCCCAAGAACCAGATTTAAGTCCCATGCCATCAGTGATGGCTTAATGGGAGGCTTAGTTAAAAGAAGGCCTCTCATAAATCTCGCTATGAGAGGATGAAAGGAAATAGGTTGTCCATTTAGAGGCTTGAAAGAAGCTGCAATGGCACTCAAATGAACTCTCACTGAATTGGTCTTAAGTCCTGCATTAGATAAATGAAGGAGATACTCCAGTAATGATTCTAGAGATATCGCAAGAAGGTTAAGACTCTTCTGCGAGCACCATATGGTAAACCTTTTCCACTTGAATGCATAAGAGCGTCTTGTGGAAGGCTTCCTGGAAGCATAAAGGATATCCTTTACCTGTTGAGAAAGGTTAAGACCGTGAAGTTCTAGGCTTTCAGCAACCAGGCCCTGCAATGCAGAGACTGAGGCTTGGGATGCCACAGCATTCCGTCCTCCTGAGAAAGGAGATTTGAAGCAGATCCTAATTCCAGAGGCGGAGCTTGAGAGAGATGTAGTAGCAAAGGGTACCACATTTTCCGTGGCCAATGTGGAGCTATGAGAATCATATGACCTCTGTCTCTCTGAAGCTAGAACACGGTTTTGGGAATTGGGTGGGAAGGCATACAGGAAGGCCTGGCCCCAATGGAGGAGGAAAGCATCCCTGGCCTGACAACCCTGAGTCGGAATTCTGGAACACGAACCAGGGAAGTTTGGCATTCAGCGGACTTGCAAAGAGGTCTATGTCTGGGGTTTCCCAAATTTGGAAACTTTTGGCCACCTGATCTGCATGGAGAGACCATTCGTGTGCAAGCAGAACTCGACTGAGTCTGAGTCTGTCTGCCCAAGAGTTTTGAATGCCTGGAAGATACACCGCAAGGAGATGAATCTGATGCTCTCTGGCAAGGGCCCATAGTCGCAAAGCTTCGTTGCATAGCGACAGAGAGCCTGTTCCGCCCTGCTTGTTCAAATAGAACATGGCTACTTGATTGTCCGTTTGAACTAGGACTGTCTTGTAGCTGAGCTGGGTGTGGAACACTCGAAGAGCAAGGAAGATTGCCCTAAGTTCCAGGAGGTTGATGTGTAGATAGGCCTCCTGTGGAGTCCAAGTACCCTGGGGGGTAGAGAGGCCTTGCAGGTGGGCTCCCCAACCCACCTGTGAGGCATCTGTTAGAGTGGCTTGAGGTGGGAGTTGCTGAAAAGGAGACCCTACCAAAAGGTTTTGGGGTGACTGCCACCATTGGAGGGACAAAATAAGGAGATCTGAGTTTGCTATTTTGTCTGACAGGCAACCTGACGCCTGAATCCACTGAGTGGATAAAGTCCACTGGGCTGCCTTCATATGGAGGCGAGCATAAGGGACCACATGCACGGTGGATGCCATGTGGCCTAGCAACTGTAACATTTCCCGAGTAGTGAGGTGAGGCTTTAGCACTGCTTGGGAAGCTAACTGCACAATGCGAAGGCAGCAAGGCTTTGGAAGGTAGGCCCTTGTTTGTCTGGTATCCAGCAGAGCTCCTATAAACTCTAGGGACTGAGTGGGAGCAAGGTTGGATTTTGGGAAGTTTATGACAAGTCCCAAATACTGAAGAATGTGCATTGTGCGAGAGAGGGCAACCCTGGCCTCTGGCTCTGAAGGGGCTCGAATGAGCCAGTCGTCTAAGTAAGGGAAGACGAATATTCCCAGGGTGCGGAGAAATGCTGCCACCACAGCCATGCATTTTGTGAACACCCTTGGTGCAGAGGCCAGGTCAAAAGGAAGAACCCTGTATTGGTAGTGCTTCCCTTGAAACAGAAAGCAAAGGAACTTTCGATGAGTTGGATGGATGAGAACATGAGTGTACGCATCCTTGAGATCTAGAGAACAAAGCCAATCCTGACTCTGAAGATATGGCAGCAGAGTTCCTAGAGAAATCATTTTGAACTTTTCTTTGAACAGGAATTTGTTCAATTCTCTGAGGTCTAAAATGTGTCTGTGTCCTCCTGTTTTCTTTGGAATAAGGAAATAAGGGGAGTAAAACCCTGTACCCCGTTGGGGAATGGGTACCTCTTCTATTGCCCCTTGGGTAAGAAGCACAATGACCTCTTGACCTAACTGGTCGTTGAGAGAGGTCTGAGAATTGAACTGTCTTATCATTGTAGGAGGGGGCATGCTGAGGAAATGAAGCTTGAAAGCAGAGGTCTCAGATGCTAGATCTTTCTTAGTTTATAACAGATCGCACTAGTGTTGCTTTTATGTGCATGGCCATGCTAAATGTTTGCTCTAGGGTAACCCCATGATTTTTTACTTTGTTTTTTACCTCTAAGTCAGCCTCTTTAAGATGCAATGTGGGCGGGGGGGGGGGGGGGGCAGGCGCTAAAGTCATGGTTCCTAGTAATGTATAACACCTCAGTTTTCTTAAAGCTAATCTTTAAGTTATGAGAGTTCAGCCATTCTGAAGCTTCACTGAAGCAGGATGTATTCTGGTGGACAACAGGATTTGCAGTGTCAACAGGCAGATAGAGTAGTTCTCCAGGAGCAGCAGGAATCAGTCCTCACATATGGGTGACGTCGGTGCCGACGAAGCCCCATGCGGAGTATTTCCCAAGCTTTCAAAGAAAGCCTTTGGGAATTGCAGCACGCATGCGCGGTCCCCTTCCCGCCCAAGGGTGCCATCTTGCTCAGTCTGATGACATAGCTAAAAAGCAGCAAAAAAATTAGCAAAAATAAATCATAGGACTGCAACTCCAAGGGGAGGAGGGAGGGTTGTGAAGACTGATTCCTGCTGCTCCTGGAGAACACCTGTTACAGGTGAGTAACTACTCTTTCTCCAGGACCAAGCAGGAAGTCAGTCCTCACATATGGGACTCCCCAGCTTAAGGCTACCGGAGACCTCAAGCTGAAAAAAAATGAGCTCCCTCGAGCTCGTCAATACGTAAGGAAGGAATCTTCTCTGAGAACGCCCCCGACCGGTAGCCCAACACCAGGGCCGGAGGGTAGGAGTTGCCTAAACCCCAAAGAGATTATGGAGAACTGCCTGTCCGAAAGCACTGTCCCTGCGGGACTCCCTCTCAAGGCAGTAATGGGCTGCAAAAGTCTGGCTTGAAGACCAAGTAGCGGCCCGGCAGATGTCTGCCAACGGAACAGAGCGGAGATGAGCCACTGACGCAGCCTTCGCCCTGACACGATGAGCCGTGACTCGACCCTCCAATGAGAGGCCGGCTGCCCCATAAGCCCAGGCGATACAGTCAACGACCCAAATGGACAAAGTATGTTTCTTTTGACCCCAACTTATTGGGGTCAAAAGAAACGAAGAGCTGAACAGCCCTCCGATGCTCCCGCGTACGGTCAAGGTAGAAAGATAACGCCCTCCTACAGTCCAGGGTATGCAGGACCATCGCAGTCCAGTTGGCATGCGGCCTGGGAAAGAAGGTCGGAAGAACCACCTCCTGATTGAGGTGAAATGGAGAGACATTCTTAGGGAGAAACTTGGGGTGAGTCCGTAAGACTACCCTATTCCTGTAGAACCTAGTGTAAGGGGGATCAGACACTAGTGCCTGAAGTTCACTTACTCGCCTAGCAGAGATAAGAGCTACCAGAAACAAGGTTTTCCAGGAGAGAAAACGGAGAGGGCAGGTAGCCATAGGTTCAAATGGTGGACAAGTAATCCGCTGTAAGACCACATTCAGATCCCACTCAGGGGCTGGTGGACGCAAAGGAGGCTTAAGCAGGAGGAGGCCTCTGAGAAAACGAGCCACCAAAGGGTGGTTGGAAAGAGGCCTGCCGTCCACCGGTGAGTGGTGCGCTGAGAGAGCACTGAGGTGAACTCTGACAGAGTTGGACTTAAGGCCTAGATTGGAGACGTAAAGCAAATATTGCAATACTACCGCTACCAGGCACGAGAAGGGATTCTCGTTGCGCTGAGCACACCATGCGGAGAATCTACGCCACTTAAAAGAGTTACGATTTCCTGGTGGATTGCCGTCTAGAGGCTAAGACAACGTCTATCACCTCTCTAGGCAGGAGTAGGGGAGCCAAGGCTACCCTTTCAGCAGCCAGGCCATCAGATGAAGGGACTGGAGGTTGGGGTGCAAGAGAGATCCCTGTTCCTGAGACAGGAGATCGTATTGATTCCCCAGACGAAGAGGAGTGTCCACCGCCAGTTGTAGCAGAAGGGGGAACCAGTGTTGCCTTGGCCACCTGGGGGCTATCAGTATCATGGAGGCCCCGTCCTTGAGGACTTTGAACAGTGTCCGGGACACCAGTGGCGTGGGAGGAAACGCATACAGTAGGCCTTGGGACCACGGAATCAGAAACGCATCCGCTGCTACTCTGAGAGGATGCGGTTGTCTGGAACAGAATCTCGGGAGTTGCCGGTTCAGAGGACTGGCGAAAAGATCCATGGTGGGTAGGCCCTACCTGAGAAAGATCTGCTGAACCACCAACGGATTCAATCTCCATTCGTGTGGTTGCAGGATCCTGCTCAGCCTGTCCGCCAGGTAATTGTCTTGACCTGGGAGGTAGACAGTCTTGAGGAGGATTCCGTGATTGACAGCCCAAGAGCACAGCCGCTGTGCCTCCTGACAGAGAAGGAAGGAGACTGTGTCCCCTTGTTTGTTCACGTAGAACATGGCAACTTGATTGTCTGTCTGGACCAGTACAGACTGGTGAGATGTGAGGTGGGAGAAGGCTCTCAGAGCTAGGCGTATCGCCCGTAGTTCCAGGAAGTTTATATGCTGAGCAGCCTCCCAAGGGGTCCAGAGATCCTGAGTACATGCCCCTTGGCAATGCGCGCCCCAACCTAGAAGAGAAGCATCTGTCGTCAGCACTTGAGAATGCGGAGGGGATTGAAAAAACACTCCGAGTACCAGATTCGGAAGATGAAGCCACCATTGCAGAGAGGAGACGAGCAGGGTGGATATTCTTACTGAGTCTGAAAGGCTCCCTGTGGCTTGATGCCACTGAGTCCGAAGGCTCCACTGAGCAGGCCGCATGTGCAGGCGGGCATTGTGGGTTACATGAACCGTGGAATCCATATGGCCGAGCAGTCTCAGGAATTGCCTGGCGGAGACCAGGGAATTGCTGTGAAACTGCCTGGCTAGATCCATCAACCTGTGGGCTCTGTCCACTGGCAGAAAAGCCTTCGCCTGAAGAGTGTCCAGCCTTGCTCCTATGAATTCTAAGTTCTGGAACGGGAGCAAAGTGAACTTTGCGAAGTTTATGACAAACCCCAAGTGCTGAAGCAGAGCCACAGTGTGAAGGGTGGCTTGATTGGCCTCCTGGGAAGACTGGCCCCTTATGAGCCAGTCGTCCAGGTTACAAGAACACAAATAGACCTTGAAGCCTCAGGTAGGGCGCCACCACCGCCAGGCACTTGGTGAACACCCTGGGGGCGGAGGTTAGGCCAAAGGGTAGTACTCTGTACTGGTAGTGGTGTCCTCCCACAACAAACCTGAGATATTGCTGTGGTCTGGATGAATAAGGATGTGAGTATAAGCATCCTTCAGATCCAAGGAGCATAGCCAATCTCCCTGCTGGAGGTAGGGCAGCAGGATTCCAAGGGTAAGCATCCTGAACGTTTCCCTCTCCAGGAACTTGTTGAGGTTTCGCAAGTCTAGGATGGGTCTGAGGCCTCCTGTTCTTTTTGGTACCAGAAAGTACCTGGAATAAAAGCCTTGACCTCTCAGGTGGTGGGGCACTGGTTCCACAGCCTGTTCCTTTAGCAGACTTGCTAACTCCTGAAGGAGTAGGTCCCTGTGCAGAGGGGGTCTTAGAGGCTCCCCTGGAAAATAGGAGGGAGGTACCTGGTGAAAATGGAGAAGATAGCCCTTTTGAACTATATGGAGCACCCAGGTATCTGATGTGACGGCTGACCACCTGTGGGCAAAGTGGGTCAGCCGGCCTCCTGTGCTGATGTGAGCTAGCTGAGGAGAAGAGGCTATGCCTTCTGAGTCAAAACCCCCCACCCTGCTGAGCAGGGGCCGGTGTTGGTGGCTTGGGGGCCTTCTGCCTACGGGGCCCATGACCCTGCCCCTTGGCCTGCTGACCCTGTTGGGGAGCTACAGAGGCCTGATAATGAGGGTATTGTTTATAGGCAGATGACTTCCTCGGGTAAAAGGCCTTTTTTCCCGAGCCCTTTTTTTTCTGAGAAGGGGCAGAGATTCCGGAGTACTGCCTGGCCAAAAGCACTGCCCCTACGGGACTCCCTCTCCAGACAGTAATGGGCCGCAAAAGTCTGGCTTGAAGACCAAGTTGCAGCCCTGCAGATGTCTACCAAGAGCACAGAGCGGAGATAAGCCACTGAGGCAGCCATTGCCATTACACGATGGGCCATGACCCGACCCTGCAAAGGAAGGTCAGCCGCCTTGTAAGCCCAGGTGATACAGTCAGCCACCCAGATGGACAAGGTACGCTTGGACACAGCCAACCCCAACTTATTAGGGCCGGGGGTTCAAGTCCCACCTGGGGACAGCAATCTCAGGCCGGAGGGACTGGGATTTCTAGTCCTATAGGCACTCCTTGTGGTCTTGGGCAAGCCACTTAACCCTCCATTGCCCATGTTCTCTGTAAGTATTAACTGTGGTGGCGAGGACAGCCAGATCCCTATGGAGATAGAAAAAGTACAAGCAGTTTCCCCTAGTCAGAGGGAAAGGGAAAGAAATGGTCATTTTAAAAGTGCAGCTAAGGTTGAAAAAAACCTGTCAAAGGTTGTTGTCCAAAAGCCACGCCCCAGCTCTATGGTAACTGAGGGTGGTAATGCAGGACAGCAGGGGGCGGGGTGGAAAGATACTGGCCAGTCCCACGCTTATAAACCCCAGAGAACAGGGAGAGAGAGGGAGGCAACAAGATTGCCGAGACTGCCAAGTTTTCCAAGGCAGGCAACAGGATTACCAGGATTCCCAAGACAGGCAAGGAGATTGCCAGGACACGAGAGAAGGAGAGCTGACTCTAATTCAGGGGCAGAGTCTGAGAGGGAGCCTCATTCGGAGCAAGAGTTTCACTTTTGCAGGAGGAAGAGAGACGAGAGGGCTAACTTCACCAGGAAACAGCATGGCCAGGGAGAAGGCAGTGAAGCATTGCTGAAGAAACTCCCCAAAGGTATTGCTGCTAAAGTTACTAGCCAAAGGTCTCAGGAAAAGTCCCCAGACAGCAAGTGGAGGAAAAGATATCCCCTAAGCCAGCTCCAGCAGTTTAACCAGCACCAGGGTTATAGGAAGCCTGAGGGTGGTCCAAGAACCCAGGAAGGGCTGAGAAGGAAGCCTCTCAGTAAAGAAACTTTGAATGTTTTAAAACTGGTAAAACGTATGCTAAAGGATCAGGAAGTAACCTGTGCAGAGAACAGTGCTGTGTATCGAGGGAAGGCTCGAGGGGAACAGCTGTTTTCTAACGACGTCACAGAACAATCGTGTTCAGAATGTGAGTCAATGGACATCGGGGAAAATGTTCTTTTGAGTGAGCCTGAAGAGGCTATGGAATGTGAGTTATCCCTGGTAGTGAAGTAAGAATGTTTAGAAATATAAGTGTGAAGAAAATTCCATTTCTGTGATATGCATGGTGTTTCAAAGAGCAAAGAAGTTTTAATTAGTATGGCTGCTGCTTTAAATGAGGCTTGCTAAGGAAGACGGCTTGAAGTCTCTGGATAACTGATTAAAACCCTTAAAGCTTTTGAAACAAAGAAGAGAAGTTTGTTTGCTATAATTTTGCTGCATTGAAGAAATTTGTTTGCTATAATTTTGCTGCATTGAAGTTTCAATGAACATTTTTGGGTTTAGTTAAAGCACTGTGAAGTGAAGCTTTATTTTTGGGAGAAATAACATTTGTTTGCTGAAGTAAGCAAGAGCAATTCTGACCTTAGTTTCTTGTGGATGTTTTGTACCCGTGAATACCAAGCTTCATTTGAAGTTCCCGCTATTAAGGGAGGTGAATAAAAAATATTCCTGCGTTTGCTTTCAACTCTCGGCTCAGCACTTTTTATTACAACTACATTTGCTCAAATACTACAACTCCCAGAGGCCTTTGCCTTGGAGTTTATTGAAAGGAACATTCGCTCCCCCTTTCCTCGTCAGGCAGCCGCCTGGGCGGGGGAAGGGCACGACATAACGTATGTGTGTCATATCCCCTCGTGTTAAATGTATCCCCCAATTGACCGCTTTGACCCGGTGAAAAGCGGAATATAAATACAGCTAAATAAATAAATACAGCTAAATAAATAAATTAGGGTCAAAGGATACGAAGAGCTGAGTAGCCCTCCTATGCCCCTGCGTACGGTCAAGGTAGAAGGATAAGGCCCTCCTACAGTCCAGGGTATGCAGGACTGCTTCAGCCTGGCTTGCATGAGGCCTAGGGAAGAATGTTGGAAGAACCACCTCCTGATTGAGGTGGAAAGAGGAGACAACCTTTGGGAGGAACTTTGGATGAGTCCTGAGGACTACCCTGTTCATATAAATCCTGGTGTAAGGCCTATCACAGACCAGGGCCTGAAGCTCACTCACTCGCCTAGCCAAGGTAAGGGCTATCAAGAAGAGTGTCTTCCAGGATAGGAAGCGTAGTGGACAAGTAGCCATCGGCTCAAAAGGTGGGCGAGTCAGTTGCTGCAAGACCACATTCAACTCCCACTCAGGGGCAGGAGGACGGATTGGAGGCTTGAGCAAAAGCAAGCCCCTGAGAAAGCGGGACACCAAGGGGTGACCTGACAGAGAATGTCCCTCCACCAGTGAGTGGTGAGCTGCTAGAGCTGAGAGGTGGATCCGAACAGAATTGGACTTAAGTCCCTGATTCGACAAGTGCAGTAAGTACTGAAGCACTACTGGCACAATACAGGAGAAAGGATCCTCTGTACGTAGCTGACACCACACAGAAAACCTCTCTCATTTGAGAGCATAGGTTTTCCTAGTGGACTGTTTCCTAGAGGCTAGGACAACCTCCTCAACTTCCTGAGGTAGGCCCCAGGGAGCCAAAACTACCCTTGCAGCCTCCAGGCCATCAAATTGAGAGCTTTGAGATTGGGGTGCAGAAGGGAACCCTGCTCCTGTGAGAGAAGGTCGGGTTGCAATCCCAGAGGCAGTGGGGGATCCATCGCCAGTTGAAGCAGAAGAGGAAACCAAGGCTGTCTAGGCCACCTGGGAGCCACCAGCAGGACCGAGGCCTTGTCCTGAAGAATTTTGAAGAGAGTTCGGGCCACCAAGGGCGTGGGAGGAAACGCATACAGGAGGCCCTGAGACCATGGAATCAGAAAAGCATCTGCTGCTATTCTCAGAGGATGCAGTTGCCTGGAGCAGAACTTTGGCAGTTGCTTGTTCATTGGGCTGGCAAAGAGATCTACCAAAGGGAGACCCCATTTTAGGAAGATCTTCTGAACTACAAACCCCAGGCTTTGAAGAAGAGCAATAGTTCTGAGGGTGGCTTATCTGGCCTCCTGGCACGTCTGACCCCTGATGAGCCAGTCGTCCAGATAGGGGAAGACAAAGATTCCCTGATTTCTCAGGTAGGCCGCTACCACTGCCAGGCATTTGGTAAAGACCCTGGGAGCGGAGGTGAGGCCAAAAGGCAGTACTCTGTACTGATAGTGGTTTCCTCCCACAATGAACCTGAGGTACTTTCTGTGGTCTGGATGAATGAGGATGTGGGTATACGCATCCTTTAGATCTAAGGAGCATAGTGTGATGAGGTGAGTGCAGCCCAGCTAGGGAAAACTGAAAAAAAGAAGGATTTTTTTTCATTGCGGGGGATGGGAGCCCAAAATCCTAGGTTCCATACTAGAAGCACTGAAAGAAACCTAGAGGGCAGAGCTAATGGTAAGCCAATCACAGACCACAGGACAACCCTGCAGAGGAGTAGGAGGTCCAAGTGGGAGGAGCTAGGAAGGGAGTTGCCCAGCTCAACAGTTAACAGAGGAAGAACAAACAAAAGAGGGAGGCACAGTTTGAGTAAGGAGGGAGCTGTGAGCAGAAGGTCCAGGAGGAGTGCAGGAGCAAGCACCAGTGGCAGCTGCAGTTCAAGGCCTAGCCCAGGTTCAAGTCCAATTCCCAGGAGGCACAGACAGGAGAGATCTGGGGCCAAGCTGTGGAAGACCCTTGCAGCCAAGGAGAGCAGCAAATGGAGGAACCTTTATAAAGGCAGCCAAGAAAGGTACGCAGGGAATGAGCAGTGCCACCAGAATAGTTCTTGCTCTGACTCAGAGGAGACTTTCATACACCTGAAGCCTCAGCACAGCAAGAAGTATCTCAGGAGGGAGGTTAAGCAGGAGAGACACACAGGAGACCGGCTTGCAGGAGCCAAGGCCAGGCAGTGTGAGAGACTGTTTAACATTGCGAGGACTCTCAAGGAAAAGACACCAGAGCACTTCCAGAGAGCACAAAGCTGTAGCTCAATTGAGAGTATGGAGGTAGGCCCTGAAGAAAGTCTTATTGAGTCAGAAGCCTCTGAGATGGAATGTGAGCTGTGCACTAAAATACAATAATAAAGTGAGTTAGAAAACAGTGAAATACAAAAGGAAGCTGTTGCAAGTTAAAAGCAGTTTTTAAGAGTTGAAAGAGAAGAGTAACCCTGAAGACAAGAGGTTAGGAATCTCTCTCTTAGGAAGCTTAAACTGCTAAACTTCACTGAAGGCCCAAACAGCTAGAACTGTTTGTATGGGGCATGGCAACAGCGGGTTGGAAGCTAAAGGCCCCATTCACTGTGAAGAGTTTTACTAATGCTTTTGGTTTTGGTAATGTCAAACAATTGCAGTGAAGAATAGAAACTGCTGTGAGTTTTGTTTGGACATTTTGATTTGGAGAAAATTATCCTGTATTTCTTTTGTCTGGAAAAAGTGCTTAAAGAATTTTTATGTTCATCACTTGCCAACTTTGGAAACCGAATAAAAATTTCCTGTGCGCTTTAAATAACCACTCGGTTCTTCTTATTGACACAACTACAACCCTTGAAGGGATACAGATGGCCAGCCGTCCCTACTAGGCAACCGCCTGGTAGGGGCGCGAGCGTCACAGGTGGCGTAGTTTTTGGATGCGGTGTTCCAGTGGTCAAGAAGAGCATCTTTTGAGCCATACCTCTGGACGGAGAACTCCAGGAAAGGCGGTGACCGACCGAGGCAACGGAGGGAAATACCGGAGCGGATTCGGATCGGGAGCGCTGTGACTGCTGGACAATGCTGAGACCTGCATCAGAATCAGGTAACCCGTAGACTGGAAGGGGTAGGCCTGGATTCTGGTGTAAGGGGGCCACCAGCTGCTCACTAGGGGAAGTGAGAGGAAAAAAAAAAAAAAGCGAAAAAAAAAAAGTGCTGCACTTTGTGTGTGTCTTGTCTGTTTGTTGCAGAGACTACAATCCAGGATGGAAGTAGCGGACGTATTGGCGTGGGTAGCGGACCAATTCGCGAAGCAGAGGGAGATGGCAGCGTTGAGCCAGGAGCAGGCGACCTCCATGTTGCGAGCCCAACAGCAACCCCTGCTGGAAATGATGGCCAAATGGATCCGGACTCAGGAAGAAGCAACAAAGCAAGCACAGGCTGTTCCAAAGACTCAACCTGTTGGTACAGGGGGGGAAGGACTAGCCTTTGGACCTTTTTCATGTGGTCGCTTAAGCAAGGATGACAACCTTGACGACCATATTGAAGCGTTTGAAAGAATAGCTGGTCTAGCTCAGTGGCCTAAAGAACAGCTAGCTGTAAGGTTTGCCACTACTCTAAGCGGTGAGGCATTAGCTGCCTACAGGGAAATGCCAGTTGATTCTATTCATAATTATGAGCATGTTAAAGAAGCCATAAGAGAACGGATGGGTTTAAGTTCCTCCTCTTATAGGAGACTTCTAAGAGCATCTGTCTTAAAAGAAGGTGAAACACCACCAGCTCTGTATTATAGGGTAAAGAGCTTAGTCTTTAAATGGCTACTGCCGGAAAAGAAAGATATAGAGTCTATTATTGATGCAGTAATACTAGAGCAATTTATTGAAGCTGTTCCTATAGACATGCAAAGCTTTTTGATAAAACAAAACTGTAAGAACACCCGAGAAGCCATAGTCTTGGCAGACTGCTTTCTGGAGGCCCAGAAACTGAGCCTAAAGAAAGGGGGCGTTTTTCAGGGTACAGGTGTGCAGGAAAAGAATGCAGCCTTGAGTAAATATAGGACAGAGAGAGATAAGCCCATGGAAAAGTTCAACCTGCAGGGAAAGTGTTTTTCTTGTGGTGAGCCTGGTCACCTCAAGAAAAATTGTAAGACAATGAAAGCCTTTGTGATAACACACCCCAAGGAGATAGGTGAAGGATTCCTCCTATCGGTAGAGGTAGAGGGAATAAAGACAGAGGCACTGTTAGATTCAGGGTCAAGTCAGTCCATGATCTCCAGAAAATTATGGAAAGTGATAGAAGCCCAGAAGCAGTGTGCCCAAGAGTCCTCAAGGGGGCAGGTTAAAATTAAATGTGTACATGGGGCTGCCTCTACCTACCCACTTCAAGCCATTAAGATAAAGGGCTTAGGCAGGGGAAGGGAGGTAGCAGTAGCAGTAATACCAAGACTCCCTCATGAGATTATACTGGGCCGAGATTGGTCCCCGTTCAGGAAGGGAGTGGAGAAAAAGCTGCAGGAAAAGGCGGGCCTGGTTACCACGCGTGCAGGCTCTAGACCCTCAGAGGAAGGGGTAGATTCCCAGGAGGAGCCCATACCAGAGACTTCTTTTCATGATGATCTGATAACCCCGGCTAAGGATACCATCAGGAAAGGAAAGGCTGAGAGGAAGCTAGGGAGGAGCCTCAGAACTCAGAATAGGAGACAGTTATTGTCCGGTCAGGAGATGCCCTGGGTTTCTGAGGAGGTAATAGCGAAGTTTCCCTCCTTTCCGGATGAGCAAAAAGCAGATCCTGCTTTGGGGCGAGCATGTGAATTTGCCCAGAAGGGATCGGAGGTCCTACCAAGATTTTTATGGGATAGCAATTTGTTGTATAGGGAGGGTATAAATCCTCGGACAGGTGAGCTACGGAGGCAGTTGGTGATACCTGCTTCTTTTAAAAATATCATTTTAAGGTTGGCCCATGATCACCCCGTGGGGGGGCATAAAGGTGTACAGAGCACCCTGGATCAGGTCCTTGATAGGTTTTACTGGCCAGGCATATATGCAGAAACGGCAAGGTTCTGTGCTTCTTGCCCAGCTTGCCAAAGGGTTTCCAGTAACCGTCCACCAGAGGTGCCTTTAATTCCCCTACCAGTTATAAAGGAGCCGGTGCATAGGTTGGGGGTGGACATTGTGGGGCCCTTACTAAAAACTCCTAGAGGTCACCAATATATTCTGGTCATAATGGACCATGCCACTCGCTTTCCGTGGGCCATTCCTTTGAGAAATACCTCAGCACGAGTGATAGCTCTAGAGCTCATACGTTTATTTTGTGAGATAGGGTTTCCTCGGGAGGTCTTAACAGACCAAGGAACAAATTTTATGTCCCGACATCTAGCTCAGGTATGGGATGCGTTCGGTATTCGGCATATCCGTACCGCCGCTTACCATCCCCAAACCAATGGGTTAGTGGAGAGGTTTAACCAAACTTTAAAGAACCTCTTAAGAAGGAGCTTGGAGGGCAGGTTTAGTGAATGGGATACGATGTTGCCTTTTGTGCTCTACGCATGCAGGGAGAGGAGACAGTCCTCTACTGGCACATCACCCTATGAATTGATGTATGGGAGGACGCCGCGGGGAATATTAGATGTATTAAGGGAACAATGGGTAGCACCGGTAGAGGAGGTAAAGGAGGTTCCCAGGTTTTTAACAGACCTGAAGAATCGCCTACAGCGGATAGCTACAGTAGCGGAGGAAAATTTGAAAAGGAGTCAAGTGAAACAGAAAACCTATCACGATCGACGGGCAAAGCCCCGACTTTTAAAGGTCGGAGATCGAGTCATGGTTATGATAGCCGCAGCGAATTCTCGCTTTGAGAACTCGTGGAAGGGCCCTTATAAAATAATAAAACAACTTGGGCCAGTGTCTTATGTTGTGGATACTGGAAGGGGGAAGTCCCAAGTGTATCATGCTAATCTGTTGCGACAGTGGCAAGAACGTACAGGAAGTACTCAACTAGCCCCACAGTGGAATAAAGATTCTCAGCCCATAGTTTGTATTTCGAGCTGTTCGCGGGATAAAGTGACAGCCCGAAATAGTCTAAGGGGGGGGGATATGTGATGAGGTGAGTGCAGCCCAGCTAGGGAAAACTGAAAAAAAGAAGGATTTTTTTTCATTGCGGGGGATGGGAGCCCAAAATCCTAGGTTCCATACTAGAAGCACTGAAAGAAACCTAGAGGGCAGAGCTAATGGTAAGCCAATCACAGACCACAGGACAACCCTGCAGAGGAGTAGGAGGTCCAAGTGGGAGGAGCTAGGAAGGGAGTTGCCCAGCTCAACAGTTAACAGAGGAAGAACAAACAAAAGAGGGAGGCACAGTTTGAGTAAGGAGGGAGCTGTGAGCAGAAGGTCCAGGAGGAGTGCAGGAGCAAGCACCAGTGGCAGCTGCAGTTCAAGGCCTAGCCCAGGTTCAAGTCCAATTCCCAGGAGGCACAGACAGGAGAGATCTGGGGCCAAGCTGTGGAAGACCCTTGCAGCCAAGGAGAGCAGCAAATGGAGGAACCTTTATAAAGGCAGCCAAGAAAGGTACGCAGGGAATGAGCAGTGCCACCAGAATAGTTCTTGCTCTGACTCAGAGGAGACTTTCATACACCTGAAGCCTCAGCACAGCAAGAAGTATCTCAGGAGGGAGGTTAAGCAGGAGAGACACACAGGAGACCGGCTTGCAGGAGCCAAGGCCAGGCAGTGTGAGAGACTGTTTAACATTGCGAGGACTCTCAAGGAAAAGACACCAGAGCACTTCCAGAGAGCACAAAGCTGTAGCTCAATTGAGAGTATGGAGGTAGGCCCTGAAGAAAGTCTTATTGAGTCAGAAGCCTCTGAGATGGAATGTGAGCTGTGCACTAAAATACAATAATAAAGTGAGTTAGAAAACAGTGAAATACAAAAGGAAGCTGTTGCAAGTTAAAAGCAGTTTTTAAGAGTTGAAAGAGAAGAGTAACCCTGAAGACAAGAGGTTAGGAATCTCTCTCTTAGGAAGCTTAAACTGCTAAACTTCACTGAAGGCCCAAACAGCTAGAACTGTTTGTATGGGGCGTGGCAATAGCGGGTTGGAAGCTAAAGGCCCCATTCACTGTGAAGAGTTTTACTAATGCTTTTGGTTTTGGTAATGTCAAACAATTGCAGTGAAGAATAGAAACTGCTGTGAGATTTGTTTGGACATTTTGATTTGGAGAAAATTATCCTGTATTTCTTTTGTCTGGAAAAAGTGCTTAAAGAATTTTTATGTTCATCACTTGCCAACTTTGGAAACCGAATAAAAATTTCCTGTGCGCTTTAAATAACCACTCGGTTCTTCTTATTGACACAACTACAACCCTTGAAGGGATACAGATGGCCAGCCGTCCCTACTAGGCAACCGCCTGGTAGGGGCGCGAGCGTCACAATAGCCAATCTCCCTGCTGGAGGTAGGGCAGAAGTGTTCCAAGAGTAAGCATCTTGAACTTTTCTTTCTCGAGGAACTTGTTGAGGTTTCTGAGATCCAGAATGGGTCGAAGGCCACCGGTTCTTTTGGGTACCAGGAAATAACTGGAGTAGAATCCGTGACCGTGCAAGTGGGGAGGCACAGGCTCCACTGCCCTGTCCAACAGACCCTGAAGCTCTTGAAGGAGAAGGTCTGTGTGCAGGGGAGGCCTTGGAGGCTCCCCTGGAAAGTATGGAGGAGGCAGTTGGTGAAAATGCAGGGCATAGCCTCTGTGGACTATGTCCAACACCCAACTGTCCCCGGTGATGAGGGGCCACTAGTGGGCAAAGAGGGCGAGGCGACCTCCTGTGCAGGGTTGGGAGAGCAGGGATGGAGAGGCTACGCTCAAGGAGTCAAAAACCCCCACCCTGCTGAGTGGGAGCAGGGGCCGGAGGCTTGGGGGTCCTCTGCCTATGGGGCCCATTACCCTGCCCCTTGGCTTGCTGACCCTGGGATGCAGCTTGGGCAGCCTGATATTGAGGGTACTGTTTGTAGGCAGTGCCCTTCCTCGGGTAAAAGGGCTTTTTACCCGAGCCCTTCTTTTTATGAGAAGGGGCAGATGTCTTTCTAGACAGCCTTGTCTGTGTAAGGTGCTCTGTTTCGAGCTGGGCGGCCTTCTCGGTCATGGGCTTGCCAAAAAGGTTTTCACCTCGGCAAGGGACATCAACCAACTTGTCCTGAACCCATGGCTCGAGGTCCGATGACTGCAGCCATGCCTGGCGTCAAGCCGCGATGCCAGCTGCCGCAACTCGGGCCGAAGCCTCGAAGCCATCGTAGGAGGCGCGGGACATGAACTTCGAGCAGTCCCGAATCCCCGAGGACAAGGACTTGAATCTCTGCAAGGGTTCCCTGGAGAGTCCAGCAGAGAACCCGGCCAACTCCTTGGCCAGGTCCCGCAAGTACATGCCCATGTACAGCTGGTAAGACTGGACATGGCAAGCAAGCATCGAGCCCTGGAAGCACTTTCTACCGACGCCATCGAGGTTTCAGGCCTCCCTGCCGGGGGGCACCGCAGGGGCACCGCAGAGTGCATCTTCTGGCTCTTCAGACGATGCATGGCCGATTCCACAACCATGGAATGGTGTGGTAGCTGTGCCTTTTGAAAACCAGGGCTCTTTCTGAGTCGATACATCGAGTCGACTCGCTTGCTTAAAACCGGCGCCGAGGCCGGTACCTCCCACATCCGGAAGAGGAGCCGTTCCAGCATTGGAGAAACCGGGACAGTAAAGGCCTCCTTCGGAGGAGAGTCATACTGCAGGGCCTCGAGCTCTTCAGCTTGAGGCTCTTCCTCGGGGTCCGCTGGAATAGCCAAGGCAGTGGCCATATCCCGGACGAACTCTGAGAATCCTCCGGAGGGGATCTACTCCGGGGCTCAGACTGCGGTGAGTCTGACGTGATGCACCGAGTCTTGAACGTATCGGGGGACTCCTCATCCTCCGTCTCCCAGGCAGACTCGTCCGACGAGGAGTCAGGGTCCGACCCCACAGGGCCCTGGAGCACCTGCCCCGACGCCAGGGGCACCGGCGCCGACGCCCTCGGTCCCGAGCGGGAGGTCGAGGGAGACCTCGAGCGGGAGGTCGACTTCGAGCCATGATGGACTCGAGTATAGGCTCGGTCTCCGGGGTCGACTTCGAAGTCGACGTCCCGGTGGTCGGGGCAGATGCGCCAGACAGGCTGGCCATCAGTGCCCGCTGCTGCTCCATGAAGGCAGACAGTCTGCTCTCCAAGGTTGTCATCCTGAGACTCAGCTCAGGAGACGCAGCAGCCACCGACTCGGGCCCCGGCAGTGCCGGGCCCAACGTCAGCTCTCTGGGAGGAGAGTCCTCGAGGACTACGGGGCTTACGTGTCCAGCAGACTCCGGCTCCATGCGAGGAACTTTGGCAGGCTTCTCTTGTTCCTTGGGCCCGGAGCGACGGTCGGGGGTCTTAGACCTGGCCCTCGAGGAGCTAGGGACCTCCTCCGACAACGCCCTCGCGAGCCGCTTCTTTCTCTTGCATTCCCGGTCGGGGGACCCCCTGTCCGAGGAGCTTCGACGGTGCTCGGGATCCGAATCCCGAGATGTCAAGACCTCAGACGAGGTCCGGGCCCAGTCGGAGGCTGAGTCCGAGAAAAGCCTTTCTTTCTGCTGCTGGCGACTTCAGAGTGCCTTGGAAGACATCTTCCCACATGGTCCACACGACTTAGGGTCGTGATCAGGACCGAGGCACCGAAGGCAGCAGTCGTGTGTGTCGGTGAGAGACATTAATTTCTTACACCGATCCCACTTCTTGAAACCGCTGGAAGCCATCGGGGAAAAAAGAGTCCCCGCGAGGTCAAAGGACCGGCCTTCCAGGGAAAAAACAAAAAAAGCGCGAACACCAGCCACGAAGGTCAAAAACCGAAAAAGAAGAATCGGGCTCGATACCGGTGTATCGAACCCGGTGGAAGGGGAACCGGCGTCGAACCGGGAGAAAAAACAGCGAGAATCGCCGAAAAAAATCAACTTTTATCCGGGATGACAGGACACACATCCGGTGGGCTTTTCGGAAAAAAACAGACTGAGGTAAGATGGCACCTTTAGGCGGGAAGGGAACCGCGCATGCGTGCCTGCATTCCCAAAGGCTTTCATAGAAAGCTGGGGAAATGCTCCGCTGGGGCTTCATCGGCGCCGATGACACCCATATGTGAGGACTGACTTCCTGCTTGGTCATGGAGAAACAGGCCCTCGCCACCCAAGCACCACAAATGGAGGCCTGCATAGACAGGGCATTGATATCAAAGGCCTGTTTTAAACAGCATGTCCAGATTCCTATCCTGCGCATCCTTCAATGCCGCACTTCCCTCCACGGGGATCTTGGTCTTTTTTGTAACCGCAGAGACTGCTGTATCCACCCGCGGAGATCGAAACATTTCACGCTCCTGCTCTGACAGAGGATAGAGGCACGACATGGTCCTGACCCCTTTCAGACCTGCTTTGGGAAGGTCCTACTCATCCTGTATCATCTGCTTGACCACCCTGTGAACCAGGAAAACCGACTGCGTCTTTCGCACCACTTGAATGACAGGATCCTCTAGAGATTCCTGTTCCGCAGGGAAGCTAGCCGGCAAATTGAGCACCCCCTGAGCCACTCCGCGATCAGTGCCGGGAATTCCTCATGCCGAAAGATGCGCACCACCCGCACCTGGTCTTCGGGGTCCGGAATCTCACCTTCCTCAAGCGGCTCACCCTCCAGCTCCAGCTCCCAGTCACCGGTCTCAGAAAGGGGAGACTGTTCTGGTCCCCCTACCGTGGACCTGATCTTCTTGGCCGGCATGTCTTCCATGTCATTTCCCTTCTTCGCGACACTGCGCTTCACACCAGCCACGGCAGAACAGGAAACCTCCCCTGTGCCCTGCTGACGCAGGCGAAAGGCCTGATGCAATAAAAGCACAAACTTGGGGGAGAACTCTCCTGAAAGTCCCCCCAACCATAAGGCTTTGGGAGGTCGAGGGCCCGGGAAGCACCGCAGACACTTCCAGCGAAGGAGGAGAAGAGTCCATGGAGACCTGACCCTCCTGAGACGAGAGGCCGGTAGGCTCTCGCAGCTTGTCCTGCAATGCCTGCTCCATATTCAGAGCCCGTGACGTACAGCCGCGACAGACCCCTATCACGGACACTGCCCCACGCCGGGATCCACAGACTAAGCACTGCAGACGCGCAGGCATGGAGGGTAGGCCGCTCTTCCTATGCTCCCCCCCCCCCCCCGCCTAAGCGCACTCACCAGGAAAGAAGAGCCTGAACTGACCTAATTTTAATTTACAGTCCTGCTACTCTGCCTCTCCCAAAGGAACAAATCATGCAGGGACTGCTCTCCTCTTATTTTTTTTTTTTTTTTCAAACAGGCAGGCCGAATCAAAAAAGAACACTCTCAGCCCGCTAAACCCACCTAGGGAATCCTGCCAGACGGGCCTTACCCCCTGTCAGCACAAGGAGCACCAAAAAACGCAGGAAACAGAAACCCGCTCGTTTCCCATGCTTTAGCAGGAACTGCGGCTGCAGCTACCGGCACCACGCAGCCTCAGACTTTCTGCCATTTCGCACTCTAAGACCAAGCCAAAAGGGACTTCTCCACATACCTGAAGCCTTTTTCCTCGCACTCCGACATGGAGGGCGTTCCCGGAGTTGTGAGAGGGGAAGCACCGCCTTGCGCTCAGCCTTTCAACGGCTTCGGCACTGAGGAGACCGAGCAGGAAATGCTTATTTGTTTCCCAGCACTATAGTTCAGGAGTCGCCAAACCCCTGGGTGCCGTCAAATGCCTCCACACTACTCCCGATTCTCCAGAGGGAGGGAGGAGGGGAGAGAGGAGGGAAGGGGATGAAGAAGAGAGGAGATCCTCCTGCACCAGGGGTTCCTGCTGTTTCTCTGCTCGTTCCTAATTTTATTTTTTAGTGTAAGGCAACAAAGAAAAGTAAAGGAAATAAAAACCCCAAAGAAAGGGAAAACCTTAACTAACTGCTTATTTGCTCCTCAGTGAGCCCCCCTGGCTCACCATCTCCAGATGCTTGGAGACTGAGCATACTGAAAGCTGGTGGGCAGTGCCAACGGTATTTGTACTGGTGACTTCAGTTTTGGACATGCTCAGTCTCCAAGCTGCTGGAGGAGGTGCACTACCCAGAGGTGCGGGACAGGACTGGAGGGACGATAAGGAAGAAGCTTTGGTGAGGTGGTGTAGGAAAACTGTTCCCCATGGAATGACAGTGTATTAGGAGTCCCCTAAGGATCATCCCTTTCACCACTCCTCTTTAGCCGGTGTGTGAAATTACCCATAAGTTTGGATGGGAGAGCCATATATATGCACAGCAAAAGCAGCTGTTTATTCCATTATGAACAATGTTCAAGAAAGAATTAAACATTTGCCAGTGTTTAAATGAGGTAATGTTCTGTATTTAGATCTGTATTTTTTTATGTCAATGTGTATGTGTTGTTTGTTATTATTTCATATGTTCTTATGTAAACTGTTGAGAAATTATGGTCAGTGGTTCATAAGGAGAAATTTTACTTACCATTAATTTCCTTTCCTGGAATTCTGCTAAAGCAGTCAAGACTAGTGGGTTATCTCCACCTGCCAGGAGATGATGGAGGCAGAGAAAAACTCAGAAGGTTCAATAACATCACCACAGGTAGTTAACCCTGACCCCTAGGGATCAGCTTCAGTATGCCACCTGCAACTTATGAGGACTTCAGAAACAGCCCAACGAGAAGGCAAAAACCAGCCAAGAAACATGCGAGATTAAACCATATATTTATTTTATTTATTTATTACATTTTCTTTTATACCGCGCTATTTAAGATCAGTGCGGTTTACAATAAAACATTGAATCTACACATCTCAGTTTAGTGATTTGTGCTTACAATAAACAGGTAAAAATAACTCGGATGTACAATGAACAAGTTTCTTAACAGGGAGAACAGGGAGAACAATAACTATATACAGGCCAGTTAATGTAACTATATACATGGTTACGTGCACAGCACGAGCTTCTCAGAGTAAGTTAATTATGGAGGCGGTTAAGGTGTGGTTGCAGGTATTCAGACTAGGAGTGTATGATGTATGGGCTTGAGGAGCTACCATGAGGTGTGGAAGTAGGTGACTGTGGAGGGGGGGCTGCGGCATTGTAGTAAAGGAGAAAAAGGTGATGCTTCAGTTCCTTCTTGAATTGGGAGAGATCGCTGATGGTTCTGATAGGCGCCGGGAGTGCGTTCCAGCAAGATGGTGCAAAAAAGGCAAAGGCTCTAGATCTGGTAGCTTGAGAGCACTTAGTACTTGCCTTAGGTAGAATGAGGGTGTTTGCAGCATTCGATCTCCTTAGCCGGTTAGGAGGTGTGATGGATACTAGGTCGGTGATAGCAGTAGCCGGGAATTTCTTGATGGCTTTATGGGTCATTGTTAGAACCTTGTAGGAGATCCTGGCCTGTATGGGCAGCCAGTGCAACTGTTTTAGTATTGGAGTGATGTGGGATCTTCTGGAAGCTCCATGAAGGATTCTTGCAGCAGAATTCATAGCAAGTTGTAAGGGGTTGGTCGTATTCTTTGGTAGGCCATGTAATATCGCATTAGCATAGTCAAGGTGGGGCATTATTAGGGCCTGAAAACAGTTCGGAAGTCTTCAGGTTCTAACAGCTGACGAAGATGGCGAAGGGACCGGATTTTGTGATAGACAGATTTTGTTATGTTATTGATGTGAGCCTTCATATTAAGCTGCTGATCAAGTATAACTCCGAGGTATCTTACTGTAGTCTTGCATGTGAGCTCTGCGTCCCGAACTTTGATGGATAGAGGTGGGATAAAAGCCGGGTTCCTGGTGACGAAGAGGGCTTCGGTCTTTTTGAAGTTTAATTTAAGCCTTTGTGCGTCTATCCAGTCGGTGACTGCATCAAAGCATTTGATTAGGGGAGAGAGGTCAAGATGCTCAGTCGAGATTGGCATGTACATCAAGACATCGTCGGCGTAGACAAGGCAGTTGATGTTAAATGAGTGGATAAGGTCACAGATGGGTTGCATGTAAATGTTGAATAGTAAGGCCGATAAGGAGGAGCCTTGCGGGACACCTTTAGTTTGAAGGAAGGGGTCCGAGGTGGAAGGCCTACGAGTTATGTACAAGGCAGAGAATAGGAACCACAAAGAGAGCAAAGATCCTTGCAGTACGTAGGAGACCGATACACAGGAAGCGAGTGGCATACAGAGCTCACAGGTGCCTTTATATAGGCGCCGATATAGAACCTGCCGGTGTCAGAAGTTTGTTTCACATGAAAGCAGTAAGCAGTCTTCCCTTCAACCACGGTTTGCTTTAGAACTTGTGCTTTATATTAGTTGCTTAACTTATCTTTTATACACTCGCTTTTTAATATGTTTGATATATCCTTTTAGATTAGTAAGTGTCCTGTTTTAAGACGGTGATTTCTGCTGACATAGCTGCATTCGGGCTTGTATATAATACATTGTTCTATACACTTTAACAGCCCTCATAACACTGCGAGCCGTCACCATACCAGCGGTTCACATATTATGGAAACGAGCACTTCCCGCCTTTCCCAACTGCCTCTCCTCAGTTAAGTTTTAAAGCTGAGACAAAGAGAGAGAGAGAGGAAAGGAAAGATAGATAGAGATACAACTCCTGGGGAGGTGGGCGGGTTGTGAAGACTTATTCCTGCTGTTCCCAGAGATCACCTGTTACAGGTAAGTAACTGTGCTATCTCCAGGAACAAGCAGGAATGAGTCTTCACATATGGGGACTCCCAAGCTGAGATGCCTGGTGTCCCATCATGTCATAGGTTGGAACATGCTATCTCCCACAACACCAGGCATCCTGAGGATGGAGGGTAGGAGTTGAAGAGAGAAAGGTGCTGTGGAACAGTTAACCTAGCATAGGATTGCAGACAACGAGTCCAAGTGTGGATAATAATTGTCATCAATGATATTGCAAAGAAAAAATATTGCAATATGGACCTTCCCTAACAGGACTTCAGAGAAGTATGGAGGTTCATGGGATCTACTGGGGAACCCAGTAGAGGAACCTCGAGAAGGATCTCACTGTAAGTGGAGGTAGTAAACCTGTAGGAAAAGCAATGGAGGTCAGAATCCTGAAAGGTAACAGGTAACCCCAGTAGGAAAAACTGGGGTAGTACAAAAACGGTGGGCTTTCAGCGGAAGACTTTATGATAAAAGCCGAACTCTTTTGGTGGCAGAGTGGCTCACTCTTAGGAACAAAAAGAGAAAGGCTAACCGATTTGGACAAACAGGCCCAGTCCTTGTGGGGAGAAAGGGTATGGGAACCCCTTGTATCCCAAAAGAAAGGACAAACGCCGGAGGCATTAGAGCCTGTGATTAGTTGAAGATCCGCAATGTCTCTCCTAACTGAAGTCCGCTGGGAGAGATATTGGAACATGGAGAACTTCAGAGGTACCTAACCTTAAGGTTATGGTAGGTGTTAACTACCACCAAAGTGGTTGTGAGTGTAGGACCCCAAAACATGCTGGATAGCATAGTATGGGTAAAGCCCATCTGTCAGAATCATATAGCTATATGAGCCTCGACAGTCAGGTAGATCAAGCAGAATACATATCTACCGATAGAAAAATATCTCGACAGATACATATAGATATAGATAGATATAGATATACATATATATATATATATATATATATATATAACATATAGATATATCTATAACATATGAGAATATATCTATAGTGAGATATGAAGGGCATAAAATACACACAAATGATAGACAGACATCTGTAGAATGTGTGCTATAGGTATGAATATATAGGCCTTTATATGGAAGTCTGCAATGAAGAAGACAGAGATATGCCTACAAAAAGGTATTCACATAGGAAAATATGGAGAGGAAAGATTCATCTAATAACAAGAAGGTGGAACTAACTTGAGAAGATATATAGAGAATCAATTCCCACTGGTTATGGCTACAGGGATGCTAGGTAGTAGAATAACCAGGATGGTTACGTGAAAAGCAGAGAATGATATCAGTCTGCAGCCAGCAAGTCCCAAGTATTCTAGAACTCTAGCATGGTAAGTGAACAGAAGATGCATAGGATGAGATACCATGCTGACCTGCTTAAGGGCAAAAAGGTATCATGCATTCTTACCATGAGGACGAGCTGGAAGGAGAAAACATATTACCTATTGGAAATACTATGGACCAAAGCAGGGAATTAGCAACTCCTTAAGCTTTCACGTAAGAGGAGGCCTATGTCCTTTATATTAAGAAGGAGAACTTTTCTAGTCATGGGAGACATGACTGAAAAAGCCTTTTTCAACCATCTAGTATAGCTGTTGGAGAAAAAGCCCCCCATGCTCTCTAGCAAGGGCCCATAGTGAAGAGCTTCTCTGTAGAATTGCAGAGAGCATGATGCAGGAGAATGAGGAGATAGAACTGGCTGCAGGAGAGCCAGTACCTATGTCAATTATGCTGCCAAACCCAGGGGAATGGAGATGGCAGAAAAAGAGGACAATCCAACAAGCTTGTAGTGAAAAATGTTTCAAGACATATGACAGCACTGACTTGGAGCCACTACTAGGACCAGACAGAATGTTAGTGGAGGACAAATCTGGTTGCTGGTGGACAAGAACCAGTGGTCCAAACATTAAGGCTCCTGCATTGGCAGCTGCTTGCCAGACAGCAGAAGAATGGTACTGTTTAAAAACAGAAAGAACAGACAAAACTAGAGTAGAAAACTCTGGACGTGTCTGATGAACTGCTTCAAAGCAAGATTGAAAAAGAGGAGTCAACTCAGAGAAGAGAACTCCGCACTGGAAAAGTAAGGAAACTAGAGAGGCTGAAGAAAAAGCCCTCCAGTGAAGCAATACCGCTCTTACAGAGGAAAAACCTGGTAAGAGGGTAAAGAGAATGGAGCTGAAGAAAACTTACAAAGTAGTAAGTTTATAGAAAGGAAAAAGGCATGCTGGCATAGGAAACTATTGTTTGATAGTGGATAGACCTCTTTCCCTAGCAGGAAAAAGAGGAGAACCCTGTGACCTAGAAGCATGAACATCCTGACAGCTCATAGAACATAGAAAGAATGGATGTCTTTCGGGAAGAGATCCATGTTTAGGATTTAGAATGACAGCAGTGGATTGCCTCTATTGAGAAGAAGCAACTGCAGATTCTAATCCCAAGAGTCACAAGCATCTGATGGATTGATCAGAAACCCTGTGGTTGCTGGGTTTGCTGAGTCTGGTGAGAGGTTGAACTCTGCAGACCAGGACAATGCTTCCCCTGTTTGGGAACATCTGTATGATGGGCAGATGATGCATAAAACCTTCTTCTCCTATGGGAAGAAAGTTTGGCAGGACATTTCCTACCTACTGGAACAGAAGAAGGTGCAGAACAGCCCCTAGGAATAGGTAAGTCAGTGGAGAACTGAGTAACCTGACGTAAAGACTCCTTGTTGAAAAGATTGTCTCCAGTGCAAGGAGTATGTCCCAGTCTGTGCTGTGCCCATTTGTCCAAGTCTGAAGCTTGGAGCCAGGCTCTACGTCGTGCCCCTATAGTTATAGCAGAACTCCTGCTAACAGACTCAAAAGAGTCTAGGGAAGCACGAGTAAGAAACCAAGAGATATTCTGGAGATGCTTGAGCAGTGAAGAATAGTCTGCACTCTTGGACTCTGGAAGGGAAGGAGTCAAAAGATGTAATTGCTTTGTGACCTCCTCAAGAGATAGACTCATATAGAAAATATATGAGAGAATTCTTGCAGAAAGCATAGATGTCTGGAAGGTTTGACGTACAAAGGCATCAAGTGTCTTAGACTCACGACCTGGCGGATAAGAAGAGTGCTTTTTCTTGCTCTTTACCCACCTCATTGCTGATTCCACAACTATGGAATGATGAGGAAGCTGAGTCTTTTGAAACCCTGGAGAGGGGGGCACCTGATATAAGAGATCAGTTGCTCTGGAAGGTGGGGGTACCCTTAAAGGTGTTTCCCACATGTCTAGAAGGAGATCCTGCAAGGAATGATGCAAAGGAAGCATTATGTTCTCCTTTGCTTTGGTAGAAAGAGAGCCCTGTGCAGGATCATGTCCTGGGATAGGAATGGCAAGAGATCTTGCTATATCCCGGAGGAAACTCTGAAAAGAGGGTTCCCCAACAGGAATTTCCCTTGGACAGGCTAGATCTGAAGAACTAGCCTGAGCACCGACAGAGCTATCCAGATATATAGGAAGAGAAGATCCTGCAGAGTGCAGTGTGGAATGCTTAAAGGATGGTCGCCGGTACTGGCTGTCAGGAGCAGCGACCGTCATTACCATATTGTCCATGCCAGGTATCGACTTCAAGCTTGGCATAGAAGGGAGCGATCCTGTTGAAAAAAGCATGGTGGGAGTTGGCCACGATGTTACTGTGGATACCGGTACCGATGCCAATACCGGTATCGATGTCGGAGTTGAGCTTGACAAAGACATCGGAGCAGTCATCGGTGACAGTTCAATCGGTACCGAGTAACCGAAAACCTCTGGGTGCTATCCTCGGTACTGAGCCACCGGTATCGATCGGCGTCGGTACCAAAGTGTATTCGTACTGAGTCTTCCAGACTAGAGAGCGATTCTAAACTCGGCATGGATAAGCGAAGCATGGAAGGCACCGACCGTAAGGGTAAGGAGGACATCGGTACCGATTTCGGTACCGTGTCTGATACCGGTGAATGAAGGTCAGCTAGTGGCAACTCAATCGGCCTCGGGGGAACCGAGAGTTGCGTATCCGAATCATCGGAACCGAGCCTTCGGTACCGCCGAGAGCTGGTACCAAGGCGAGTCGGTACCCAGTCCTCCAGACTGGAGATCGATTCCAGACTCGGCATCGAAGGAAGCGAGGCTATTGATGCACGTCTGGAGGGTACCGACGTCGGTGGTAGTATCGGTGCTGGTACCAATAATGAAAGGTCCCGAAGGCACCGAGGACGCCAGATGACCATCCCTGGTGAGGAGTGTTTTGTCCAACACCAGTGCCGATGTCAGGGTATCGGTACCGCTCGAAGCGGATGCCACCACCGGACACGGCTCAGATATGTTCTGTGAGGGGTGAACCCCAGGAACAACCTGAAACCCCTGAAAGGCTTTTGAGACCGAAGACTCTAGCCGGGGATTTGAAGCCAGTAGGCCCTCGAGGGCAAGGCCGGAGCCGTCTACATGCTGTGCATGAGACCTACCACTCGAGGGCTGGCTAGTCTTAACAGACTGTTTGTGGGTTACCTGATCCTGTGTAGAAGAAGAAGGGGATGTGCCCCGAAGCTGGAGGGAAACCGTGTATCAAGGGAACCTCGATATTGAAGACCTCTTCTCACCAAACTGTTGTCAGGACCCAAGCAGGTTAGACACCGTCTTCGAGGGTCTAAAAATAAAGTTGTACCGCCACAGTTTGAACATTTCTTGGAGAAAGTGGCTGGCGGTTCCATGAAGGAAAAAGAAGAGGCCTAAAAGGCCTAAGACACCGTGGGACACTATGAAGAAAAAAATATTCCTTGAAAAAGGAAGATTTACAAGAAAAGAAAAGAAAACACCGGCGGTACCGGTGGCGTCGGGAAGACAGCCGCGACCACAAGAAAACTAAAGAAATAAAACAAGAATTTTCTGCGGTGACAGGAGGACGTCCTTTCGGCTCCACGGAAAAACGAAAACTGAGGAGAGGCAGTTGGGAAAGGCGGGAAGGCAGCACGCAGGCGTGGTGGGATGCTTCCAAAAGCTCTTTGATTGGACGCTGGGAAGCGTTCCCGCGCAGACTCCGTCGGTACCGACGTACCCATATGTGAAGACTCATTCCTGCTTGTTCCTGGAGATTACATTTTCTGCTGACTTAAACCATACTCAGGCTAGAATAAAACAGAGCCTTTCATTCATACACAGGCTTAAATACAGCAAAGCATTTCAATCACTTCAGTTTTTATTTTTATTTCCGTTTTTTACTTATCTGTTGATGTTCCCCTTCAGTCTGCATAACTGACCATAACGAATAGGGTTTGATTCAGATATACATGTTTATGTGGCTAGGACTCATATGCTCTAATAGCCCTTTTAACAGGGCACGCTGGCACCGTTTTTGAGGTTGCCATAGGTTAACAGTGTGCAAACAATAGGATATTCCTTTTTTTTAAGAATGGTCTGCTAAAAATTTTGTTGTTTTTTTAAAATAATTTTCCTTTTCTATAAATTTGCCTTTGAATAGATCCCCTTCAACATGTCCATACGCTGGCTCATATGCAACACAATATTTATTGTCCTCAAATCAAAAGAGGAGACTTTCCTGCTAAAATAGTTCATATTAATTGTTTTGTATAGTACAGCTTTTTAATTTAGTTCTTTTATTTTGATACATCTGTTCCTTGATTTTAATGTACTTTATCATCAACTAGTTCATGCTCTTTAGCCTGCATATTTAGCTGTATTGAATATAGTTTCATCCAATACATGTTCTAGTATGTTTCCCCCCTTCCCCGCTACAGGCTCCACTATATACAGGATAAATATGCTTTTTGCTACTTTCTCATATCTTAAGCTAAATGCAAAATATAAAATAACTATTGCTTTACCTTTCATTGTCTTAGTACAGAGATATATTTGCGCAATAGTGGTTCTCCAAAGGATTATCACAGAGTGCATAAGTGAGTATAGCTCCATAAAAATTAGGCTCTGATTGTACCACCTCATCTCTTGTCTCACATATGGTTTTTAGATAAGGTTTCATTCAATGCATGTGTTTTCACATTCCTCTGCCTTTTGCTTCTTGAATTATAATTTTGCTGATATACAGTTTTTATGTTTTATTATATGTCTATTACATTTATATGCTTTTTTAATAAATTATTTATTTATAATGGTCACGTTTGTATTTATTTTGTTCATTTATTATTCACCATTTATTAATTATTATCTTTTATTATGTTTTAAGCTGTACATACACTGAGAAAGGCAACAGCTGAAACGCGTAGGGTTTTTTTAACCAATAAAGGCACCTGTGACCAAGGCACAGAATAGCCAGAGGGTGCCCGACACATACAGGATTTCAGCTAAGCGTCGCACAGGCTAATCCCAAAACAGAAGCATGGGTGCTGGACTGGTCTAGGAGAATTTCAGAAAAGGAAATTAACGGTAACTAAAATTTCTCCTTCCCATTCATCCTGCTAGACCAGTCAAGACTAGTGGATAGCACTAAAGCTACTCCACCCTGTGATGAGGAAGCTGCCCAGAGCCCAGAGAATAGTGATAACAAAAGGGAATTTACCCTAATCAAGAGACCTGTTTTGGCAGGTCACAGGAATAAAACTGCATGTTTACCTAAAAGACAGGTTATTCCAGGCTGCAGTGGCCTGCAGAGAGCCTCTAGTGGAGATGAGGTGCAGGAGTATAAGCCCAGTTTGAGAAACCCTTACGTCACTCCTAATTACTCAGCTGCCAGGAGAGACTTTGATCAGCAACACCTGAGGAGTGCAAGGGAGGGGTTGGAAACTGGGAACTTTAAAACTAAAACAGAATATGCAGAGAAGAGATGAGGAAAGCCTGAAGAGAAGGAGAGGAAGCCTGAGAGGAGGCTTGAAGGCCAGCGTGAGAGCAAGGAGAGAGGAGCTCTGAGAGATTCATGTTCTTGGAGAGATTCCTGGGAGAAGCCAGCTTCAAGGGATTGGGGAAATCCAAAGGCTTGGAGAACTTCAGCTGGGAACCCTAAGAAGAGGTATGGAGCAGATGCCCTGAGGTCCAGGAATATAGACTGGAGGACAGGTTATAAAAGCTCCAATGCATACTGGCCAGAATATTTGAGAGGACAGTCTAATGCCAGCTTTAACTCAGGTATGAACTATGAACGTTTGTCTAACTTAAAGCAGGGCAAAATGTTTAGACACAGTTCCTGTCCTAATGAAGGTCAGTTAATAAAGTCCTCTGATCCAGCTCCTGATATAGAACCTATGCAAATAGAAGAACAAGCTATAATTACAGAGGAGGACGATAATCTCATGGACTGTTCTTTATGCAAGGTTGCTAGCACAGAGAAATCCTGAAAGTGGGATCAAACAAAAAGGAAACGTTCTAGTAACTGGCACACTAGAAGTTTGTGTAAATACTTGTGCAGAGAAGGAGAAGAGCTGTTGATTGAAGCTTGTTAGCCATCTGGTATCAGAGCAGCACACAGCTCAGGCTATGCACACGTTGGATACAAAAGTGCTTTGAATGTGAAAAGAAAAGCTGTTTTTTGTGAAGAAGCTTTTACTTTTTTGGTTTCCTTTACACCAGCACTGCTGAGCAGGTTTGTCAGCAGTGACTGAGATAAAGACTTTCCGTTGTTAATGGACTTTACAAGCTACTTGCTTTACCATTCAGTTGTATTGTTATTTTGAATATAAAATCCTGGAGAATACATCCTAAGGTGTTACCAAGTGAATCTGTGTGCATTTGGATTTACCTCCTAAATATATATTCTGTCACTGCCTTACACTCGAGCCAACTACATTGTCTTCATTTACCTCAAAGGCAAGCACCGCATGACTGGACTACCAGTACTATAATCCTTTTCAAGAAAGTCAGTCTGGAACATTGCTTAATTGGGGAACTCTATATAACAAGCAAGCCCCTCCATACACATGTAAGGGGCTATGGGCGTGACAACCCTTGGGTGGGAAGATACAGCCACTGCCAAAACGATGGCTCCAAAGCAAGCTGTTTCCTTGGCTTGGAGATCCAAGTGATAGTGGTGGGCAAAAGTAGACGGGTAGGACCAAGCTGCCACTCTGCAAATATCCAGCAGGGCACCCATGACATTTCTGCCCAAGAAGCGGTCTGTGCCCGCATCGAGTGGTTGCAAAGGCCTGCGGGAACTGGTTTATACTGCAGGATATAGGCCGACTCAATGGCTTGCTTAATACAATGTGCGATAGTTGCCTTAGAAGCGGCTGCTCCTTTACGCAGGCCGCAGTGTAGGACAAACAAACGGTGAAAGAGATGAAAAGTACTGGTAACCTAGAGATAGCGGCACAAGGCCCTGCTAATCTCAAGGAAGTGAAGGTTCTTATCAGGTCACAAACACTGTTCCTTCAAAAAGGAATGGAGTAACACTTCCTGATTTAAATAAAAGGTGAAGAGAACCTTCGGCATGAAGGAGAGAACTGTCCTAAGAGTAACCCCTTCTGGGGAAAAAGACAGAAAAGGATCCCTGCAAGAGATAGCCTGATGCACAGAGAGATGTTGAGCCAAAGAAACAGCAATAAGAACCACAGTCTGAAGCGTCAGGTCCTTCAGAATGGCCCTGCGCAAAGGCTCAACGCGAGCCGAAGGTTACACTGATGGTATGGATTGGGGTGTCCTGCCTATAGTTTGTGGTAATGTGCTGTTTCATGTTCTTCTTCTCCTATTATCTGTTTGACTGTCTCTGTCCTCTACTCTGTCCTATCATATAAATGGCGTTCTTTTCCTATTTCCTCGAATGATATAGTATTGTAAACCGCTCTAATGCCTCTGGCCTGAGTGGTATATCAAATTCTAAATAAACATAAATAAACATAAACCAAGGAAAAATCCCAAGCTAGCACTACTGGAAAAACAGGAGGTCGGAGTGTTTGAATGAAAAGGTGAGTCGGGAGAGGCGGAGCTAGCCGCGACGGAAGATGGCTGCCTGAGAGTCCTGCTCCTGCCCGAATCCTAGAATCCTGACCACCCTCATTTGTTAGACGTCAATTTGAAACATCACATAAATGTCCAAGGACTATGAGAGATGGCTGCACTAAAACCTGCAAAGCTTGACTTTACCCCGACGTCTGGACACGCGGTAAAACGCACGAAACAGGAGGCCGCCTCTCCCCAAAAGATGGAGTCTGAAAAAGTAAGTGCTTCCGGAATACGGGAGATACTGCAGGAGCTCCGGAGTGTAAAAGAGATGATTACCTCCAACAGTGAGACACTTGTACAATTACAAACAGATATGCAGGAGGTAAAAGAACGATTGGCCGGAGTCAATGAGAGACTACACACAGTGGAAGAAATGGTGGAGAGGCACGATGAGATGCTGACGCAGATAGGCCCACTGGGGAAGAAGGTAGCGGCGCTAGAAGAGCAAATTGAAGATCGCAGTAATAGGGCCCGGCGTAATAATATTAGAATCACTGGGATACCGGAAGGGCGAGAAGGATCGTGCCCGGAGGAATACATGCAAAAACTGATACCAGAGTTGTTACAGGTACACTTTACTTTACCCTTTGAATTAGAACGGGCGCATCGTGTTCCATCACAAAGGACTGGGAAAAGCCAACATCCACGCCTCGTTATTATTAAGGTGCTACGGTACCCGCAGGTACTTCAGATACTTCAAGCGGCAAAACAAAAGCCCGCACTGCAGATAGACGGATCGAAAATAGCCTTCTTTCCAGACCTGTGTAAGAAGACGGTGGAGAAGAGGAAAGCCTTGTTAGAGTGTAGGCCTGAACTCCAGAGAATGCAGGCACGCTACGGGCTATATTATCCTGCTCGGATGAAAGTGACTCTAGGTAACAGCACTCGGACATTTGATTCTGCAGAGAGCTTACGAAGCTACCTGCAGGAATACAGCCACATGGAGGTGGGGACATAGGCTATCATGTTAAATGCCGGATGGCGATAATGCTCTGTAAAGAGAAATGTGTGATTCAGCTGTTACATATCTGGCACTGTTATTAGGTTATTGGATTGTAATCGCAGCCGCAGAAAGAACATAGAGAAACTAGCGCACTTAGTGCACGTCTAAATGCTATGCTACAGGGTAATGGGACGGAAGGAGGGTGGTTAAGGGGTGATAACTAAATGCCAGATGGGTGGGGAGAGGCCTAGGGCAGTGGGAATGTTAGAGGGGCGGGTAAGCTTCCCCATTGAAGGTAGACAGTTTAGTTCTAACTATATAGTAACAATGAGTGTCTTGCTAAGAATTGTATTGCAGTTAACTTGGTTTGTTAAGTGTGAGACGAGTGCCATCACCGGGAGGGCGAGCGATGCCTATAATGGCTAGTAGAAATATTTGAGTGGTGTCCCTTAATGTACAGGGAATCAACAATCTGATTAAAAGGAAGAAAATTCTGAATTATTGCAGACAGCAGCGAGCTGATGTAATATATTTACAAGAATCCCACTTGACCTTGTCTGAGTCCTATAAAGTGAATGGAGAGGGCTATCAAACTATACTGGCAGCTCCTGCTCTTAAAAAAAAAGGTGAAGTAGCAATATTAGTTAGAAAAGCGTTGCAACCTGTGACTGAAGAAACGGCGATAGACCCGGGAGGGAGATGGGCCAGGGCGAAAGTCCAGATAGCAGAAACAAAATACACCCTTATGACGGTCTATGGCCCTACGCAAGACGATCCCTGTTTCTTTGAAGCAGTGGCAAAAGAACTCCTACAAGCCGGGGCAACCAATGTAGTCTTAGGAGGCGATTTCAATCTCCTACTAGATCCATTACTGGATCGTACACCTTATAAGCAGCAACATAAGCCGCGAGCTTGGGGAACTGTCAAGAGTATAAAGGAGGAATTAGGGCTAATAGACCCATGGAGGCTCCTGTATCCGGAGGAAAGAGCATACACTTACTACTCCATGCCCCATAATACGCAAACGCGCATTGACTTCTTCCTTGTCTCCAAAACATTAATGCCGGTAATTGACGCGGTGGAGATACTCGCCACAACAATTTCAGATCATGCGGCAATTTTGGTGGATTTCAAACTTGGGCAGAATAAGAATTCGCAACAGAGATGGCACTTTGACCGATCGTGGCTACAGAAGAGCGAGATAGTGGAAGCTGTCCGTCAAGATATTAAAGAATACTTTACGCACAACCAGTTACACAACACCCCGACGTGGGCCTGGTGGGAAGCCTTCAAAGCCACCATGCGGGGCTGTTTCACTACGTATAGTATCCGAGACAGAAAAGCAGCAATAAAACAAAAAAAAGACCTAGAGAATGAGATACAAGTGGGTGAACGGATCCTAGCCAAACGTTCGGATCCGCTTATACTGCTCAGACTGCGGAGGTTGCGATATCAGTATAATTCTATCCTTAATGAGGAAGCTGTCAAACAGATAAGAATCCAGCAAGGAGTATATTATCACGAGAGCAATCGGGCGAGTGCGATGCTGGCACGCTCATTGCGGGCAAAAAAATTCGGGCTCGTATTGCCGGACTGAAAGACAGTACAGGGAAATTGCACACGAGAGACGAAGATATACTACAGCAATGTGAAAAGTTCTACTCCCAATTGTATCGATCCGAGGGCAACTTCAACGAAGAAGCGTTTGTCAATTTTGTTGCTGATATTGAAAGCCCTAAACTTACTGAAACTCAGAGACGGGAGTTGGCAGGAGATATCAATTGCAAAGAAGTCCAACTTGCAATGCGGCAACTCTCCAAAGGGAAAGCTAGTGGACCGGATGGTTTGCCCGTAGAATTTTACACGGCCTTTTCGCAAGAATTGATCCCTGAACTATACCAATACTTTGCTGAGCTTAAGAAGGAATGCCCTGCAATGGGATCTCTGGCAGCTGCTACGATTGTAATTCACCCCAAACCGGGGAAAGATGACCAACTAGTAGGAAACTATAGACCAATTTCGCTGCTTAATGCAGATTACAAGATCTATGCTAAAATTTTGACTAACAGGCTCCAAAAAGTAATGGCTACACTGGTCAGGCCAGATCAGTGTGGATTTATGCCTGGACGGTCAACGACAGATAATGGCCGTTTACTAACGCATCTTCTCCTTCAAGTGCAGCGGCAGCCTAGGCCGATAGTAGGTCTTGCATTAGATGCCGAAAAGGCATTCGACAGAGTGGAGCTCCCTTACCTTTTTAAAACGATGGAATGGTATGGAATACCTAACGAATTCCTCGCTAGTGTCAAAATGCTGTACACGAGACCAACAGCACGAGTGGCTGCGAATGGAGGACTCTCTTCAGAATTTGAACTCACGAGAGGTACGAGACAAGGCTGTCCATTGTCGCCCTTGCTATTCAACCTGGCGCTTGAGCCATTGATAGCGAAGATAAGGCAGCGGGAAGACATAGAGGGCATAAAGATAGCGGAACAGCAAATCAAACTATCAGCATATGCGGACGATCTCTTCCTACTCCTAAATCCGACGTCGCTGCCGGCCACAATGAAGGTCATCTCAGAATATTCTGATATTTCGGGGTACAAGTTGAACTTAGCCAAAACAACACTAATACCTTTGAACGGGCAGATACCGCCGTCGTTCTTTCTGGCCTACCCTTTTCAAATAGAAGCTGCCTCCTTTAGATACCTTGGAGTAACATATGGGGTCACAATACAAGGTACGCTGCAATGCTGTATGGTGCAATGTGAAAATATTGTTCGGGATTATGTAAGTAAATGGTCCCCGCTAAACCTGACGGTTTCAAGTCTGCCCCACCAGGTCAGGTTTAGCGGGGACCATTTACTTACATAATCCCGAACAATATTTTCACATTGCACCATACAGCATTGCAGCGTACCTTGTATTGTGACCCCATATGTTACTCCAAGGTATCTAAAGGAGGCAGCTTCTATTTGAAAAGGGTAGGCCAGAAAGAACGACGGCGGTTTCATTAAAATGGTCATAGTGCCCAAAGTCACCTATATACTCACCATGATCCCACTGCTGTTTGAGCGGAAATTTTACAAGAAGCTTGAAAAGCTTTTGATAGCTTTCCTATGGCGCAATAAGACACCGAGGGTTGCAGCATGGAAGCTCAAATCTCCTACTAAGTACGGCGGAGTACACTTTCCTGATTTTTACTGGTATCACATAGCAGCCCTGTTAAAACAGGGCGCGCTGTGGAGTGAGCTAGACATTGCGGCTGAGGACCCAGTTTGGCTACAGATTGAAGCAGCACTGAGTACAAATATGCCTTTATGGCTGCGATTAGGAACAGAATATACTATGTCTAGTACGGGCAATGAAATTATGAAAGACACGCAACGCTCGAGAAGTGGAGGGTTGGCATGCCTTCAACAAGGTAGCCACCAATGGACGAGAGTAACCTTTGTGGACTAAACAGCGCCTTTCAACAGCCAGGCCCTAAGTGAGTAGGGAGTGGGATCATCCATAATTAGACATTGTCAAAACAGCCTTTTACTCAACCCAAGTGGGAGAGGCGCCACCACCAGCAACCGAACCAGGTCGGCGTACCTCAGATGACATGGTCAGTCCGGCACTATTAGAATTATTCAGCCGGAGTGGGATTCTATCTGGCGGAGGATGCAGTCGATCATCAGTCTTTGGGGAAACATGTGTAGGAGCTGTGCCAAGGGGCCAGGGTTGGACTAGTGCATCGAGGCCTGAGACCTTGGCTCCTTCTGATGGCTGAAAAAGGCATTTGTCTTGGATTTGGAGGAGGTGGCCATCAGATCCAGAGTCGGGCACTCCCACTGGCATATAATGCATGGGAATGTCCACGGAACTAGTTCCCACTCACTGGGGTCCAGTATATGCTGACTGAGGAAGTACGCCTGAATGTTCTCCATGCCGGCGATGTGCTGCGCCGAGAGTATCCAGAGAATGTGCTCTGCCATTAGAAACAGGAGACCCATCTCCAGAGCCACTCCCAGACACCTGGTCCCCCCTTGTCTGTTGAAATATGCCACCATTGTGGCGCTGTCCAACAGCACCAGAACTGGCTGATCCTGAAGAAGAGGTTGCAAGTGACAATGCAAGATGCACCGCATGTGCCTTGAGGCTATTTATCGTGCATGCAGCTTTGCGTCTGGACCAAGTCCCCTGCATCATCTGACCTAGACAGTGCGTTCCCCAGCCTGCTAGGATGGCATCAGAGGTCACAAGTATCCAGTGAGGGGATCCCTAATGAGATTCCCCGCAATAAGTGTTGAGGGCAGAGGCACCACTGAAGACTGCAGCATACGTTGGGGAGAAGAGGAAGACAGACTTGGTAAACCTGAATTCAAGGGGACCAGCGAGACAAAAGGAAGTGTTGAAGTGGATGCATATGAGCATGAGTCCAGGGGACTATGTCTATCGTGGCTGCCATGGTGCAGAGTACTTGCAGGTAGTCCCATGCTCTGGGAACTACCAAGCGCTGAAAGTTCTGGAGCTGCAGCAAAACTTCTTGCATGTGTCCTGAGTGAGGAAGACACATCCTGTTCTTATGTCAAATTGAGCTCCCAGAATTGAGAGACTGAGTTGGATGCAGACGGCTTTTGGCATGACTGACCAGAAAGCAGACGATGCAAGAAAGACTGCTGATATTGTCTCCTTGTAAGACTTGGTTCAGATAAGCCAGCCATCCAGGTAGGGATCTTCCTAATGGCTTGGCAGCCCAGGGAAGCTGCAACGATGACCATGACCTCAGAAAAGGTGCAAGGAGCCGTGGCAAGGCCAAACGGCAGAGTGCGGAATTGATAGTGATAGTCCAGGACTGCAAAGCGCAGGTACCGTTACTGGTCTTCATAGATCGTGATATGGAAATATGCCTCTGCGAGATCCAGGGACACCAGAAACTCGCCTGGTCGGACCACTTGAATAACAGGGTCTCCATTCGGAATAGAGACACACGAAGGCAACAGTTGACTCCTTTGAGATCTAGAATAGGCCAGGAGCCATCCATTTTGGGAACAACAAAAAAGATGGAATAACAAACGGACCCTTTTTCCAATGGGGGAACAGGGCAAACCGCTTGCAGCTGAAGGAGGCATTGGAGAGTGATCTGTACCACAGTCTTTTTGGCAGCTGAACCACACAGGGAAAGCAGAAAGGCATCTCGGATGGGCTTGGCACAATCGAGGACATATCTGTGCATCACTACATTGAGAACCCATCTGTCCGAGGTTATGTGGGTCCTTTCGGGAGAGAAAAGGCGCAGCTGAGGCTCTGGAGGCTGCTGGGGCAGAAGGTGCTGATGTTCAGGGAAAAACACCGGTAGAAAGACATCTCCAGGGCAAGAAGGGTGAAGACACTCCTGAGGCTTCCACAGAAGGGGCCAACGGGATAGGGACGGGGGATCTAGCATATTCTTGCTCCGATGCTGAAGGGTCCTCCCTGATCTGCAGTGCAAGCAGAGCAGAAACTCTTTTTCAAATGACAGCATTTCCTACCACAACCCTAGCACCTTTTAAGGAAAGAAGCATCCCTAGCGAAAAAAATTCCAAAGGACGTGAAAAATGCTAAGATTTTATGCCAATGGGCTCCAGAATGAAGAAACCCAGAAGGAGCTTTCCTGCCAAACAAAATGGCGGCTCCATTAGCAAAAGAGGCGGGAAGCTGCTGAAAGGGGGTCTAGCCACAGCCTGAGGTAAGCCACGCCGATGGGAAGGTGTCCCACTGAAAACCTCTTCAAGGACCTATCTTCCATAACCCAGTGCCTAGAAGACCTGATAACATAGCTCGCTAACAACTCACTCTCAGTGAACTGTGATAAGACAGAAGCAATGTTCATCACCAGCAGCATCACCTTCTCTCCACCTCAAACAATATCCATGATAAGTCCATATCAATAAAAGAAGTAGTAAAGTACCTGGGTGTCATTCTGGACAAAAACCTGACTCTCCAGTCCCACACCAACAAAACTGCCACCAAAGCACACCACAAATTGAAGCTCATCCGAAGACTCAAACCCATCCTAAGCAGTGATCACTTCTGCTCAGTAGGCCAAGCAATAATCACCCCAATACCGGACTATGCAAACTCGCTCTACCAAGGGCTACCTAAACAATCCCTCCACCCTCTACAACTGGTTCAAAACACGGTAGCCAGGATTATTACAAATATGTCCAGAAAAGAACACATCACCCCAATCCTTCAGCAGCCTGACTTTTAGAAATATGACAGCAGAAAAAAAACACATGGCCTATCTAGTCTGCCCTTCCATATCAACCACTACAAGAGTCCCATTTTTTCCTTTACAGAACCTCTGTGTTTGTCCAATTCTTGACTTCTGTAACCCTATTTACAACGGAATCCCGAAACACTCCCTAAAGCCACTTCAGATGGCTCAGAACACAGCTGCCAGAATAATCGCCGGCTCTTCTACTCAAGCCCACATCACCCCAATTCTTAAAGAACTCCACTGGCTCCCAATAAGTCTCCGTATCAGATACAAGTTGGTCATCAATATATTCAAAATCAGACATAAGACTTCAGCAATCAGTCTCCAAGCCCTCTTATTCCCTAACACCAGCAAAAGACCTAGAAGGAAAACCACAGCTGACACCCTTGGCACCCCAAGTAGCTATACTAAAGTCTGTAAACTCACCTCACAAAGAGCTCTTTCCTTATCGGCCCCTCAAATATGGAACTCTCTCCCCCCCGACCTACGATCCATTGAGGAACTGAAGGAATTCAGAAAACAACTAAAGTTCGTTCTTTTCATTGAGCACTACGGCTATGACACTTAACCAACTCATATTAATTGTAACCTCTCTACATTGTGTTTTTTGTAATAGTTCACCATGTTATGTATCCCACCTTTCACTTCCCATGCCTATGTTTAGCTTTTGTATGTCTTTGTAACCGCTTTGATTTAAGGAAAAGGCGGTATAAAAAACCTGTTAAATAAATAAATAAATAAATGCTTTTTTGAATGTAGATACTGTCCTCATCTCTACCACCTCCACTGGGAGACTATTCCATGCATCTAAACACTCTTTCCGTAAAGGAATATTTCCACATATTACTCCTGAGTCTACACCCTTTCACCCACATCCTATGTTCCCTTGTAGCAGAGCTTGCGTTCAATTGAAAGAGGATCTCCCCTCTTGTGCATTTATGCCACAGAGGTATTTAAACATCTCAATGTCACCTCTGTCCCGCCTTTCCTCTAAAGTACACATATTAAGGTCCTTAAGTCTATCATAATATGCTTTATAACGAAGATCATTAACTATTTTAGTAGCCACCCTCTGCACAGACTCCAATCTGTTTATATCCTTTTGAAGGTGTGGTCTCCAGAATTGCACACAATACTCCAAATAAGGTCGCACCTCTTATCACCTCCTTTCTTCGGCAGGCCGTTCCTCTCCCTATGCATCCAAACATCCTCTCTCTATGCATCCAAACATTCTTCTAGCTTTTGCCGTTGCCTTTTCCACCTGTTTATCTACTTTGAGATCATCAGACACAATCACACCTTGGTCCCATTCTTCTTTCGCACTATACCGCTCCCTTAGATGCAGCCCAAATGCATGACCCTACATTTTTTAGCATTAAATCTCAGCTGCCAAATTCTAGACCATGCTTCAAGCTTAGCTAGATCCCTTCTCATGTTATTTACACCTTCCTGGCTGTCTACTCTGTTGCAGATCTTGGTATCATCCGCAAAGAGGCAAACCTTACCCGACAGCCCTTCTGCAATATCACTAACAAAGATGTTAAAAAGAATCGGAACAAGGACAGATTCCTGCGGCACTCCACTGGTAACCTCCTCCTCAGAGTGAACTCCATTTACCTGTACCCTCTGTCACCTCCCACTCAACCAATTTCTAACCCAAGCAGTAACTTTAGGGTCCATCCCAAGGGTGATTAGTTTGTTTATAAGTCGCCTGTGCAGAACAGTGTCAAATGCTTTACTGAAATCTAAATACACCACATCTAAGGCTCTCCTGCGGTCCAACTCCATGGACACCCAGTCAAAGAAATCAATCAGATTTGTCTGACAAGACCTGCCCCTGCTGAATCCATGCTGCCTCGTATCCTGCAATCTGTTGAACTCCAGACCTCACTATTTTCTCTTTCAGCCGAGTGTCCAATAATTTATTCACCGCCAAGATTCAATTAACCGGCCTGTACTTTTAAACCACATCCTTACTTCTGCTTTTGTGTAAAGGGACCACATGTGCCTCTCTCCAGTCCTCTGGCACCAACCCCGACTCCAAAGAGGAATTGAAAAGGTCAGTCAGTGCAGCTGCTAGAATGTCCCCAAGTTCCTTCAGTATTCTTGGATTTATCCTACAGCATACAGACCAATCTCAAGCATACCTCTATTGGCAAAAATTATTGAGAAGACAGTACAGCATCAGCTAAAAGACCACATTGACAACCACGCACCACTAGACATCAACCAACACGGTTTCCGCCCCAACCACGGAGTCGAAACACTCCTGTTATATCTATTCAATAACATACTCCGCCTCACAGACAACTGCAAGAACGGAACACTAATGATCTTCATTGACATTTCATCAGCATTTGACACAGTGGATCACAGAACTCTACTGGAAAAACTACAGAACATTGTACTACAGGGTTCCACTCTGAAATGGTTCCACTCATACCTAACGGACAGATACAGGTCAAGGTCGGCTCCAACACATCCCGAGCCCTAAAGGTCCTGCAAGGAGTACCACATGCCTTATCAGCACTATTATTTAACCTCTACATTCAGCCAATATGCGACATCATGAAAGAACACGAGATACAATACACAATTTACGCTGATGACATCATGATATACACACCAATCACAATAGACAACCTGGACTACTCCAAAATAACAAACTGTCTCATACACATGACCAGCTGGTTTCAAGACAACAACCTGACCATAAACTACAGCAAGACTGAGGCACTAATCATCACCCGAAACACCGAATTCGTCCCTCCACTCAACATCAAGGTAAAGAACACAACCATACCCATAAAACCGGAAGTAAAATACCTCGGAGTGACTCTGGACAAAGAACTGAACCTATAATCACACATAAGCAGAACCACCAAAAATGCATACTACAGAATGAGACTAACCCGACGCCTTAAACCCCTCCTCTCCCCTGAGCACTTCCGCAGTGTCTGCCAGGCTCTAATAACCCCAATTCTAGACTTCTGCAGCCCAATCTATCTCGGTCTCACAAAACAAACTCTCAGACCGCTGCAACTGGCACAAAACACAGCAGCACGCATAATATCTGGTACAACAAGACAAGAACACATCACACCCATCCTGAAAGATCTACACTGGCTTCCAATCAGCTCACGCATCAAATATAAGACAGTCATAAACATATTCAAAATCAAACAACAGTCATCAGCTCTCAGCTTACAACCAATCATACAATCTGACACAAGCATACAACCGAGGAGGAGGGGCACCTCCAACCGTGTCAACACACCAAAAGACCTCACCAAGGTCTGCAAGGACACTGCGGACCGAGCCATTACTCTGGCTGCACCAGCAATTTGGAACGCCCTCCCAGATGAACTACGATTAACAACAGACATCAAAGACTTTCGGAAGCAGCTTAAGACAACACTATTCATCGAATACTATGGGGACGTCACATAATCTACTCGCCAGTCAAGACCACAGACCAATCCCCCCCTTCCCCATGTTCATACGAATGTATAATAGCGTATGCTGTAAATAGCTCAACATGAATCTACTGTACACCACCACACACACACGCACTGTATCACTGCATGAACACACATAACCCATTCTTGTTGATTGCTGTATAGACCGCCTTGATTGAAGAAGGCGGCATAGAAATCCTTTTAAATAAATAAATAAATCCCATTTGGTCCCATCATTTTGTCCACTTTTAGTTTAGCTAGTTCCTCACAAACCTAGTCCTCTGAAAATCGTTTTGAGATGCCCCTCGCTTTTGTTCCTGCTTGTAGGTGTTGTCCGAGGTCCTGTTCCCAGCTCTTCATCTGTGAACACATAACAGAAATATTTGTTAGCTTTATCTTCATCAGCTTCTACATATTCCTCCCCTTCACCCTTGAGTCTGACAATACCACTTTTGCCCTTCCTCCTCTCACTAACATATCTGAAAAATGTCTTATCTCCCCATTTTATTGCATTGGCTATTTCTTCTTCTTTTTGTAACTTTGCTTTCCTGACTACTTTGCCAGTCTCTCTAAGTTTGTCCAAATATAGGTGTCTGTCTTCTTCTCTCTGTGAACTCTTGTATTTCATGAAGGTCTCCCTCTTTTTCTTCACCTTTTCAGCTACCTCTTTTGAGAATCATAGCATCCTCCTTTCACTTACCATTCTAACAAAAAGGTTGGTTGCTCTTAAAATATCCCCTTTCAGTTTTGCCCACTGTTTTTCTACATTCCCCAGCTGTTCCCATACCGCTAACAACTCCTTGAGGTCCATCTTGGCAAAGTTAGCTTTCCTAAAGTCTAAGACCCTTGCTTTTGAATGGATTTTGTCAGCCCTAGTTCTAATACTGAACCACACCATCTGGTGATCAATGGATGCAAGATGATCTCCCATTATAACATCAGAAACATTTTCCCCATTGGTAAGCACCAAGTCCAGTATGGCCCCTTCACGTATGAGTTCTGTTACTAGTTGCCTGCATACTTCTTCCTGTAAAGAATCCAGGATCTCCTTACTTCTAGATGACACCGCATAGGGATGCGTCAATCAACATCTGGCATATTGAAATCCCCTGTCAGTGGCACTTCCCCTTTCCTGGCAATGCTGCGCATGAGCTACGAGGCTCTATCCGTTCCACGTATTGGCCGGCCTGGCGGCGGAGTCGCGATTATATATCGCTCCTCTGTCCCAATCACTCAAATTTCCTCCCCTTCCTTATGCTATCCAGAGTCTCTTCTCCTTCAGCTGAATGCCAATCCAGATCTCCAATTTCTAGTAATCTACTCTCCCCCTTCATCCTCTCCCTTTCTTTGGGATACCCTCCTCTCCTCTACTTCCGACCTAACCGACCTAAGAGGACAGCAACTTTGGGCCGGAAGGACTGGGGTTTCCAGTCCTACAGGTGCTCCTTGTGGTCTTGGGCAAGCCACTTAACCCTCCATAGCCCATGTTCCCTTTAAAATAGTTATTTCCAAGTTATAATGCCCTGTTCAATGTAATTTCAGTTTGTTCAATGTAAACCGCACTGATGCAGAATAGCGCGGTATATAAAAGAATGTAAATAAAAATAAATAAATAAATAAACAAACCCTACAATTCCCACAGCTTATTTTACTTGGGGATTTTAATTTACATTTTGATTCGCCTACCTCATCCAGAGACATCTCATTCGTCACGCTCCTTCGAGATCTCTCTCTGATTCAGCATGCTAACTTTCCTACTCATGTAGCTGGTCACACCTTAGATTTGGTCATCTCCCCGACAAACCTCCCAATTCAGATCTCATCACTTTCTCACAAGTCTTTTCCCTGGTCAGATCACTCTTGTCTCACCTTTTCCCTCCAATCTGTATCTCCCCTCCCAACCCCCCCCATTACCGCCTCGTTTTTCCTGCCGTATTAACCCAGCAACATTACAGAACTTTTCTACTGTTCTCCACCCTCTTCCCTCTGACTTCTCTTCCCTGTCACCATCATCCCAGGTTACCTTCTGGAATACAGAATTATCTCATGCACTGGACCAGGTTGCACCTTTACGACCCCATTACCCTCATCGCACTGGTCGACATCCTTGGTTTCACGCAGGACTGAGATTACAACGCTCCCACTTACAGAGAGCTGAACACCTTTGGAGGAAAGCTCGATCTTCAACTTCTTATCAGCACTTTAAAGCCTGTCATGCACAATATCGTTCCAATATTTATCAAGCCAAACGCTCCTTCTATTCTGAATCAATTGCCTCGGCCCCTAATACATCCCAGCATCTCTTCGCTACCCTAAAATCCCTTTCTCGACTACAGTCACACTCCACGCATGAGCCCTCCATTTCCGTGTTAGCCCCCAGTCCTACCAGACTGGCTTCTTTCTTTTCCTCTAAAGTCCACGACCTGCATTCATCTCTTCCCTTTTGTCCTCAAGCTCTACCACCACCTCTCCCTATCTCACCCCCACCGTCTCTTCCGTTGTCACACTGCTGGGCCAATTTTTCTTCCATTACATCTTCGGAACTTATCAAGCTTCTGTCCACCACTCGCAAAACCACTTGCCCACTAGATCCCATACCGTCCACCTGGCTCTCTGAACCTTTCCCTGATCTATTTCTGCCACTTCTTACTATCATTAATTCCAGTCTTTCGTCCGGATCCTTTCCTCACTCATGGAAGTCTGCCCTGGTCTGCCCCCTCTTAAAGAATCCCTCCCTAGACTCATCTATACCAGCAAATTACCGACCTGTATCTAATCTTCCATACGTTTCTAAACTCTTAGAAAAAACTGTCTTCTCCCAACTTTCCCATCATCTTGACTCAACACACTTTCTTCACCCCCGGCAATCTGGCTTTCGGCCTGGTCATAGCGTTGAAACCACTATCACTGCTGTTATGAACGAAATTCACTCCTCCCATGATCGTGGTGATATCACGGTGGCAGTATCTGTAGATCTTTTGGCCACCTTTGACTTAGTAGATCACGCTCTTCTGCTCTCCAGATTACGGGAACCGTGTACCATTGGTTCCACTCTTTCCTATACTCCCGGTCGTTTGCTGTCACTTCTGTCTCCTCTACCACAGATAATTTCCCTCTCACTTGCGGTGTCCCACAGGGCTCGATACTGGCCCCCCTACTGTTCAACATATTTTTGGCCCCATTAGCGTTGCTGATTCAACAATCAGGCATTTCAGGATATTATTATGCTGATGATATTTTCCTTATGTATCATACGTCTTCTTCCCACCCAGACATCATTTCTCTCAATAACTGTTTATCCCTGGTCTCCTCATGGCTTTCTTCAAACTGTCTCATCCTCAATATTTCTAAGACTGCAGCTATCTGGTTCTCCCATAGTTCTGCCACTCTGCCGCTCGTTCCTTCCTTTTCAGGCACCCCAATTTCCGTAGTCTCTAAGCTTCGCTATTTAGGCGTCCTTTTTGACAGCAACCTCACCTTCAATGATCACATCTCAACGTTCTTTCTTCTATCTCAGGCAGATTCGTGCCATCAGGCCAATATTATCCTCTCAGGCCCTCACTACTCTCCTCCTTTCTCTGATCATCATCAGATTAGATTTTTGCAATTCCATATTGCGACGCCCCTGCCACGCCTTAGGGCTAAAAGACAGGAGCGGCCTATTGCCTCGTGAGGAATGGAGTTAAAAACTGTTCCCTGGTACTGCTGGGTAATGTAGTTCTTGTGCTCCTTTCACTCCGAAATAAGTGTAGTTGTGCGCCAGAGACGGTAAGGCTTGTTTGCAAGTATTTTATTGTTGTTGGGGAGATTCTTCCAGCGCATCACAAATTCATACACATGAACAAAAACTGGTGCTTTAACATGAACAGAATAAACTTAGGAATAAAGTCAACTAAAGTAGAATTCAGCTTTAACTTCAGCTTTACTTCTAGGGCGTTTGACTCAGCTCTGCCCCAAGAGGTGATTCCCATTTAATGCAGCCTCTTTACATGCACTGTTACGTTCACAGTGAAAGCTTAATTCAGGTGCAAGTAATTAAGGTTTCCAAAGCATGGCAGTAGAAACAGCTCCGTTGTATTTTACTCATACACGGCACAGCAAGCTTCTTTACTCTGGTATTTCCATACAACACAATGAACAATCCATACTATTACAGTCAGGTAAGTCAGAATCAGTTTGCATTAATTCTTCAGACTGTATAGAATTAGTATCTTCATTCAGTACTGGTTGTCTGCCTGCTTTTAGATCTAGAAACTCTTTAAAGCTTTGGAGAAGCAATTCAGCCTGTTGGTTGCTAGATAAGCAATTGTCAGCAGCTATTAAGCTTCTCTCTTGGTCAGTAATGTTTCCCTTCTCCCCTCTCAGGCTAAATAAGTCAGGGTAACATTTAGGCTCTCTTAGTAAGGCTTCAAACATAGGAGAATTGAGTTTACCTTCACTCTTGTAACTCCTAGGAAAACTGCTTACTTTTTGCCAAGCCCCTCTCGTCCTAGGTGGCTCAGACGTCTTCCAGCTGTGAGGGTTCCTGTGTCTCTCTGGTCCCAACTGTATTCCAAAGAATGAGTTTTCTTTCTCACTTGCCTGCCGTGGAGGCTTCCTCTTCCAGGGCTCTGCCTTCTTCCAGGAGTCTAATCCAGGGCTACGTCCACTTTCCTCAGGACTTTCATTCACAGCCCTTGAAAAGATCCTTGCAGGTCTTCTTCTATTACCAGGGTCAAACGTACTGCCACACTGCTTCCTGGTCTTCCATTCACTCTCTGATTCACTCTCAGCTGACGTACCAAACGTCTTTCCACAGCTCGTCCTCTCACAGGTCCTTTGCTCTGAGGTCCTCTGCTCAGAGTTCCTTGTGCAGCTCTGTGCACTGCTCTGCCTACTTCGGCTCAGTCCTTTGCTGCTCTCTTTGCTCCTCCTGCACTCTCTGCTCCCTTTGCTCTCCTTAGCAGGGTCATTCTCAGGTTTAAAACGAGGTTCTCTTCCAGACACGCCCCTTCCAACCACTGGGTGTGCCCAATCAGGACTACTCAACTCCTCCCCTGGGCTGGTATCCATTCTTAGCTCAGCAGAAAGGAGTTTTTCTTTCCTTCCAGTATTGTCAATCTGGCGTAAATCCTGTTGCCCTTCAGGATTTTCCTCGGTCTCCATTGCCTCAGGAGGGCGCTCTTCACCACAATATATACCAGCATCCCTCAATATCAACGTCGTCGGCTACAGTTATTGCAAAACACCGCAGCTCGGATGATCCTACATGCTTCTTCCTGTGATCACATCACTCCAATCTTACAACATCTCCACTGGTTACCATTAAATTTCCGTATTCAATTCAAAATTCTTATCTTGGTACACCAGGCTATTTATCTCCATAGACCTCAATATCTGTCCGATCTATTAATTTTTCATACTCCCACCCGTAGTCTCCGGTCTGTCCATGTTAATTGTCTGCACCTTCCCTCTCCCTCACAGGCTCACCTTCAATCCACCAGACAGTCAGCGTTTTTCTACCTTGGTCCTTCCCTGTGGAACTCCCTACCCACCACCCTCCAACTAGAAGAGTCTTATTCTAAATTCCACTCTCCCCTTAAAACTCAACTCTTCTCTTCTGCTTTTAACCTTCCTCCCTGATCCTTAATCTCTTTCGTTTCTTATGTTATTCAACCCTGTTTCTACTTTCTTTTTCTTTTTTTTTCTTTTCTTTAGTTTATTGTAACTTATTTTCCTTTTCTGATTTACTCTTTATTTATTATTGTAAACCGCCCCGATGTAATGGGGGGCGGTATATCAAATGTTAATAAACAACAAACAAACAATAAACAATGTCTTCTATTAAATCTCCGTCCACGTCTTCTCCCTGTGATGGAGGTCTGTATATCACGTCAATGCAAATGGATTTCTTTTCCTCTTTCTAGTTTAACCCACACTGTCTCCTCTCTCCCTTTTAAGCCGTGTATTTCCATAGTTTTTAATATTATTTTTTTACATATAGTGCCACTCCTCCTCCCCTTCTTCCTACCCTGTCCTTTCTGAATAACGTATAGCCTGGTATAGTTATATCCCAGTCATGGTTGTCCGTAAACCATGTCTCTAACTGCTACTAAATCCAAGTTAACCTCTGCCATTAAAGCCTCAACATCTGTGATCTTATTTCCCATGCTATGGGCATTTATAAACACTGCTTTCCAGATGTTGCCCCTTTTACCTATTTCTATAAAGGTATTTAATGTTTCACTTACCTGTGGCCTTACACTTACCTTGGGGCTTTCTTCACCCATCCCCAATGTATCTAGTTTAAATCCCTCTTCAATAGGTTAGCTAGTCTGCTACTGAAGACATGTTGACCCTTCTTGGACAGTTGGACGCCATCTGCAGCCCTTGGAACAACATCCCATGGTCCAGGAAACCAAACACTCTCGATGACACCATCCATATAACCATGCATTTATCTCCAGGATGCAAGCTTCTGTGCCCTGTCCTTTACCCTCAAGAGGGAGAACTGAAGAGAACACCACCTGTGCCCCTATCTGTTTCACCCTCTGTCCCAAAGCCATGAAATCATATACACTTAAGAGGGATATCTGGTAGTATCATCTGTGCCGACATGGATGAGCAATATCGGTAATAGTCAGTAGGCTTGATGAGTCTCAGCAAACTCACCGTAACATCTTAGATTTTGGCACCTGGCAGACAGCATTCCTCTCTGGACATCAAGTCTGGTCGGCAGATGGATGGCTCAATACCCCTCAGAAGAGTCACCAATCACCACTACCCTTCTCTTACTAGTGGTCACCGATTTAGCATCTTTGGGATGCTCAAGCTCTAGCTCTTCCCTTTCCTGGGATGCCTCCATAAGAACATAAGAACATAAGATATGCCATACTGGGTCAGACCAAGGTCCATCAAGCCCAGTATTCTGTTTCCAACAGTGGCCAATCTAGGTCATACGTACCTAGCAGTTTCCGCCTCCTCCACTTCCAGGGCTGCATAATGGTTCTTCAATTAAGGGCTTAAGGAGTTGGACTGATGATTCTGTGACTCATGTCCAACCTTGGTCCTTCTGGAGGCTCCCATCCTCAACTCTGCTGGAGAGCTTGGATTTTTCAAGAAGCATCTCATCAATATACCTCTCACCGTCTTGAATGCTCCTCAGCCTTGCCATCTCTTCTCTGTGCTCCTTCACCTATTTCCAGAGAGCTTCAGCATGTAGGCATCATGCACATGGAACTGGTCCTTCAAATGGCATTGGGATCTCTGTCTGGACAGAGGTAGAAGCTGTAATGAGGGCAACAGCTTTGGCAATACAATTTTTCCCAGCCATTGTTCAGTTGGTAGAGCTTTGGAACCTTACTTTGAAATGGAGAGACCCTGTTTTGTTATGTATCGCTAACCAGGCAGTGGCAATATTGAGTCACTGCCCAAATGGTAATGGATGCTGCCCCAGAATGCCCCTGGGACGCCCTGATGCTAACTAGTTAGCATCGAGGTGGGTAGCAGCAGCACCCACCGATATTCAGCAGCACTAACCGTGTTAATGCTGCTGAATATCCAAGAGAGTGGCATTTACACAGTTTGCAGGTCTGCAAACCATGTAACATGCCTTTGACTATCTCTCGCAAGATTTTAAGGATTGGGAAGGGAGTGGAGGGAAAAGAAGAATTTGGTGTTGAAATTGGAAGGTGTACTTATTTAGTTGTTTAACAGGTTTTTTTTATGCTTGCATCTGAACAATTTTATTCTGACTTTCTGATGGTGAAGTCTGCATATGGAAAGCTCCAGTGGGCAAGAGACCTTAAGCCTTCTTTAACTCGGCAAGCTTTGACCACAGTAGCCACATTTGTGTTTTATCAACTATGGGCTATTGTAATACTTTGCTGTTGGGACTTCCTAAGGCATTAGTCAGATGAGGTCAGGTGGTACAGAATGCAGCCCCAAGGCTACTTGTGGGTAAATCTCATTGGAAAAGGATTTCACTTCTATTAAAGGAACTCCCCAGGTTGCCGATGTGGATAAAGAATAAATTTAAGATATTAGGCCTAACATTTAGGGCACTACAGAAAAAAATGCCCTAGTTTATCAGCATGATTGACTGGGAAGAAATATGCTAGGCCAACATTTGAGATCTAGTCAGGATTCCCTATTGGAACTTCCAACAGTATATGAAGTAAAGGGGAATAGATGCAGCAGCAGGGTCTCAATAATGTCACCAACCTAGTGGAGCAGTTTGCCTAGAGCAGGGGTTCTCAACCCAGCCCTCAGGATACACCTAGCCAGTCGAGTTTTCAGGATAACCACAACGAACATGTATGAGAAAGATTTACATACAATGGAGGCAATGCATGCAAATCTCTCTCATGCATATTCCATTGTTGTTATTTAGGAAACCTGGCTTGCTAGTTGTATCCTAAAGACTGGTTTGAGAACCTCTGGCCTAGAAGAATAGGCTGGAGGGAGATCTGAAGGAATTAGGGAAGTCGTTATTAACAACAGAAGAGGAGTTCAGATACTTTGCTATGTTTTATATGTTAAATGTTATGAATGTTTTTATGTAAACTGCTATGAGTAAGCAGTGATCTGACATTGGCAGTATAGAAATATCTTAAGAGAAATAAAGACAAGGATAGATAACTTACTTTCAGTGGGACATGACGACGACGACTTGCCTGAGCATAGAATGAAGGCTCGTGGCCCGGGCACCGGGCTCTTTTTCATCTGCTTCTCCAAAATGTCTGAGTTTTTCATCTGTTCTAAATGTTCTGCCATTTAAAATCACAGTGGGAAAAAGTTATCATTAGGAGAATGGAGAGAAACAATTTTAATCAACACAGTTGGACATGGCTGGATTAGAATAATAGACCAAGAAAGAGCGCACACACCTACAGGTGATGGATGGGAAAGCTTAGTTACTCATCTGTAACAAGTGTTCTCCAGGGACAGCAGGAATCAGTCCTCACATATGGGCCAGCAATGAGATGGATCGATACAATAACAGCAGCTATGGGTACCAGTCTGTCAACAATGAGCCGCTTGACTGAAGACCGAACACAATTTAGGATAGCTATCCAGAGGGTCGCCATGAGTCGACTCCGACTCAACGGCACTTAACAACAACATGGACGACATTGGCGCTGAAGGAGCCCCTGCAGAAGCATCTCCCCAGCTTTCAATAAAGCCTTTGGGAGATGCCAGCATGCATGCATGGTTCCCCTCCCGCCCAAGAGTGCCATCCTGCTCAGTCAGATAACATAGCTAGAGCCGACAAAAGAAAATGGCAAAATACAGCAACTCCACGGGGAGGAGGGAGGGTTGTGAGGACGGATACCTGCTGTCCCTGGAGAACACCTGTTACAGGTGAGTAACTACGCTTTCTCCGGGAACAAACAGGAAGTCAGTCCTCACATACAATATGGGACTCCCAAGCTATAGGCTACCGTGAACCTGTAGAAAACCACAGTCAAGTCATGAGCAGCAGCATGTGAGTCCGAAGGCAGACTCTGAAAAGACACGTATCCAGGGAGAACCATCACTCCAATAGCTTGAATAATATGGGTCAGAGGGTAGGAGTTGCCTAGACCCCAAAGAGATTATGGAGTACACCTGGCCGAAGGCGCTGTCCCGTCGGGACTCCCTCTCCAGACAGTAGTGAGCTGCGAAGGTGTGGTCTTAGGACCAGGTGGTGGCCTAGCAGATATCTGTCATGGGGACAGAGCTCATGTTTGCAACCGAGGTTTCCATAGCCCTGATGCTGTGTGCCATAACCCAACGCACCAGAGGGAGCCCTGCTTGTTCGTAGGTGAGGGCAAAGCAGTCCACCATCCAGGTGGAAAGGGTCTGTTGATTACCACCTTCTCCAGCCGACAGGGTCATAGGAGATGAAAAGCTGAGAGGCTTTGCGATGGCCCTGGGTGCACTGCAAGTAGAAGGACAAGGCCCTCTTACAATTCAAAGTATGGAGAACAGTTGCTGCTCTGTCGGTATGAGGCTGTGGGAAGAAGGTGGGGAGTATCACCTCCTGATTGAGGTGAACAAGGACACCACCTTCAGAAGAAATTTAGGGTGCGTGCGAAGCACAACTCTGTTCTTATAGAACCTGGTGTAGGGAGGCTCTGCCACCAAGAAGCTCGCTGACCCTGCGAGCGGATGAGAGTGCCACCAGGAAGACAACCTTCCAGGAGAGGTACCCTAGGTGGCAAGAAGCCAGGGACTCGAATGGCGCCCAGTGAGCCATGACAGTACCCCATTAAGGTCCCATTCCGCCGGAGGTGGGAGGATGGGGAGCTTAGAGAGAAGGAGGCCCTGTAAGAACCGAGTAATGAGGGGCTGCGAGAGAGGTGTTTTCCCTCAATAAGGTGGTGATGCACCGAAAGAGCACTCGGGTGTACCCTGACGGAGTTGGATTTGAGTCCAGCCTGCAAGATGGGAAGTAGGTACTATAGCACATTCTACAGCAGGCAGAATGAGTTGACCCATTGCTCAGGGCACCACACCAAGAATATGCACCACTTGAAAGTGTAGACCTGCCTTGTAGAGGTCTTACGAGAAGCTAGGAGGACCTCCTCCACCTCCCTCAGAAGCCATGCTGTTAGTACCAGAGACCCAGGTTGACGTGAAGGAGGGAGCCGTCCTCCTGAGTCAGTCATCTCAGGGCATTCCCCAGATGGACCGGGGGCTTTGTCTATAGGCAGAGCAACAGCGGAAACCAAGGCTGCCTGAGCCACCTCGGGGCCACCAGGATCTGCAATACCTTGTCCCGGAGAACCTAGAAAAGGTCTTGGCAACCATGGCATGGGCGGGAAGGCATACAGGAGGCCCCCCAACCATGGGATGAGGAAGGCATCCGCTGCCACCCAGAATGGGTAAGGCTGGAGAGAGCAGAAGCAGGGCAGCTCAGCATTGGCCAGGCTGGAAAAGAGATCCACTCGTGGGATGTCCCAGAGGTGGAAGAACCGTAGGACTGCCTGGGGTCTAGCCACTATTAAGGCATATGTAGGACCCTGCTCAGCCTGTCCACCAGGGTATTGTCCTGGCCCGGCAGGTACACCACCCTCAGGAGCGTTCTTTGACTGATTGCATACGGGCAGAGGGCTATTGTCTCCTGGCAGAGGGTGTAAGACCCTGTGTACCTCCCTGATTGTTCAGGTAGAACATTACGACTCTCTTATCCATCTGGACCAGCAAAGACTGGTGCTGTAGGCAGTGGCAGAAAGTTTTGAGCACCAGGAATATGGCCCTGAGCTCCAGCAGGTTGATCTGTTGTTGGCTCTCTGCCCTGGACCAGTTGCCCTGCGTGTGGAGACTCCCGCAATGGACCCCCCAACCCAGAAAGCTGAGGACCCGCTGGAGCACTCTTCTGGAAAAGCATGCCTGCCTGTAGGTGCTGTGTGGTTTTCCACCAGCTGAGCAACTCAACCAGTGGATGGGTCACGCACACCCTGTCCCGAAACCAGCCCATGGCCTGTGTCCACTGGAAGCAGGGGCCCCAATGAGCTGCCCTCACATGAAGGCAGGTGATGGGGACAACATGGACTGTTGATGCCATGTGACCGAGTAGATGGAGCAGGGAGCGAGCTGACAGAGTAGTGGCGCTGTACCTCTGTGGCACAAGCTACAAGGTGACCTGCTCTGTTTAGGGGGAGGGAGACCTTGGCCTGGAGAGTGTCCAGTCAAGCCCCTATGAACTCCAGATCCTGTGTAGGGGGTCAGGTGGGACTTGAGGTGGTTTATCACGAACCCCAGGTGTTGCAGGACACTGATGGTGTGGCCCATGGCCTGCTGCACCTCTGTGGCAGTGTCCCCTTTTATGAGCCAGTTGTCCAGATAGGGGAAAACAAAAGCACCCTAGAGACGGAGGAAGGCTGCCACCACTGCTAGACATCTGGTGAAGACTCTGGGTGCTGAGGCTAGATTGAAGGGTAACACCCTGTACTGGTAGTGGTCACCCCTGACCATGAATCTGAGGTACTGTCTATGGCTGGGATGAATGAGGATGTGGGTCAGATCCAAGAAGCATTACGAGTCTCTTTGCTGGAGGTATAGCAGCAATGTTCCAAAGGGAGAGCATCTTTAATTTCTCCCGCACCAGGAACTTGTTTAGGTTTTGCAGGTCTAGGATGGGTCTTAGGCCCCAGTTTGTGCTGGGACTAGGAAGTACCGTGAGTAGAACTCCTTGCCCCTTAGGTGATGGGGGCACTGGTTCCATGGCTTTGTCCGTGAGGAGACCTACAAGTTCCTGCAGTAGCAGGGCCTGGTGCAGGGGAGTCCGAGAGGGCTCTCCTGGGAAGAATGGGAGAGGCGCTTGGTCCAGGTGAAGAAGGTAGCCTTCTCTGACTACCTGGAGTGCCCAAGCGTTGGTAGTGATGGTAGGCCACCGGTGGGCAAAGTGGACCAGACATCCCCCTGTAGACAGCTGACCTCCTGAGGGTGGAGAGGCTATACCCCAGAAGTCAAAAGCTCCCCCAAGGCTGTCCTGGAACTGGTGCTGGGGCCCTTCTGCTTTCAAGGACCCTGACCTGCTCCTTTGGCATGGTAGCCCTGCTGAGGAGCTGGAGGAGCCTAATGCTGCAGGTATCCTCGGTAAGACTGACCCGTCCTCAGGTAGGGAGGCTTTTTCCCCTGGGTTTTCCTCCTGGGGAGAGTAGCAGTCTTCTTGGAGAGTCAAGTCCTCGCAAGGACTCCCCCTTCTACCCCTTTTCCCACAATTTATTGTTTTATTTATTTATTCATTCATTCACGGTTTTTTTATTTCATTCATGGTTCCCTTGATATTTAACCTTTTATATCTTATTATGGCCCCTTCCCCTCAGAGTATCCACACTTTTGTTCTCTCCAATTTTGATCTTCAAACTGGGATCAATGACATGATACATGACATAATAATGGTTTTTGAATGACCTTGGCACCCCTTTTCGTGTGCGCACAAATGGACCCCCCTTTTGCTAGGTCTTGCTTCCCACAAGGCACCATGTATTGTCATTACTCGTGGAAGTCCTCTCTTGGCCTTTGTCCTTATTGAGACTTCTATTTATCCATTACAGTTTTTCTGATTACACTTTCTTGTGGCAACCCAGAGTTTTTAGTACAATGTAGGACGTTTTAATTCAATATTTATTTATTAAGATATTCCCCTTTTGGACTTTATGATTTGTTATAGTGCAATCCTGCTTTTAATTTATTCTTCTCATCATAACCATGTTTTAGGACAGTTTTTAAGATATCCCTGTTTTAGTTTCTTTTATAGTGAGGTTTACTTTTAGTTAATTTATTTGAAGGGTTTTTTTTAAATATTTAATTATTACCACACCTCTGTTAGGTATCTCCAGTTTTACTTTTTACTTCCACTTCTTCAAATGTGACCTCATTTATGGCCATACAGCGTGCCCCTCTAGTAATTATATCTTTTAATTTTCAAATATCTTTCGCCCATAGTAAATTGGTATGCTATTCAACCTTTCTAGATAGTGTTTTTTTCACTGCTACATTGTTCTTTTGTGTTTACACTTTCAGAGCCCGAAGTTGCAGCGTCACACTGATAGCTCATCCAACCATTATTTCATGATGTGTCTCTGTGCACCCTGTTAGTCATCACTTAAGAGAATTTTATCATTATTATTTTATAGCACTAGACATTAGCAGCCAATAATGCAGTACGTGTTTTGTTCAATTAGAGATGGGTTGTGGAGTCCCATCCATTCTTAGGTACAGTTCCATTGATGCTAGATTTTCTTTCTTTCTATCATTCACATAATCATAGTAGTTTTTTCAACACTACAATACATTCTGTTTATTGTATAACATTGTTTTTTGAGTGCTGCGCGGTCGTTGCAAAAGCTTTCAAACCAATGCCCTTTGACTGTATTTTTTGGCACGAGTCCTTTTAAACAACAGCAGATTCACTCTGTCTTTTTCTCTACCAGCGTTATGGTGTCTTAGAATCTGCCATGTCAAACAAATAGGCAAGTAACCTATGGTTTTCTATAAATGGCAATTACATTTTCTTCATATCTAACATTCTTCATGTCTAACTTTTAATTTCTATTAACTTAGTATACTAGTCCCGGATGCGCTTCTATCTGCTGTACAACTCAGCCGATGAGCAGCCAGGGAGGGAAGATGTAGAGGAGTCCATCTGTGGGCCATGGTTGGACCAGCGCGTCGAGTCCTTCCAACATGCGCTCTCTCATTCTGCTGTAAAGAGTAGTTACTCACCTGTAACAGGTGTTCTCCAGGAGCAGCAGGAATCAGTCCTCACATATGGGTGTCATCGACGCCGATGAAGCCCCAGCGGAGCATTTCCCCTGCTTTCTATGAAAGCCTTTGGGAATGCAGGTACGCATGCGCGGTTCCCTTCCCGCCTAAAGGTGCCATCTTACCTCAGTCAAATGACATAGCTAAGAACAGCACACAAAAATGAAAAATAAACTATGTACAACTGCAACTCCCAGGGGAGGAGGGAGGGTTGTGAGGACTGATTCCTGCTGCTCCTGGAGAACATCTGTTACAGGTGAGTAACTACTCTTTCTCCAGGACCAAGCAGGAAGTCAGTCCTCACATATGGGTGACTCCCAAGTTCTGGGCTACCGAGGAACCCAGGCTGAACAAGAGAACTCCCTCTAGTCTCAGCAGCAAAGAAAGGCTTTTCAAGGACACAACCTCCACCGGTAGCCCAACAGAGGGCAGGAGTTGCCTAAACCTCATAGAGATTCCGGAGTACTGCTTGGCCAAAAGCACTGTCCCTACGGGACTCCCTCTCCAGGCAGTAATTGGCCGCAAAAGTCTGGCTTGAAGACCAAGTTGCAGCCCTGCAGATGTCTACCAAGGGCACAGAGCGGAGATGAGCCACTGAGGCAGCCATTGCCCTGACACGGTGGCCATAACCCTACCCTGCAAAGGAAGGTCCGCCGCCTTGTAAGCCCAGGTGATACAGTCAGCCATCCAGATGGACAAGGTACGCTTGGACACAGCTAACCCCAACTTATTGGGGTCAAAGGATACGAAGAGCTGAGTAGCCCTTCGATGCCCCTGCGTACGGTCAAGGTAGAAGGATAAGGCCCTCCTACAGTCCAGGGTATGCAGGACTGCTTCAGCCTGGCTAGCATGAGGCCTAGGGAAGAAGGTTGGAAGAACCACCTCCCGATTGAAGGAGACAACCTTAGGAAGGAACTTTGGATGAGTCCTGAGGACTACCCTGTTCCTGTAAATCCTGGTGTAAGGCCTGTCACAGACCAGGGCCTGAAGCTCACTTACTCGCCTAGCCAAGGTAAGGGCTATTAGGAAGAGTGTCTGCCAGGAGAGGAAGAGTAGCGGACAAGTAGCCATCGGCTCAAAAGGTGGGCGAGTCAGTTGCTGCAAGACCACATTCAGCTCCCACTCAGGGGCAGGAGGACGGATGGGAGGCTTTAGCAAAAGCAAGCCCCTGAGAAAGCGGGACACCAAGGGATGACCAGATAGAGATTGCCCCTCTACCAATGAGTGGTGAGCTGCTAGAGCTGAGAGGTCGACCCGAACAGAATTGGACTTAAATCCCTGATTGGATAAGTGCAGTAAGTACTGAAGTACTACTGGCACAGTACAGGAGAAAGGGTCCTCTGTACGTAGGTGACACCACACAGAAAACCTCTTCCATTTGAGAGCATAGGTTTTCCCAGTGGACTGTTTCCTAGAGGCTAGGACAACCTCCTCAACTTCCCGAGGTAGGCCCCAGGGAGCCAAAACTACCCTTGCAGCCTCCAGGCCATCAAATTGAGAGATTTGAAATTGGGGTGCAGAAGGGAACCCTGGTCCAGTGTGAGAAGGTCGGGTTGGAACCCCAGAGGCAGTGGAGGATCCACCGCCAGTTGAAGCAGAAGAGGAAACCAAGGCTGTCTCGGCCACCTGGGAGCTACCAGCAGGATGGAGGCCTTGTCCTGGAGAATCTTGAATAGGGTTCGGGCCACCAAGGGCGTGGGAGGAAACGCATACAGGAGGCCCCGAGACCAAGATATCAGAAAAGCATCCGCTGCTACCCGCAGAGGATGTGGTTGCCTGGAGCAGAACTTTGGCAGTTGCTTGTTCATGGGGCTGGCAAAGAGATCCATCAAAGGGAGACCCCATTTCAGGAAGATCTTCTGAAGCACTGAAGGATGCAGCTGCCACTCGTGGGGCTGCAGTATCCTGCTCAACCTGTCTGCCAGGTAGTTGTCTGGCCCGGAAGGTACACAGCCCTGAGGAGCATGTTGTGCTTGAGGGCAAAAGAACAAAGGTCCTGAGCTTCCTGACAAAGGATCCTGGAGCCAGTTCTGCCCTGTTTGTTCACATAAAACATGGCAACTTGGTTGTCTGTCTGAATCAGGACAGTCTGTTGAGCCAGGGTAGGAGTGAAAGCTTTGAGTGCTAATCGAATAGCTCTGAGTTCGAGGAGATTGATCTGCTGTGCAGCTTCCCAGGGAGACCAGAGGCCCTGGGTGCACTTGCCCAGACAATGCGCTTCCCAGCCTTGCAGGGAGGCATCTGTTGTCAGCATCACTGTGTAACCTGGAACCTGAAAGGGCACCCCTTTCAGCAGATTGGGTGGGTGCAGCCACCAGTTGAGGTAGTGCAGAAATGGTCTGGACACCCTTATCCTGTCTCTGAGGCTGCCTGTGGCCTGTGACCACTGAGTCCGAAGGCACCATTGTGCAGGCCTCATATGGAACCTGGCATTGGGGGTCACATGTACTGTCGAAGCCATGTGGCCAAGCAGCCTCAGACAGAGTCTGGCGGAGACCAGGGAGCTGCTGAGAAACTGACTTGCCAAGGCCATCAACCTTTGGGCTCTGTTTTCCGGCAAGAATGCCTTTGCCAGGAGAGAGTCCAACCTTGCCCCTATGAACTCCAAGTTCTGGGAAGGGAGCAAAGTGGACTTTGCGAAGTTTATGACAAACCCCAGGCGTTGTAGAAGAGCAATGGTTCTGAGGGTGGCTTGATTGGCCTCCTGACCTGTCTGACCCCTGATGAGCCAGTCGTCCAGATAGGGGAAGACAAAGATGCCCTGATTCCTCAGGTAGGCCGCCACCACTGCTAGACACTTTGTGAAGACTCTGGGGGCGGAAGTGAGGCCGAAAGGCAGCACTCTGTACTGATAATGGTTTCCTCCCACGATGAACCTCAGGTACTTCCTGTGGTCTGGATGAATGAGGATGTGAGTGTACGCATCCTTCAGATCTAAGGAGCATAGCCAATCTCCCTGCTGGAGGTAGGGCAGAAGAGTTCCAAGAGTAAGCATCTTGAACTTTTCTTTCACTAGGAACTTGTTGAGGTTCCGGAGGTCCAGAATGGGACGAAGGCCACCGGTCCTTTTGGGCACCAGGAAATACCTGGAGTAGAATCCGTGACCTTGCAAGTGGGGAGGCACAGGTTCCACCGCCCTGTCCACCAACAGACCCTGAAGCTCCTGACGGAGAAGGTCTGTGTGCAGAGGAGGCCTTGGAGGCTCCCCTGGAAAGTATGTGGGTGGTAGTTGGTGGAAATGGAGGGCATATCCCTTGTGGATTATCTCCAGCACCCAACTGTCCCCGGTGACAAGGGGCCACTGGTGGGCAAAGAGGGCGAGGCGATCTCCTGTGCAGGGTTGGGAGAGCAGTGGAGGAGAGGCTATGCTCAAGGAGTCAAAAGCCCCCACCCTGCTGAGTGGTAGCAGGGGCCTGAGGCTTGGGGGTCCTCTGCCTACGGGGCCCATTACACTGGCCCTGGGCTTGCTGACCCTGGGGGGCAGACTGGGCGGCCTGATATTGTGGGTACTGTTTGTAGGCAGTGCCCTTCCTCGGGTAAAAGGGCTTTTTACCCGAGCCCTTCTTTTTATGAGAAGGGGCAGAGGTATTCCTCGACAGCCTTGTCCGGGTGAGGTGCTCGGTCTCGAGCTGAGCGGCCTTCTCGGTTATGGGCTTGCCAAAAAGGTTTTCACCTCAGCAAGGGACATCGACCAACTTGTCCTGAACCCATGGCTCGAGGTCCGATGACTGCAGCCATGCCTGGCATCGAGCCGCGATGCCGGCTGCCGCAACTCGGGCCGAAGCCTCGAAGCCATCGTAGGCGGCGCGGGACATGAACTTTGAGCAGTCCCGAATCCCCGAGGACAAGGACTTAAATCTCTGCAAAGGTTCCCCGGAGAGACCAGCAGAGAACCCAGCCAACTCCTTGGCCAGATCCCGCAAGTACATGCCCATGTACAGCTGGTAAGACTGGACACGGCAAGCAAGCATCAAGCCCTGAAAACACTTTCTACCGACGCCATCGAGGTTTCGGGCCTCCCTGCCAGGAGGCACCGCAGAGTGCATCTTCTGACTTTTCAGACGATGCATGGCCGATTCCACAACCATGGAATGGTGTGGTAGCTGTGCCTTTTGAAAGCCAGGGCTCTTTCGTAGTTGATAGATCGAATTGACTCGCTTGCTAAGAACCGGCGCCGAGGCCGGTGCCTCCCACATATTGAAGAGGAGCCGTTCCAGCATCGGAGGAACCGGGACAGTAAAGGCCTCCTTTGGAGGAGAGTCATACTGCAGCACCTCGAGCTCTTCAGCTCGAGGCTCTTCCTCGGGATCCGCCGGAATAGCCAAGGCAGTGGCCATATCCCAGACGAACTCCGAGAACAGGGTGTCCTCCGGGGGGGTGACCTACTCCGGGGCTCAGACTGCGGTGAGTCCGAAGGGACGCACCAAGTTTTAAAGGTATCAGGAGACTCCTCGTCCTCCGTCTCCCAAGCTGACTCGTCCGAGGAAGAGTCGGGGTCCGACCCAGCGGGGCCCTGGAGCACCCGCCCCGATGCCGGAAGCACCGGCGTCGACGCCCTCAGTCCCGAACGGGAGGTCGAAGGGGACCGCGACCGAGGTCGACTCCGAGCCACAATGGACTCGAGTATCGGCTCGGTCTCCGGGGTCGACTTTGACGTCGATGTCCCAGTGGTCGGAGCAGATGCGCCAGACAGGCTGGCCATCAGTGCCCGCTGCTGCTCCATGAAGGCAGACATTCTGCTCTCCAAGGCTGTCATCCTGAGACTCAGCTCGGGAGATGCAGCAGCCACCGACTCGGGCCCCGGCAGCGGCTCCCTGGGAGGAGAGTCCACAAGGACTACGGGGCTTACGTGTCCGGCAGACTCCGGCTCCACAGGAGGAACTTTGGCAGGCTTCTCTGGTTCCACAGGCCCTGGGCGATGGTCGGGGGTCTTAGACCTGGCCCTCGAGGAGCCAGGGACCTCTTCCGATGATGCCCTCGCGAGCCGTTTCTTCCTCTTGCGTTCCCGGTTGGGGGACCCCCTGTCTGAGGAGCTTCGACGGCGCTCGGGATCAGAATCCCGAGATGTCGAGGCCTCAGACGAGGTCCGGGCCCGGCCGGAGGCCGAGTCCGAGAAAAGCCTTTCCTTTTGCTGCTGGCGACTTCGTAGTGCCTTGGAAGACATTTTTCCACAGGCCCCGCACGACTTAGGATTGTGGTCGGGGCCGAGGCACCGAAGGCAGCAGTCGTGTGTGTCGGTGAGAGACATTAGTTTCTTACACCGATCACACTTCTTAAAACCACTGGAAGCCATCGGGGAAAAGAAGAGTCCCCGCGAGGTCAAAGGACCGGCCTTCCAGGGAAAAAGAGAAGAAAGGGCGCTAACGCCAGTCACGAAGGGCAAAAACCGAAAAAGAAGAATCGGGCTCGATACCGGTGTACCGAACCCGGCGGGAGGGGAACCGGCGTCGAACAGGTAGAAAAAGAGCAAAAAATCGCTGAAAAATCTACTTTTAACCAGGAAAACTGGACACACGTCCGGTGGGCTTCACGGAAAAAAAGAGACTGAGGTAAGATGGCACCTTTAGGCGGGAAGGGAACTGCGCATGCGTGCCTGCATTCCCAAAGGCTTTCATAGAAAGCTGGGGAAATGCTCCGCTGGGGCTTCGTCGGCGTCGATGACACCCATATGTGAGGACTGACTTCCTGCTTGGTCCTGGAGAAAACCGCATCGCCTTGGCCAAGTCATATGTTGGCATGAGGTCCATCAGCTGACCCCAACGGTGCACCAACTACATGAACACACCCTGACTCAGCATCCATGCCACTGGATCGATCTGTACTCTGCCGAGAGATTCCGCTTCTATGTTCTCCCATCCAGCCACATGCACCACCGACAGAGCCAAAAGGTTGCTCTCCACCCATTCCAGCAATAGCCCGGCCTCCTCTTCCAGTTGCGCATTTTTATTGTACCACCCTGCCGATTGATGTGCCATTGTCCGAGAAGACTCTCACCGCCTTCCCCACACTAGGGCATGGAATTCTTGCAGGGCTAAGATGACTGCTCTCAACTCCAAATGATTTATGGGCCACTACGCCTCCTGGTGTGACCATAGCCTTTGCACAAACTATGCCTCACAATGTGCTTCCCAGCCGAACAGTCCGGCATCCTTTGTGAGCTGCACCCACTGAGGCACTTCTAGTGGCATGCCTTTCAGAAGCGTGTCTGTCTATAGTCAACAATGGTGCCCCCTGCTGCACTTCATCCATGAACAGCAGTTCCATCGAGAGGGAATGAGCCTGCCCCAACCACCTGCGTAGCAATGCTCGTTACAAGAGCCGCATGTGAGCTCATGCAGAGGGGACCATTTCAATCAACAACGTCATTGAGCACAATACCTGCAAATAATTCCATGCCGTCAGCCTCGGCATCCACAGGAACTGCTGGATCTGACCTTGCAGCTTGCACACTCTTGCTATCGGAAGCGACACTCGTCCCACATATGTCTGGAAATGAGCGCAGAGGTATTTCAGGTCCTGTGTCGCCGTGGTGTGACTTGACGAAATTGACCACCCATCCGAGACTCTGGAAGAACGCCACAACTTGTTCTGTCACCCGCTCGCTCTCCTCGCGAGACTTTGCCCTGATGAGCCAATCGTCGAGGTAAGGGTGGATCAGAATGCCTTCTTATCACAGTGCTGCTGCCACCTCCACCATTACCCTTGGTGAGGGGTCAGAGGTGTGACTGCCAGCCCAAATGGGAATGCCAGAAACTGAAAGGGGAGATCAGCCTCTGTGAGGTCATGTGACATCAAAAACTCCCCTTTGCGCACTGTGACAATTACGGCCTGCAACGTCTCCATGTGAAAGCGCGGTACCCGCAAGGCCCGATTCACATACTTGAGGTCTAGGATGGGCTGGTAGGAACCTTCCTTCTTGGGAACCACAAAGTAGATGGAGTATTTACCACACCCGCATTGGTCTCATAGCCCTTCTACTACCGCCTGAAGCCTTTGCAAGCGCTGCAAGGTGTCCTGCACTGCCTTCTGCTTTTGCAGTGCTTTGCGGGCGGAATTGACAAAGGCATCTTGGAGGTGACAAGTGAATTCCAACGTATAGCCCTCCTGGATGATCTCCAACACTCACCAGTTGGTCGTAATACTGGTCCAGGTGTTGTAAAATTCCTGTAACCGACTCCCAGTAGGAACTGAGTCCGCCTGGCCCATCCTTGATTCATTGTGACTTCTTAGGCACCATAGAAGCAGAAAAGTAAAACCCTCTTTCAGTACCCCTATACCCCAAAAAGGATTGACCCCTGGATGGGAACCGGTCCCTTTTATATGGGGCAAACCGCACAGAGCGAAATTGCCAAAATTCCCTTGGCTGTACCCATCCTGATGACTGTACTACTTTCTGCTTGTCTTCCAGCAACCTTCCAGTTTCTCAAGATCCTCTCCAAACAGCAGCCTACCCCGAAGCAGTAGCTTGCTCAGTCGTGACTTTGAGGAGACATCTGCTGACCAGTTACGGAGCCACAGATACTGTCTAGCTGCCACCACCAAGGCCATACCCTTGGACAAGCATCTAATCAGGTCACAAATACACTGTCCCAGATTCTAACTTCGCTGGCTCCGAGGGCCAAGCCTGCTCTGCACCTACCTCCAGGATACCTTGCACACATCGCAGGCAAGCCCTGGCCACAAAGGCTCCACATACCAAAGCCTGCAGTGACAATGCGTTGATGTCAAATGCCTGTTTCAGAAGTGTCTCCAATTTGTGATCCTGTATATCCTTGAAAGCAGAGCTACACTCCATGGGGATAGTCATCATTTTTGTAACTGCCAAGACCGCTGCATCCACCTTTGGAGGTCGTAAGAGCTCTCTGTCTCAATAGGGCAGAGGGTAGAGGAGAGACACAGTCCGTGTCCCCAGGAGAAGTTCCTTGGGAACGTCCCACTCATCCTGTATCATGTGTCAGGCAATTCGATGCAACAGAAACACCTTCTAAGTTGCTCAAACCACTTGGAACAGTGGATCCTCCAGAGGCTCTGGCGCCTCTGTCCACACATTCAATACTTAGAGGACTGCGCAATCAATGCTGCCAGCTATTCTCTGCGGAAAACTCGGATGATGTGCAAATCCTCTGCCTGGGGGATCTCTCCTTCTTCCAACTCAGAGTCCAGAGCATCCTCCTCTTCCGAATCCACTGCCCCCAGAGAAGTCTCTTCCCAGCGGGCTTCTTCCACCCTTCTCTTACTGGGACCTGGCTCACCCTCTGCCATTCCTGGTGACTCCTCCCTGTCAGAGGTCTGCTTAGTACCAACCGGCTGGGTCTCATCTGTTGCTTACTTCAAGCAAAAGGCCTTGTGCAACAACAGCACAAATTCCAGTGTGAACACCCCATGAGGACTCTCCCCTGTAGCCCCCATAGTGGCTCCACCCTTCAGGACCTTCTTACCCTTAGAGGCCTTCGCAGCAGGGGGCCCCTCCCTCCGCACCTACTGATGTTCCAGCTATGGTTAAGGCCTCTTTGGAGGGCCTCGAGGCCTCGTGGTCAACCAAGCCCCCCAAGGATTTTTTCAGCCTGTCCTCCTGCAGGCCAATCTCCATAGACCTGGATTCTGCCTCATAGCCGCAACAGAACCCAGCTGTGGAGACTGAACTCTGCGAGACCCACATGCCAAGCAAGTCTGATTTGAAGGCATGTTGTCTCCCCTTCTGATTGCTTGTTTCTGCACTTCATTTATGCTTTTTCTTTGCAGAGATTTTCACTTTTGCTTTCACTGATCTGCCCTCTAGTCCCCCCCAAGCGTAGTTACTCACCTTTAACAGGTGTTAAGAACATAAGAACATAAGATATGCCATACTGGGTCAGACCAAGGTCCATCAAGCCCAGTATCCGGTTTCCAACAGTGGCCAATCTAGGTCATACATACATAGCAGTTTCCCCAAGAGACCCAAGTTCCACAATGCTTGTACTGGGTCAAGCATTGATATCTTCGGTCACTTCTTAATAATGGTTTATGGACCTTTCCTCCAGGAACTTGTCCAAACCTTTTTTAAACCCAGCTACACTAACAGCCTTTACTACATCCTCCGGTAACAAATTCCAGAGTTTGATTACACGTTGAGTGAAAAAATATTTTCTTTTATTAGTCTTAAATAGTTTACCCTGTAGCTTCATTGCATGTCCCCGTGTCTTTCTATATTCTGATAACGTAAACAATCAATCTACGTTTACCTGTTCCACTCCGTTCATTAATTTATAGACTTCTATCATATCTCCCCTCAGCCGTCTCTTTTCCAGGTTAAAGAGCCCTTACCTTTTTAGCCTTTCTTCATAGGAGTATCCTTCAATTCCATTTACCATTTTGGTGGCTCTTCTCTGAACCTTTTCTAATAACGCTATATCCTTTTTAAGATACGGTGACCAGAAATGCACACAATATTCAAGGTGCACACTGGGCCGAGGGTTTTAACATGTTATCCACAATGACGCCTAAATCTTTTTCCTGGGTGGTGGAGACAGGGAGACCCAGTTTTCTAGGGTCATAAGAGACGAAGAGTGGAGAAGCTCTCTGATGCCCCCGCGCACGCTCCAGGTAGAAGGCGAGCGCCCTCTTACAATCCAGGGTATGCAGAACCACTTCTGCGCTGCAGGTATGCGGCCTGGGAAAGAAGGTTGGAAGAACCACCTCTTGGTTGAGGTGAAACAAGGAAACCACTTTTGGAAGGAACTTGGGGTTAGTACGTAGTACCACCCTGTTGTTATAAAACCGTATTGTTCTTCCGTTACACTCAGCTAATGTGGTAGGGATCAAGGACTCCTTAGTGTTACACACAAAGGTGGAAGCACTTGAAAATGCTTCTTGTTTCTAGTAACCTTCGTTTATTGAATTTTCCTGTTACTTCTCTCCTAGCGCCCAAAATTCTTTTGGACAAGTATTTGAAAGAAGTGTTGCTTTTGATAGATCCTATTGAGGTGTCTAATTTATATTATATTTCTCGTAGCACTAAGCGTATTGATCCCGTGGAAGGAGGTCTTGATATTATTGAGCCTACTATTTCTAATCTTACAGCATTTTTGGAGGACTCTTTGGAGGTGATAAATTCACGTTCCACTTTAGTGGTCACTTTGAAGTCCTTGGATAGTAAATTTCTTATTTTGAAAACCTTTTTTAAATTCAAGATGGCTACTTTCTGTGGACACAGAATTAATATTTTTCCTGACGTGTCTCGTAGCACCCAGCTCAGGCGCAGGCTTTTCTTAGCGTTGAAGCCTCGTGTCCTGCAGTTGGGTGCTACTTTTTTCCTCCGATACCCCTGTAAATGTGTGTTATTTATTTATTTATTTATTTATTTAACAGTATTTCTAGACCGTCTTATCATAAAAATCAAGGCGGTGTCACAACAAAACAATCAGAAGATGTGGAGGGGGTTCATGCAGTGATGGGGAAGTGAGGTGCGGGGGGGGGGGGGTTCATGCAGGGAGTGCAGGGGGGGTGGTGTGCGTGTGGGGGGTGTGTTCTAGATTAGGGGGGCTATGTACAGGGTGCGCTATGATACAGCATGTTCTATAATACTAGGTACTATTCAGATAGGTCATGGGATAAATCCTGTGCCGATATACAATCTTTCGTCAGGGGGGGGGTCTTTGTTGAACAGACCTTGTTGATTAAGTGACGTGTCCATAATGTTCTATGAACAGAGCTGTCTTCAGCTGTTTGCGGAAGTCCTTGAGGTCCGTTGTCGCTCTCAGCTCGTCTGGGAGGGAGTTCCAAATGGTTGGGGCTGCCAGGGAGAGGGCTCTCTCTGTGGTGTCTTTTCGTGTTTTTCTGAAGTCCCTCGGTGTGTTGACTCTGTTGGAGGTTCCTTGTCTTCTCGGGCGGGTGCTGGTGTCTGGCTGAATGAGGGTGTGCAGGCTGTTGGCTGAAATGTGGTGTTTGATTTTGAATATGTTTATTATTGTTTTGTATTTAATGCGTGAGCTGATTGGAAGCCAGTGTAGGTCTTTGAGAACCGGGGTAATGTGGTCCTGTCTTGTTGAGCCAGAAATGATGCGTGCTGCGGTATTTTGGGCTAGTTGGAGCGGTTTTGAGAGTTTGCTTTGGTAGGCCAAGGTAGATGGGGTTGCAGAAATCCATTAATGGGGTGATGAGTGCTTGGCATACCGTGCGGAAGTGTTCTGCGTCGAGGAGGGGTTTAAGCCGTCTGATGATTCTCATTCTATGGTATGCATTCTTGACCGTTTTGTTAACGTGAGACTTGAGATTTAGTTCGTTGTCCAGGGTTACTCCAAGGTATTTTACTTCGGATTTTATTGGAATGGTTGTGTCTGCTATTTTGATGTCCGGTGGGTGGATGAAGTCATGGTTGCGAGTGATTATTAGAGCCTCAGTCTTGCTGTAGTTGATTGAGAGGTTGTTGTTCGTGCACCAGTTTGTCATTTGTGTTAGGCAGTCAGTTATTCTCTTGTAGTCTGGGTTGTCGGTAGAGATAGGTGTGTATATCATGATGTCGTCTGCGTAGATGGTGTATTGAATGTTGTTCGCTTTCATGATGTCGCATATCGGTTGGATGTATATGTTGAACAGGAGTGCCGAGAGGGCGGATCCTTGAGGTACTCCTTGGCGGATTTTTATGGGTTGAGAGGTGTTGTGGCCTATCTTGACTTGCAGCTGCCTGTCGGTGAGGTAGGATTGGAACCATTTTAACGTGGTACCATGAAGTCCAATTTCCTTTAGTCTTTCCAGGAGGGTTAGGTGGTCAACCGTGTCGAAAGCGGAGGAGATGTCGACGAAGATCATTAGGATGCCTTTAGTGTTGTTGTCTATGACTCTGAGGATGTTGTCTATGAGGTAGATCAGCAGTGTTTCAACTCCATGTTGGGGGCGGAAGCCGTGCTGGTTGTCGTCTAGAGGAGCGTGGTCGTCGATATGTTCCTGTAGTTGTTGTTGCACTGCTTTTTCTATAATTTTTGCCAGAAAAGGTATGCTGGATATTGGTCTGTATGCTGCAGGGTCTTTCTTGTCGAGGGTGGTTTTCTTAGGTATTGGGCGTACTGTAGCCAGTTTGAGTTGAGCTGGCAGGAGACCCTGGGTGAGTGAGTTGAGGACAATGTCGTGTATGATGTGGATGAAGCTTGATTTGGTGGCCTTTATCCATGATACTGGGCAAGGGTCCGTGGGGGCGGTGCTTGTTCTGATTGCTGAGATGATGTGGGAGAGCTGTTCTGTTGAGGGCAGGTAGAAAGTGTCCCATGTCTTGGGGTGAGAATCAGGCTGGGTAGCAGAGCTGGTTGCAGTTGGTTCTGTGGAGTGAAATTTGTCTTTGATGTGATCAGCAAATTTTTGCGGGTCTATTTGTATTTCCTCTTCTGTTTTCTGTTCCTTTGTGAGGATTTTCACTATGTCGAAGAGCTCTCTGGGTTTGTTTATGGAGGTGTTTATCATGTTTGTATGGTATTCTTTCTTGGATTGGTTGATGTGTTCGGTGTATAGTGTTAACATTTGAAGGCTCTACTTATATCTTTACGGATGTTACTCATTTGGAGAAGTTTGTTCTGGATAGGCAAGGTATAGTAGTGGAGTGTGTGGCAGAGTAGTTATGTTTTGCCTCCTAGTCTGAGGGCTGTTTAGCCTTGTTTTCCTTTTTTTTTTTTTTTTTTTCCTGTTTTTCTTTTTTCTCTCGTTCTCAGGTTCCATGATGTGGACTTTATCAATGCTATTTCCTTTTTTTTGTGATTGCTATATTACAATATTGTATTCCTATGATTGACTGTCTTGTATTTAATGGGTTGGTTGTTATACTGATTGAAAATCCAATTTAAAAAAAAAAAACCCGTATTATAAAACCATGTATACAGCCTATCCGATACTAAAGGACTAGAAAAGGGGACTGCTACTTCTGGAGAAAGATCTGCAATTGTGAGTATATACTTCTGGGAATTTTCTGAAAAGAATTCTTTGTATTAAAGCTAATTAATCTGTGAACCCAGTGTTTTTTGTTAAATCAGTCAGGGCCTAGTAGCAGCAGTTTAAGTTTAAATTTAAAAAACACAGAAGACAACTTTCTGGTTACATATCATACCCAGCAGAGAGCTTGTAGTTTAAATTTAATAGTAACTCAGGGCCTAGAATCAGCAAAGTACTTTTAGTTTAAATTTAAAACACAGAAGAGAGCTTTCTGGTTAAATTTGGAACCCAGCAGAGAGCTTGTAGTTTAAATTTCCTAATAAGTCAGAGCCTAGCAGTTCAAAGAGCTGTAATTTAAATCAAATCAGAATATAACTTAGCATAAAAGGCAAAACAGGGTCAGTACTCTTTGAGCAACAAATAAAGTCTTCTAGAGACCTTTACAAAGAGGCCTTCCACCTAGGAGGCAAGAGACATGTGAAACCTTTTCAACCTTTTCACTGTGTATACATAGTTATATTTTATTACCCGTTTTCCAAGTTTAAGTTACCTGTTATAATGTAAGCACACCAGTGTTTTCTGATTGTGCAGTTCTGTTACTTGTAAACCGCACTGAAAACAAATAGCGCGGTATATACAAGATGTTAAATAAATAAATAAATAAAAACAGGTGTTAATACCAGGTGGCAGGTCAAAGGGCCATTTTGAAAGACTCCTTCTATCCAAGAAAGGACTGTTAATCACACAGGAAGTTGGTTACAGCTTACCTCAGCAGCACAGGACAGGGTACTGTGTAGCAGCCCTCTTTTAATAAGTCTTATTTCCCTCCCTCCCCAACACCCACACAACCCTGGGATAATTGTAGCTTTATAGGTACTTACACATCTTAAAGGAAAGGAGGTGCTCTCAGGTGAAGCTCATTATCCAAATCAATCATACACTAAGGACCTGAGATTAATTAAGCTTCAGGTGAACAAGGTATATTAAACGTATTAGGTACAGTTTTATTGGTATAAATATCCATAGCAACCCTTAGTAAGTAAAGAACTTAAAGATCTAAACACAAGCTTAAAACTAAGATGCAGACAGCAGTCCAGCAGCAAGATGGGGGCTTTCCAGTCTTTTGCACTGAGTGTCACATGTATGATTTTCTCCCAGTTGGTGAGAGGTCTTACGTGTGCACTAGGTACAAGGAGCTCTTTGCTCTCAGGGAATGAGTCCGTTCTCTGGAGGCTAGAGTAGCAGACTTGGAAAACATAAGAAAGACAGAGAGGTACATAGACGAGACCTACAGGGATATAGTCCTGAAGTCCCACCTCCAGTCTGGCAGCATCCCTGTTGCCATGGAGGAGAGAGGTCAAGTGACAGGAGAGCATCACCCTGGTGTGACAATGCGAGATCCTGTAACTAGGACCTGTCCTCCAGGTGATGTAAACCCTCTCGCACCGAGGACGTTTCTGCGGTGTCATGTGCCCATGACGGAAGGGTTAGGACAGTTCTTATAGTTGGTGATTCGATCATTAGGTATGTAGATAGCTGGGTAGCTGGAGGACGTGAGGATCGCCTGGTAACATGCCTGCCTGGTGCGAAGGTAACGGACCTCACGTGCCACCTAGATAAGGTCTTAGATAGTGCTGGGGAGGAGTCTGCTGTCTTGGTACATGTCAGTACCAATGACATAGGAAAATGTGGTAGGGAGGTTCTGGAGACTAAATTTAGGCTTTTAGGTAGGAAGTTGAAATCCAGAACTTCCAGGATAGCATTCTCCGAAAGGCTTCCAGTTCCACGTGCAGGACCCAAAAGGCAGGCAGAGCTCTGGAGTCTCAATGCGTGGATGAGACAATGGTGCAGAGATGAGGGTTCTGGATTTGTTAGGAACTGGGGAACATTCTGGGGGGTTCTGGGGAAAGAAGGGGCTCTTCCAGAGGAATGGGCTTCACCTCAACCGATATAGTATTGTGGATCAGGAACTGGTTACAAGATAGAAAGCAGAGGGTAGGGCTAAATGGCCAATTTTCCCAATGGAGAAAGGTGAATAGTGGTGTACCCCAGGGATCTGTGCTGCTGCTTTTTGACATACTCATAAATGACCTGGAAAAGGGAATAATGAGTGAGGTTATCAAATTTGCAGATGACACAAAACTATATAAAGTTGTTAAAACCCAAGAGGATTGTGGAAAATTGCAAGAGGATCTTGATAAATTGGAAGACTGGGCATCAAAATGGCAGATGAAATTTAATGTGGATAAGTGCAAAGTTATGCACCTAGGGAAGAACAACCCAAACTATGATTACACGATGCAAGGTTTCTCATTAGGAACTACCACCCAGGAAAAAGATTTAGGCGTCATTGTGGATAACATGTTAAAACCCTCGGCCCAGTGTGCAGCGGCAGCCAAGAGAGCAAATAGAATACTAGGTATCATAAGGAAAGGAATTGAAAATAAAACAAAACATATTATAATGCCTCTATATCATTCCATGGTGAGATCGCACCTTGAATATTGTGTGCAATTCTGGTCGCCGTATCATAAAAAGGATGTAGCACTATTAGAAAAGGTTCAGAGAAGAGCCACCAAAATGGTAAAGGGGATGGAAGGATACTCCTATGAAGAAAGGCTAAAAAGGTTAGGGCTCTTTAACTTGGAAAAGAGACGGCTGAGGGGAGATATGATAGAAGTCTATGAATTAATGAACGGAATGGAACGGGTAAATGTAGATCGATTGTTTACGTTATCAGAATATAGAAAGACTAGGGGACATGCAATGAAGCTACAGGGTAAACTATTTAAGACTAATAAAAGAAAATATTTTTTCACTCAACGTGTAATCAAACTCTGGAATTTGTTACCGGAGGATGTAGTAAAGGCTGTTAGTGTAGCTGGGTTTAAAAAAGGTTTGGACAAGTTCCTGGAGGAAAGGTCCATGAACCATTATTAAAAAGGGATCCAGGATATCAATGCTTGACCCAATACAAGCACTGTGGAAACTGTGTCTTTTGGGGAAACTGCTAGGTACTGTGGTGATGCGCAGGCAGCACAGCCCTTTAAAAGTGGAAAAAAATAGGGTTTTTTCCATAAGTGGGGGATGGGCTCACCAAAGCATAGCTCCCAGGGAGAAAGTGAAACTAACACACACACTAGCAGAGCTAGCCTGAAGCCACACCCAGCCTCCAGAGCAGCTGCAGGGAGAGAGAGGGTGGAGCCAGAGAAGGAAACAGGCTACAGAGCATTTAAACTGTGTCACTCAGAAAGTGGGGCAGAGCAGGAAAGAGAGACGAACAAAGGAACTGGAAAGCAGGAAAGGAGCCACGAGGAGAGGCAGAGAGACCGGGAGAAGAGACAGCACTGCAGGGCTGTGAGACCCGGTGATTCATAAGGGACCAGCCACAATTCCCAAGGCAAGTGTCAGGGCTGTGGGAAAGAAAGGAGCTGGAGAAAGATTCAGAATTATACGTCTGACTCTGAAGATAGCAGCTCAAGTCCTGAGCCCTTAAACAGACAATACAGAAAGCCTTATAAAAGAAGGGTTTCTGCAAGCCAAGCAACTCACATATTTCCTGAAGCTGAGTTAGAAAGGGAAAGAAGGGCAAGAGGTTCTGACCCAGTGAAAAAGGGGAGAAGGAATCTTAAATGGGGAAAGCTTTTTAAACTTTTAAAAGAAGTGCAGCTGAACGCTCCAGAACGTGCCCCAAGCCCTGAGCCTTACAGCCCAGAGGAGGAGATGGAAGTTGAGTCTTATCCAGATAGTCCAATGTCCTCAGAAGAGTCAATGGAATGTGGGCTTTGCACCATTAATGTTTAAAGCTTTTATTGAAGGCTGTGTGAGACAGTGTAAGAAGATAAGGAGTGCTGGTGCCAATTAATGCCAAGGAGAAAGGCAGACAAGAAGGTAGAAACCTCATGTTTTAAAAACAGCCATTTTTACCAGTGTTGGAGCCACGTGAAGAATGCTGTTTGTTTTTAAACTAAGAGGCAGCACATGATTTATACACTGGTCTGTAGCAGCTGAGAATAGCAGTGTTCAAAACTATTGGCTGAAGTTTAAGTGCTGAACTGTGCACTTAACAGAGTTAAGCTGTTTGTTAAACTGAAGAATTCAAAGTTACCCAAAGAGTGAAGAAACTGCTTTGAAAGTGTTTTGCCAAGAAGTTTTGTTGGAGAAATTATCCTACTTTCAGTTTGTTATTTTTGATAACCTTTATCAAGGTCATTTGCCAAGCTGACACTGCAATGAAAAAATAAAAACCAATTTATTTAACAAATTGTCCTGTGTAAGCCTCATCTACTCGAACTGCTTGCCTAGCAAGCCCACAACTACATTAAAAGGGCCTCAGCTAACACGTTGAAGCATTAAAAGAAGAGTGATGACCGGCGCACCCCGCTAGGCAGCCGCCTGGACGGGCACCGCGCCGCCACAGTACATATGACCTAGATTGGCCACTGTTGGAAACAGGATACTGGGTTTGATGGACCTTGGTCTGACCCAGTATGGCATATCTTATGTTCTTATGTTCAAATGTTGGGCAAGTAAGCCGCTGCAAGACCACATTTAAGTCCCACTCTGTCGCCGGTGGCTGAATTGGAGGCTTCAAGAGTAGGAGGCCTCGGAGGAATCGGGATACCAAAGGGTGACCTTTATCTTTATCTTTATTAAAACATTTGATAAACCGCTATGGCCAAAGCATTAAGCGGTGTACAATAAAATAAAATAAAAGTCAACACTGCAAAATTAAAGAAAAGAACGCCATAAAATAATAGGAAAGCAAAGAGTCAGATAGGTACATAAAGACTGGACAGAAAGAAGAAATCGAGAGAAAAGACAGTACGAGATAAAATTATTAAAAATACCACAAAACCAAACATAAACTACAAGCAAAGACAAAAGGACAGACAAAATGACAAGGACAGCATATTTCAGGGATGGGAATCGGAGGGGAGGTCAAAGGCTTGTTTAAACAGGTGAGTTTTGAGTAATGACTTGAAATGCGGGTAGGAAGATTCTAATCGGAGGGAAGATGGTAGAGCATTCCATAAAAGAGGACCCAAAAAGAAGAAAGCTGAGTGTCGTGTCTGCTCCAGGTGCGCCCATGAAGGAGCAGGCAAGACTAGACGATTGGCGTGAAGGGATCGAAGCTGACGGTAGGGAGTGTGAAGGGAAATAAGATTAGCCAGATATGCAGGTTCACCCGTGTAAATAGCCCGGTGAATTAAGATAAGAAATTTATAATGAAAATGAAAACGAAAACGAAGGGGTAACCAATGTAAGCGAAGAAGAAGAGGGGTAACATGATCATTTATTTATTTATTTTATTTATTTAACATTCATTTATATACCGCATCTTCCAGAGATCAGATGCGGTTTACAGTAAACAACAATCAACAAAGCAGTTTGTTTTACATGGAACGTCTTATATCAATGAACATAGTATAAGCCAAACGGTGAATGCAAAATACAGAACAGAATAAACTATGTACAGGTACAAGTATGTGGGCATAATCCAAACAGTGTATGCCAATACAGAACAGAGTAACCCATATACATTTATTTACAAGTATGGGGACATTAGAGATTGAATCATCATGTATTTTCATCTATGTATGTTATCTAATTAAGTGAGTGGGCTTTTTGTTTGACTCAATCACTTAACTAGTTAGCCTTTATCTAGATCGAGTGAGGGGTTATCTATGGTGTTGTAGTGCTTATAGTAGTGATCATAGCGGTGTAGTGATCATAGCGGTGGGTGAAAGTAATGAGCCGAACAGCGGTGTTTTGAACGGACTGGAGTCTTTGGAGCTGATAGTGAGGAAGGTTTGCTAAGAAAACATTACAGTAGTCGAGCCTACTGATGACTAGAGCCAGCACCAAAGTAACCAGTGAGACAAATGGCAAAAGAGAACGGACAGCCCTGATCTGACGTAGAGTCAAAAAAGAACGACGAGTGAGGGAAGAGATGTGCAGGTGAAAAGAAAGAGAAGAATCAAGACAGAGGTTCCCCGTCCACTGGAGAGTGGTTAGCTGATAGCGCACTCAGGTGGACTCTGACAAAGTTAGACTTAAGGCCTAACTCCAAGAGGTGGAGCAAGTACCGTAATACCTGAGTTACTTGACAAGTGAATGGGTTCTCCTTATTCTGGTTACACCACCCCTCAAATCTACGCCACTTGAACGCGTAGGATTTTCTGGTGGATTGTCTCCCAGAGGCCAGCAACACCTCCTCAACCTCCTTGGGGAGGAGCAAGTACTACCCTCTCAGCAGCCATGCCATTAAGTTGAGGGATCTGAGAATGGGGTGTAGCAAGGAACCCTATTCCTGGGTCAAGAGGTCGGGCTGCACCCCCAGTGGGAGTGGAGTTTCGACCGCCAGTTGAAGGAGAAGAGGGAACCAAGGCTGTTTGGGCCACCTGTGGGCTACCAGGATGACCGAGGCCTTGTCCTGAAGAATCTTGAACAGAGTGCGTGCCACCAGGGGCGTGGGTGGGAACACATAGAGAAGGCCCTGTGCCCACGAAATCAGGAAAGCATCGACCGCCACGCTCAGCAGATGCGGCTGCCTCGAGCAGAACTGGGGCAACTGATGGTTTTGTGGACTGGCAAAGAGATCCATGGATGGGAGACCCCAACGGTTGAAGATCCGCTGGGCTACATCCCGGTTCAGTTGCCATTCGTGAGGCTGAAGAATCCTGCTCAATTTGTCGGTCAGGAGGTTCTCCTGACCTGGCAGATAAACTGCCTTTAGGGACATGTGATGTGCCACTGCAAAAGAGCAGAGGTCCAGAGTTTTCTGGCATAGGATGTGAGTTCCTGTGCCCCCCTGTTTGTTGATGTAGAACATCGCTATCTGATTGTCTGTATCAGCACCAACTGATGTGCAAGAAGATGACAGAAGGCTTGAAGAGCTAGGCGGATGGCTCGAAGCTCTAGAAGATTGATCTGAAGTGTGGCCTCTCACGAGGACCACAGACCCTGAGTGCATGAACCCTGGCAATGGGCACCCCAGCCCAGCAAGGAAGCATCTGTTGTCAGCACTCTGGTGTGAGAGGGAGGTTGGAATGGTACTCCCTGAAGCAAGTTGGGGGGTGAAGCCACCATTGCAAGGCTGACACTAGTAGCTTGGAAATTGCTACTCTGTCTCTGAGGCGGCCAGTGGCTTGCGTCCACTGGTCTCTGAGGCTCCATTGAGCTGTGCGCATGTGGAAACAAGCATAGGGAGTCACATGCACCGTGGAGGCCAAGTGGCCCAGGAGGCGGTAGAAGACCCTTGCGGAGACCTGAGGTCTGTGCTGGACCTGTTGTACCAAGTCCAGCAACCGCCTTGCCCTGTCCAGTGGTAGGTAAGCCCTTGCCTGGAGTGTGTCCAGTCTTGCCCCTATGAACTCCAAGTTCTGAGTGGGGAGTAAAGTGGATGTTTCGTGATTTATAACGAAGCCTAGGTGCTGGAGCAGACTGACCATGAGAGCAGTGGCCTGCCGTGCCTCTTGTACCGATTGGCCCCTGATGAGCCAGTCATCCAGGTATGGAAAGCACAGTTACTTACCTGTAACAGGTGATCTCTGGGAACAGCAGGAATAAGTCTTCACATATGGGTACGTCGGTACCGACGGAGTCTGCGCGGGAACGCTTCCCAGCGTCCAATCAAAGAGCTTTTGGAAGCATCCCACCACGCCTGCGTGCTGCCTTCCCACCTTTCCCAACTGCCTCTCCTCAGTTAAGTTTTAAAGCTGAGACAAAGAGAGAGAGAGAGGAAAGGAAAGACAGATAGAGATACAACTCCTGGGGAGATGGGTGGGTTGTGAAGACTTATTCTTGCTGTTCCCAGAGATCACCTGTTACAGGTAAGTAACTGTGCTATCTCCAGGAACAAGCAGGAATGAGTCTTCACATATGGGGACTCCCATGCTGAGATGCCTGGAGTCCCAGCATGTCATAGGTTGGAACATGCCATCCTTCACAACACCAGGCATCCTGAGGATGGAGGGTAGGAGTTGAAGAAAGAAAGGTGCTGTGGAACAGCTAAGCTAGCATAGGACTGCAGAGAAGGAGTCCATGTGTGGATGATGAGTGTTATCAAGGATATTGCAAAGGATATTGCAATATGGACCTCCCCTGACAGGATTTCACAGAAGTATGTAGGTTTCATGGATCTACTGGGAAACCCAGTAGAGGAACTGTGAAGAGGACCTCACTGTAAGTGGAGGTAATAAACCTGTAGGAAAAATAGTGGAGGTCAGAATCCTGAAAGGTAACAGGCACCCCTAGTAGGAAAAACTGGGGTAGTACAAAAACGGTGGGCCTTCAGCGGAAAGCTGTATGATAAAAACCAAACTCTTTTGGCGGCAGAGAGTAACTCACTCTTAGGAGCAAAAAGAGAAAGGCTAACCGATTTGGACAAACAGGCACAGTCCTTGTGGGGAGAAAGGGTATTGGAACCCCTTGTATCCCAAAAAGAGAGGACAAAGGCCTGAGGCGTTAAAGCCTGTGATTAACTGAAGATCCACAATGTCTCTCCTAACTGGAGTAAGCTAGGAGAGATATTAGGTACGGAGAGCTTCAGAGGTACCTAAACCCTTAGGTTATGGTATAAAAAATTGTTGACTACCACAGGAGTGGTTGTGTGTGGAGAATCCCAAACCTGCTGGATAGCATAGGTATGGGTAAAACCCTTCTGTCAGAAACAGATAGCTATATGAGCATAGACAGTGAGATAGATAAGTATGTGGAGACATATCTATCTATAATGAAATATCTCGACAGATACATATATAGATATAGATATAGATAGATATAGATATAGATATATAGATTATAGATATAGATAGATAGACATATAAGAATATATCTATAGTGAGATATGGAAGGGCATAAAATACACACAAAAGATAAATATGAATATGTAGGCCTAAATATGGGTGTCTGTAATTAAACAGACAGATATATGCCTACAGCATGGTATTCATATAGGACATGTGGAAAGGAAAGATTCATCTAATAACAAGGAGGTGGAACCTACTTGAGAAGATATATAGAGAATCTATTCCCCCTGGTTATGATCCGCAAGGATGTTAGCTAGTGAAATAACCAGGATGGTTACATGAAAAAACAGAGGATAACATCAATCTGTAGCCAGCAAGTCCCGAGTCGTCCAAGACTCTAGCATGGTAAGTAGACAGAAGACATATAGGGATGAGGTACCATGTTGACCTGCTTAAGGGCAAAAAGTATCATGGGTTGTTACCATGAGGACGAGCTGCAAGGAGAAAGAGCATATCCCCAATTGGGAATGCTATGGACCAAAGCAGGGAATTGGCAACTCCTTAAGCCTTTACGTAAAAGAAGGCCTATGTCCTTTATATGAAAAGGAGATAGTAAAAGAAGGGAGAACCTTCTAGTCATGGGAGACATGACTGAAAAGCCTTTTCCAACCATCTAGTATAGCTGTTGGAGAAAAAACTCCCCATGCTCTCTAGCAAGGGCCCATAGTGGAACGCTTCTCTGTAGAATTGCAGAGAGCATGATGCAGGAGAAAGAGGAGATAGAACTGGCTGGTAGAGAGCCAGTATCTCTGCCAACTATGCTGCCAAATCCAAGAGAATGGAGATGGCAGAAATAGAAGACAATCCAGAAAGCTTGTAGTGAGATGATCTCCAAGATAGATGGAGCACTGACTTGGAGCCACTACTAAGACTAGACAGAATGTTAGTGGAGGACAAATCTGGTTGTTTGTGGACAAGAACCAGTGGTCCAAACATTAAGGCTCCTGCATAGGCAGCTGCTAGCAAGACAGCAGAAAGAATCTTACTGTTTAAAAGCAGAAAGAACAGACAGAACAGGAGTAGAAAACTCTGGACATGTCTGATAAGCTGCCCCAAAGCAAGATTGAAACAGAGGAGTTAACTCAGAGAGGAAAACTCCGCACTGGAAAGTGACAAAACTAGAGAGGCTGAAGAAAAAGCCCTCCAGTGAAGTAATTCCGCTCTTACAGAGGGAAAAGCTTGGTAAGAGGGTGAAGAGAATGGAGCTGAAGAAGACTTACCAAGTAGTAAGTCTATAGAAAGGAAAATACATGCTGGCACAGGAACTATCATTTGATAGTGGTCAGACCTCTTTCCCTAGCAGGAAAAGAGGAGAAACCTGTGACCTATAGGCATGAACATCCTGACAGCTCATAGGAAAATAGAAAAAATGGATGTCTTTTGGAAAGAGATCCATGTGTAGGGGTTAGAATGAAGCAGTGGATTGCCTCTATTGAGAAGAAGTAACTGTAGATTCTAACCCCAAGAGTCACAAGCATCTGATGATGATTGATCAGAAACCCTGCAGGTGCTGGGTTTGCTGAGCCTGGTGAGAGGTTGGATTCTTCAGACCAGGAGGATGCTTCCCCTGTTGGGGAACAGTTGTATGATGGGCAAGTGATGAATAAAACCTTCTTCTCCTGTGGGAAGAAAGTTTGGTAGGACATTTCCTACCTACTGGGACAGAAGAAGGTGTAAAACAACTCTTAGGAACAGGTAAATCAGTGGATAGCTGAGTAATCTGACGTAAAGACTCCTTGTTGAAAAGATTTTCTCCAGTGCAAGGAGTATGTCCCAGCCGTTGTTGTGCCCATTTGTCCAAGGCTGAAGCTCGGAGCCAGGCTGTACGTCGTGCCCCTATAGCTATAGCAGAAGTCCTGCTAACAGACTCAAAAGAGTCTAGGGAAGCACGAGAAAGAAACCAAGAGATATTCTGGATATGCTTAAGCAGTGAGGAATAGTCTGTACTCCTGGAATCTGGAAGGAAAGGAGTCAAAAGATATAATTGCTTGGTGACCTCCTCAAGAGAAAGACTCATATAAAAAATATATGAGAGAATTCTTGCAGAAAGCATAGATGTCTGGAAGGTTTGACATCCAAAGGCACCTAGTGTCTTAGACTCACGACCTGGCGGATAAGAAGAGTGCTTTTTCTTACTCTTTACCCGCCTCAGTGCTGATTCCACTACTATGGAATGATGAGGAAGTTGAGTCTTTTGAAACCCTGGAGAGGGGGGCACCTGATATAAGAGATCAGTTGCCCTGGGAGGTGGGGGTACCCTTAAAGGTGTTTCCCACATGTCTAGAAGGAGATCCTGCAAGGAATGATGCAAAGGAAGCATTATGCTGTCCTCTGCTTTGGTAGAAACAGAGCCTTGTGCAGGATCATATCCTGGAATAGGAATGGCAAGGGATCTTGCTATATCCAGGAGGAAACTCTGAAAAGAGGGATTCAAAACAGGAATCTCCCTTGGACAGGTTAGATCTAAAGAACTAGCCTGAGCACCCACGGAGTTATCCAAACATATAGGAATAGAAGATCCTGCAGAGTGCAGTGTGGAATGCTTAAGGGATGGTTGCTGGTACTGCTTGTCAGGAGCAACAACCGTCCTTACCACATTGTCCATGCCAGGTATCGACTCCAAGCTTGGTATAGAATGGAGCGATGCTGTTGAAAAAAGCATGGTAGGAGTTGGCCACGATGCTACTGTGGATACCGGTACTGAAGCCAATACCGGTACCGAGGTCGGAGTCGGGCCCGACAAAGACATCGGAGTAGTCATCGGTGACACTTCAATCGGTACCGAGGGAACCGAAAACCTCCAGCTGCTATCCTCGGTACCGAGCCACCGGTATTGATCGGTGTCGGTACCAAAACCTATTGGTACCCATTCTTCCAGACTAGAAATGGATTCCAAACTCGGCATCGAGGGCAAAGAGCCTGAGAAGCGAAGCATGGAAGGCACCGACTGTAAGGGTAATGAAGACATCGGTACCGACTTCGGTACCGTGTCCGATACCGGTGAATGAAGGTCAACCAGTGGCAACTCAATCGGCCTCAGGGGAACCGAGAGTTGCGGATCCAAGCCATCGGAACCGAGCATTTGGTACCGCCGCGAGACGGTACCAAGGCGAGTCGGTACCCAGTCCTCCAAACTGGAGATCAATTCCAGACTCGGCATCGAAGGAAGCAAGGCTGTCGATGCACATCTGGAGGGTACCGACGTCAGTGGCAGTATCGGTGTTGGTACCGATAATGGAAAGTCAATCTGGGAAGTATCCACCGGTCCCGAAGGCACCGAGGAGGCCAGATGACTATCCCTGGTGAGGAGTGTTTCATCCAACACCAGTGCCAATGCCGGGGTATCGGTACCGCTCGAAGCGGATGCCACCACCGTGCACGGCTCAGGTATGTTCTGTGGGGAGTGAACCCCAGGAACAACCTGAAACCCCTTATACGCTTTGGAGACCGAAGACTCCCGCTGGGGTTTTGAAGCCATGGGGCCGTCGAGGGCAAGGCCGGAGCCGTCTACATACTGTGCATGAGACCTACCATTCGAGGACTGGCTAGTCTTAACAGACTGTTTGTGGGTTACCTGATCCGGTGTGGAAGAAGAAGGGGACGGTGCCCCGAAGTTGGAGGGCAACCGTGTACCGAGGGAATCTCGATGCTGAAGACCTCTTCTCACCAAACTGTTGTCAGGACCCAAGCAGGTTAGACACCGACTTCGAGGGTCTAAAAATAAAGTTGTACCGCCACAGTCTGAACATTTCTTAGAGAAAAGGAAAAAGAGGAGGCCTAAAAGGCCTAAGACACCGTGGGACACTATGAAGAAAAAATATCCCGTTGAAAAGGAAGATTTTACAAGAAAAGAAAAGAAAACACCGGCAGTACCGGTGGCATCGGGAAGACAGCCGCGACCACAAGAAAACTAAGAATAAAAAATAAGAATTTTCTGCGGTGACAGGAGGACGTCCTGCCGGCTCCACGGAAAAACGAAAACTGAGGAGAGGCAGTTGGGAAAGGCGGGAAGGCAGCACGCAGGCGTGGTGGGATGCTTCCAAAAGCTCTTTGATTGGACGCTGGGAAGCGTTCCCGCTGTCATGAGGCACAAGGATCAGAGCCCAGGGAGACAGAGAATGTACTTCAGAATGAATCCACTTTTGACAGGTCAAAGGAAAACATGGAGGAAGGTTGGCATAGAAACCCCAAACAAACTATGTCACACAGTACTAGGGAACGCCCAAACCAGGAGCTAACCCATGACTCATTAGGAGAGGGGAGGCAGCTGATGAGGGGCGGAGCCCAAGCAAACGGGAAAGGCAACACATTTAAAAATCCCCTAGCTGGGAGTAGTGGAGAGAGAGGGAGTAGAAGAATTAACCAAGGACCCAGCCAAAGGAGAACTGTCTTGGGAACAGAGTGGAAGGACGAGAGAAGGGAAGGGAGTCCCAATCTCACCCAGGAAAGTTCCTCTGAAGAAGGGAGTCGTGGGAGGCACGCTGACCCAAAGAGACAGGCAGTTCCACGCTGTAGGAGGCAGTGCACGGCTGGTCAGTGCACTGAGGAACTCTATTCCCCAGAAAGCAAGGAACATTGCTTTAAAACCCAGATAAGGCAGTCTCAACCTTATAATGCTAAGTACTCTGAAGGAAAAGTTTATTTCCCAGAAGCTGAGCTTCTGCCTGTGAGAAAACCCAGGAAAAGCAGAAAAGAAAAGTTTTACCTTGAGCCGTGTTGCAGCCAAGGGAGGTTCCTGGAAAGGAGTTTGCTGGAAGGTAGGAAAATACCACCTAATAGCAGAGCAGAGGAATCTAACCAAGTTCCTTGTACGTACCAGGAGCTGTGTGAAAGAGCCAATAGTAGTTATGGTAAACACCCAGGCTCCTCTAGGCTGTTGGGGGAAGGGAACCTTTTACCCTTTGCAGAGGAAGTGATTAAGTAGGGAAAAGAGTTCACCCCACGGGAAGCTGAGGAGGATGTTGATGGTATGCAATGTGATTTTTACCAAGCTCCAGACACGGAGATATTCATGGACTGTACGTACACGCTGTCAGATAGCATACACTCTCTATGCTAGTATTGCTATAATATTATTATAAGAAGGAAAACAGTCCAAAGAGTGTTTGGAAGTTAAACTGTTTTCTATGCCTTTTTGTGTTACCTTAAGAAGCTGAAGACAAGCATTGCCTAAGTTTGGTTATCCTTTTGTTTCACTGTACCAGAAGTATGGACTTTATGTTGCTGTATTTTCAAGGTTAAAATCCAACCCTGGGAAGGGAATAAATCCTATTTTTACCTTACTATCTCGTGCACAACTATTTACTTCATAAGCTATTGAACTACAATACCCAGAAGGCTTTACCAAGCCTCAAAATAGTGGTTCACAGCCTCAAGAAGAACATTACCCCGCTCACCTTACTCATACTAAGGCCTCTGGGAGGGTGAGTGGGCGACACCGCGCAGACTCCGTCGGTACCGACGTACGTTCCTGGAGATAAACTAAGACTCCCTGGCTTTTGAGGAAGGCCACCACCACTGCTAGGCATTTGGTAAATACTCTGGGAGCGGAAGCTAGGCCAAAGGGAAGCACTTTGTACTGGTAGTGGTTTCCTCTGACCACAAACCTGAGGTATTGTCTGTGGTCTGGGTGTATGAGGATGTGAGTATAAGCATCCTTTAAATCTAAGGAGCATAGCCAGTCTCCCTGGTGGAGGTAAGGCAGTAGGATCCCAAGGAAGAGCATCTTGAACTTTTCCCTCACCAGGAACTTGTTCAGATTTCGCAAGTCCAGGATAGGGCAAAGGCTTCCTTTTCTTTTTGGTATGAGGAAATACCTGGAGTAGAAGCCTTGTCTCTGCAGGTGGTGGGGCACCAGTTCCACCGTCTGATCCTTTAGCAGACCTGCTAACTCCTGCAGGAGGAGGTTCCTGTGAAGAGGGGGCCTGAGAGGCTCTCCTGAAAAAAAGGAGGTGGACACCTGGTGGAAGTGAAGTAAGTAGCCCTGCTGGACTACTTGCAAAACCCAAGCGTCAGTAGTAATGGCTGGCCACCTGTGAGCGTACAGGGCCAGCCTCCCTTCTGTGCAGGGCCAAACCACTGGTGGGAGAGGAGCTATGCACTGGGAGTCAGAAAACCCCTCCAGGCTGGGTAGGAACTGGAGCTGGAGGCTTGGGGGTCTTCGGCTTACGTGGACCATGCCCCTGTCCCCTGGCTTGCTGCCCCTGTTGGGGAGCTGGGGTGGCCTGGTAAGTTGGGTAGTTTCTGTAAGCCGCACCCTTCCTCAGGAAAAAGGGCTTCTTCTTGTGAGAAGGTGCAGATGTCTTCTTAGACAACCTTATCCGGGTCAAGTACTCAGACTCAATTTCTGCAGCTTTCTCAGTCATGGGTTTGCCGAAGAGGTTGTCTCTTCGGTACGGGACATCGACCAACTTGTCCTGAACCCATGGCTCGAGGTCCGATGACATGAGCCAGGCCTGATAGCGTGCACTGATGCCGGCCGCGGCTACTCAGGCCGAAGCCTCAAAGCCATCTTAAGCTGCTCGAGACATGAACTTCGTGCATTCTCTGATCCCCGAGGACAGGGCTTTGAAGCGCTGCAAGGGTTTCTCAAATAGGCCAGCCGAGAACCCAGCAATCTCCTCTGCCAGGTCCCGCAAGTACATGTCATGTACAGCTGGTAAGTTTGGACACTGCATGATAGCATCGAGCCCTGGTAGCACTTTCTGCCGATGGCGTCCAGGTTCCAGGCCTCCCGGCCGTGAGGCACCAAAGAGTGCGTTTTTTGGCTTTTCAGCCGTTGCATGGCCGATTTCAGAACCATGGAGTTGTGCGGCAGCTGTGCTTTCTGGAACCCAGGACTCTTGCGGACTCGACAGATGGAATCGACCCGCTTGCTGAGCACCGGCATCGAGGCCGGGGACTCCCACATGCGGAGCATCAGCCGTTCCAACATTAGAGGCAATGGTACAGTAAGGGCCTCCTTCGAGGCAGAGTCATACTGGAGGGCATCGAACTCCTTGGCTCGAGGCTCCTCCTCGGCATCTGCAGGGAATACCAAAGCCTTGGCCATGTCCCTGACGAAGTCCGAGAACAGAGTGTCCTCTGGAGGGGACCTATTCCGAGGCTCCGAACCCGGAGTGTCCGACGGGATACACCGGGTCCGGAAGGTGCCTGGGGATTCTTCCTCCTCTGTCTCCCACGCCGAGTCCTCTGAGGAGGACTCGATGGGCTCCGTCCTCGAGGGCTTTGAGCCCGACCGCTCCGACACCGAGGGCATCGGCGTCGACGACCTCGGTCCCGAACGGGAGGTCGAGGGGGACCTTGACCGAGGATCGACTCAAGACCTAATCGACTCGAGGATCAGGTCGGCCTCCGGCATCGACTTCGACCAGCCATCAGCGCCCGCTGCTGCTCCATGAAGGCAGTCATGCTGCCCTCCAGGGCCGCCAACCTGAAACCGAGCTCAGAAGGCTCCGCAGCTCCCGGCTCAGGTCCTGACGTCGTCGGACCCGACGCCGGCTCTCCCGGAGAGTCCACGAGGACAACAGACGTTACCTTGTCCGACGTCTCCAGCTCCTTGCGAGGTTGTTTAGCCGGCCACTCCGACTCCGAGGACCCGGGGCGGCGGTTCGGGCTCTGCGGCCTGGAACCCGAGGGCCCAAGCTGATCAGAGGCGTCCAGCGACACTGCCCTCATGAGCTTCTTCTTCCTCCGGTGCTCCCTGGAGTGAGACCCCTGCTCAGAAGACCCACGACGGTGGTCGGGCTCCGATTCCTGAGATGTCAAGGCTTCTGACGAGGTCCGGGCTTGGGCGGTTGCAGGCTCAGGAAAAATCCTGTTACGCTGATGCTGCCTGCTCTTCAAAGACTTCAAAGACATCTCATCTTACCACACGGCCCACAGACCACCGGGTCATGGTCAGGGCCGAGGCATCGGAGGCAGCAGTCGTGTGTGTCGGTGAGAGACATCAACTTCTTACACCGATCACACTTTTTAAACCCGTTGGCAGCCATCGGGGGAAAAACGGCCCCTGCGAGGTCAAACGATCAGGCTGCCAGTGAAAAATAAAAAGAGCGCGAACGCTAGTCACGAAGGACAAAAATGAAAACTGATTAGACTCGGTACCGGTGTACCAAGCCGAAGGCGGGAAGGGGAACCGGTGTTGAACTGGGAAGCTGAAAAAAAGAAAGCAACTTTTCTACTTTTTCCATTGCGAAAATTGGACCACGTCCGTTGGGCTCTGGCACCCTTGGGCGGGAAGGGTACCACGCATGCGTGATGCAATCCCAAAGGCTTTCTTAGAAAGCTGGGGAATTGCTCCGCACGAGGGCTCCGTCGGCGCCAACGTCACCCATATGTGAGGACTGGCTTCCTGCTTGTTCCTGGAGAAGGACCACTATCAGCCTCCCCCGCAAGCCTCCAATCTTGTTCCATCCCGTGGCTCTGTTAGCTGCAATTCCCATGCTTACCTAAGATGGCCGCCATAACCACATGGCTCCCCTGGTCTACCAGAAATAGTCATTGCTCAAGGTCCGCCAGGACTCTGCCTCCTCAGGTGTCTAGGTAGCCACCCCAACGCTCAGCCAACCTCAGGGCCTTGGCATCAGGTGGGGTGGGGGGGAACACCTGTCTCCCGCACCACGACAACGTCTCACCATTTCACTGCCGCGGCTCTGGAGTGGTCGTGAAAGCGCCTTTCTGCTGAGAGCTCTGGGCTATATTTTTTTTTTTGCAAATGAGACGGGGCTCGTGCCGCAGGCACTTCAATCAGCTGCTCCCGGTATCCAAAAGGAAAGAACTCCCCCACAGAGGAGTCCTCTGGAATGGAGGATCACTACCGTTCCCATGCCTTCAGTCAGTGGACTTAAACCCAGGAATCTCAATGCAATAAAGAGAGCCGTTAACAGCTGCCCTTCGCTGAGCGCTCTGCTGGTGATCCCTAAAGCTCTACCCCCAAAAAAATGAAATGCTTTTGCTGTTCCATTAAACTCTAAGCATTCTTTCAGTGACTCCTAGCAAGGGATTCACGTCTGTCCAGCTGCTTGGAGACTGAGAAACTGAAAGCTGGGAGGAGGAGCCAGCTGTCTATGTGGGTGTAATGAAAATCATGACAAGCACAGTCTCCAAGCTGCTGGTGGGGTGTGAACACCAAAATGTGCCGGGACTGTACTGGAGGAACAAAATGGAACAACTGATGTCCTTGTCTCTCACTCATGTTGTTTTCCTAGTAACATGAAACACCACTGTCTGTGTTCCTTCTAATAGAATGACTTGGTCCATAGCCTTAATATTTGGTTTTTATAATGCATTTGTTATTTTACATGGGTGTATTTATTTATTTTTATCTCCTGTGTCTCGGTATTCATTTTATATTTTTATTTAGCTTATTTTTATTGCATACATTTTTATTTTAAAAGATGGCTGTTTTTATGTCTCTTATGTTTGGAATTGCTTTTGAGGTAATATACCCCCTAAAGAAGGCGTCCAGCCAAAACACGTTGAGGTTGGTCAATAAATGTTTGTATAACCACCACTGTTTGGTGCACCTGTTCTGAACTAGAATATCATCCTCATTAAAAACAAACAGGTCGATATTTAAACACCATGGTGAGAGCTGATTAAATATGCTGGCCACATTGTTCAAATAATCACATACACTAAGTGTTGCTATCGGGATAAGCAGCAGCACTGAACATAAGGGGACAGAGAAATAATATTCTGCCGCTATTCTCATAGCTGAGTGATTTAAGTTAAGATAATATTTTTCTAATGGTCTAATGCTTAACAGTTAGGATTCAATGCAAAGAAATGCAGAGTGATGCAGAAAGACAATTTGTGGAATTTTACCTCAGAGGCTCTGGCCATTGCAAGCAAGACCAAGTTTGTAAAAACTCCCCCTACCAAAATAAAAGAGCGAAGCAGGGAAGTGGATAGAGAAACCCATTACGGTTACTGAAGTTTTGGAAGTGATTAAGTCTTTGCCCAATTTCAAGGCCCCATGCTTCAATGAATTTCTGAATAAATTATATAAAGTTTTAAGGATCAATTAGTAGATGTATTAGTGCGAACTTATAATGCCCTGTTAGGGGTCCCAAAATTACTGTACTTGATGAGGGTGGCCAGTCACTCTCCTTTATAAGCTTCATAAAGAAGATATGGATATATCCGTGTGTAGGTATTTCCCTAGTGGGTGTGGATTTTAAAATATTCACTAGAGCTGTGGCTAATCACTTGATGACTTTTCTGCCCCTGCCTGTACATGCAAATCAACTGGGTTTTGTCCCAAGCCGACAGGCCTCTGATAATATTTGAAATGTTTTAAATCCACTATGGAAAGGTCAGAAAGGCCATCAAGATGTTTATGTTGACAGTCAATGCTGAAAAGGCATTTGGCAAGGTAGATTGGCCATTTTTATTTCAAGTTATGGAGGGAATGTTCTCCGTTGGGTGCAAGGAGCTAGTCTGAGCTTACCTTGTAAAAGTGTAACGATCTGTAATGATTTCTGAGATGGGTGCTCCTTAAGAACATCGAGAACCGTTCTTCCACGGCTGTCCTTAATGGAGACATCAATTCCTACAAAGAAGTAAGGAAAAATCAAAACATGATTCATTGCATGAAACACTGAGATTGTAAAAAAAAAAAATAACAATTTTGTTTCAAGCAGATTTTCATGTGAAGAAAAGATAAAGAGTCTCTGCCTTCTCTAAGAGACCCTGCATCAGCAAGACCTCATTCCCTGCACCTCTGCCCTTGGCACCCTCAGTTACCATGGATGAAGGAGGAATTTGCTGGAGGTGGTGACAGTAAATGCGGTCAACCTAGAATCAATGGAGCCAGTGGAGGAACAGTTAGAAGGCATTAAAAAAATGGCATAGTCTAGTGGAACGTATGCTGCATATATGATGGGAGAATCCAAAGCTAATTACCGTATTTCCCAGAACATAAGATGTGTTTTTTTTACATTGGGAAGTGATGGCGTGACCTATACAAAAGAGTAACTTATCTAAGAAATTAATGCGGTCGACCACACACCTCAATCCACATACAAATTATTCATACCTGCGCAGTGGACGATATTTCTCACTGGACCCTCCGCTCTACACCCAACGCTTGCAAGCAGACCATCCGATCAACATGCATGTACTTGGACTATACTCGCAAATAGCATACCAGACGAATTTCGGTATCGGCACAAATATTTTTAACCCCACAGAAATTGTAAAAATGGCGACACCAAAAGTGCAGCACTCATACACCATGGAATTCAAATTGAAAGTTATTCATTACACAAAAGAACACGGTAACAGAACCGCCGAGCAAATGTTTGGGATAACTGAGAAATTAGTTAGAGACTGGAGGAAGACATAGGGAAAACTAACCTTGTTGAAACACAGCAAGAAGGCAAATTGCAGTTGCAAAGCATGGTAGCCTGAATTAGAAGCATGTCTGCTTCAGTTTGTTGTACAACAGAAGGCCCAGGGCCATGGACTGTCCACTGTGCAGGTGCGATTCAAAGCAGTTCATATCACCAGGGAAATGAGTAGCGAGGGATTCAAGGCTTGTCATTTGTGGTGCTACCGATTTATGATAAGAAATAAATTAAGCATTAGACAAAGAACCACCATGTGTCAGCAGCTTCCTGCTGATTTCTTGGATAAAGTATGGAATTTCAAGGAAATCGTAAACAAAGAAAACACATACACAGTAACTCTAGACTTCATAATCAGCATAGACGACATTCCCTTAACTTTTGACATTCCATTAGGGAGAACGGTCAATTAAAAGGGGGTTAAAACAATAAATATTAGAACCAATGGACACAAAGACACACTTTACAGTGGTGCACGCCTACTGTGCAAGTGGAAAGAAGTTGCCATCTATGATTATATTCAAAAGGAAGACAATGCCACGTGAAACTCTACCAACCAACGTTGTTGTTGATGTGAATGAGAGGATGGATGGATGAAAGCATGATGTTGAAATGGCTGCAGTGCTGCTTTAGTAAGTGGCCTGACGGAATTTTCAAGAGACAGAAAGCACAGCTTGTCATGGATAGCATGAAAGCCCATTTCACTGAACATATAAAGAAGAAAATAAAAACTCTGAACACTGTCCTGGTTATTATACCTGGTGGTATGACAAAAATGCTTCAACCGCTTGACATTTCCGTCAACTGAAGATTCAAAGCTGTGTTGCATCGCCTATGGGAAAAGTGGATGTGTCATGAAGAACAGTTTCACAGCTTCCGGCTGTATGTGCCACGCCACATTTACAGAAGTCTCCGGGTGGGTTGTAAAAGCATGGTGGGGGGATGTGAGGGTTAAAATAATAAAATCAGACTTCCGGTGATGCGGTGAGCAGGAGCAGACGCACGCTGCTTGAGCTCCGGGCCCCCTCGCCCCTCCGGCACCGATAAATGTGACACCGGGGTTAAGTTTGGGGTCTCTCGCCCCCCCCGGAGCTCCCCCAACTGGATCGTGGCAGGGGATGGTGCCCCGATACTCCCTGCTCACCCTCACACGACGATCCGAGGAAGCGGCCTGGACCCGGACAGCAGACGCCGCATGGTAGGAGAGGCCGCGCTGCGGGGTGAGTAGACTCGCTGAAGACTTCGGCGGCGGGTGGAGCGGGGTCCCGCGGCTGCGGCAGCTCATCGGGCGGTGCACTTTGCCCTTTCCCGCCCCCCCCGCGTGACAGCAGTGCCGGATCTGAGAGAGGGGCTGAAGTGGCGGCTGCGGGGGGAGGCAGAGAGTTGTCGAGGGGCCTTGATCGGGGCCGCTGCCTGTTTGACCGCCCCCCCCACGTGATCCTTGAGGGCCGAATATCTCCAGCACACGGAGGACGGAGACCAGTGCCTCGCCCTTGGCATGTGAGAGCCTGTAACCTACCTTAAACACATGGGAGCTGTACCCCCCTGCCTCTGCCACGCCGGAGCCTCCGAATGACGCCCTGCCACCAGCATACAAAAGCCTGTGACCTGTACCCGACGCCCAGTCTTCGGCGCAACGGAGTCTGAGACCTGTGCTCTGCGTTAAGCGCATTGGAGCTGCAACCTGCACCTTCCCTTTAACGTCCAAGAACCGGGGCCCGGTGCCCTATCCTTGGCTCTCGGAGGTCTGAGCCCTGCCCTTGCTGCCGGCGCATAAGAGCACAGACGCCTGAGACACGTGCTCTATCTTTAGTGCACAGCAGCCTGAGACTCGCACCCTGCTTCCAGCGCACGGGAGCCTGAGAGGAGTCGGTGGCGCCTGAGTCTTGGGACGGGGCCTGTACAGCGCACCTTGGAGGAGGGCAACTAAAGCCTTCGTCGCCCGGCGGTGAGGTGAGGGGAAGGGGGTTGGGACCCCCCCCTCCCGTGCAGACCACAACAGCGGCCCTGGCGATGGCGGCGAAGGGAGGCTGACGAATGGAGAAGGAGAAGACCCCCCTGCAGCCAAGGGGGGGGGAGCAATCCTCGCCGTCGAAAGGAGAGGCTAAAGTCCCGGCGGGGATGGTAGACGAAATCTCCGTGGCTGTGGCAGGGGCGCTGTCGGCGCAGTTTGACGACCTGCGGAGCCGCATGGACCTAATCCAATCCTCCGTGGAGGCCCTGGGCAACCGACTGCAAGAGGCGGAGCACCAGATAGAGAGGTCGGAGGAGCACGTGCTGGAGCTACAGCAGGAGATGGCCCGGATGAAAAAGTTACTCCAGGGGCAGGAGGCTAAGCTCGACGACCTCGAAAATAGGTCCCGCCGTAATAACTTGAGATTTCTAGGGGTCCCGGATGCCATAGAGGATCGGGATTTACAACCGTACGTAGAAGACCTGGTGAAACACATTCTGGTGAATGATCCCGAAGGCACTCTAGTACAAATAGAGAGGGCGCACCGGGTCGGGCCTAGGAGAACCAGTGACGGCCGACCTAGAGTGGTCCTGGCACGGTTCCTGAGATTCCCACAGAAGGAAGCGGTCCTGCGTGCTGCGCGAAAGAAAGGGACCATCCAAAAGGACAATGTCCGGATACGCATCGTCCAGGATTACTCAGCGGCCCTGGGACAGCGACGACGAGAGTATGGACCCCTATGCCAGATCCTGATAGACAATAATATCAAATTTATGGTGCAATACCCCGCACGGCTGATTTTCACCCATGGCGGGACCCGCCGGTCTTTTGACTCCGCGACAGCAGCAACGCCCTACGTGGAGGAGATACGGCGGAGGGCCGCAGTGGCGGTCGAGTCCTGAGGACTAGAGGTGGAGACTATTGCTCCGAAGAACAAGCCGGGAGCCTTCACTTTGGACTGTAGAAGAGATGGTGATGGTAACCGGGTTGGGGGAGGGGGGAGCTAAGGGGTTTGTTTACATTACCCTCAAGTGTTGGTTGTTTCCTTTGGGTGTGGGGGTGGGCAGGGGACGGCCCGAGTAGTTGGGGGTGTCTGCTGGAGGGGGGGGAAGCGGGGAGGGGGACAGAACCTGGAGGGGGGAGAGTTTCGGGGGGGGACCCCGGACGGCCTAGCTGAGCCGGTATAATGGCGGGGGGGGGGGTACCTTACGCATCTAGGAATTCACTGAGGAGGCGAGGAGGATGGTAGTAGAAATAAAGAATTGGAGTGGGGAGGAGAGGGGGTGGAGAAGGGATAGGAGGGGGGAGGGAAGGGATAGGGGAGTAGAGAGGGAGGGGTGGGGGGGGAGAGGGAAGGGGAGGAGAAGGAGAGCTGTATCTTAGGGGACCAGTAGAGGAGGGGATGGTGCGAGGACCATTTTGGGAGGGAAATGGGGGAGGACCCCAGGCTGGGGGGGTGTCTTCCCTACATTCTGTATGGTATATAACAGATACTATTGAGCCTAGTCTAGTACTGCATGCCGCTTAAGATCATTTCTTGGAATGTGTGTGGTCTGGGCAGCCCGATTAAACGGGCAAAAATTTTGCAGGCCCTGGCAAGGCAGGGGCGGACATCGCTATGCTCCAGGAAACCCACCAGACCGCCGAAGAGCACCGTAAGCTATGCCGGGAGTGGGTGGGACAGGTCTGGGGGGCCCCGGCCCTTGGTAAGAAAGGGGGGGTAGCACTTTTGATACACAAACGTGTCCGGATGGAGGTGGTGAAGGACTTGGTCGATCCGTCGGGCAGATTTGTACTGGTGCAGGGAGTCCTTGAGGGGAGGCCGGTAATTCTCGGTAACGTGTATTGTCCCAATGTGCTCGACTTGTCCCTTTATGCGCGCCTTGCCTCTAAAATTGAGACGTTACCGGAGATCCCCGTTATCCTGGGGGGTGATTTCAACGGGGTCATGGATGTCGACCTCGATACCTCAAAAGGGGGAGAGCAAAGAGACAGGATGGCGACGGTTCGGGCATTACGACGCCTCTGCTCTAGGTTGGGGCTGGTGGACCCATGGCGCTTATTACATCCGGTTGAGCGGGATTACACGCATCAGTCCCGGGCTCATGGCACGAGCGCACGTATAGATTACTTGTTGCTGTCCACCGGGCTGTTTGCCAACGTTGGGGATGCCCAGATAGGGCCTGTGGAGATCTCTGATCATGCTTATGTTTGGCTGGAGGTCCTTTGGAGTGGGAGTACTCCTCGAGCCTTTCAATGGCGTTTTCCCCTGGAATTATATAGAGACGCGCAATTTCGTTCCTTTATTCAGAGGCGGTGGCAGGAATTTGAAGCTGATCATAAGGGTCACCAGGATGACCCAGAGTTGCTCTGGGAAACGGCGAAGGTCGTATTGCGGGGAGATATAATCGGGTTCCTGGCCAGGAAAAGAAGATTGAGGGCCGAACGTATCATTGAACTAGAGAGATTGGTGACCAAGCTAAGACGCCGATGGGCCCATACTCCCACCGCCGGGCTTAGAAAGCAGCTGTGGGACTCCCAAACGGAACTAAATGAACTCCTACACCAGAGGGCTAAGAAGTCAGTGTTATATTATCGCTACCAATTGTATCGATACGGGGACAAGCCCGGGAAGTTATTGGCCCGGTGCCTTCGGGGACCCAGGGGCTCGAAACTGGTGCCAGCCTTGCGAGATGAATCGGGGACTTTACATAGGGAGAACCCGGCAATAGTGCGTATTTTCCGATCCTTTTTTCAGAACCTTTATGCCGCGGAGGCGACCTCCCTCACGCAGATGGCAGATTATGTGCGGCGACTGGACCTGCCTTGCCTATCATTAGAGCAAAGAGCACAGTTGGACCGGCCGATTACGGTGGCTGAGCTGCAAGGGGCTATTTCAAAAGCTAGTTGTTATAAAACCCCTGGATCGGATGGCCTGGGTGCCGAACTCTACAAGATTCTTAATGAACAGATTTCCCCAATGTTGGCCGCCGTACATAATCGGAGAGCACAGCAAGGCTACTTTCGGTGGGGGGCCAATCATGCTCACATCGTTCTTATCCCTAAACCGGCAAAGGACCCTCTTTCTGCGGCCTAGTATCGTCCCATCTCTTTACTTAATTTCGATCTTAAATTAATGGCTAAGATCTTGGCAGACCGACTGGCGGAGTTTTTGGGGCAACTAGTGCATGAGTCACAGGTCGGTTTCGTTAAGGGGCGATATGCGGTCCGTAACTTACGCAAGATCATCGCGTCCCTAGAGTGGGTCCAGCATAGACATCTGTCCTCTCTGTTGGTCAGCTTTGATGCGGAAAAAGCTTTTGACCGGGTGGACTGGCAATATAGCGTAGTTACTCACCTGTAACAGGTGTTCTCCAGGAGCAGCAGGAATCAGTCCTCACTTATGGGTGACGTCGGCGCCGACGGAGCCCTCGCGGAGCAATTTTCCCCAGCTTTCAAAGAAAGCCTTTGGGAATTGCAGCGCGCATGCGCAGTCCTCTTCCCGCCCAAGGGTGCCATCTTAGCCAGTCAGATGACATAGCTAAAAAAGACAGCATAAAAATTTGCAAAAAAACTAAAGCAGACGATTACAACTCCAAGGGGAGGAGGGAGGGTTGTGAGGACTGATTCCTGCTGCTCCTGGAGAACACCTGTTACAGGTGAGTAACTACGCTTTCTCCAGGACCAAGCAGGAAGTCAGTCCTCACTTATGGGACTCCCAAGCTTAAGGCTACCGGAGACCCTAAGCACAAAAATGAGCTCCCTCCAGCTCAGCAGCACAGAAGGAAAGAATCTTCGCTGAATTATTACCCACCGGTAGCCCACATCCGGGATGGAGGATAGGAGTTGCTCAGACCTCAAAGAGATCACGGAGGACTGCCTGTCCGAAAGCACTGTCCCTGCGGGACTCCCTCTCGAGACAGTAATGGACCGCAAAAGTCTGGCTCGAAGACCAAGTAGCGGCCCGGCAGATGTCTGCCAGCGGAACAGAGCGGAGGTAAGCCACTGACGTGGCCTTTGCCCGAACGCAATGAGCCGTGACTCGACCGTCCAAGGAGAGTCCGGCTGCCCCATAAGCCCAAGAGATACAGTCCGCAACCCAGATGGACAGAGTACGCTTGGAGACTGGGAGCCCCAATTTATTGGGGTCAAAAGACACAAAAAGCTGAGCAGCTTTACGGTGCTCCCGCGTACGGTCAAGGTAGAAGTTCAATGTCCTTCTACAGTCCAGGGTATGGAGGACCATTTCAGCTCGGCTGGAGTGTGGTCTGGGAAAGAAGGTTGGAAGTACCACCTCCTGATTGATATGAAAAGGGGAGACCACTTTTGGAAGAAATTTTGGGTGAGTCCGTAGGACTACCCTATTTTTGTAGAACCGAGTGTAAGGGGGATCAGACACGAGGGCCTGCAATTCACTGACGCGTCTAGCGGAAGTGAGGGCTACCAAGAACAATGTTTACCAAGAAAGAAAACGGAGAGAACAGGTAGCCATAGGTTCAAATGGCGGACAGGTGATCCGCTGTAAAACCACATTCAGGTCCCAGTCAGGCGCTGGCGGGCGCAGAGGTGGTTTAAGTAGGAGGAGACCTCGGAGAAACCTCGCTACGAGAGGGTCGCTGGAAAGAGGTCTGCCGTCCACCGGCACATGATGCGCTGAAAGAGCACTGAGGTGAACTTTGACGGAGTTGGACTTAAGTCCCAGATTAGAGAGGTAGAGCAAGTACTGCAAGATCACCGACACCGGGCAGGAGAAGGGATCCTGAGACTGTTGGGTACACCAAACGGAGAAACGACGCCATTTAAGGGCATAGCATTTTCGGGTAGAAGGTCGTCGCGAAGCTAGGATGACCTCCTCCACCTCTGTCGGCAGGAGAAGGGGAGCAAGGACTACCCTCTCAGCAGCCAGGCCATTAGGTTGAGAGACCTGAGGTTGGGGTGTAGCAGAGACCCCTGATCCTGAGTGAGGAGATCCGGTTGTAACCCCAGAGGGAATGGATCCTCCACCGCTAATTGCAGCAGGAGTGGAAACCACGGCTGTCTGGGCCAGCGAGGGGCCACCAGGATCATGAAGGCTTTGTCTCGGAGAACCTTGAAAAGAGTTCGGGAGACTAGCAGGATGGGAGGGAAAGCGTACAGAAGGCTCCCCGACCATGAGAGCAGGAAAGCGTCCGCCGCAACCCGAAGGGGGTGTGGCTGACGAGAGCAGAAGCGAGGAAGTTGCCGGTTGTGAGGACTGGCAAAGAGATCCATCGTGGGGAGGCCCCACTTTAGAAAGAGCTTCTGAACTACCAAGGGATCCAGGCGCCACTCGTGCGGCTGGAGGATCCTGCTGAGTTTGTCCGCCAGTCAATTTTCTTGGCCTGGGAGATAAACGGCCTTGAGAAGAATGCCGTGACTGACGGCCCAAGAGCAGAGCTTCCTTGCTTCCTGACAGAGAAGGAAGGAGCCCGTGCCCCCCTGCTTGTTCACGTAGAACATGGCAACTTGATTGTCCGTCTGGACAAGGACGGACTGGCGAGAGGTCAGGTGGGAGAAGGCCTTGAGAGCCAAGCGGATCGCTCTGAGCTCCAGGAAGTTGATCTGCTGAGCAGACTCCCACGCGTTCCAGAGACCCTGAGTACATGCCCCTTGGCAATGTGCTCCCCAGCCCAGGAGGGATGCATCTGTCGTCAGCACCCAGCCCGGCTGATGTGGCTGAAAAGGCATGCCGAGCACTAGGTTCGGCCGATGAAGCCACCACTGAAGAGACGAGGCCAGCGGCTCGGAGACGCGCACTAGGTCCGCTAGGCCGCCTGTGGCCTGTTGCCACTGCTTGCGGAGACACCATTGAGCAGGCCGCATATTCAGGCGGGCATTGGGGGTCACATGGACGGTGGAAGCCATATGGCCGAGTAGTCTCAGGAAGCGCCTGGCGGAGACCAGTGGCTGGCTGCGAAAACGGTCGGCTAGGTCCATGAGCCGTTGAGCCCTGTCGAGCGGTAGGAACGCTCGTGCCTGAGGAGTGTGCAGCCTTGCGCCGATGAACTCGAGATCCTGTGAGGGGAGCAAAGTGGACTTTGCGAAGTTTATAACAAAGCCCAAGTGCTGCAGAAGAGTCACCGTGCGACGTGTGGCGTTGGTGACCTCCGGGGGCCGACGCTGCTTTGATGAGCCAGTCGTCGAGGTACGGAAAGACATAGAGGCCGTGAAGCCGGAGATGGGCCGCCACCACCGCGAGGCATTTTGTGAAGACCCGCGGTGCGGAGGACAGGCCAAAGGGCAGTACTCTGTACTGGTAATGATTTCCTGCCACCACAAACCTTAGGTATTGGCGGTGGCTTGGGTGGATGAGGATGTGCGTATAGGCATCCTTTAGATCCAAGGAGCATAGCCAATCTCCCTGCTGGAGGTAGGGCAGAAGGATTCCAAGGGTAAGCATCTTGAACTTCTCCCGCACAAGGAACTTGTTGAGGTTGCGCAAGTCCAGGATGGGTCTGAGGCCTCCTGTCCGCTTTGGTACTAGAAAGTACCTGGAATAAAAGCCTAGACCTCTCAGGTGGTGGGGCACTGGTTCCACCGCCTGCTCCTGCAGAAGACCCGCTAACTCCTGAAGGAGTAGTTCCCTGTGCAGAGGGGGTCGTGGAGGTTCTCCCGGAAAGTAGGAGGGAGGGATCTGGTGGAAGTGGAGAAGATATCCTTCTCTCACGACCTGAAGCACCCAGGCATCTGAGGTGACGCCGGACCACCTGTGGGCGAAGTGAACCAGCCGGCCTCCGGTGCTGGGAGGAACCAGCGGGGGGGGAGAGGCTATGCTTAAGGAGTCAAAAACCCCCACCCTGCTGAGCAGGGGCTGGTGGTGCAGGCTTGGGGGCTTGCTGCCTACGGGAACCGTTACCCCGTCCCTTGGCCTGCTGGCCCTGTTGGGGAGCTGCAGGGGCCTGATAATGAGGGTATTGTTTGTAGGCAGCCGCCTTCCTCGGGTAAAAGGACTTTTTTCCCGAGCCCATCTTTTTCTGGGAAGGGGCGGAGGTCTTCCTAGAAAGCCTAGTCCTGGTGAGAGTCTCCGTCTCAATTTGTGCAGCCTTTTCAGCCATGGGCTTGCCAAAGAGGTTTTCGCCTCGGCAGGGGACATCGACCAACTTGTCCTGCACCCAGGGCTCAAGGTCAGACGACTGAAGCCAAGCCTGTCGGCGGGCACCGATGCCGGCTGCGGCCACTCGAGCCGATGCTTCAAAGCCATCATAGGCTGCTCGGGATATGAATTTTGAGCATTCCCGAATGCCAGTGGACAAGGCCAGGAACCTCCGCAAGGGTTCCTCGGACAAACCAGCGGAGAATCCGGCTAGCTCTTTAGCCAGGTCTCGGAGATACATGCCCATGTATAGCTGGTAGGTCTGGACACGACACGCAAGCATAGAGCCCTGGAAACACTTCTTACCAAGGCCATCCAGGTTACGGGCCTCCCTGCCAGGAGGCACCGAGGAGTGCATCTTCTGGCTCTTAAGACGATGCATGGCCGATTCCACTACCATGGAATGGTGTGGTAGCTGTGCTTTTTGGAAGCCAGGGCTCTTGCGGACTCGATAGATAGAATCGACCCGCTTGCTCAGGACCGGCGAGGTGGCCGGACTCTCCCACATGCGGAAGAGTAGTCGTTCCAGCATGGGAGGAACCGGTACAGTAAAGTGTTCCCTTGCGGGAGAGTCATACTGGAGGGCGTCGAGCTCTTCGGCTCGAGGCTCCTCCTCGGGGTCCGCGGGGAAGGCCAAAGCCTTGGCCATATCCCTGACGAAGTCCGAGAACCGGGCATCCTCCGGGGGGACTGCTTCCGAGGTTCGGACTCCGGTGAGTCCGAGGGGACACACCGAGTCCGGAAAGAATCAGGCGACTCTTCCTCTTCAGACTCCCAGACCGACTCCGACGAGGACTCGGTGGGGTCGGCCCGGGCAGGGCACAGCGCCTGCCGCCCCGAGGGAGTCGGCGTCGGCGACCTCGGTCCCGAACGGGAGGCCGAGGGTGACCTCGACCGAGGATCGACTCGAGTTCGCATCGACTCGAGGATCGGCTCGGTCTCCGGGGTCGACTTGGACGTCGACGTCCCGGCGGTCGGGGCAGCGGCGCCAGCGAAGCCAGCGAGCAGTGCCCGCTGCTGGTCCATGAAGGCAGACAGTCTGCTCTCCAAGGCCGTCAACCTGAGTCCGAGCTCAGGTGACCCAGCAGCCCCTGACTCGGGCCCCGACGGCGTCGGGCCCGACGTCGGCTGTCGCGGAGGCGAGTCCAGAGGACCACAGGACTTACCCGAGCAGGCAGCTCCGACTCCAGGCGAGGTCGCTTCGTGAGGTGCTCCTTCTCCAAGGACCCGGGACGGCTATCGGGGCTATGCGACCTGGCCCTCGCGGAGCCAGGAGCGTCCACCGACGCCGCCCTCGCGGGTTTCACCTTACGTCGATGGTCCCCGGAGGGAGAACCCCTGTCGGAGGAACTCTGGCGACGGTCCGAGCTGGAACCTTTGGACGCGGAGGCCTCCGACGAGGTCCGGGTACGGCTGGGGTCAGCGAAGATCCTATCCCGCTGATGCCGCCGACTTCTCAACGCTTTGGAGGACATTTTGCCGCAGGGCCCACAGATCATTTCTTCATGATCCAAGGCCCAGGCAGCGGAGGCAAAAGTCGTGTGTGTCAGTTAGTGACATATTTCGGTCACACTGACCACACCGCTTGAAACCACTGGCAGCCATCGGGGGAAAAAGGGGCCCGGCGAGGTCAAAGGACCGGGCTGCCAGGGAAAAACCGAAAAGGAAAGCTGACTAAGTCAGAAAAACCGAAAAGAAGAAGAGGACTCGTGACCGGCGTCGCGAGTCCGGGCGGGAAAAAGACCGGCGTCGAACCGAAGGGAAAAAGAATAAATTATGAAGAAATATCAACTTTTTCGCGGGGACACGACGGGTACGTCTGTAGGGCTCCGCGGAAAAAAGAAGACTGGCTAAGCTGGCACCCTATGGCGGGAAGAGGACCGCGCATGCGCGCTGCAATTCCCAAAGGCTTTCTTTGAAAGCTGGGGAAAATTGCTCCGCGAGGGCTCCGTCGGCGCCGACGTCACCCATAAGTGAGGACTGACTTCCTGCTTGGTCCTGGAGAATTGAAATGTATCCTCCCACAATATGGTATAGGGCCGTTGTTTTGTAATATGGTCGCGAGTTTGTATGCCAATCCGACCGCTGCGATACTTTGTAACGGGGTAGTATCAGACAACTTCCCGCTGCAAAGGGGGACTCGCCAGGGCTGCCCCCTATCTCCTCTTCTCTTCGATCTCTCTCGATGGATCCGCTCCTGCGGCAAGTGGCGGGTATGCGAACAATTCAGGGAGTGGGTGTTGGCAAACAAGAATTTAAGATTTCAGCCTTTGCTGACGACTTATTGGTGCACTTGCTTTCCCCTGGGGAATCCCTGCCTCTTCTTATGCAAGAGCTTCGAGCCTTTGGGCAGTTCGCAGGGTTTAGTATTAACAGGGATAAATCCGAAGCCCTGGATGTCTCAGGCCGACTTCGGGGCAGCTGGGTGGGCGAGTTCCCCCTTCGATGGGCTGAGCGTCAGTTCATATACTTGGGGATTGTACTGTCTTGTCAGCCAGGTCAACTGTATGAGAGTAACTTGCGACGGCAGTTGAATAAGGTAAGAACTCAGCTGCAAGCATGGCGGCCTCTCCCCCTGTCTCTAATGGGGAGAATCGCGGCGATTAAACTGGTCATCCTGCCGCAAATCTTATACTGGTTACAGACCCTCCCTGTATGGATCCTCCGACGGGACATTCGGCGTTTCGAGGCGGAGTTTCGGGGCCTCCTTTGGGGGGGGTCGAGAGCACGTATCTCCTATCGTCGTCTGGTGGGGAGGGTGCGCTGTGGGGGGTGGGGGCTCCCGGATCTTGGGGCCTATGCACTGGCTTGCCAGTCCCGCCACCTAGGGGACTGGCTGGGTGACACTGATCTTTATACTCCCCGGGCCTTTGAGGAGGCCTACGTGGCACCCCACTCCCTCAAAGCCCTTTTGCATTTGGAGGTACGTAGGTGGCCTACACACTTGGCGGACAGTGTGTTATTGGCACCGGTTTGTAAGACGTGGAGGTATTTAAATGCCTACTGGGGTCGCCGTTGGCAGGTGTCGAGCTGGTTACCCATTCAGGGCAATGCCAACTTCACCCCGGGCACTGAAACCGCTGCGTTCCGTCTGTGGGGAGAGAGAGGTATGCATACTTTGGGCCATGTGGTGGACTTGGCGGGCCAACCCAAGCCCTTTCCTGCATTATCCCGTGAGTATGAGTTGGGGCCTCGGCAGTTTTTCGCGTATATGCAAGTGGCCCACTATGTGGCTTCCCTTCCGCGGACGGAACTGTGTAGCGATCGTTCGGCCCAGATAATAGCATTCTTTGGTTTTGGCGAAGTTGAACGGCCATCTATTCGGACTTTTCACCTTAGGTTGGAGCAGTCTCGACCGCAGCCGGACTATAGCGATGTAGAACGGGCCTGGGGGGTGGAAATGGGGCAGGAGATTCCCCCTGGCACGATTCTGGAGGCCCTTCGGAGAGTGGCGAGCCTGGCGGATGGTGCCCGCTGGCGGGAAATACAGCTTAAGTGTTTGACTAGGGTTCACCTCTCCCCACGGCGGGCCCTTCGATGCCACTTGACTGCGGATGGTCGCTGCCAACGATGTGCGGAGCCTCTGGCGACATTACATCATATGTGGTGGGGGTGCCGACGGATACGCCCATACTGGCAGAGAATTGCCTCATTTATGGCCGACCTTCTTGGACAACCTGTTTACTGGGACGCTGCCCTGATCGTTTTGAACCACATGGGCCTCACCTCTCCGAAGGGGAAATGGAGTCGTTGGCTGGTGCGGAAGGCATGTCTGGTGGGCAAAGGGCCAATACTACGTGGGTGGAGGGACAGCCTCCCTCCCTCCTTTTGGGAGTGGCGGAACTCCTTCCACCAACTTATGCTCCTGGAGTGTAGGGCTGCTCGAGGCCATGTCAAGCGATGGTCCGCCTTCTGGCTATTGTGGGAGCCCTATATTCAAAATCTCAGTCCTCGGACCCGCAATGTCATCCTGCAACTAGGCTATTGATGCCCCGATTAGCAGGGGGAGATTTCTGGATATTCCACACGGAGGTATATACTGGTCCTATTTGGTAATGCTTGGGAGGGTGGGGGGGTTAACCAGGGGGAGGTTGGGTGGGGGAGGGGGGATGGGGACATTGTTCAAAAATCATGTAACCATCTATGTGTTCCGCCCCCTGGGGATCAGAGTCCACCCCAGGGAGCGACTGTTACCAGTTGTGTATTTGCCGTCCCTGTTTGATGGTTTATAAATAAAATTTTGAAAAAAAAATAATAATAAAATCAGATTTTGTGAAAGCTGAGATACTAAATAGCCCCGATAATCGTGACAATGAAGATGAAGAGGAAGAAGACGACAATAATGAAAATGAACTGGCACCTGAAATTGCAGAACTATTTCACAGTGATACCAAAGATGAGAACTTAACTTTACCGAAAGTGATACAGAACAAATATGATGTGGAATGAGCTGCTATGTTGTTATGCATTTTATTCAAGAGTGTTATTGGAAAGTGAAACAATAACTCGCGTTTAAAAAAAAAAAAAAAGTGTTGTCTTGCGCTTTATTTTTAAAACCCACGACTTATATAGCGGGGCGACGTACTATTATTTTACTGGTAAAATCCTCAATTTAGGCCTCTGCGACTTATACTCAGGAGCAACTTATAATCTGGGAAATATGGTAGTTTCGAAACACATGCATTCCCATGCCTACCAAATTACAACAGAGTTTTCCTACACATGAGGTCTTCTGGGGAACAGGATTTCTGTACTGAATAAAAGTCTAAATTCACTACACGAGTGGAGGAATAGCACAGTGGTTAGAGTAATAGCTTAATACCCAAGCAGTCAGGGTTGGATTCCTACAAGCACTCCTTGTGACCTTGGGCAAGTCATTTTACACTCCACTGCCTCGAAAGAAAAGGTAATCTACTTTTAGTCATGCCTTGCCAAGAAAACTCAGGGGCCAATGAGTAACCAGGAGCCAGCACTGACTTGACAGCACAAAAAAAACCAAACAAACAAGATTCGACTACAGAAAAACATTTCAGTGAATCCCCACTGCTGGATGAAGTGTGTTATGGAAAAGGAAGAGTGTTCTAAATGCTGTTATAAAGAGGACCTTTATACAAGCCAACAGATGAATATTTCACCCTTGCCATCAACCCATAAAATGAAAGCTCAGGACATCAACCAAGCAGAGCTGAAAAGCTGTTATCCACAGCTTAGATTTTGGCTCGACATAGCAACATAGTATATCAAGGCAAATAAAGACCATCAGGGTCCATCCAGTCTGCCCAGCAAGGCGGCAATAGTAGGTGCACCTGCCGCTCCGTGCAGGTCACCTCTCCCCATGCCTCTGTTTAGGGGTGTACCCACCACTCCTTGCAGGTCACCTCTAAAACTCATTATTGGTGCAAGCAAAATTTTTCAATTGATTTTTTTTAGAGTGCATTTAAAAAGCCATATAAACATCAAGTTTATTCTCAAAAATCATTTCAAATTCATTAATCAATCCAGTCATTTTACAGTCTGGTTTTAGTTTAATTCAAAGTTCAAATTCCACATAATTCAGATCACATCAATTCAAAATAAGATTGCGCCTCAATGAGCATGACTCTGATTCTTACAGGCAACTTATCAGCAGGTCACGAGATTTTGGATATGCATTAGAGAGTTCTAGAAATGATAAAGCCAACTTGGAGAAGGGGAGATTTTGAGCACATAATAAATCTTGGGGAGCAAAACTGGATATGTCATCTTAAAATGGCAGCACCAGGAGGTTAAAATCAGGTGTTAGAATGGATGTCACTGATTTAACTTCCAAGTGGCTGCTACTGAACATGTGATCAGAAAAAAAATGGCATCTCACTATAAATTTACTCTCTACAGGAATTGAGGAATGATAAACTGACCGAATAGTCTTACGCTGACCTCAAAGCAGATGGTGATATCCATCGAAACGTAGCGTAACATTGTCTTTTGTGGAGTGTACAGCCACGAGAATTGCTATATATACAGATAAGTGAATGGTTTCTAAGTTGGAGTGTGATGCTGAATTGTGAATTTTCAACTGAAATACACATAGTAACATAGTATTTGATGGCAGATAAAGACAAGTATGGTCCATCTAGTCTGCCCAGCAAGGTGGCAAGAGTAGATGCACCTGCCTCTCAGTGCAGGTCACCCCTCCCCATGCCTTTGTTTAGGGGTGTACCCACCGCTCTGTGTAGGTCATCCCTATTTGTTGAGAAATAAGAGATAGTTATGTTTATTTTGATTTTATCCTGTTGCTATAAAGGGATCCACTGTGTCTGTCCCTATATATAAATGAATAAAACTGCGTGAAATTTTGAACTTTGAATTGAACTAAAGATGGACTATAAAATGAATGGATTGATAATGAATTTGAAATGATTTTGAGAATAGTCTTGACGTTTATATGGGCTTTTAAATGAATTCTAAAAAAAAAATTCAATTGAAAAATTTGGCTTGGACTAATAACTTTTAGAGCCAAAATCTAAGCTGTGGATAAGAGCTTTTCAGTTCTGCTTGACTGAGGTCCTGAGCTCTCATTTCATGGATTGATGGCAAGGGTGAAATATTCGGATATCTGGTGCTTGATGTGAACCTTGCTGCAGTATTTTAAAAATTTTTCTCCTTGAGGATTTATTTTATACAAGCAACATATGCATATCTGGGCTTTTTAAAACACAAACATAGTAACATAGCATATGATGGCAAATAAAGCGTAGTTGCTCACCTGTAACAGGTGATCTCCGGGAACAGCAGGAATTGAATATGGGTATCGTCAGTACCGACGGAGTCTGCGTGGGAACGCTCCCCAGCATCCAATAGGAAAGACTTTGGGAGCATCCCACTGCGCCTGCGTCGCTGCCTTCCTGACTTTCCAACTCTCCCTCTTCAGTTGAGTTTATAGCTGAGGCAAAGGAGAGAAGAAGAGATAGAGATAGAGAGAGAGAGAGAGACAACTCCTAGGGGAGGTGGGTGGGTTGCGATGACATAGCTAAAGACGGCAAAAAGAACAAAAGCAGTAAAATCTGGAGGTCTGCAACTCCAAGTGGAGGAGGGAGGGTTGTGAGAACTGATTCCTGCTGTCCCCGGAGAACACCTGTTACAGGTGAGTAACTATGCTTTCTCTGGGAACAAGCAGGAAGTCAGTCCTCACATATGGGACTCCCCAGCTACAGGCTACCAGGAACACATAGCCAAAACAGGCTCCCTCATCGAGAGCCGCGAACAGCTGCAGCGGGGAAAGCGTAGTTACTCACCTGTAACAGGTGATCTCCGGGAACAGAAGGAATTTAGTCCTCACATATGGGTATCGTCGGTACCGATGGAGCCTGCGCGGGAACGCTCCCCAGCGTCCAATAGGAACGCTTTTGGGAGCATCCCTCAGCACATGCGCGCTGCCTTCCCGCCTTTCCAACTGTCCCTCTTCAGTTATGTTTGTAGCTGAGTGAAAGGATAGAGGGAGAGAGGAAAGAGACAAAGAGATAGAGAGACAACTCCTAGGGGAGGTGGGTGGGTTGTGAGGGCTAAATTCCTGCTGTTCCCGGAGATCACCTGTTACAGGTGAGTAACTATGCTATCTCCAGGAACAAGCAGGAATGTAGTCTTCACATATGGGGACTCCCCAGCTGAGAGATGCCAGGGAGATGACCACAAAGCTGCGAAACCCAGGTTGAGATGGGTCATGCTTCCTCCCATGGATCTCTAGCATCAAAACCCGGGACGGCGGGTAGGAGTTGTTCTAAGTCTGAAAGAGATGCTGGAGAACAGCCTGGCCAAACGAGGCATCCCGACGGGAGTCCTTGTCTAAGCAGTAATGGACTGCAAAGGTATGTACCGAAGCCCAAGTGGCCGCCCTGCAAATGTCGTCAATAGACACTGAGCGAAGGTTAGCCATAGAGGCTGCCATTGTTCTCACATTGTGAGCTGTGACATGACCTTCAAGAGAAAGTCCCTTACTCTCATATGCAAAGGATATGCAATGTGCAATCCATTTAGACAAAGTTCGCTTGGAAACTGGTAATCCAAGATGACTAGGGTCAAAGGCAACAAAAAGCTGCGAAGCCTTTCTATGTTGCTTAGTTCTCTGAAGGTAAAAAGCCAAGGCTCTTTTACAATCCAGAGTGTGAAGATTCCTTTCTGCATTGGAGGCATGAGGAAGGTAAACCGATTGGTTTAAATGAAAAGGCGAAACCACCTTTGGCATAAAGTGAGGGCGAGTCCTAAGAACTACTTTATCATGGTGGAACATTGTATAAGGAGGATCAGCCACTAAAGCCTGTAGCTCACTAATGTGTCTTGCAGAAGTGAGAGCAATTAGGAAGATTACTTTCCAAGAAAGAAACTTCAGAGATGTAGTGGCTAAGGGTTCGAAGGGCGGTTTCATAAGCTGCCCAAGGACAAGATTCAAATCCCATACTACAGGTGGTGCTTGATGGGAGGTTTAGTCAAGAGTAGACCTCTCATAAACCTTGCTACAAGTGGTTGAGAGGAAACAGGTTGTCCATCCAAGGGCTTGTGGAAAGCCGCAACGGCACTAAGGTGGACCCTTACTGAATTGGTCTTAAGACCAGAGGATGATAAATGGAGTGACCCGAGTACACCAGCCCGATCGGCGTCAGAAAGGGAGCAGGCAGGTGAGATCCTCCCTGCTCTCCACCGCCAAGGCCAATCAGGCTGTGAGAAAACTGCCTCTACAGCTTTGAATTTGGCAGCGCTCCAAGGCGCGCCCGCGTCTGGCGGGCCTCGCCAGAGGGCCCATGGGTGTGACCCTTAGGCGGGGTCCGCAGGCGGCCTTTTTGCTCTGGATGTGTGGCTTCCTGCACCTTGGTCTTCTCCTGCTGCGTCGATGTCTGTTCCCTCTGATTATTGACATCGTCTCCTGGGATCCTCCGCTGCATCATTGACTGTCTGCTCCCTTAGCCTCCTGATTGTTTGGTATTTCATTGCCTGTTGTACTTATTATAGATCCTATTGAATCCTTTGATTCCGCTTACATTTTATTAACCTACTCTCTTCTCCTACCCCCACTGCTTTACTTTCTCTGCTCCTTTCTTGTCCTTACCTTGGCTCCACTTATGGTTTGTCTTCCTCTTCCCTATTGCTGCTCCCTTGACTTCTGCCTTTCTTTGTAATGTGCAATCTGGCTAATCTCATCCATATCCCTCTAGCTTCTCCCTCTCCTCCACCTCCCTCTTCTGGTGATTTCACCACTATTCCTTGCCCTCCTAGATGTTTGCCTCATTCTGTAATGAGTTCCTCACGCAACTTGTCCAATCTTATTCATATCCCCCTTCTTTCCCTTTCCTCTCTCCCTTTCTCTTGTGCCCTTTGGAACGCACCTTCTGTCTCTAAACAACTCTCTTTTACACATGATCTTTTCCTCTCCAACGCTTTTCATCTTCTTGCTTTAACCGATACCTGGCTCCTCCCTGATGATACCGCCTCTGTTGCTGCCCTCTGCTATGGTGGCCTCCAATTCTCCGTTACTCCTCGTCCTACAAGCCATGGTGGTGGGGTTGGCTTTCTTCTCTCCCCCTCCTGTCATTTCCAACCTCGTCCCCTGCCTCAGTCTCATTCCTTCCTCTCTTTTGAGGTCCACTCTATTCGCTTCTTTGCCCCACTTCCTCTCCGGGTTGCTGTTGTCTATCGTCCTCCTGACGAGGCTATTTCTTCTTTTTTCTCCAACTTTGATTCATGGCTTTCCCTCTTTCTTATCCCTACCTCCCCTACTCTTACTCTTGGTGATTTTAACATCCATGTTGATAACCCCTTTGATCCTCTTACTCTGAAGCTCCTCTCTCTTACCTCCTCATTTGGCCTTCAACTTTGTTCCTTTGCCCTCACTCACCTTCGTGGCCATTGTCTGGATCTGGTTTTCTTTTCTTGCTCCTCACCCTCTAACTTCATTAAAACTGTTCTTCCCTTATATGATCATCACCTTCTCTCCTTTAATCTTCACCTCCCACCACCTCTGCCTCGTCCTGTCTCCTCCACTCTATTTAGGAACCTTCGTGCCATTGATCCCCTGGTTCTCTCCTCTACCATTTCTCCTTCTCTCTCTTCTGTTTTGTCTTCCAAGTCTGTTGATATGGCAGTGATGTCCTATAATGCTGTGCTCTTCTCAGCTCTGGATGTTCTCGCTCCTCTAACCTCTAGTCCTGTGAGGCGTTCGTTACCTCAGCCCTGGCTCTCTCCCACTATTCGCTATCTTCGCTCCTGTGCCTGCTCTGCTGAGCGTGCCTGGCTCAAATCCCGCTCCCCTGAAGATTTCCTTCATTTCAAATTCATGCTCTTCTCCTTCAAATCAGCTTTAGCTCTTGCCAAACAAGATTACTTTGTTCGCCTGACTAATTCTCATGCCTCTGATCCTCGCCGTCTCTTCACTGCTCTAAATTCTCTCCTCAAAGTGCCTCCGCCTCTGATCCCTCCTTCTCTTTCTGCCCAAACCCTGGCTGGTTACATCCATGTTAAATTCCATAAGATCATTCTCCAATTTCCCTCTAAATCCCCTATTTCCCCTTCCTCCTCTCAAGCCCCCCCTTATCCTACCCTCTCTTCCTTTCCTACGATTTCTATTGATGAAACTGCTCATCTTCTCTCCTCTTCCAAGCTCACCACCTGCTCCTCTGATCCTATCTCCTCTATCTCCTCTACTGTTGTCCCCTTCATTTCTCATATCCTCAACCTCTCTCTCCCCACTGCTACTGTCCCGGCTGACTTTAAACATGCTGTGGTCACGCCTCTCCTTAAGAAACCCTCACTTGATCCCTCTTGTCCTTATAATTATCGTCCCATTTCTCTCCTTCCCTTCATTTCTAAACTGCTCGAACGTGCGGTTTACCACCGTTGCCTTGACTTCCTCTCTTCCCATGCTCTCCTCGATCCCTTACAATCCGGTTTTTGTCCCTTGCACTCTACTGAAACTGCTCTTGTCAAAGTTTCCAGTGACTTGTTCCTGGCTAAATCTAAGGGCCTTTACTCTGTCCTTATCCTTCTTGACCTTTCTGCTACTTTTGACACTGTTGACCATGATCTTCTCCTTGACACTTTATCCTCGCTTGGCTTTAGGGACTCTGTTCTTTCCTGGTTCTCCTCCTATCTCTCCCATCGCTCCTTTAGTGTATGTTCTGGTGGCTCCTCCTCCTCTGTTACCCTGCTCTCGGTTGGTGTCCCCCAAGGTTCCGTCTTGGGTCCCCTCCTTTTTTCTCTCTATACCCAATCCCTTGGTGCGCTCATTTCCTCTCATGGTTTTCAGTACCATCTCTATGCTGATGACTCCCAGATCTCTCTCTCTACTCCTGATCTGCTTTCCAGTCATGGATCTCTAGCTGTCTCTCTGCCATCGCTGCTTGGATGTTCCATCGTCACTTGAAATTGAACATGGCCAAGACTGAACTTCTCGTTTTTTCTCCTAAAATTTCCTTTCTCTTTCTTCTTTTTCAATCTCTGTGGATAGCTCTGTTCTCCAACCTGTTTCATCCGCTCGCAACCTGGATGTTATTTTTGACTCTTCGCTCTCTTTCTCCTCTCATATCCAACTCATCACTAAGACCTGTCGCTTCTTTCTCTTCAACATTGGCAAAATCTGCCCCTTTCTCTCTGAGCTCACTACTAAAACCCTCATCCATTCCCTAATCACCTACCGTCTTGATTATTGTAACCTGCTCCTTGCTGGTCTCCCTCAGACTCATCTCTTCCCCCTTAAGTCTATTCAGCACTCCGCTGCACTTTGATTTTCCATCAGCCTCATTTTGCACACATCAATCCTCTCCTCAGATCTCTTCACTGGCTCCCTATCCGTTTCCGTATTCACTTTAAACTTCCCCTTTTGACCTATAAGTGCATTCACTCTGTGGCTCCTCAGTACCTTTCTTCTCTCATTTCTCCTTACTTCCCCCTCGTGAACTCCGTTCTTCTAGCCAGCTGCTTCTTGCTATGCCCTTCTCCTCTATTGCCAACTCCAGATTCCGCTCTTTTCACCTTGCTGCACCTTACGCTTGGAATAAACTTCTTTTGTCTATATGTCAGGCATCTTCATTGTCCCTATTCAAACTTAAGTCAAAAGCTCATCTTTTCGCCTCTGCCTTTGGCTCTTGATTTTGCTATTCTCCTTCCTTCCCCTCTTATTTCACCGTTCCTACTTCCTCTTAAACTTGTTCTTACCGCTTTCCTTTGTCCTGTCTCTACTGTTCTCATCTCTTTGCCCTTGTTCTTATCTTATTCTTCTCCTTTTCTTGTTTTGTCTTTTTAGATAGTAAGCTCTTTGAGCAGGGACTGTCTCTTGTGTGTTTTTTCTTTGTACAGTGCTGCATTCCCCTGGTAGCACTTTATAAATGCTTAGTAGTAGTAGTAGCAGTAGATACTCCAGTAACACCTGCACTGAAAAGGGATTAAGTTCCTTTGTTGAACAACAGATAGAAAACCTTTTCCTCTTGAAGGCATAGGCCTGCCTTGTGGAAGGTTTTCTTGAAGCCAAAAGGATAACCTTAACCTGTTGAGAAAGGTTGATACAGAGTAGTTACTCACCTGTAACAGGTGTTCTCCAGGAACAGCAGGAATCAGTCCTCACATATGGGTGTCATCGACGCCGATGAAACCCCAGCGGAGCATTTCCCCAGCTTTCTATGAAAGCCTTTGGGAATACAGGCACACATGCGCGGTTCCCTTCCCGCCTAAAGGTGCCATCTTAACTCAGTCAAATGACATAGCTAAGAACAGCACACAAAAATGAAAAATAAACTATGTACAAATGCAACTCCCAGGGGAGGAGGGAGGATTGTGAGGACTGATTCCTGCTGTTCCTGGAGAACACCTGTTACAGGTGAGTAACTACTCTTTCTCCAGGACCAAGCAGGAAGTCAGTCCTGACATATGGGTGACTCCCTAGCTTTGGGCTACCGAGGAACCCAGGCTGAACAAGAGAACTCCCTCTAGTCCCAGCAGCAAAGAAAGGCTTTTCACTGACACAACCTCCACCGGTAGCCCAACAGAGGGCAGGAGTTGCCTAAACTTCAAAGAGATTCCGGAGTACTGCTTGGCCAAAAGCACTGTCCCTACGGGACTCCCTCTCCAGACAGTAATGGGCCGCAAACGTCTGGCTTGAAGACCAAGTTGCAGCCCTGCAGATGTCTACCAAGGGCACAGAGCGGAGATGAGCCACTGAGGCAGCCATTGCCCTGACACGGTGGGCCGTTACCCGACCCTGCAAAGGAAGGTCGCCGCCTTGCAAGCCCAGGTGATACAGTCAGCCACCCAGATGGACAAGGTAAGCTTGGACACAGCCAACCCCAACCTACTAGGGTCAAAAGAGATGAAGAGCTGAGTAGCCCTTCTATGTCCTTGCGTACGGTCAAGGTAGAAGGATAAGGCCCTCCTACAATCCAGGGTATGCAGGACTGCTTCAGCCTGGCTAGCATGAGGCCTAGGGAAGAATGTTGGAAGAACCACCTCTTGGTTAAGGTGGAAGGAGGAGACAACATTTGGAAGGAACTTTGGATGAGTCCGAAGGACTACCCTGTTCCAAGCAATTCAGAAAAGCCATAAAGCACCACCTCTTCCTTCTACACTTCTCCCAATTCCAGTGCCCATCATCAACCCTCTAACACACTCCAAGCCCTCATAGTAAAATTGTAAATATCTTATTTACACAAGATGTTATTAAAAACTCTATTCATTGTATATAGTTCCTTAACATATATGTACAAATTTCCCAAAGTTGAATCCCAGTTGAAATCTCCTGTTACATGTAAACTCACAACAGTCTGTTGCTTGCTGTGAGTATTCTTGTTCAATGTAAACCGCGCTGATGAAAAAGAGTGCGGTATAAAAGAACTATAAATAAATAAATAAATAAAAATAAAAGCGAGTGTAAGGCCTATCACAGACCAGGGCCTGAAGCTCACTCACTTGCCTAGCCGAGGTAAGGGCTACCAAGAAGAGTGTCTTCCAGGACAGGACGCGTAGAGGGCAAGTAGCCATCGGCTCAAAGGGTGGGCGAGTCAGCTGCTGCAAGACCACATTCAACTCTCACTCCGGAGCAGGAGGACGGATTGGAGGCTTGAGCAAAAGCAAGCCCCTGAGAAAGCGGGACACCAAGGGGTTAACCGACAGAGCATGCCCTTCCACCAGTGAGTGGTGAGCTGCTAGAGCTGAGAGGTGGACCCAAACAGAATTGGACTTAAGTCCCTGATTGGACGAGTGCAGTAAGTACTGAAGCACTACTGGTACCGTACAAGAGAAAGGATCATCTGTACGTAGCTGACACCACACAGAAAACCTTTTCCATTTGAGAGCATAGGTTTTCCTAGTGGACTGTTTCCTAGAGGCTAGGACAACCTCCTCAACTTCCTGAGGTAGGCCCCAGGGAGCCAAAACTACCCTTGCAGCCTCCAGGCCATCAAATTGAGAGCTTTGAGATTGGGGTGCAGAAGGGAACCCTGCTCTTGTGAGAGAAGGTCGGGTTGAAACCCCAGAGGTAGCAGGGGATCCACCGCCAGTTGAAGCAGAAGTGGAAACCAAGGCTGTCTCGGCCACCTGGGAACCACCAGCAGGACCGAGGCCTTGTCCTGAAGAATCTTGAAGAGAGTTCGGGCCATCAAGGGCGTGGGAGGAAACGCATACAGGAGGCCCTGAGACCAGGGAATCAGAAAAGCATCCGCTGCTATCCTCAGAGGATGCGATTGCCTGGAGCAGAACTTTGGCAGTTGCTTGTTCAGTGGACTGGCAAAGAGATCTATCAAAGGGAGACCCCATTTTAGGAAGATCTTCTGAACTACTAAAGGATGCAGCTGCCACTCGTGGGGCTGCAGAATCCTGCTCAACCTGTCGGCCAAGTAGTTGTCCTGGCCTGGAAGGTACACAGCCTTGAGGAGTATGTTGTGCTTGAGGGCAAATGAACAAAGGACCTGAGCCTCCCGAAAGAGGAGTCTGGACCCAGTCCCGCCCTGTTTGTTCACATAAAACATGGCTACCTGGTTGTCTGTCTGAACCAGGACAGACTGATAAGCCAGGGTAGGAGAGAAAGCTTTGAGTGCTAATCGAATAGCTCTGAGTTCTAGGAGATTGATCTGCTGTGCAGCCTCCCAAGGATACCACAGGCCCTGGGTGCACATGTTCAGACAATGAGCTCCCCAGCTCTGCAGGGAGGCATCTGTGGTCAGTACCACTGTGTACCCAGGAATTTGAAAGGGCACTCCCTTTAGTAGATTGGGTGGGTGCAACCACCAGCTGAGGGAGTGCAGAAAGTGAATGGACACCCTTATCCTGTCTCTGAGGCTGCCTGTGACCACTGAGTCCGAAGGCACCACTGCGCAGGCCTCATATGGAGCCTGGCATTGGGGGTCACATGTACTGTCGAAGCCATGTGGCCAAGCAGCCTCAGGCAGAGTATGGCGGAGACCAGTGACCTGCTGAGAAACTGGTTTGCTAAGGTTATCAGTCTTTGGGCTCTGTCTTCTGGCAAGAAAGCATTCGCCAGCAGAGAGTCCAGCCTTGCCCCTATGAACTCCAAGTTCTGGGAGGGGAGCAAAGTGGACTTTGCAAAGTTTATTATAAACCCTAGGCTTTGAAGAAGAGCAATAGTTGTGAGGGTGGCTTGTCTGGCCTCCTGGGACGTCTGACCCCTGATGAGCCAGTCGTCCAGATAGGGGAAGACAAATATGCCCTGATTTCTCAGGTAGGCCGCCACCACTGCCAGGCATTTGGTAAAGACCCTGGGAGCGGAGGTGAGGCCAAAAGGCAGTACTCTGTACTGATAATTGTTTCCTCCCACAATGAACCTGACGTACTTTCTGTGGTCTGGATGAATGAGGATGTGAGTGTACGCATCCTTTAGATCTAAGGAGCATAGCTAATCTCCCTGCTGGAGGTAGGGCAGAAGTGTTCCAAGAGTAAGCATCTTGAACTTTTCTTTCTCTAGGAACTTGTTGAGGTTCCTGAGGTCCAGAATAGGATGAAGGCCACCGGTTCTTTTGGGCACCAGGAAATACCTGGAGTAGAATCCGTGACATTGCAAGTGGGGAGGCACAGGTTCCACCGCCCTTTCCACCAACAGACCTTGAAGCTCTTGAAGGAGAAGGTCTGTGTGCAGGGGAGGCCTTGGAGGTTCCCCTGGAAAATAGGGCGGAGGCAGTTGGTGAAAATGCAGTGCATAGCCCCTGTGGACTATGTTCAACACCCAACTGTCCCCAGTGATGTGGGGCCACTGGTGGGCAAAGAGGGCAAGGCGACCTCCTGTGCAGGGTTGGGAGAGCAGGGTCTGAGAGGCTACGCTCAAGGAGTCAAAAACCCCCACCCTGCTGAGTGGGAGCAGGGGCCAGAGGCTTGGGCGTCCTCTGCCTACGGGGCCCATTACCCTGCCCCTTGGCTTGCTGACCCTGGGGGGCAGCTTGGGCAGCCTGATACTGAGGGTACTGTTTGTAGGCAGTGCCCTTCCTCGGGTAAAAGGGCTTCTTACCCGAGGCCTTCTTCTTGTGAGAAGGGGCAGAGGTCTTCCTAGACAGTCTCGTCCTTGTAAGGTGCTCAGTCTCAAGCTGTGCGGCCTTCTCGGCCATGGGCTTGCCAAAAAGGTTTTCACCTCGGCAAGCGACATCGACCAACTTGTCCTGAACCCATGGCTCGAGGTCCGATGACTGCAGCCATGCCTGGCGTCGAGCCGCGATGCCGGCTGCTGCAACTCGGGCCGAAGCCTCGAAGCTATCGTAGGCGGCTTGGGACATAAACTTCGAGCAGTCCCGAATCCCCAAGGACAAGGACTTGAATTTCTGCAAGGGCTCCCCGGAGAGACCAGCAGAGAACCCGGCCAACTCCTTGGCCAGGTCTCGCAAGCACATGCCCATGTACAGCTGGTAAGACTGGACACGGCAAGCAAGCATCGAGCCCTGGAAGCACTTTTTACCCACACCTTTGAGGTTCCGGGGCACCGCGGAATGCATCTTCTGGCTTTTCAGACGATGCATGGCCGATTCCACCACCATGGAATGGTGTGGTAGCTGCGCCTTCTGAAAGCCAGGGCTCTTCCGGAGTCGATAAATCGAATCGACTCGCTTGCTTAGGACCGGCGCCGAGGCCGGAGCCTCCCACATTCGGAAGAGGAGCCGTTCCAGCATCAGAGGAACCGGGACAGTAAAGGCCTCCTTCGGAGGAGAGTCGTACTGCAGAGCCTCGAGCTCCTCAGCTCGAGGCTCTTCCTCGGGGTCCGCCGGAATAGCCAACGCGGTGGCCATATCCCGGACAAACTCCGAGAACCGAGTGTCCTCCGGAGGGGATCTACTCCGGGACTCAGACTGCGGTGAGTCCGAGGGGACGCACCAAGTCTTGAAAGTGTCAGGGGACTCCTCATCCTCCATCTCCCAGGCGGACTCGTCCGACGAGGAGTCAGGATCCGACCCCGCGGGGCCCAGGAACACCCGCCCCGATGCCGGAGGCACCGGCATCGACGCCCTCGGTCCCAAACGGGAGGTCGAGGGAGACCGCGACCGAGGTCGACTTCGAGCCACGATGGACTCGAGTATCGGCTCGGTCTCTGGGGTCGACAGGCTGGCCATCAGTGCCCGCTGCTGCTCCATGAAGGCAGACAGTCTGCTCTCCAAGGCTGTCATCCTGAGACTCAGCTCGGGAGATGCAGCAGCCACCGACTCGGGCTCCGGCGGCGCCGGGCCCGACGTCGGTTCTCTGGGAGGAGAGTCCTCGAGGATCACAGGGCTTACGTGTCCAGCAGACTCCGGCTCCACCCGAGGAACTTTGGCAGGCTTCTCAAGTTCCACGGGCCCGGGGCGACGGTCGGGGGTCGTAGACCTGGCCCTTGAGGAGCCAGGGACCTCTTCCGACGCCGCCCTCACGAGCCGCTTCTTCCTCTTGCGTTCCCGGTCGGGGGACCCCCTGTCTGAGGAGCTTCGACGGCGCTCGGAATCCGAATCCCGAGATGTCGAGGCCTCAGACGAGGTCCGGGCCCGGCCAGAGGCTGAGAAAAGCCTTTCTTTCTGCTGCTAGCGACTTTGCAGTGCCTTGGAAGACATCTTCCCACATGGTCCACACGTCTTAGAGTCATGATCAGGACTGAGGCACCGAAGGCAGCAGTCGTGTGTGTCGGTGAGAGACATCAACTTCTTACACCGATCACACTTTTTGAAACCGCTGGAAGCCATCGGGGAAAAAAGAGTCCCCGTGAGGTCAAAGGACCGGCCTTCCAGGGAAAAATCAAAAAAGGGCGCGAACGCCAGCCACGAAGGGCAAAAAACAAAAAAGAAGAATCGGGCTCGATACCTGTGTACCGAACACGGCGGGAAGGGAACCAGCGTCGAACCGGGAAGAAAAAAATAGTGAGAATCGCCGAAAAATCTAACTTTTATCCGGGATGACAGGACACACGTCCGGTGGGCTTCTCGGAAAAAAAGAGACTGAGGTAAGATGGCACCTTTAGGCGGGAAGGGAACCACGCATGCATGCCTGCATTCCCAAAGGCTTTCATAGAAAGCTAGGGAAATGCTCCGCTGGGGCTTCATCGGCGTCGATGACACCCATATGTGAGGACTGACTTCCTGCTTGGTCCTGGAGAACTTGGAATTCTAGGCTCTCAGCAGCCAGACCCTGAGGTGTAGAGACTGAGGATTCGGGTGCAATAGCGTCCCGTTCTCCTGGGAAAGAAGATCTGGAGCACATCCCAACTCCAGAGGTCTGGCTTGAGAGAGACCTAGAAGCAGAGGATACCAAGTTTGTCGTGACCAGCGTGGGGCTATGAAGATCATATGGCCCCTGTCTCTCTGAAGCTTGAACAGAGCTTTGGGATTGAGGAGAATGGGTGGGAAGGCATAGAGGAAGTCCTGACCCCAGTGGAGGTGGAAGGCATCCCTTGCCTGACAGTTCTGAGCCGGAATCCTGGAACAGAACAGGGGAAGTTTTGCATTCTGAGGACTTGCAAAGAGGTCTATATCTGGAGTTCCCCAGATTTGAAAAATTCGAGCAGCCTGCTCTGGATGAAGAGACCACTTGTGTGGCAGCAATACTCGACTGAGTTTGTCTGCCAAGAGACTTTGTGTGCCTGGAAGATACACCGCTAATAGGTGGATTTGGAGATCCCTGGCAAAAGCCTAGAGGCGTAGAGCTTTGTTGCACAACGCCTGAGACCCCATCCCACTCTGCTTGTTAACAAAGAACATGGCTACTTGATTGTCAGTCTGGACCAGAACTGTCTTGTAGCTCAGGTGGGCCTGAAATACTTGAAGAGCATAGAAGATGGCTCCGAGTTCCAGGAGGTTTATATGAAGACAAGTCTCTTGCTCGGTCAAGAGACCGTGAGTGGAGAGATTGTCCAAGTGAGCCCCCCAGCCTAACTTGGATGCATCTGTCATCAAGGTGGCTTGGTGTAGTGGCTGCTGGAAAGGAGACCCTACGAGAAGGTTTCCCAGCGATTGCCACCACTGTAGGGACGAAATGAGACGTGTCGAGTTTCTGATTTTGTCTGTCAGGCAACCCAAGGCCTGTATCCACTGAGAGGTTAGGGTCCACTGGGCTGCTCGCATAGGGAACCACAAGGACAGTGGATGCCATATGCCCCAGCAGTTAAAGCATTTCTCGAGCAGTTAGCCAAGTTTTCATAGCTGCTTGGGAGGCCCGCTGGAGTATTTGAAGACAACGTGGATGCGGGAGGAAAGCTTTTGACTGCCTTGTGTCTAGAAGAGCCCCTATGAACACTAGAGTCTGAGAAGGGGTGAGATGAGATTTTGGGAGGTTTATGACCAGTCCCAGGTACTGCAGGATTTGCATTGTGCGGGAGAGAGCGGAACTGGCTTCTGGAGCTGTTGATGCTCGGATGAGCCAGTCATCAAAGTAGGGGAAGATGAATATCCCCAGAGTTCTCAAAATGCTGCTATTACTGCCATGCATTTTGTGAAGACTCTTGGGGCAGAAGCCAGTCCGAAGGGTAGAACCCTGTACTGGTAATGTCTTCCTTGCAAAAGGAATCAAAGAAACCTCCTGTGATCTGTATGGATGAGAATATGTGTATATTGTGATGGTGAAAGCATAGTAGAAAGCATGGATATGGATGAAAATCCTGAAAGCCCCATGGAAGTCAATGACAGTGCACAGATGCAAGGGGATTACAGCCTACGTCAGAGAAAAGCTCAGCCCCCTGCAAGGGGTGGAACACGCCCTAGCTCAGGGGTGGAGACAAGCCACCCTCCTGATTGGTCAGAGGAGGGCGGAGCACAGGGAAGGCCCAGCAGGAAGCAGTGGTTAAAAACCACGTGTAGCAGACAAGGAGGGGGACAAGGAAGGAGCCAAGGAGAGAGCGAAGGAAAGAGACAAGCACAGAGGCAAGCTCAAGGTCAGAGACGGAGAGACGAAGGGAGACTCCAGGGAGTGAGAGCCAGCAGGAGACCTGCTGGAGAGAATGCCAGAGGAGAGTGGCTGAAGCCAGACAGAGAGAGAGAAGTCTGGGTGAGAGAAGGAGTCAGAGAGAAGGCTCAAACTCAGGCAGCAGCAGCTCACCGAGAGGCAGTGGCAGTCTCAGGCCAAAGCCCGTCTACTGTTTCAGACCAGGAAGAAAGAGATATTGAGCCAGCATTTAAAAGCAGAAGTACAAGTAACTGGAGGAGAAGTGCACGTCAGGCCAGCAACCGGGACAACGGTGATAGCTGGAGAGGTGGAAAAGGTATCAGTGCTGACATACAGAAACAGCCTCAAGGTAAAGCCGATAATTTCTTTCCTGATAATGTGGCAAATGGGCTAAGGGCTGGTTTAAAAGGGCAGGAACTGAAACCTTCATCCCCCACCGTTAACCAGTGGATTGAAAGCTTAGCCAGTGTGGGAATCCCCAGTGCAGATAACAGAGAAGCTTTTCAATCCTCTAAATTAGGGGCTTTGCAAGGGATACACTCTAATGAGAGGAATTCTATCTCCAATGCAAAAATACCTACGAGGGCTGACTTGCTGTGGGACCAGTTTCAGCAGTTTCTAAGAGAGGGGAAACTTAAAGAAACTCCACAATATGAGAGAGTCTCTGTTGGTACAAATGATTTTGAAGAAATGCAAATAGAGACATGTGTGCCTAATGAGGTCTGTTGCCCAGTTCCTATGGATTGTTCTCTGGCTCAAAGGAAAGCTACAGTTGTGAAATAAGAAAGGAAGAAATGTAAAAACCCTGTAGTAAGGGTAGTGCTTACCACGAGAATTGTAAGAAGCATTCAATGTTTGTTTGTTCACTGACTGAGAGCAACGGAGCTGTGAGGGAACGTTGCATTACAAAGTGAGAACAGCTGTGATAGAGTTCTGCTGCAGTTCATTGTGTGACCACACGGAACAGTGCAGAGTGTGAGGACACAGAGCAGCAGTAAGGCTGAGAAAAGAAAAGTTTATTTGATTTATTTCTCCTGGTTTTCCTGAGTTCATCTTTTCTGTTTGGAGATGTTATCCTTCTGCCTTGGTTGTAATTGAACCCCAGCGTGCTTTTGGAAATCCCCATAAAAGAAAATAAAAATCTTGCAAAGCCTTACCACCGACTCAACTACAAATTTATTGCCTGAGGAGTGAAAGAACTTTATTCCAAGGGACCCTAAGGCCGCCTACCAGCTGTCAGCCTCTTGGCCCAGCCGGTGGGTGTCGCAATATGCATCCTTTAGATCTAGAGTACATAGCCAATCCTGATTCTGAATGTAAGGAAGAAGTGTTCCGAGGGAGATCATCTTGAATTTTTCTCGGAACAGATACTTGTTCAACTCTCTGAGGTCCAGTATGGGTCTGTATCCCCCTGTTTTCTTTGGAATGAGAAAGTAGGAGGAGTAGAAACCCATGCCCTGTTGGGATATGGGTACCTCCTCTATTGCCCCTTGAGCAAGTGGTGAGGTGAGCTCTTGACACAAGAGAGTGGTGAAAGAGCCATGAGAATTGAACTGTCTTGTGATGGTGGGAGGGGGCATACTGTGAAAATGGAGTTTGTACCCCTCTCTTACAATGGAGAGAGTCCAGTGCTCTGATGTTATCTGCTGCCATCTTTTGGCAAAATGACAAAGTCTGCCGGACTCAAAGCAATCAAAGATTGCACGGTTCATAAACATTCTGGGCGTGTTTGACCAGAGTGAGGAAGTCTGTCCTTTTATCATCGGGGAGAAGTGGAGCCATCAGCTCCAGATCTCTTGTAACCTCCTTAAGGAACATTCCCATATAAAGAATGTAAGAGCTGATCATGGCCGATAACATCGAGGACTGAAAGCATCGACGCCAAAAGGCATCGAGTGTCCTTGCTTCACGGCCTGGAGGGTTGGAAGAATACGTTTTAGCACTCTTAATCCTATGCATCGCCCATTCCACTACCATTGAATAGTGTGGTAATAGCGTCTTCTGAAAACCAGGGCATTGTGGAACTCGGTACATGGTATTGAGCCTCCGAGAGTGTGGAGGAACCGTTAAAGGTGTTTCCCACATCCTTAGCATGAGGTCATGCAAGATTCGGGGAATGGGAAGGGTTGCAGCTTCTTTAGGAGCTGCCGGGTACTGAAGAATTTCTAATTCTTCTGTTCTCGGTTCCTTCTCAGGGGTCACCGTGATCGCCAGTCCTCGTGCTACAACACGTATGAAATCCTGAAAAGACATATCCTCTGGAGGAGACATCCTTCGCTGAGGAGGAGGAGAGAGATCCTCCGGAAGAATCACCCCGGTACCGACGGAGTCCTTGGAATCATTGGAATCGGAGGACTCGAAGTATCTCCGTGTCGGGTGTTCTTGCATTGCTTGACGCCGGTATCGATCGAAGTCGACATCAGACTGTCTCGATACCGGACCCTCGATACCAGACACTAATTCAAGGGCCGGCATGGGGGGAAGGAAGGAACAAGGCGCATCAGTTAAAGCAGGTGCGGTCGGTACCGGTATCGATGACTGCGGAACTGCCTGGAGTGGCCTCAGCGGTACTGAGGCTGCTAAGAGAGCCGCCAGGCTGTGCTCGATGGCCAGGATGCACTGAGCCATGGCACCTGCCGATGCCTGGATGTCGGTACCGGCAGAACAGGCCACGACACCAGAACATGGCACCAAGAGTTCTCCGGAGGTGGAAGCTTCGGGAACATCCTGGAGCCCCATTAATGCTTTGGAGGCCGGGGCCTCCTGCCGGGGCTGTTTTGCCGGTATGTTTTCCTCGAGGGCAAAGTTAGTAGCATCTCAATGCTTTGAAGGAGATCTACCCTTTGAGGACCGACCAGCCGGTCTTAGAAGACTTGGGTTTAGTTACCTGAGATCCATGGGAGGAAGATGAAGCCCTGGAAGACGTCGATGCAATGGACAACGCATCTGCGGTAAAGAGGGTGCCGGATTTTGCAGCTCTGTTCTGCAGGCCCCTCTTGGTCATCTTTCTACAGAGGAGACACTCTGATGGTAAATATTCAGGACCTAAACATTTGAGACACCAGTCATGAGTGTCGGTAGCAGAAATTGTACCGCTACACTTTGAGCATTTTTTGAAACCACTAGATGGTTTCTCCATTTTAGAAGAGGGCCTAGTGCCCAAAATGGCAACTGGCACCAAGAGGGAACAGACCCTCCAAAAAAGAATTTTTTCTCTTTTTTTTTAGGAAAAGAAGTAAGAAAATGAAGAAAGGACCGGTGGTACCGGTATAGGCATCGACGGTGAAGGCAGACGCGACCACAAAAAGAACATTTTCTGCGGTGACAGGGTTTGCTGCCTGTCGGCTCCGCAGAAAACGAAAAACTGAAGAGGGAGAGTTGGAAAGGCGGGAAGGCAGCGACTCAGGCACAGTGGGATGCTCCCATAAGCTTTCCTATTGGACGCTGGTGAGCGTTCCCGTGCAGGCTCTGTCAGTACCGACGATACCCATATGTCAAGACTACATTCCTGCTTGTTCCTGGAGATAGACCAGTATGGTCCATCTAGTCTGCCCAGTAAGGTGGCTAGTTCACCCCCCCCCCCCCCCAAATACCTTTGTTTAGGGTGGTAGTCACTGCTTCGTGCAGGTGACCGCTATTTGTTGAAGTATATAAAATAATTAAGTTTATTTTCATTTTATCTTCTTGCTAGAAAGGGATCCTGCGACTTTCTGTGCAAGTACATCTGCATTTTCTTAAGTCCACTGCACCTTGTGTTCTGCCCAGAGGTCCCTCCAACAACTCCTACTCAGAGTCGAGGTGCCATTGAAAAGAATGAGCTTAAGCTCAAGATAAACAAATCAAATTAGCCCCCCAATGAGTCATTTTACAAGGGTTGCTGAGTTTTGCACACGTCAGAACGTGCACAAATCACTCCCAGTTTATAAAGAAAAGCAGGAGCCTACGTTTCCTTATAAAATGGAGGCGCAAGTCATAAGAAACATACACGAAACATAGGATTCAATGCTTACACCAGCCCTACACTTGGTATAAATGTGCACGTCTAGATTTGCAAAGGTTGAATGTAAAGCACAGTTACTTACCTGTAACAGGTGATCTCTGGGAACAGCAGGAATAAGTCTTCACATATGGGTACGTCGGTACCGACAGAGTCCGCGTGGGAACGCTTCCCAGCGTCCAATCAGAAAGCTTTTGGAAGCATCCCAACATGCCTGCGTGCCGCCTTCCCGCTTCCCAACTGCCTCTCCTCAGTTAAGTTTTAAAGCTGAGACAAAGAGAGAGAGAGCAAGGAAGGGAAAGATAGAGATAGAGAAAAAGCAACTCCTAGGGGAGGTGGGTGGGTTGTGAAGACTTATTCCTGCTGTTCCCAGAGATCACCTGCTACAGGTAAGTAACTGTGCTATCTCCAGGAACAAGCAGGAATGAGTCTTCACATATGGGGACTCCCAAGCTCAGATGCCCAGAGGGAGTCCTAGCATGTTGCAAGTCTAGAACGAGTCATGCTATTCCTCAGGACCTCAGGCATCCTGGGCATGGAGGGTAGGAGTTGAATACAGAAAAGGAGCTGTGGAACAGCTGGCTAGAACAGGGCTTCAAAAGGGGAAGACCCTGTACAGAGGGCATTTAGTAGTATAATACTGTAATCTGGGCCTCCCTTGTTGGCACTGCACAAGTCCACTGAGCTACATATGGATCTGTTAGAAGAGCCAGTGAATGTGCTCAAGGGGTACCTCACTGAGAAGTAGAGTTAATAAAGTAGAACAAAAACAAGTGGAGGTCAGAACCCTTCAGGGTGAGAAATAGCCCCAGGGGAAAAAACTGGGGTAGTATAAGAAGTAGAGCTTCAGCGGAGACGCAGAAGGTACTATGAAAGAAAGCTTAAGCTGTTTTGGTCCAAAAACAGTACAAACCTTGGACCAAGAGAAAAAATGAGTCTGACCTAACTGGACTGGGTTTGGAATCAGTCCATGTAGGGGAGAAAGGGTATGGAGACCCTTGTATCTGATAAGAAAGTAAGGACAGACTCAGGAGCGCTAAGCTTTAGAGTAACTGAAGCTCCGCAATGTCTTTCCTAAATGGGGTCAAGTAGGAAAGAAAAAAGGTACATGGAGAGCTTCAGGAGTACCTAACCTGAAAGGTTATGGTAAAGAAAAAATTTGTTAATTACCACAGGAAGTGGTTATAGCTGTAGCCCTCTAAGAATGCTGGCACAGCATTGATAGAGGTAGTGCCCATCTGTCAGGCTTATATAGGAATGTAGGGATATCTGAACCTGACAGATAGACAAGTAGATGGATACAGATCTATCTAAAAATATATCTCATTATAATGATAAACATATATGTATACATATATATATATACATATACATATATATCTATTTAAATATATACACCTAGAGGGTATATAGGCATATAACTATAAGAGATATGTATGGGCAGAAGACACACCGATAGATATAGATAAGTATATATATGTATCTATATATATATATCAATATATACCAATATGAATAGGCAGGCATATAGACACATGTCTCCAGGTATAAGGGTGGAGAGATGTCCATAAAACTCATCCCCCCTAGGGATATAGGGAGAGAGAAAGATTTATCTGATAGCAAGAAGGTTGATACCTGCTTGAATAGATACATAGAGAATCCTCTTTTCCTGGTTATGACTGGCAGAGTCAGAGGAGAGGTCTCCCTGACAAGAAGAAGTCTGAATTCCTTGCAGAATTTGAGCTCTTGAATAACCAGGATGGCCTACGTGAAAATGGCAGAGGATAACTTCAGTCTGCAGACAGGAAGTCCAGGTATCTTCAGAATTGCAGTATGGAGAATGGAGAGAGGACGCCTCTGGAGGAAGATACCCTAGTGACCCGCCTATGAGGGCAAGAAGGGTATTAGGCGTTCTCTAGCTGCCATTGAAGAAATTGACCTGTGGCGAGAAGACCCAAGGAGATATGGGCCAAGCTAGGGATTTGGCCCTCCTTAAGTCTTTCTCGCAATGAAAGGCCTGAGGCGTATGCCTCAAAAGAGATTTAAGATGAGATGGTAAGGGTAGGGAATACCTGCCAGACATGAACATGATTGGGGGAGCCCCCTCTAACCATCTGGGGTTATCTGCTAGGCAAAATACTAATGCTCTCTAGCAGGCCCCATAGTGCAAAGCTACTCTGTAGAGATGCAGAGAGCATGTTGCAGGTTGGTTAGAAGAAAAAACTGGCTGTGAAAAGCCAGCAGGTAACCAGCTATTCTGCCAAGGACAAAAGGGCGAAGAATAGAAGTTAACCAACCCGACTGTGATAATCCCTGGTTCTGTAGAGAAACAAAACCAGTGGCTTAACCACTAGGAATTGCTGTATCTGCAGCAACTACCAGAGCAGTATTGAAAAGTTCTTTTCCCTGCTCCTTTTTTAGACTGGGAAAAAGAAACAACAGACATGATAGGAGTCCCTATTGTCTGATGAGCTGCTCTAATGTAAGAAGGGGGGAGGGGGGGAGACATCTCCAGAAGGGAGAATCCCCCGGTAGAACAGGTAGAGGACCATAGGGGCTTACCCGTTTAAAGAGCCACTCTTACAAGCAAATGTTGTAGTAAGAGGGAGGCAAGACAGAGTTGCAAGAGACCGATTATGGAGAAGGTCTCGGACAGATGAGATGATACATGCCAGTACAGGGAAACAACTGTCTATTGATAGTTGCTGCCTCTCTTTCCTCCAAGAGGAAGAGGAAAATCTATTGATTATGGGCATGATCATCATAAAGACTCTTAGAGTTAGAGAAAGATGTCTCATGAAGAGATATCTAGGTAGGTTAGGATGAAAATTAGTGCAGATATTTCAAGTGAAAAGAAGCAGACTGCTATCCTAACACCCAACCAAAAGGGACAATGATCTATTTGAAACCCTGCGACTGCTGGGTTTGTTGACCCTGTTGAGGTTGTGGATTCTTCAGACCAGGGCGATGTTTCCCCTGTTTGGGAACGTCTGAATGATGGGCAGATGATGGGTAAAACCTTCTCCCCCTAGGGGAAGAAATTTTGGTAGGACATTTCCTACCTACTGGGAAAGAAGAAGGCGTAGGACAGCCTCTGGAAAAAGGAAAAAGTCAGTGGATAACAGTAACCTGAAGTAAAGACTCCTTGTTGAAGAGATTTTCTCCAGTGCAAGGAGTATTTCCCAGTCTTTCTTGTGCCCATTTGTCCAAGTCTGAAGCTTGAAGCCAGGCTCTACGTCGTGCCCCTATAGCTATAGCAGAAGTCCTGCTAACAGACTTAAAGGAGTCTAGGGTAGCACGAGTAAGAAACCTAGAGATATTTTGAGTATGACTAACCAGTGAGGAATAGTCTGTACATCTGGGCTCTTGAAGAAAAGGAGTCAAAAGATGTAATTGCTTTGTGACCTCCTCAAGAGATAGACCCATATAAATAATATATGAGAGAATTCTTGCTGAAAGCATGGATGTCTGGAAGGTTTGACGTCCAAAGGCATCTAGTGTCTTAGACTCACGACCTGGCGGATAAGAAGAGTGCTTTTTATTATTCTTAACTCGTCTCATTGCTGATTCTACTACAATGGAATGATGAGGAAGTTGAGTCTTTTGAAACCCTGGAGAGGGGGGCACCTGATATAGAAGATCAGATGCTCTAGAAGGTGGGGGTACCTTTAAAGGAGCTGCCCACATTCGTAGAAGGAGATCCTGCACAGAATGATGCAAAGGAAGCATTATGTTCTCCTTTGCTTTGTTAGGAACAGAGAGGTATTCTGTATTCCCATGTGTAGGATCTTGTCCAGGAATAGGAATGGCAAGTGATTTTGCCATATCCAGGAGGAAAGTCTGGAAAGAAGGATCCCCAGAGGGAACTTCCCTTAGATAGGCTAGATCTGATGAAGAACTAGCGTTAGCACCGAGGGATCTATTTAAGTATATAGGAATAGAATGGTGCAGTATGGGATCCTTAAATGGTGGTCGACAGTCGGTAACAGGTCGTCCATGCTAGGGATCGATTCCAAACTCGGCATCGAGGGAAGCGAGCCTGACGAGAAAAGCATGGAAGGTACCGACAACAAAGGTAAAGTAGATATCGGTACCGACTTCGGTACCGTATCTGATACCGGTGGATGAAGGCCAGCCGGTGGCAACTCTAACGGTGTCGGAGGAACCGAGAGTTGCGGATCCAAAGTATCGGAACCGAGCCTTCGGTACCGACGGGAGTCGGTACCAAGGCGAGTCGGTACCCAGTCCTCCAGACTGGAGATCGATTACAGACTCGGCATCGAAGGAAGCGAGTCTATCGATGCACGTCTGGAGGGTACCGACGTCGGTACTAGTATCGGTACCGATACTGGAAAGTCGGTCTGAAGCATATCCATCGGGCCCGTAGGTACCGAGGACGCCAGAAGACGATCCTTGGTGAGGAATGTTTCATCCAACACCAGTACCGATGCCGGGGTATCGGTACCGCTCAAAGCGGATGCCACCACCGGGCATGGCTCAGGTATGTTCTGTGAGGGGTGAACCTCAGGAACAACCTGAAACCCCACACAAGCTTTGGAGGCCGAAGACTCCCACCGGGGTTTTGAAGCCAGTGGATTCTCGAGGACAAGGCCGGAGGCATCTCTATGCTGTGCATGAGAACTACTGCTCGAGGACTGGCTAGTCTTAACAGACTGTTTTTGGGTTACCTGATCCTGTGGAAAAGAAGATATGGTCGGTGCCCTGAGCGTGTCGAGGGGAACTCGATGTTGAAAACATCTTCTCACAATACTATTGCCCGAGGGCTCCGAAGGAAAATGGTCAGGACCCAAGCAGGTTAGACACCAATTGTGAGTGTCTAAAAATAAAGTTGTACCGCCAGAGTTTGTACATTTCTTGGGGAAAGTGGCTGGCGGTTCCATGGAAGAAATGGAGAGGCCTAGAAGGCCTGAGAAACCGTGAGACACTAAGGAAGAAAAAATATTCCTTAAAAAGGAAAATTTTACAAGAAAAGAAAAAAAGAAACACCAGCGGTACTGGTGGTGTCGGGAAAGACAGCCGCGACCACAAGAAAACTAAAAAATAAAAGAAGAATTTTCTGCAGTGACAGGAGGACGTCCTGCCGGCTCCGCGGAAAAACGAAAACTGAGGAGAGGCATTTGGGAAGGCAGGAAGGCAGCACGCAGGCGGGTTGGGATGCTTCCAAAAACTTTCTGATTGGACGCTGGGAAGCGTTCCCACGCGGACTCCGTCGGTACCGACGTACCCATATGTGAAGACTCGTTCCTGGAGATGCTATACTATTTAAATTTATGGTCCACCTATACCCCACCTATGCTCCATCCCTTTGCTCACCCACTTCAAATGTATGCACCATCGGCCCGACACAATTACATATAGAATAGTGACCATCTAAGTTACACGCATAAGTCATGCAAAATACATGATTTACATGCATGGATGGTGGAACTTTACGCGGCTTGCTATAAATTTACCTTCATTATGTTTATACACACAAAACAAAGTTGAATCCCTTAACTGGACAAAAAGCATACCACCTAGCCAATCACTGCCCAGGGAATTAATTATCCAACTGCAGAGTTCAATCCCCGGAATGATCACTGAACTCCCTGCTTCACTCTGCACAGTCTGTCAGTCACCGCCACACTAACTGACAGATTGTGCATAGAGAAGCAGGGAGTAGTAATCACCGACAGCTTGATCGGCAATCACTGTGGGGAACGAACTCTGCAGTCAGCATTTCATTTCCTGCGGTGATCACCACTGTTCCTGCTGATTACCAATCTCCCTACTTCTCTCTGCACAGTCTGTCGGTCACCACCACGGTAACTGACAAACTGTACAGAGAAAAAGCGTGGATACTCACCTGTAACAGGTGTTCTCTGGGGACAGCAGGAAATCAGTCCTCACATATGGGGAGACATCAGTGCAGACAGAGCCCGTGCGGTAACCTCTCCCCAGCTTTCAAAGAAAGCCTTTGTGAGATCCACCACACATGCGTGGTCCCCTTCCCACCTACTAAGGGTGCCTACCTAAGGGTGCCATCTTGTCTCAGTGTGATGACATATCTCAAGGCAGCAAAATGACAAAAAATGCAACCCACAGAGAGGAGGGAGAGCTGTGAGGACTTATTCCTTCTGTTCCCTGAGAAAGCACAGTTACTTACCTGTAACAGGTGATCTCCGGAACAGCAGGAATTAGTCTTCACATGTGGGTACGTTGGCGCCGACGGAGCCCGCACGGGAATGCTCCCCAGCATCCAATCAGAAGGCTTTTGGGAGCATCCCTCGTGCCTGCGTGGTGACTTCCCGCCTTTCCACCTGCCTCTCCCCAGTTGAGTTTCATAGCTGAGACAGAAGGAGAGGAAGAGGAAAGGAGATAGGTAGATTCAACTCCTAGGGGAGGTGGGAGGGTTGTGAAGACTAATTCCTGCTGTTCCGGAGATCACCTGTTACAGGTAAGTAACTGTGCTATCTCCAGGAACAAGCAGGAATGAGTCTTCACATGTGGGGACTCCCTAGCTGAGGGTGCCAGGGGAGATCCCCTGAAAAGCGCGCCCCTGGGAAGACGCATTTCCCCAACCTGGATCCCCGGCATCCCATGAGGGACGGGGGGTAGGAGTTGAGAAGAGAAGAGGAACAGCAAGAACTAAAGACTACAGGGGAGGTGAGTCTTTAGAATGCATGCCAGTTATCATTAAGTACTTAATGCAGTAGTACAATAGAGAGCTTACCTACTGGATGGTAGGAGTAGAGCTGTGACGGAGGTAACTGTAGACGCAGTAGCGGGACCTCCAAGGGAACTTCACAACAGTGAGGGTGAAGCCCCAAAGCCGGGATGGGCAGGTGACCCAGGTGACACCTGGTGCAGGAGAAGAACGGCAGGTCTTCAATGGAAAGCTTTATGTGGAAAAGCTGAGAACTCTTTCAGGTACAGCGCTAGTAACACTGAAGACTAAAAGAGGAAGACTGACCGAACCGGAGTTTAGCCCAGTCCTGAAGGGAAGAGAGGGTGTAGAAGGAAACCCCTTCCCCAGGGAGAATAGAAGTGTGCTCCGTCCTACTGAAGAAGTACACTGACATTCCTAGCTGGTAAGAGATAGGGAGACATGGAAGTAGACACCTCATAGGTAGGGAGGTGTATACTCCAAAAATAGAAGGGTAGGGAGTATAACCCAACCCAGTTACCGAGTCGTATAAAATTAGGTAAGCGGACTGTCTGGACCTCTTTAAGATAGTAAAAACTTTAATGCCGACAGTCAGGGAGATAGAGGCAAAACACAGTGTGCTTTGACTTCTTCCAATATGCGCATACCATACGGCATACATTTAACTATATTGACATAGAACTGCAGACATATCTATACAGGCCTGAATAGATATGTCCAGTCAAGTCCGGCATAGATATAGATATATATATGTAGATATATATATATATACGGAGATGTATCCATATACAGAGATAGTATAGATGGGCAGGGCTCATGCCCACCCAGGGTACAAAACATGTATGCATCGGTACATGAAAAAATAATACTGAGAATCCAGGCCTGCCACTGGGCCACAGAAGAAACACCCTCACGGGGGATGTGACGGAGAAAGATTTGTCTAATACCGGGGGGGTGAAACCCACCAGAAGAATTATCGCGAATCTATTTCTGCGGTGCAGGAGGCAGAGCAGTGGAAAGAGCAGCATGTTTGCGTGAAGAACAGATGATGACATCAATCTGGTAAGAGCACATCAGGAATACTTTAGGCTTCTGATGTGTCCAAGGACAAGAAAGCGCACCGACCAAGATACCGGGAAGACCCAGCCAAGGGACTCAGGGGTATCATGCCCAGTAGAAGAGCATGCGCTGCCCAAGTGGGGTAGAAACAGAATGCCAAGCTGCAAGGAAAAAGGGGTAGATTCCCGCCAGATTGGGAGCTCCTTGGACATTCACGCAGAAAAACTTGACCTCGGTATCCCAAGGAGAGACCAGAGGGCATAATTGGCTATACAGCCCTGGAAGGACTATACAAGTCACTTCTATGAAGAGGACCCTCAGAGACGAAGTCCCCCCATAGTGAGAAGCCTCTCTGACGGTTGCAGAGATCATAGAGGAGAATCATGGGATAAAACTGTCAGAAGTCAGGCATGACGCCACATCCTAAAAAGGATAGGGCCCGAAGAAGATAGCCTGCAGTGAGTGCTTGCAGAGCAGAAAGTACTCACCGGACTCCTGCACGCCCAGCCACTGAACCAATGGCCGAGGGGATTCCCCCGTATTAAACAGGGAGAACACCGACAAAGGGAGCGGGGATACTCCGACCCTGTCAGATGTCCAGAACATGCGTTAAAGGAAACAGGAAATCTACCCTGGAAGAGAGAGAGATGTTCCAGTATTGTACCAGCTCCAGCAGGGGAACCCTGAGAGATAGGGGGTGACGTACCACTAGGTAAGTCAGCTGAAGGAAGAATGTCCACAGTGGCGATCTCCCTTCGAGTAATAAGAAAGGGAGGGTACTGTAGCCCATGGGCAAAGTATCCTGGGCATACTGAAAGAAACACCACAGCGTAGAGTTGGAAGAACAAACTTCTGGTAATAAGAAGTTAAATTGTAGCCTGCAGCATACAAGAGCCTATGGTTGCTTGGTCTGAGTAGACTGGTGGGAGCCTGGGAACTTCAGACCAGGACAGGATGCCCCAGGCTGGGGCACAGCTGGAGGATGGGCCGAAGGAGGATGACACTTTCTTGTCTTAGGGAAAAGAGGGTTTGGTAGGACATTTCCTCCATCCTGGGGAAGAAGAAGGCTTAGGACGGTTTCCAGACTTAGGAAAGTCAGTGGAGCTCTGAGCAACCTTACGTAAAGCCTCTCTATTGAAAAGATTTTCCCCAGTACACGGAGAGTTACCCAGTGTATGTTGTGCCCATCCGTTCAAGTTTGAAGCCTGCAGCCAGGCTGTACGACGTGCTCCAATGGCAATAGCCGAGGACCTGCTAACAGACTCGAAGGAGTCTAGAGCAGCACGGGAGAGAAACCACGCGATATTCCTGCTATGATTAAGAAGCAAGGAATAGTCAGAGGCCTTCGGTTCTGACAAAAAGGGAGACATAAGAGATAACTTCTCCGTGACCTCCCGAAGTGTTAGACTCATATAAAAAATATATGAGATAATCCTTGAAGCCAGCATCGAAGTCTGGAAGGTTTGACGTCCAAAGGCATCCAGTGTCTTGGATGCACGACCTGGAGGGTAGGAAGAATGCTTCTTCTTACTCCTGACTTTCCTCATCGCTGACTCCACTACAATAGAATGATGTGGGAGTTGGGTTTTCTGAAACCCCGGAGAGGGAGGCACCTGATACAGAGCATGCATGGCTGTAGAAGGCGCTGGAACCCTCAGGGGTGACTGCCAAATCCCTAGAAGAATATCCTGCAAGGAAGGATGCAAAGGAAGCATAATGCTTTCTTTTTCTGCAGGACCCTGGGTAAGAGTAGGACCAGGGATAGGAATGGCAAGAAAGGCTGCCATGGCAAGGAGAAATTCCTGAAAGGAAGGATCTCCCAGCTGAACCATTCCTGGGCATGCTGATGTGGCTTCAGCAGCTTGAGCGCCAGGAGGAAGCCCGCTAGAGGGAGAGAGATACCGACCACTCCGGTTCGAGGCAGTGAGTACTGCATCATCGGTTCCCGGTATCGATTACAAGCTAGGCATAGAACGGATCGACGACACCGATGGAACAGCGGGAGTCGACCTCGATACCGGCGCCGGGGACGGTAAGGCCCTCGTAGCAGGCAGCGGGGATTGCCGAGGCGGTACCGAGGCCACCCGGGAGCTTCGGTGATTATCCTTGGCACTGTGTAGCCGGAAGGGACATAGATTTGGATCCGAAGCGTGTCGGAACCCAGTCCTCCAGACTGGACAACGATTCTAGACTGGGCATCGAACCGAGTGAGGTCACCGATGCCCGCCTGGAGTTCACTGGCGCCGGAGGAGGCGCCGGCGATGCCGGCCCCTGAAGGTCAAGTGGAGTCGCATCGATCGGCGCCGAAGGCACCGAGGACGTCCGCAGACGACGCCCGGCGAAGAGAGGAATACTCGACACCGACGCCGAGATCGGGGTATCGGTACCACCCGAGGCCAGTACCCCCTCCGAGCATGGGGGGAAACCCATCCGAGGCGTATCGATCGGCCCCGAGGCCCAGGACACCCGACGACGAGCCCCGGTGGAGAATGGGACACTCGACACCGACGGCGATGCCGGGGCATCGGCGCCGCTCGAAGCCGGAACCCACCCTGCGGCTGGTCCGGACAGCGGGAACCCAGTCTGGGTCATATCGACCGAGGGCCCCGAGGACCCCGGGTGACGGCCCCTAGTGACGAGCGGAGCGCTTGACACTGGCCTCGACGCCGGGGAATCGGCACCGCCCGAAGCAGGCACCAACCCCGCGCCTGGGTGGGTTGCAGGAGTGGCCGTTCGGGTCGGATCGATCGGCCCCAAAGGAACCGAGGACACCCGACGCCGATCCCCGGTGACAAGCAAGTCACTCGACACCGACGCCGATGCCGGGGAATCGGCACCGCTCGAAGCCGATACCAACCCCGTGCATGGCCGGGATGCAGGAAAGCCAGTCTGGGTAGAGTCGATCGGCCCCGAAGGCACCGAGGACACCAGTTGACGATCCTCGGCGAAGAGTGGAGCACTCGACACCGATGCCGGGGAATCGGTACCGCTCGAAGTGGATACCACCCCCGAGCATGGCTCAGGTATGTTCTGTGAGGAGTAAACCCCAGGAACAACCTGAAACCCCGTGAATGCTTTGGAGCCCGAAGACTCCCGCCGGGGTTGTCTTGCCAATGGAATCTTGAGGGGAAGGCCGGAGCCGTCGTCATGCCGGGCATGAGACTTACCCCTCAAGGATTGGCTAGTCTTAACAGACTGTTTGTGGGTTACCTGATCCCGGAGAGAAGAATAAACCGGTATCCGCACCTCAGGAGGAAAGACGGCGTCGAGGGACACCCGAAAGAGAGAAGGTCTTCTCCCGACACTAAAGCCCAATGAATTGGGGGAACAAGGTCAGGCCCCAAACAGGTTAGACACCAGGCGTTGGAGTCTAAAACGAAAACTAAGTTTCCACAGTGAAGGCACTTCTTAGGGGAAGAAGGCTCCATGTTGGAAGGACCCGTAGGCCTCTAAAGAGAAAACGAAACTAGTTCTTTGTTGGAAAGAAAAAAGAAAATTAGAGCACCGGCGACGCCGGTATCGGCGGGAAAAAGCCGCGACCACAAGAAAACGAAAACAAAAGGATATTTGAGAAAAAAAAAGTTTCTGCGGTGACAGGAGGTACGTCCTGCCGGCTCCGTGGAAAAACGAAAACTGGGGAGAGGCAGGTGGAAAGGCGGGAAGTCACCGCGCAGGCGCGAGGGATGCTCCCAAAAGCCTTCTGATTGGATGCTGGGGAGCATTCCCGTGCGGGCTCCGTCGGCGCCGACGTACCCACATGTGAAGACTCATTCCTGCTTGTTCCTGGAGATCGCCTGTTACAGGTGAGTAACAAAGCAGGTGAGTAACAAGCAGGAAGTCAGTCCTCACATATGGGACTCTCCAGCTACAGGCTACCAAAAAAACCTGGGTGACCGGAAAAGGTGAACCATGAGAAGCAGCAACAGAGTCAAGGAACAGCAAGACCCACGAGCGGCCCGGAGTGTCATGCAAGGAACCAGTTCGATAGCCTGAACACACTGAAAAGCCGGAGAGCAGGAGTTGCCTTACACCCCAAACTGATGACAGAGTACTGTCTGGTTAAAGGTACTGTCCTGGTGGGACTCCCTCTCCAGGCAGTAATGAACTACAAAACTACGGACTGAGGACCAGGTGGCAGCCCGGCAGATCTCCATCAAGGGAATGGAATGCAGGTTCGCCACAGAAGATGCCATGGTCCAGACACTGTGCGCCAAGACACAGCGCTCCAGCGAGAGACCGACCTGCTCATATGCGAAGGCAATGCTATCCGACAGCCAAATGGACAGGGTATGCTTGGAGACCGCTTACACCTGCCGACTTGGTTCGTAGGAGAAAACGAGCTGTGAGGAGAGACAGTGGGCCTGGGTACGATCCAGGTAGTAATCCAGAGCCCGCTTACAGTCCAGAGTGTGGACAGCCTAGAAACATGATAGCAGAAAAAGACCACATGACCCATCTAGTCTGCCCTTCCATATCAACCACTACAACAGTCCCCTTTTTTCCTTAAGAGATCCTCTGTGTTTGTCCCATGCTTTTTTGAATTCAGATACTGTCCTCATCTCTACCATCTCCAGTGGAGACTATTCCACGCATCTACCACTCTTTCCGTAAAGAAATAGTTCCGCATATTACTCCTGAGTCTATCCCCTTTCACCCTCATCCTATGTCCCCTCATAGCAGAGCCTGCTTTCAATCGAAAGAGGATCTCCTCCTGTGCATTTATGCCATGGAGGTATTTAAACGTCTCAATCATATCACCTCTATCCCGCCTTTCCTCTAAAGTATACATATTAAGCTCCTTAAAGTCTGTCCTCATATGCTTTATAATTTATTTATTTTATTTATTTACATTCTCTTATATACCGCGCTATTCTGCATCAGTGCGGTTTACATTGAACAAATTGAAATTACATTGAACAGGGCATTATAACTCGGAGATAACTATTTTACAGGGAACATGGGCTATGGAGGGTTAAGTGGCTTGCCCAAGACCACAAGGAGCACCTGTGGGACTAGAAACCCCAGTCCTTCCGGCCCAAGGTTGCTGTCCTCTAGTGGGATTTGAACCTCCGACCTTCCGGCCTGAAGTACCTTGCCCCAACCACTAACCATTTTAGTAGCAACCCTCTGCACTTACTCCAATCTGCTTATATCCTTTTGAAGGTGCGGTCACCAGAATTGCATACAATATTCCAAAAGAGGTCGCACCAAAGACACAGAGGCACTATCACCTTCTTTCTTCTGCTGGCAATTCCTCTTCCTATGCACCCAAGCATCCTTCTAGCTTTCGCCGTTGCCTTTTCTACCTGTTTAGCTACTTTAAGATCATCAGACACAATCACAACTAGGTCCTGCTCTTCTTTTATGGACAGAAGTACTTTACCCCCTATACTATATTGCTCCCTTGAATTGCTGTAGCCCAAATGCATGACCTTGCATTTTTTAACATTAAATCTCAGCTGCCAAATTCTTGACCATTGTTCAAGCTTAGCTAGATCCCTCATTTATTTTTTATTTATTTTTATTTATTTATTGCTTTTATATACCGCACTCTTTAAAATCAGTGCAGTTTACAGATAACATTTTGTACAAAATAGGAGGCCTGTTATGCACGTACATTGAACGGGTAAACCAACTTGGAATAAACTGAGGAAACTATCTACAACTATCTACAATATGAACATGAGTTGTCTGTTATTTACAATTGGCTAGCTGGGTGTAAGGTGGGTGGGGTTGAATTACTGGGCTGTGAGTAGTGTAGGAGAAAGAGGTGGTGTTTTAGTGCTTTTCTGAATTGAGTAAGGTCAGTGATCGCTCGGACGGTAGTTGGGAGCGAATTCCAGCAGCTGGGAGCATAGAACTTAAAGGCTCGGTTCTTTGTTGCCTGGGTGCATTTAGTTATTTCATTGGGGGTCTTTAGCGTGTTATCTACACCTTTCTGGGTGTCTATTGCAGATTTTAGTATCATCTGCAAAAAGGCAAACCTTTCCCGACAGCCCTTCCACAATATCACTAACAAAAATGTCAAACAGAATCTGACCAAGAACAGATCCCTGGGGCACACCACTGGTAACCTCCTTCTCCTCAGCTCCATTTACCTGTACCCTTTGCCGCCTCCCACTCAACCAATTTCTAACCCAAGCAGTAACTTTAGGATTCATCCCTAGAGTGCTCAGTTTGTTTATAAGTCGCCTGTGCGGAACGGTGTCAAAGGCTTTACTGAAATCTAAATACACCACATCGAGGGCTCTCCCTTGGTCCAACTCCCTGGTCACCCAGTCAAAGAAATCAATCAGATTTGTCTGACAAGACCTGCATCTGGTGAATCCATGCTGCCTCGGATTCGGTAATCCATTGGACTCGAGAAACCTCACTACTTTCTCTTTCAGCAGCGTTTCCAATAATTTACTCACCCACAGAGGTTACAGGTTAGCTTCTGCCCTGTTAGCACCTTCCAGGAGAGATACTTGAGATGCCAAGAGAAGAGAGTCTCAAAAGGTGGCGCTGTAAGCTTTGCGAGAACCACACTGAGATCCCCACTCTGCTACCGGGGAGGAGGGGGGGGGGCGGATGGGTGGCTGTGAAAGAAGTAGGCCCCTCAGGAAGAGAGTCATGAGGGGATGAGCGAAAGAGGCTTAGCCTCGACTAGATCATGGTGTGTCGAGAGCACGCTAAAGTGTACTCTAACGGATTTGGACTTCAGCCCTGCCTCAGACAGGTGAAGCAGGTACTGCAGCACCAGCTGGAGAGAACAGGAGAAAAGGATGATCCCCTTTCTCCATGCACCACACAGAGAATCTCTGCCACTTGAAGGCAAAGGATTGGCAGATGGAAGCCTTGTGGGAGGCCAGGAGGACCTCCTCCACCTCATTTGACAGACTGAAGTGGGCCAAGGATACCCTTTCAGCAGCCAGGCCGTCAGTCAGGGACTGCAGATTGGGGTGCAGGAGAGAGCCATCCTCCTGCGATAGCAGGCCCAGGGCGCACCCTAGAGGAACCTGGGGGACCCAACACAGGCGCAGGAGCAGGGGGAACTACAGCTGCCGGGCCCACCGAGGAGACACCAGCATGAAGGTGGCTCTGTTGAGCTGGACATTTAACAGGGTCTTGGTGATGAACAGCGTGAGCATAAAAGCGGAAAAAAGGCCCCCTGTCCACAAGATGAGGAATGCATCCGTCACCACTACCTGAGAGGGATGTGGGTCCCTGGAGCAGAAGCAGGGCAGCCAAGCATTGGCTGGGCTGGCAAAGTGGTCCATCTGTGGGAGCCCCCAGAGACAGAACAGCCAGCTGGCCACCCGGGGGTTGTGATAAGGAAGCTTATCATAGCTCAGGTAGGAGCTATAGAAAAGATGATGTGACTCTGAACAAGCAACCTGTCAGTTCTGGTAGAAGTGAGAAAACAGAGTTTTCACATAAAAGACTACCAGTCCCAGAATGCACCAGGTTTCCAGCAGCCATGAGAGGGGCTGAAGTGAGAAAATGTGTGTGGAATCAAGAGAGCTATGAGGTAATCCCTAAGCACTCATCTCAAAGGGCAGGGCCTGATTCAAGACAGCTGCACTGTGTTAGGGAGCAGCACACATTGGAACAGGATAAGAATAGAGATTATTCTTCAGATAACAGCTTCAGGAAGGGCTACAAGCTCCAGCCCAGCTTCAGGAAAGGAGACAACAACGGCTTCAAGAACAGCTTCAGCAAAAGCCACAGAAAGAGCTTGAGGGAGAGCTTCAGCAACGGCTACAAGCACCAATATCACCTGGAGAAACAGAAGCCAAGCCAAGCAGATAGAGAGAGAAGGAAACTCTCTGGAAGGAAGAGAAGAAAGGCCATTGGAAGGTCTGGGAGATTCCAAGGCAGTACTCATACTGGGAGGTATTCCAAAAGCCAGCAGAGTCCATTGGACTGGATTCAGCCAGAGGAATGGAGTGGCAGAGATAGGAATCACCAGTGGCTACCTGGAAGAGAGAAGACTGCATGTGGAAGGGACTTTCAGACCAAGGCCAGAAGGTATGTGAGAGAAGATCCAGTGTCCAGGGATCAAGATTGGAAGGCTGGACATCAGAATTGGATTACATATTGGCCAGGCTATACAGAGAGGAATAATGATAGCAGGAGAGGCTCAGGTATGAACACTGATCCAGACCCTATCTATAATAGAGAATGGCAGCAAGGGAATAAGCATTCTCATGATAGTGCCTTAATGAAAGACTCATCTGTGCCAATGTATGATATTGACCCTATGATTGTTGATGAAGGGGGAGATACAGCAGATGAAACTATTTATATGGACTGTTCTCTATCTAAATGCTATTGCTAGTTTTCCGTGAGCAAACACATCAGCCATCACAAAGAAACCTAACTTTGTTCTTTATTTCCACTGCAAACAGCTCTTAAAGCAGGATTTGGGCTCACACAGTAGCAGCCAGCCAGCTAAAGGCTTTCAGCTGGTCCATTGATAGTAATTAGGGCTGCACCTGATTGTGTGTGTGAGCAAGGGAGAATCACTGCTGAGATCGGCGTGGAAAATAAGCAGAAGTTAACCTAACCAGCAAAGTTTATTCTTTACTTTGTGCCTTTGTATTTGGTAATTACTTGCTAAGAAAACATTAGCTAATTGCCTGACAAGCTGAAGGTTGTTTTCTGTTTTACTTTGTGACTTTTTGTTATCCATTTTAAACACTGCAAGCAAGTAACCTCATTTATAGTGCTATCAAACATACATGTGCTGGGTGAATTAAACCCCATCAATAAAAGAAGTATTTTATTGATCTTACCACTTGGTTTCACAACTCAAATTATTGTCATCAGCTGTGTTTGGGAGTGAATGAACTACAATACCCACAATACCTTGCAAGAATCATATGAATATATGCATCGTCAAGATTGTGTAAGTTCTCACCCTAGGCAGCCGTCTGACAGGGTCCAGTCACCACTCACATGGTTGAAGGACCCAACTGAGCCAGTCCGCCAGGGCATTGTCCTGACTGTGGAGAGGAGCAACCTGCTCTTGCTGGCAAAAGAGCATAGGCTCACTGCCTCTTGGCACAGCAGGGACAACCCCATGCCTTATTGCTTATTGATTTATCACTTGTAAATAGCCAAGAAATACAGTTCCCATTATACCTTTTTCTTAAGAGTATATTGGGATGTACATAGTTCTAGATTCATCTAGTATGTATATAGTTTGTTATGCTTAATTAGTTCTTTAGTTCCAATTACGTTATTATGCTGTTCAATGTTCTATGTATCTTCAAGTTATTGTTCTATGTAAACCGCCCCTAATCGCTGGAAGGAGCGGTATAAAAGAGCTGTTCAATAAAATAAAATAAATAAATCTAAAACGTCACCACCACTTTGTTGGTCTGGATCAATACCACTTGGTGCTATAGGTGGTGGTGAAAGGCCCGGAGGGCCAGCGCTATGGCTCGAAGCTCCAGGAGGTTGATCTGTTGGAGGCTCTCCGCCTACGACCAACAGCCCTTTGTGTGTAGGTGGCCACACTGAGCTTCACAGCCCAGCTTGGAAGAATCTGTGGTAAGGATCATCTGGGGGGTGGTGGCAACCTGGAAGGGCATCCCGGCCCATAGATGCTGGAGCTGCTGTGACCAACTGATGGAGAAGGCCATGACCATTCTGTCCCATAGGTGCCCTGTTGCTTGAGACCACTTGGAGCGGAGGCCATATGACAAAGTAGGCAAAACAGGAGGCAGCCTGACGCTGAGGGGCAGCCCTGATCATTCCCGCAAGCGCCTTGAGGCACTGGGCCCTGTCCAGAGGGAGGAAGGCCTTGGCCTGAATGGTGTCCAGCAGTGCCCCTATGAATTCCAGGTATTGTGACGGATGGAGATGGGACTTTGGGAAGTTTATGATGAACCACAAGTGCTCCAAGATGAGGATGGTGTGGGCCGTCACCTGATGAGCTTCGGCAGCGGTGCTGCCCTTGATGAGCCTGTTGTCCAGGTAGGGAAAGACCAACATCCCCTGGAGACGCAGGAAGGCCAGCAACCAGTACCAGGCACTTGGTGAATATCCTCAAGGCGCAGGCCAGCCTCCTACCACACAACAAAAGTACAGCTTGTGAAGGGGATGAATGAGGATGTAGGAAAGACCATGTCACACCCATTATGAAACAGCTCCACTGGCTCCCGATTCAAGGTAGGATTACATTCAAGACCTTGCTACTCACCTTCAAAGCCACCAACGGTCTCTCGTCAACATCACTATCAGAGATAGTCCAGAAGACACCCCACAATAGGGACAGAAGGTCAGTAGCACAAAACACCTTGATAGTCCCAAGATCAATGACTCAATGCACCAAGTCAACATCCAGCAGGGCATTCAAACTTTATGCACCAATGATCTGGAACAGCCTCCCTCACAACATCCGAACAATCCCAGACATATTCCAATTCAGGAAGGCTGTGAAACACTACCTCTTCCTCCTACATTACCCAGAAACCAATGAAAGCTCAGCACCAATTACCGAGACCTCACAAATCTCCTCTGTCTGAAACCATAAGAACACATGACCAGCCTGTAAATTGTATATATTGTTATTGTATATAGTTACCCTGTTAGCCAAGTTGTTCTCCTGTTCATATGTAAACACAAAGTACTATTGGAAATGTGTATGTTCGTTGTTTATTGTAAACCGCACTGATGCTGAATAGCGCGGTATAAAAGAGACTTTAAATAAATAAATAAATAAATAAATGTTGTCCTACCACACAACAAAAGTACAGCTTGTGAAGGGGATGAATGAGGATGTATGTTGTCACGCCCCAGCCCTCTGCCTAAGGCTTAGAGGGGTAGGGTTGCCATTAACTTCTCTTATAAAAGGTTGAATAAACTATTTTTCCCAGTGAAGCATGCTGGGAGTTGTAGTTTTGGCCTTCTAAGATGAAGTGTAGTCATGAAACCGAAAGTAAAGGCAAATGACAAAATTTATTCCCCAAACGAAAACAAAAGCCCATGTAGACTGTAACAGGATACTTCTCCAGTCATTCGCTCAAGTTATTTACAACTTAGGCTGGATGAGCTTCACAATCATTAATTATATGCAGCTGCTTATCAATATAACGGATAAAGCATAGTTACTCACCTGTAACAGGTGATCTCCAGGAACAGCAGGAATTTAGTCCTCACATATGGGTATCGTCGGTACCGATGGAGACTGCGCGGGAACGCTCCCCAGCGTCCAATTATAACACTTTTGGGAGCATCCCACAGCGCCTGCGTGCTGCCTTCCCGCCTTTCCCAACTGCCTCTCTCCAGTTGAGTTTTTGAGCTGAGACAAAGAGAGAGCGAGGGAAAGGAAAAGAGATAGATAGAGAGATACAACTCCTAGGGGAGGTGGGTGGGTTGTGAGGACTAAATTCCTGCTGTTCCCAGAGATCACCTGTTACAGGTGAGTAACTATGCTACCTCCAAGAACAAGCAGGAATGTAGTCATCACATATGGGGACTCCCTAGCTTTAGGTGCCAAGGAGAGACCCCAGAAGTTGCGTGTCCCTGAGAAGGGCTCCACTTCCCCCCATGGATCTCTGGCATCCTACCAGGGATGGTGGGCAGGAGTTGATTAGGTATGGAACAGGTGTTTGAGAACAGCCTGACCAAACAAGGCATCCTGGTGGGAGTCCTTGTCCAAGCAGTAATAGGCTGTGAAGGTATGAACCGAGGCCCAAGTGGCTGCTCGACAGATATCGTCAATAGACACAGAGTGCAGATGAGCCATTGAAGCTGCCATGGCTCTCACATTGTGAGGTGTGACATGGCCCTCCAGAGGAAGATTCTTACTCTGATAGGCAAAGGAAATACACTGAGCAATCCAGTTAGATAGTGTTCGCTTGGAGACTAGAAGTCCCAAATGAGAAGGCTCAAAAGCAACAAAGAGTTGAGAGGGCTTTCTATGTTGCTGTGTTCTTTGCAAATAAAAAGCTAGAGCTCTTTTACAGTCCAAGGTATGAAGAATCCTCTCTGCATTAGATGCATGAGGTCCTGGAAAAAAGACAGGTAGGTAGACCTCTTGGTTGAGATGAAAAGGCGAGACCGCCTTTGGCATAAAGTGTGGATGAGTCCTAAGGACTACCTTGTCATGATGGAACCTTGTATAAGGTGGATTAGCTACTAGCGCTTGCAATTCACTAATGCGACGTGCTGATGTGATTGCAATGAGAGATAACCTTCCAAGAAAGAAATTTCAAGGAGGTGGTAGCTAAAGGTTCGAAAGGTGGCTTCATGAGCTGCCCAAGAACCAGGTTCAAGTCCCATGCCACCGGAGGTGGTCTAATGGGAGGCTTAGTTAGAAGGAGGCCTCTCATAAATCTCGCTATAAGAGGATGAGAGGAAATAGGTTGTCCATTTAGAGGTTTAAGAGAAGCTGCAATAGCACTCAAATGGACTCTTACTGAATTTGTCTTAAGGCCTGCATTAGACAAATGGAGGAGATACTCCAGCAAAGATTCCAGAGGTATCGCAAGGGGGTTAAGACCCTTTTCCGAACACCAAATAGTAAACCATTTCCACTTGAAAGCATAAGAACGTCTAGAAAGCAGAGGGTAGGGCTAAATGGCCAATTTTCCCAATGGAGAAAGGTGAATAGTGGTGTACCCCAGGGATCTGTGCTGGGTCCGCTGCTTTTTGACATATTCATAAATGACCTGGAAAGTGGAATAACGAGTGAGGTTATCAAATTTGCAGATGACACAAAACTATTTAAAGTTGTTAAAACCCAAGAGGATTGTGAAAAATTGCAAGAGGATCTTGATAAATTGGAAGACTGGGCATCAAAATGGCAGATGAAATTTAATGTGGACAAGTGCAAGGTTATGCAGCTAGGGAAGAACAACCCAAACTATGGGTACACGATGCAAGGTTCCACATTAGGAACCACCACCCAGGAAAAAGATTTAGGCGTCATTGTGGATACCATGTTAAAACCCTCGGCCCAGTGTGCAGCGGCGGCCAAGAGAGCAAATAGAATGCTAGGTATGATAAGGAAAGGAAAGGAATGGAAAATAAAACAAAAGATATTATAATACCTCTATATCGTTCCATGGTGAGACCGCACCTTGAATATTGTGTGCAATTCTGGTCGCCGTATCTTAAAAAGGATATAGCGATTTTAGAAAAGGTACAGAGAAGAGCCACCAAAATGGTAAAGGAGATGGAAGGATACTCCTATGAAGAAAGGCTAAAAAGGTTAGGGCTCTTTAAACTGGAAAAGAGACGCCTGAGGGGAGATATGATAGAAGTCTATAAATTAATGAACGGAGTGGAACGGGTAAACGTAGATCGATTGTTTACCTTATCAGAATATAGAAAGGCTAGGGGACATGCAATGAAGCTATAGGGTAAACTATTTAAGACTAATAAAAGAAAATATTTTTTCACTCAAAGTGTAATCAAACTCTGGAATTTGTTACCGGAGGATGTAGTAAAGGCTGTTAGTGTAGCTGGGTTTAAAAAAGGTTTGGACAAGTTCCTGGAGGAAAGGTCCATAAACCATTATTAAGAAGTGACCAAAGATATCAATGCTTGACCCAGTACAAGCATTGTGGAACTTGTGTCTCTTGGGGAAACTGCTAGGTACATATGACCTAGATTGGCCACTGTTGGAAACAGAATACTGGGCTTGATGGACCTTGGTCTGACCCAGTATGGCATATCTTATGTTCTTATGTTCTTATGGAAGCATAAAGAACATCTTTCACTTGCTGAGAAAGATGAAGATCTTGGAGATCTAGGCCTTCAGCAATGAAGCCCTGAGATGCAGAGAGTGGGGATTGGGATGCCATAACATTCCGTTCTCCTGAGATAGGAGATCTGGAGCAGACCCTAACTCCAGGGAGGGAGCTTGAGAGAGATGTAGAAGCAGAGGGTACCACACTTGCCGTGGCCAATGTGGTGCTATGAGAATCATGTGGCCTCTGTCTCTCTGAAGCTTGAAGAGAGTTTTGGGAATTAGGGGAATGGGTGGAAAGGCATACAGGAAGTCTTGACGCCAGTAAAGGAGGAAAGCATCCCTGGCCTGAGCCCCCTGAGCCGAAATTCTGGAACAGAACCGGGGACGTTTGGCATTCCACGGACTTGAAAAGAGGTCTATGTCCGTGGTTCCCCAAAGTTGAAATATCCTGGTCACCTGGTCTGCATGCAGAGACCACTCGTGTGGAAGTAGAACTCGACTGAGTCTGTCCGCCCAAGAGTTTTGAATGCCTGGAAGATATACTGCCAGCAGATGAATCTGATGCTCTCTGGCGAGGGCCCATAGTCGCAAAGCTTCGTTGCAAAGTGACAGAGAGCCCGTTCCCCCCTGCTTGTTCACATAGAACATGGCTACCTGATTGTCCATATGAACAAGGACTGTCTTGTAGCTGAGCAGGAAGTGGAACACTCACAGAGCCAGGAAAATTGCTCTGAGTTCCAAGAGATTGATATGCAGACAACTCTTGTGGAGACCAGGTGCCCTGGGTGGAGAAGTCTTGCAGATGAGCTCCCCAACCCTTTGGAGAAGCATCTGTTGTGAGAGTTGCTTGGGGTAAGGGTTGTTGGAAGGGGCACCCTAGCAACAGATTTTGAGTGGACCTCCGCCACTGGAGGGACAAAATGAGGCGACTTGTGTTTGCTATTTTGTCTCACAGGCACCCTGATGCCTGGGTCCATTGGGTGGATAAAGTCCACTGAGCTGCCTTCATGTGGAGGCGAGCATATGGAACCACATGCACGGTGGATGCCATGTGGCCCAGCAATTGCAACATTTCTCGAGCAGTTAGATGAGGCTTTAGCACTGCTTGAGAAGCTAACTGCACCAAGCGAAGGCAATGGGCCTGGGGAAGATAGCCCCTTTCCCTTGTGGTATCCAGAAGAGTGCCTATGAACTCTAAAGACTGAGTGGGAGTCAGACTGGATTTTGGGATGTTTATTACCAGCCCTAAATACTGAAGGATACGCATTGTGCAGGATAGAGAAGTCCTGGCCTCTGACTGTGTTGGAGCTCGAATGAGCCAGTCGTCCAAGTAAAGGAAGACTAATATTCCCAGAGTGCGGAGAAATGCTGTTACAACAGCCATGCATTTCGTGAACACCCTTGGTGCTGAGGCCAGACCAAAAGGAAGCACCCTGTATTGGTAGTGCTTTCCTTGAAAAAGGAACCGAAGGAACCTTCTGTGGGTTGGATGGATGAGGACATGGGTGTACGCATCCTTGAGATCTAGAGAACAAAGCCAATCCTGACTCTGAAGGTATGGAAACAGAGCTCCGAGAGAAATCATCTTGAATTTCTCCTTGACAAGGAATTTGTTCAATTCTCTGAGATCTAAGATAGGTCTGTATCCCCCTGTTTTCTTTGGGATAAGAAAATAAGGGGAATAAAACCCTGTGCCCTGTTGATGAAGAGGCACTTCTTCTATTGCCCTTGGGCAAGAAGGATGGCAACCTCCTGACCTAACAGGTTGATGAGAGAGGTCGGAGAATTGAACTGCTTCACTACTGTGTGAGGGGGCATGCTTGAAAAATGAAGTTTGCACCCCTCCTTTATGATGGAGAGTGTCCAATGCTCTGCTGTTATTTGCCCCCATCTGGGGGCAAAATGACATAACCTTCCTGGAATGGTGGACGGCTCTGGTCCTTCCAGAACCAGAAAGGCTAAGTTCTCTAGCTGAAAGTCAAAGGCCCTGAGGAGGCTAAGGCTGCTGGGCCAGTGGAGGCCTAGAAGCCTTTCCTTTCTTCTGTTTGGGTGGTTGCTGACGTTTGGTTGAAAACTGACCTGCAGAAGATGCCTGCTGACCATAAGCAGGATAAAATCTTTTCTTTTTAGAAAAAGATGTTTTCTTGAACAACTTCTTTCTAACAGGATCAGCAATAGACTTGGATAGTCTATCCAAGGTGGAATTTTCAGCATCCATTTCATTGGCTTTTTCCTGCCAATCTTTACCAAACAGGTTCTCACCAGTACAAGGGATATTTCCCAATTTATCTTGTACCCAGAGCTCTAAATCAGATACCTGGAGCCAAGCAATTCTACGTGCACCTATGGCAATAGCAGAGGTTCTGCTTATACACTCAAAGCAGTCAAAGGCTGCACGGTTGGAGAATTTAGAGACATCTTGGGCATGTTTGACCCAAGTGAGAAAGTCCTGTCTTTTATCCTCAGAAATGAAAGGACTTATAGTCTGTAAATTATCTGTGACCTCCTTTAGGAACATTCCCATATAGAGACTATAGGAACTGATTCTTGCAGCAAGCATGGAAGCTTGAAAGACTCTACGTCCAAAAGCATCCAGGGTTCTGCATTCACGTCCTGGAGGATTAGAGGCATGTCTTTTTGCACTTCTGATCCTTCTCATAGCTGACTCCACCACAATAGAGTGGTGAGGAAGCTGAGTCTTATGGAACCCAGGAAAGAAGGGACACGATACATAGTATCCAACCTACGAGAATGAGGAGAGGTGGTAAGAGGTGTTTCCCACATCCTTAACATGAGATCATATAGAATCTCATGAATGGGTAAGGTAGCTGCCTCCTTAGGAGTTTTGGGATATTGTAAAATTTCCAACTCCTCGGCCCTTGGCTCTGTTTCAGGGGCCACAGTAATGGACAGGCCCCGAGTCACCTCTCTGATAAAGTCTTGGAAAGACATGTCCTCTGGAGGAGACATCCTGCATTTAGGGGAGGAGGATTCCTCTGGAAGAAGCATCGCTGCATCAACAACTTTCAGAATCCTCAGATTCTTCTGAGGACTCGAAGTATCGTCTGTCCAGATGCTCCTGTAGAGCCCGATACCCTTACCGACCAAGGTCGGTACCGGGAGTAACCGGTACCGGAGAATCTGTACCGGCGGGCATCGGAAGACAGGATACCGGCAGCGCAGACACCGATGCTGATGCTATCGGTACCAGTACCGATACCGGTGCCGGTACCGGTGGAGTTGTCTGTCGCAGTACCAAGGGCATCGATGCCACAAGGCAAGCCGCCAGACTGCGTTCCATGTTCAGAATTCTCTGGTCCATAGACGCCGCCAATGCCTGGATGTCGGTACCGGTGGAGGCCACCGGTACCCCAGAGCATGGCACCAGGAGATCTGTCGAGGCCGAGCCATCAAGAACATCCTGGAACCCTGATAATGCTTTGGAAGCCAAAGCCTCCCGCCGGGGTAATTTTGCCGGTGCAGAATCCTCGAGGGCAACGCCAGAGGCATCTTGATGCTTAAAAGGAGATCTACCCTTCGAGGACCGGCTGGATTTATGTTTAGTTATCTGAGATCCACAGGAGGAAGAAGAAGCCCTGGAAGATGTCGATGCCACCGAAGCCGCATCAGAGGGAAACAGGGTACTGAGCTTGGCAGCTCAGTTCTGCCGACCTCTTTTAGACATCATGGCACAGGACACACAATCCGTGATGGAGTGGTCAGGACCTAAACATTTTAAACACCATTCATGGGTGTCGGTGACGGAAATGGTACCGCCACACTTGGTGCACTTTTTAAAACCTGAGGCAGGTTTTTCCATGTTAAGGAAAGTTTTTGGGCCTAAGGCCCAAAAAGGCGGGTGCAAATGAAGAAAATGGAAAAACAGATTTTCTATTTCTTAAAAAAAAAAAAAAAAAAGAAAGACCGGCGGTACCGGTAGAGCGTCGGGGAAGAAGGCAGACGCGACCACAAAAAGAAATAAAGAAAAAATAAATTCTTCTGCGGTGACAGGAACATGACCTGCTGGCTCCGCGGAAAAAGAAGAACTGGAGAGAGGCAGTTGGGAAAGGCGGGAAGGCAGCACGCAGGCACTGTGGGATGCTCCCAAAAGTGTTCTAATTGGAAGCTGGGGAGCGTTCCCGCGCAGGCTCCGTCGGTACCGACGATACCCATATGTGATGACTACATTCCTGCTTGTTCCTGGAGATAGAAAACACAGCTTCTTCATTCAACAAAGTAAAAATATCTTCTTTTTACCTTTGTCTTCATTAAGCATTCAAATGTACATGCAACACCTATCTTCCCATTAAAAGAGCAAGTTCCTACCTTCAGTTCAGGCTAGGTTTCAATACTCTACTTTTCAGGAGACTTTATCTTTTCAGCTATTCTTTAGCAAAGGGACGCAATGCTAACAGCTTGACATAGAGTACCGTCCATGAGTACTTCTGGAGGCAATAAATCCTGCTCAATAGGCTCAACCTGAATTTCCTCTGGCTCTGGTAATGCAGTGCCCTGCTCTGAGCTTTTAACATTTGTCTCAGGGTCTATTCTCTCTGAGGATCCTTGTGTCTCTCTTGAGCACAGCTCCACCCGGTAAGGATAAATTGTACCTGAAGCTGTGGACACTTCTCCCTGGCTATGTTAACCAGTCTCCCTCCAGCTTCTGGGAAACAGTCCCTGGTTCACTTTCCTGGGTTCCTTCCTGGAGCTCTGCCACGGCTCCCTGTTCCAAGCTTGGCTCCTTTGACTCCTGTGCTGAGTCCTGGGCTCCCACCTCTGAACTCTCTGAACCTTCTGAACAGGAACTGGGGCTTGAAGCCTTCTCTGCTCTCTCCTTCCGGTCTCTCTCTTCCCGTGCTCTCCCTCTCCGGGCTCTCCTCTCCCAGGCTCTCTTCCCTCCTTTCTCTCTAGCCAAGGTTTATATCCCTGCTTCCCGGGCAGTGTCTCTCCCTCTCTGGACAGGTGCTTGCAATTATCCTTCAAGCCTGCAACTACGTCAGCAGAGCTTGGGTGTGGCAGCCTAGGTTCAGTTTCTCTCTGCTTGCTTTCTTTAGGCAGAAGCTGAAACCTGTGCACTGCAGGGATGTCACTTTTCTTAAAAGCAAAATCCTTGTTTTCTCCTATTTCCATAGGCTCACTACAAGCTTCCTTATCATAATGTGTACACATTTTTTAGATCCAAAAAGCAAAGCCAGTTTTCCTGCCGGAGGCCTGGCAGCATTATTCCAAGGGAGAGCATTCTGAACTTATCGCTCACCAGGAACTGGTTAAGGTCCCACAGGTCTAGGATGGGCCGAAAACCTCTGACCCTTTTGGGCACCAGAATGTAGCAGGAGTAGAACTCCTTGCACCTAAGGTGGAGGGGGACAGGTTCCACTGCCCTGTCAGCCAGAAGACTTGCGAGTTTCTGCTGAAGCAGGCCTCAGTGAAGGGGAGTCATAGGGGGCTCTCCGGGAAAGAATAGTGAGTGTAGAAGTAGACAAAGATTTAATAGAAGACATACACAGTACTGCCATGAAAGGAGAAGGGCTACCGATAGGCGATTTCAATATGTCGGATGTGGATTGGCACATCCCTGCTGTGGCATCATCTAGAAGTAAGGAGATCCTGGATTCTCTACAGGGAGAACTATTCAGGCAACTAGTAATAGAACCTACACGTGATGGGGCCATACTGGACTTAGTGCTTACCAATGAGGAAAGTGTTTCTGATGTTACAGTGGGAGATCATCTCGCAACCAGTGATCACCAAATGGTAGAGTTCAGTATTAGGACTAGGGCTGATAAAACCCATTCAAAAGCGAGGGTCTTAGACTTTAGGAAAACCAAGATGGGACAATACCTCAAAGAGTCGTTAATGGGATAGAAACAGCTGAGGGATGTAGAAAAACAGTGGGCAAAACTGAAAGGAGATATTTTAAGGGCAACCAACCTTTTTGTTAGAAAGGTAAATGTAAAACGAAAAGGAGGCCGCTATGGTTCTCAAAAGAAGTAGCTGAAAAGGTGAAGAAAAAGAGGGAGGCCATTATGAAATACAAGAGATCACAGAAAGAGGAACACAGGCATCTATATTTCGAAAAACTTAGAGAAGCTAGCAAAGTAATAAGGAAAGCAAAGTTACAAAAAGAAGAAATAGCCAATGCAATAAAACATGGGGATAAGACATTTTTCAGATCTGTTAGTGAGAGAAGGAAGGGCAAAAGTGGTATTTTCAGACTCAAGGGTGCAGGGGAGAAATATGCAGAAACTGATGAGGATAAAGTAGAATTGCTTAAAAAATATTTGTATTCTGTGTTCACAGATTAAGGGCCAGAAGCAGAACTTGGGAAAATACCCACAAATAGGAAAAGAAGTGAAGGATCTTGAACAATTTTCAAAAGACGACTGTGTTCGAGAGGAACTAGCTAAACTAAAAGTAGACAAAGCCATGGATCCAGATGAGATACATCCAAGAATACTGAGGGAACTTGGGGACGTTCTAGCGGCTCCACTGTCTGACCTTTTCAATGCCTCTTTGGAGTCAAGAGTGGTGGCAGAGGACTGGAGAAAGGTACATGTGCTCCCTTTACACAAAAGCGGAGGTAAGGATGACATTGAGAACTACAGGCCGGTTAGTCTAACCTCTGTGGTTAGTAAATTATTGAGAGAGAATAGTGAGGTTTCTGGAGTCCAATGGATTGCAGGATCCAAGGCAGCATGGATTCACCAGAGGCAGGTCTTGTCAGAGAAATCCAATTGATTTTTTTGACTGGGTGACCAGGGAGTTGGACCAAGGGAAAGCCCTAGATATGGTGCATTTAGATTTCAGTAAAGTCTTTGACACCGTTCCTCACAGGTGACATAAACAAACTTAGCCCCTAGGGATGGACCCTAAAGGTACTGATTAGGTTAGAAATTGGTTGAGTAGGAGGCGACAAAGGGTACAAGTAAATGGAGCTCACTCTGAGGAGAAGGAAATTACCAGTGGTGTGCTGCAGGATCTGTCCTTGGTCCTATTCTTTTTAATATCTTTGTTAGCGATATAGCGGAAGGGCTGTGGGGTACGGTTTACTAGTTTGCAGATGATACCAAAATCTGCAATAGAACAGACACCCAGAAATGAGCAGATAACATGAGGAGGGATCTAGCTAAGCTTGAAGAATAGTCTAGAATTTTGGCAGCTGAAATTTAATGCTAAAAAATGCAGGGTCATTAATTTGGGCTGCAAAAATCCAAAGGAGTAATTCAGTATAGGGGGCGATGTACTTCTGTCCACAAAAGAAGAGCAGGACCTGGGTGTAATTGTGTTTGACACTGCTAAAGTAGCTAAACAGGTAGAAAAGGCGACTGCGAAAGCCAGAAGGATGCTTGGGTGTATAGGAAGAGGAATGGCCAGCAGAAAAAGGGAGGAGTTAATGTCTCTATATAAGTCTCTGGTGCGACCTCATTTGGAGTATTGTATGCAATTCTGGAGACCGCACTTTCAAAAGGATATAAGCAGGTTGGAGTCAGTGCAGAGGTGGCTAATAAATAGTTAATGGTCTTCATTATGTAGTATATGAGGACAGACTTAAAGATCTTAATATGAATACTTTAGAGGAAAGGCGGGATAGGACAATATAATAGAGACATTTAAATACCTCTGTGGCATAAATGCATAGGAGGGTCTCTTTCAAATCAAGGCAACCTCAGCTACGAGGGGACATAGGATGAGAGTGAAAGGGGATAGAATCAGGAGTAATATGCAGAAATATTTCTTTATGGAAAGAATGGTAGATGCATGGAATAATCTCCCAGTGGATGTGGTGGACATGAGGACAGTATCTGAATTCAAAAAAGCATGGGACAAACACAGAGGATCTCTAAAGATAAAAAGGGCACTATTGTAGTTGATATGGAAGGGCAGACCAGATAGGCCATGTGGTCTTTTTCTGCCATCATGTTTCTATGTTTCAAGGTGGAGGAGGTAACCTTCCATCACCACCTGTAGGACTCATGTGTTGGTGGTGATGAGGGACAACCAGTCTGTGTAAAACACCAGACACCCCTCCACCTACGTGTGTTGCGGGGCCAGGTCTCTTGGGGGGAGGAGAGGTTATGCTCAAGGAGTCAATAAATCCCTCCAGGTTGTGCCAGAGGTCTGGGGTTTATAGGCTTATGAGAGCCATGCTCTTGTCCCTTGGTCTGCTGGCCCTGTTGGGGAGCTAGGAAGGCCAAGTCCTGAGGGTAGTTTTCGTAAGCATTCCTCTTCTTCGAGTATAAGGGCTTTTTACCCAAAGCCTTCCTTCCGGAGGTGTCAGTGGCCTTTTTGGAGAGCCTGGTCTTGGTCATGAACTCTGATTGTAGCTTGGCAGCCTTGTCCGTCATGGGCTTCCCAAAGAAGTTCTCTCCCCAGGTAGGGACATTGACCAGTTTGTCATGTACCCATTGCTCCTAGTTGGAAGACTGTAGCCAGGCATGGCGGTAGGCACCAATGCTCACACGGCTCCTTTAGCCACCTACTTGTATCTATCATAGGTCGTTCGAGTCATAAATTTGGAATCCTCTTTGACAATGAAGGCCAGGGTCCAGAACCACTGGAGAGGCTCCTCAGAGACACCAGCCGAGAACGCAGCGAGTTCCCTTGCCATGTCCCGCAAATATATTGCCATGTATAGCTGGTAGGCCTGGATCCAACTGATAAAGCATCAAGCCCTGGAAGTTCTTCCTGCCCAGGCATTCATGGCGTGGGCCTCCCTGCCAGGGAGCACCAAGGAATGCGTCTTCTGGTTCTTCAGCCTATGCATGGCCGACTCCACCATCATGGAGTTGTGAGGTAGTTGAGTTTTTTGGAAGCCAGGGTTCCGGCAGACCCAGTACATCGAGTCCAGTCACCTGCTCACAATGGGCACCGAGGTTGAGGTCTCCAAAATATAGAACAGCAGCCATTCCAGGATGGGGGGAATGGGCACTTTGAGTGCCTCCTAAGGGGGAGCCTCGTACTGGAAGATCTTAAGGTCCTCTGCTCAAGGCTCCTCCTCGGACTCTGTAGTGAAGGCAAGGGCCTTCACCATATCCCAGACAAAGTCCACAAAGGCCAGGTCCTCAGGTGGGGACTGGCGTTGGACCTCGGAAGGAGAAGAGCCCAAGAGTGTCTGGAGACTCGTCATCCTTGGACTCCCACTCTGACCCGGAGTCAGAGGAGATCTTAAGAGTCTTCCAGGCCTCAGGCTCGCACCCCAACCTGGACAGCCTGGGGCCTCTGTGCTCAGAGCCAGGTACGCTTGCTGGGGAAGTCCTCAGCCCCGAGCGGGACCAGGACCGGTGCTGGTGCTGAGGGATGTCTCGAGGCCAGTGGTGCTCAAGGATCGGCTCCACCTCTGGGGACTCCCTCGCTGTGGAGGGGCCGGTGGTTGGGAGTGATGACCTTCAGGAACCGGGCATCAGAGCCCGCTGCTGGGCTATGGGCAGACATGCTGCATTCCAAGGCCACCATCCTGGCCTTGAGGCTAGAAGGCTCCGCAATCACTGGCTCGGGCACAGAGGACCTCGGTGCCAGTGTCAGCACTGTCAAGGGGGTGTCCTTGATAAGGATGGCCTCTGAGGACCAAAAAATATCCCCGGGCACCGATGCAGTCTTCTCCTGCTGGAGAAGCTTTGAGGGCCACTCCTAGCCATCGCCCTCGGCCTCGCGTCAAGGACTCAAAGGCCGGTGGCAATGGGACTTGCCCACGGCCACAGACTCATCACCCGACAAGGCCATCGACAACATCAGACTCTTCGAGGGGCATCCCTCCCTGAGGGAATCCCGGCTCAACGCCCCGTGACCTCGAGGCTCCGAGGAGGCACGGTCATCACGCAAGGCCAAAACCTCCACAGCAACCCTTGAGGGCACTGGTCCCGCAGACGACTCTGGGGCCGAGTTGGTCTTGTGAAAAATTGACTCGGGCTGCTTCTTACCTCCTCGGAGGGCCTTTGGGGTCGTCTACTGGCAGAGACCACAAGCCAAGGTGTCATGGTCCTCCCCGAGGCACCAAAGGCAACAATTATGCGGGTCCGTGCGCAACATGTTATGTGCACGATGGTCGCAAAGCTTGAAGCCACTGACTGAGGCCACAGCGGGGAATACAAACCCCGCAAGGTCAAACTCTCTTGGCCCAGCCAGAAAGGATGTGAAAACCCAAGGGAAAAAAGGAACCCAAGGAAAACTGCAACGCTGAAGGTGAGTGGACCCAAGAGGCGAGAAAGGTACTGGTATGCAAACCGTAGAAGGGAACTGACCTTCCGTAGAAGGGAATCAAATCCATACTAGCACTCCCCTTTATCTTGCCGATCTAATCCACCTCCCCACTCCCCACTGTTCCCTCCGCACAATCCACATGAACTGCATAACCTTACCCTCCCCATCCCAGGCCCACCTAGAAACCACCCGTTCCTCTGCTTTTTACTTCCTTGGTCCCCGCCTATGGAATTCACTCCCCCCAGACCTTCGCTTGGAACCCTCACTCAAAACATTCAAGGCAAATTAAAAAACCCATCTCTTCTGTCTAGCTTTTGGCCTCTCTCCCCCCCCCCCCCAGCGCCCCCTTTCACCACCCCCATGCTGATGTTTTCCCTTGTGTCTGTTACTATAATCTAGCCTTGACCTTTACTCTTCTCTCTTCTTTCCTATCACACTATGGCGTTCCTTTCCCAACTTTCTAAGCAGCCTTTTTGTATTTTGTAAACCGCTCAGACTCTGTCATGATGGGCGGTCTATTAAGTTATCAATAAACATAAACAAACAGACATAAACATTATGCGGAAAGGGGACCACGCATGCATGGTGGATCTCCCAAAAGCTTTCTTTGAAACCTGGGGAGAGGTTACCACACAGGCTCCACCGCAGTAACAGACTGCAGAGAGAAGCAGGAGGATCGGTGATCAGCGGGAGCAGTAGTGATCACTCTGGGGAACGAGTTAACTCGGCTTCCCCATTGGCTGAATGGCTAGGGTAAGACTAGTTAACTCTTCTTCCCCAGTTAAGAGGTTATCTAAAATCATGGGGGTTGATTTCAAAAGGGTTTATGTGGTCTGCACATCTAAGCACTTAGTGCCACTGCATATTCCCACGGACCACCTGCAGTTAGTTTTGCGACTGTCCATGGATGAGCTAAAGCAGTCCTGGCGCCTATCCGGTTGGCGGCAATATTCAGCAACTAACCAGATAGCAAGACCAACTGCCAGCGAAACTGAATATCCAGTGCTGGATGACAGACAGGTTCCAGCGCTGAATATCTGGTTTCATTTTTGGCCATGGCAGTCAGATGCTTTAGCTGCGCTGACCACCAGGGTATGAATATGTAAAGCATAGTTACTCACTGTAACAGGTGATCTCCTGGAACAGCAGGAATTTAGTCTTCACATATGGTGACATCGGTACCAACGGACCCGTGCGGGAACACTCCCCAGCGTCCAATAGGAAAGCTTTTGGGAATATCCCACTGCGCCTGCATAGCTGCCTTCCAGCCTTTCCCGTTCTCCCTCCTCAGTTGAGTTTGTAGCTGATAAAAGGAGAGAAAGAGAAAGAGAAAGAGAAAAAAGAAAAACCCTACAATTCCTAGGGAAGGAGAGTGGGTTGTGAAGACTAAATTCCTGCTGTTCCCAGAGATCACTTGTTACAGGTGAGTAACTATGCTATCTCCATAAAGAAGCAGGAATGTAGTCTTCACATATGGGATTCCCTAACTAGAAGATGCCAGAGAGATGACCTCAGAATCGGCTGTGGTCTGTCCTAGGTATGCCTATAGAGGTCATGTATCCTCCATGGATGTCTGGTATTGAAATCTGGGACGGGGGGTAGGAGTTGCTCTAAGTCTGAAAGAGATGCTGGAGAACAGCCTAGCCAATCATGGCATCCCGGCGGGAGTCCTTGTCCAGACAGTAGTGAGCAGCAGAAGTATGGACTGAAGACCAAGTTGTGGCTTTGCAGATCTCATCAATAACTACATAACGTAGATTTGTCATTGAGGTAGCCATGGCTCGAACAGTATGGGCAGTGACATGACCCTCGAGGGAGAGTCCTGCCTTCTCATATGCAAAGGTGATGTAGCCTGCTATCCACTTGGAGTGTATGTTTGGAGACTGGCAACCCGAGGTGACTAGAGTCAAAGGAGATGAACAGCTGAGAAGCTTTCCGGTGGCTCTCAAGTCCTCTGAAGATAAAGCACAGTTACTTACCTGTAATAGGTGATCTCTGGGAACAGCAGGAATAAGTCTTCACATATGGGTACGTCGGTACCAACGGAGCCTGCGCGGGAACGTTCCCCAGCTTCCCAAAAAGGAAAGCTTTTGGGAGCATCCCACAGCGCCTGCGCGCTGCCTTCCCGCCTTTCCTGGCCGCCTCTCCTCAGTTCGAGTTTTAAAGCTGAGACAAAAGAGAGAGAGAGGAAAGGAAAGACAGATAGAGAGATACAACTCCTAGGGGAGGTGGGTGGGTTGTGAAGACTTATTCCTGCTGTTCCCAGAGATCACCTGTTACAGGTAAGTAACTGTGCTATCTCCAGGAACAAGCAGGAATGAGTCTTCACATATGGGGACTCCCTAGCTGAAGATGCCTGGGAGATCCCCAAGGATATGAGACCTTGGGAAGGGCTCTACCTCCTCCTATGGATCTCAGGCATCCATCCAGGGAAGGAGGGCAGGAGTTGATTAAGAATGGAACAGGTGTTTGAGAACAGCCTGACCAAACAAGGCATCCCGGCGGGAGTCCTTGTCCAAGCAGTAATGGGCTGTGAAGGTATGAACCGAGGCCCAGGTGGCCGCTCAACAGATCTGGTCGATAGCCACAGAATTTAGATGAGCCATAGAGGTTGCCATGGCCCTCACATTATGAGCTGTGACATGGCTCTCCAAAGAAAGGTTCTTACTCTGATAAGCGAAAGAAATACACTGAGCAATCCAATTGGACAGTGTCCTTTTAGAGACTGGAAGTCCCAAATGAGAGGGATCAAAAGCAACAAAGAGCTGGGAAGACTTTCTATGTTGCTGTGTCCTTTGTAAGTAAAAGGCAAGAGCTCTTTTACAATCCAGAGTATGAAGATTCCTCTCTGCACTTGATGCATGAGGAGCTGGAAAAAAGACAGGTAAATATACCTCTTGATTAAGATGAAAAGGTGAGACCACTTTAGGCATAAAGTGTGGATTGGTCCTAAGGACTACCTTATCATGATGGAACCTTGTATAAGGTGGATTAGCCACTAAGGCCTGCAGCTCACTGATGTGGCGAGCTGAGGTGATTGCAATGAGGAAAATAACCTTCCAGGAAAGAAATTTCAAGGAGGTGGTGGCTAAGGGTTCAAAAGGAGGCTTCATAAGCTGACCAAGAACCAGATTTAAATCCCATGCCACCGGAGGAGGCCTAATGGGAGGTTTAGTTAAAGTTAGGCCTCTCATGAATCTTGCTGTCCATTGATAGGCTTAAGGGATGCTGCAATAGCACTCAAATGGACCCTTACTGAATTCGTCTTAAGGCCTGCATTGGAAAGATGCAGGAGATATTCCAATAGAGAATTCAAAGGTAGTGCTAGAGGGTCAAGGCCCTTTTCAGTACACCAAATGGAAAACCTTTTCCATTTAAAAGCATAGGAACGTCTAGTAGAAGGTTTTCTGGAAGCACGGAGGATATCCTTCACTTATTGAGAAAGATTCCAGCCTTGAAGGTCTAGGCCTTCAGTAACCAAGCTCTGAGGTGAAGGGACTTGGGGTTTGGGTGCCACAAAGTCCCCTCCTCCTGGGACAGAAGGTCTGGAGCAGCTCCCAAGTCCAGGGAGGGGGCTTGGGAGAGATGCAGAAGTAGAGGGTAACACACTTGGCGTGGCCAGCGTGGAGCTATGAGGATCATAGATCCTTGATCCCTCTGGAGTTTGAACAGATTCTTGGGAATCAAGGGAATGGGTGGAAAGGCATACAGGAAGCCTTGACCCCAGTGAAGGAGGAAGACATCCTTGGCCTGAACTCCCTGACACGGAATTCTGGAACAGAACCGGGGAAGTATGGCATTCCACGGACTTGCAAAGAGGTCTATGTCCGGGGTTCCCCATTCTTGGAAGATTCTGAGTACCTGATCCATGTGCAGGGACCATTCGTGTGGAAGCAGAACTTGACTGAGTCTGTCTGCCCAAGAGTTTTGAATTCCTGGGAGGTATACGGCCAGGAGATGGATCTGATGCTCTCTGGCGAAGGCCCACAATCTTAAAGCTTCGTTGCAAAGCGACAGAGAGCCAGTTCCTCCTTGCTTGTTTATGTAAAACATGGCTACTTGATTGTCCGTATGAATGAGGACTGTCTTGTAGCTGAGCAGGGTATGAAAGACCTTGAGAGCTAGAAAAACTGCTCGAAGCTCCAGGAGGTTGATATGAAGAGAGGTCTCTGTGGAGACCAAGTGCCCTGAGTGGAGAGGTCTTGTAGATGAGCTCCCCAACCTGTCTGGGAGGCATCTGTTGCGAGGGTTGCCTGGGGCAACAACTGTTGGAAGGGGGACCCCAGCAACAGATTTTGGGTGGACATCCACCATTGGAGAGACCAAAAGAGACGTTTGGAGGTTGCTATTTGGTCTGAGAGAGCTCCTGATGCTTGAGTCCACTGGGTGGACAAAGTCCATTGAGCTGCTCTCATGTGTAGGCGAGCATAGGGTACCACATGCACTGTGGATGCCATGTGGCCTAACAGTTGTAGCATCTCCCGGGCAGTTAAGTGGTTCCTTGACTGAATCTGGGAGGCTAACTGCACTAGACGTTGGCAACGGGCCTGAGGAAGGTAGGCCCTTGCAGTGGTAGTATCCAACCAGGCCCCTATGAACTCTAGGGACTGAGTAGGGGTGAGCTGAGACTTTGGGAGGTTTACCACAAGTCCCAGATACTGCAGAATGTGTCTTGTGCGGTCCAGGGAAATCTGGACCTCTGACTGAGATGGAGCTCGGATGAGCCAGTCGTCCAGGTATGGGAATACAAAGATTCCCAGAGTGCGTAGAAATGCAGCTACTGTTGCCATGCATTTGGTGAACACTCTTGGAGCAGAGGCCAGACCAAAAGGAAGCACCCTGTATTGGTAATGTTTTCCTTGGAAAAGAAAACGGAGGAACCTTCTGTGAGATGGATGGATGAGAACATGTGTGTACGCATCCTTGAGATCTAGAGAACAAAGCCAATCCTGACTCTGAAGGTATGGAAGGAGAGTGCCCAGAGAAAGCATCTTGAACTTCTCCTTGCATAGAAATTTGTTCAATTCCCTGAGATCTAATATGGGTCTGTATCCCCCTGTTTTCTTTGGAATCAGAAAATAGGGGGAGTAAAACCCTGACCCTTGTTGAAGAAGGGGTACTTCTTCTATTGCCCCTTGGGCAAGAAGGGTAAGCACCTCTTGACCTAGAAGGTCGAGAAGAGATGTTGGAGAATTGAAGTGTCTCACCATGGTGTGAGGAGGAAGGTCTGAGAAATGAAGTTTGTAGCCCTCCCTTATAATGGAGAGGGTCCACTGCTCTGATGTAATTTGCTCCCATCTGGGAGCAAAATGAGCTAACCTTCCTGGAATGGTGAGAGGCTCTGGCTGTTTTAAAGCCAGAAAGGCTAAGTTCTCTAGCATCAAGTCAAAATCCCTGAGGAGGTTGGGTATGCTGAGTTGCAGCAGCCCCTGTAGACTTAGGCCTGGCCTGTTTAGGTTGCTGACGCTTAGTGGCAAAGCAACCTGTAGATGAATGTTGGCCAGAAGCAGAAGGGAATCTGCCCTTTTTGAAAAAAGACTTCTTGAAGGGTTTTTTCTTGGCAGGAATGGAGGTTGACTTTGAAAGTCTATCCAGGGCAGAATTTTCTGCATCCATTTGAGTGGCTTTTATTTGCCATTCTTTGCCAAACAGGTTTTCACCTGTACAGGGAAGATTTCCTAAGCCATCTTGGACCCAAGGTTCTAAATCAGAAGCTTGGAGCCAAGCAATTCTGCGAGCAGCTATGGCAATGCCCGAAGCTCTGCTGGCACCTTCAAAGGAGTCAAAGGCTGCCCGGTTGGAAAACTTTGAGATGTCTTGAGTATGCTTAAGCCAAATAAGGAATTCTTCCCTTTTATCCTCTGGAAGAAAAGGGAGGAAAGTGTGCAGCTTATCTGCAACTTCTTTTAGAAACATACCCATGTAAAGACTATAGGAGTTGATTCTGGCAATGAGCATACTGGCTTGGAAGATTTTCCTACCAAAAGCATCCAAGGTCCTGCATTATCTTCCTGGAGGAGCAGAAGAGTGTCTCTTTGTACTCTTTATCCTCTTCATAGCTGACTGCACCACAATGGAATGGTGAGGAAGCTGTGTTTTATGAAAACCAGGACAAGGAGGGACACGATACATAGTGTCCAATCTGCGAGAATGAGGAGAGATAGTGAGAGGAGTCTCCCATAAGTCAATCATGTGTTCATAAAGAATCTCATGAATTGGTAAGGTGACTGCCTCTTTAGGAGCCTTAGAATAACCTAAAATATCTAATTTTTTTGCTCTAGGCTCTGATTCAGAGGTTACTGAAATAGAAAGTCCTTTAGCTACTTCTCTTATGAAGTCTTGAAAGGACAAGTCCTCTGGAGAAGACATTCTTCTTTTTGGAGAAGAAGGCTCTTCAGGAAGGGCTATGGATACTTCAGCAGACTCCTCTGATGTATCAGAATCATCAGAGGAATCAAAGTACCGCCTGTCAGGGTGCTCTTCTAAAGCTCGGTACGCGTATCGAGCGGTATCGACATCGGGCGTCATCAGTACCGGTTCGGTACCGATAAGCAGCCCTGGACAGGGAACCGCTGTAGTCGGTATTCTGGTCGATGCCGATGCTGTCGGTACCGGTACCGACGCTGGTGCCGGTACCGGAACCGATACCGACAACGGAGTTTGTGTGGTATCAGCGGCGTCGCAGCTTGAATAAAGGCCTTGATAGCCTGCTGCATGGATAGAACATTGTGATCCATCGACGCCATGAATGCCTGGAATTCGGTACCGGAAGGTTGCGCCGGTACCCCAAAGCATTCTAACAGGTGATCGGTCGAGGCCGTGCCATCGATGTCAACCTGTAACCCCATAGGTGGAGCTTTGGAAGCCGGAGCTTCCCGCCGGGGTTGTTTTGCCAGTGCAGGATCCTCGAGGGCAAGCCCGGAGGCATCTCGATGCTTAGAGGGAGATCTACCCTTCGAGGACCGGCTCGATTTATGTTTGGTTACCTGAGATCCATGGGAACTGAGGAGAGGCGGTCAGGAAAGGCGGGAAGGCAGCGCGCAGGCGCTGTGGGATGCTCCCAAAAGCTTTCCTTTTTGGGAAGCTGGGAAGCGTTCCCGCGCAGGCTCCGTCGGTACCGACGTACCCATATGTGAAGACTCATTCCTGCTTGTTCATGGAGATAAAGCTAAGGCACGTTTACAATCCAGAGTATGGAGGGCTTGCTTCTGCCCTAGATGAGTGTGGTCTAGGGAAAAACACAGGGAGGTAGACCAACTGGTTCAAATGGAAGGGCGAGGCCATGAAGTGGCATGAAGTGAGGATGAGCCCTAAGGATTACCTTTTCATGGTGGAACCATGTGTAAGGTGGGTCAGCCACTAAGGCCTGGAGCTCATTAATGCACCTTGCTGAAGTGAGGGCAATGAGGACGATGACCTTCCATGTGAGAAACTTAAGTGACATAGTGGCTAAAGGTTCAACGGGCGGCTTGAGAAGCTGTTCTAGAACAACATTTAGGTCCCATACCACTGGTGGTGGCTTAATGGGAGGCTGGGTTAACAGAAGACCTCTCATGAAGTGTGCTATGAGCGGCTGAGAGGAGATGGGCTGGCCATCTGAGGGCATGTGAGAGGCCGCAATTGCACTTAGGTGTACTCTTACCAAATTGGTTTTGAGTCCAGAAGAAGATAGGTGGAGGAGATACTCAAGCAGTGCCTCCACCGGAGCTGAGAAGGGATTATGATTCTTCTGAGAACACCAGAAAGAAAGCCTACGCCACTTGAAAGTGTAGGACCATCTGGTGGATGGCTTTCTAGAAGCTAAGAGGATGTCCTTACCCTCCTGGGGAAGGTTAATACCTTGGGAAGGCTATGCCTTCAGCAGCCATGCTGTGAAATGGAGAGACTGTGGATTGGGATGGAGCAGCATCCCCTCCTCCTGAGAGAGGAGATCTGGAGCAGACCCCAGATCTATGGGTTAAATCTGAGACAGACTTAGAAGGAGAGGGTACCAGGTTGACGTGGCCAGCATGGGGCTATGAGTATCATGAAGCCCCTGTCCGTCTCAAGTTTGAAAAGAGTCTTTGGAATTAGGGGAATGGGAGGGAAGGTATATAGAAAGCTGGGTCCCCAGTGGAGGTGAACAGCATCCACCTGTTGGCTGTCAGGCACAGGAGTCCTGATACAGAAGCAAGGGAGTTTGGCATTCTGAGGACTTGCAAACAGGTCTATCTCTGGAGTCCCCCAGATCTGAAAAATGTGGGAGACTGTCTACATGAAAAGACCACTCGTGGAGGAAAAGGATTTGACTTAGTCTGTCCGCTAAAACATTGTTTACTCGGGAGATACACCACTTGGAGGTGAATGCGATGATGTATGGTAGAGATGCAGAGCCTCGCTGCAGAGGGTCCAAGAACCTGTTCCATCTTGCTTGTTCACGTAGAATATGGCTACTTGATTGTCGGTTTGGACTAGGACTCTGCGGCAACGAAGACTGTCCTAGAACACTTTGAGAGCATTGAGAATAGCTCTGAGCTCCAGCAGATTTATGTGGAGTTGTGACTCCTTGAGTGGAGAGAGACCCCAGATGGGCTCCCCAGCCCAGTCTGGATGCGTCTGTCGTCAGGGTATATTGATGTGCAGGCATCTGAAAAGGTGACCCTACAAGGAGATTTTCTGGGAATCGACACCACTGGAGAGACGAGACCAGAAGAGTAGAGACTTATCTTCTCCCCCAGGCGACCTGATGCCTGAGATCACTGGAATGCCAGTGTCCATTGGGCTGTGCGCACGTGTAAACAGACATATGGAACTACATGCACCATTGATGCCATTATGACCCAGAAGCTGTAGCATTTCCCGAGCAGTCAGATAATTCTTGAGATATCCTGACATGCTAACTGATTGGGATGAGCACAGCGGAGTTGGGGCAGAAATGTCCTTGACTGCTGAGTATTTAAGAGGGCCCCTATGAATTCTAGAGATTGAGGGGGAACAAATTGGGACTTTGGAAGATTTATGACAAATCCCAAATGTTGTAACACCTGCATGGTGTGTGAGAGGGACAGACTGGCCTCTTGAGAAGTGCTTTCTCTTATGAGCCAGTCGTCTAAATAAGGGAAGACAAATATCCCTAGAGTCCTTAGAAATGCAGCTACTACTGCCATGCATTTTGTGAAGACTCTTGGGGCAGAGGCAAGGCTGAAAGGCAGGACTCTGTACTGATAGTGTCTTCCCTGAAACATGAAGCACAGGAACTTTCTGTGCTCTGGCTGGATAAGAATATGAGTGTACGCTTCCTTTAGATCTAAAGAACAAAGCCAGTCCTGACTCTGGAGATAGGGAAGAAGGGTTCCCAGGGAGACCATCTTGAACTTCTCCCATAGGAAATACTTGTTTAGGTCCCTGAGGTCTAGAATGGGTCTGTATCCCCTTCCCCCCCCCCCCCCCGGGTTTTTTTTGGCAGAAGAAAGTAGGAATAATAGAAGCCCATTCCCTGCTGGAATGTTGGAACCTCCTCTATTGCACCCTGCAGTAGAAGGGAGTTGACCTCTTGTAATAAAAGAGCAGTGGGAGGGGGCTGAGAATGGAACTCTCTTGATGAAGTCAGGAGGATGAGGTAGGCATCATAGATGAAGTCTGTATCTCTCTCGTACTACTGTTAATGTCCACTGCTCCAAGGTGATGAAATGCAATCTGTGGGCATAATGGCAGAGTCTGCCGGGAATGTAGATGGGGTCGAGATTCTCCAGAGGAAGGACAGCTATGTTCTCTAGAAAGGAGTCAAAAACCCGGAGCAGCTCGAGTCTGCTGAGGTGGCTGAGACTTGGGAGTATGAGCCTTCTTTTGCTGTCCCTTCTGAGGAGCATGATACTGACATTGAATAGCAGAGGTATAAGAAGGATAATATGACTTCTTTTTATTGAAGAAGGCTTTCTTTGCTGCTTTCTTGTTAGCTGGGTTGGCAGTAGATCTAGAGAGCCCATTTAGGGTAGTGTTCTCAGACTCCATCTGAGAGGCCTTATCTTGCCAATCCTTGCCAAAAAGATTTTCAATGGTGCAAGGGATATTACCCAGCTTATCTTGAACCATTGTTCAAGATCAGATGCTTGAAGCCAAGCAATCCTGCGTGCACCAATGCAGATGGATGAAGTTCTGCTGATGCATTCAAAGCAATCAAAAGTTGCTCTATTAACAAATTTTGAGACATTCTGAGCATGCTTTACAAGGGTGAGATAATCCGCCCTCGTCAATGGGAAGAGCAGCCATTAATTTCAAATCTTTAGCCACCTCTTTGAGGAACATACCCTTAGGCGTGAGTCCGTGGCGTCTGATCTGAAGTTTACATTAAAGTCGTGGACTGGATTATCATGCTTGTATATCGTGGTAACCTGCTGTTCCCTTTCCTTCTCCTTCCCTTATCTTTTTAACTATTTCTGTCCTTTATTCTGTCCTATCTCATAAATGGCGTTCTTTTCATATTTTCTTAAATGATATAGTATTGTAAACCGCTCTAATGCTTCGGCCTGAGCGGTATATCAAATGTAATAAACCATAAACCACAGAGTATGCAGGAACTAATTCTGGCCGATAGCATGGAGGCTTGAAAGCAACGTCGACTAAAAGCGTTGAGGGTTCTCAATTCCCTACCCGGAGGGTTTGAGGAATGTGTTTTCGCGCTCTTGATTTGACGCACTGACGATTCCACTACCATGGAATGGTGCGGCAATTGTGTCTTTTGAAAACCAGGACACTCCGGTACCCAGTACATGGTATTAAGCCAGCAGGTATGTGTAGAAATAGTCAGAGGTGTCTCCCACATATGAAGCATGAGGTTGTGAAGTATCCGATGGATAGGGAGCATAGCCGCCTCTTTTGGAGCCATCAGGTACTGACAAATTTCCAATTCTTCGGCCCTAGGCTCTTTCTCTGATGTTACTGTTATGGACAGGCCCCTAGCAACATCGCAAATAAAGTCTTGGAAAGACATGTCCTCTTGTGGGGACATGCGGCGTTGTGGAGACAGAGACGGGGATGGGTCCTCGGGAAGAGTTTACATGTCTCGAGTATCAGCCTATTCATCGTCCGAGGAATCATAATCCGAAGATTGGAAGTATCGTCGGGCAGAGTGTTCCTGGTGCATACAAACCCAGTACCGGTCAAAGCCAGTACCTGGAATCTGCATAGTCGGACCCTCGGTATCAGAAACGGATATGAGGGCCGGCATGGGCAGTAGCGTGGAAAGCGGCAAGAAAGTCAATGCAACCTGTATTTGTTCCGACACCGGTATCAACGCCTGAGGAAGCGACTGTAAGGGACTTGTTTACAAAGCCGCGGTAGCGGTTTGCGATCGTAATCGGAGCCGCGGCCCCATTGATTTCAATGGGGCCGCGGCTGCGATCGCGATCGCGAACTACTACCGCGGCTTTGTAAACAAGCCCCTAAGGGTTTCACTGGAACAGAGGCTGCCAGTAAGGCCGCTAAGTTCCGCTCGATGGCAAGGATACGTTGATCCATGGAGCTTGCCAATGCTTGGGTATCGGTAACAGAATTGCGGGCCACGATCCCTGAGCATGGCACCAGGAGCTCTCCGGAGGTGGAGGCCTCGGAAGCATCCTGGGACCCCACTAAGGCTTTGAAGGGAAGGTACTCCCGCCAGGGTTGTTTGGCCGGTCCAGGGCAATGCCCAAGGCATCTCGATGCTTAGAAGGAGATCTACCCTTGGGGGGGTGTGGCCAGCCTTCGATGAAGACTTAGGTTTCGATACCTGAGATCCCTGCAAGGAAGATGAAGCACTCAATGACATCGATGCTAAAGAGATGGCGTTGGAGGCGCCCAGCTTTGCAGCTCGATTCTGTAGGCCTTTCTTCGTCATCTTTCTGCAGAGAAGACATTCTGATGGTTGATGGTTGATGATCAGGCCCTAAGCATTTTAGACACAAGTCATGGGTGTCTGTGGCCGAGATGGTACCGTCACACTTAGAACACTTCTTAAAGCCATTGGATGGTTTCTCCATTTTATCAGAGACAAATGGAAGGCCCAGGCCATAGATGGTATCGATGCGCCTGAAGAAAGGAAAACCTTCACAGTTTTTTGTTTTTTAAACGAAGAAAGATAGAAAGTACCGACAGAGGTCAGTACCAGCATTGATGGGAAGGCAGACACGAACCACAAAAATGTGAAAATAGGAATTTTCTGTGGTGACAGGATTTGCTTCCTGTCAGCTCCGCGGAAAACAAATAACTGAGGAGGGAGAGCAGGAAAGGCAGGAAGGCAGCTGCGCAGGCGCAGTGGGATGCTCCCATATGCTCACCATATGTGAAGACCACATTCCTGCTTGTTCCTGGAGATCCCATGATGCCCAATTACACATTTTTACAGGATTGTTTTGGCAGAGTTGGTGGTGTTGTGATCATGGTTGTTGAATTTAATTATCAGAATCTGCAGGGTTTCCTAGGGACCTGAAAGTCAATTTAGGCTCAAAGCTAAAGGTTCACATAAGGTAACTAATACTTCGCACCTTCCCTAAAATCCAGGAACTGGCAAGCCACCTCCTCTCTTCCAAAACCCCACCAAGGATCCAGTTCTCCCTAATTTCACAAATAGCAGCTGATGCTGAAAGGAAACTTCCTTCTCCCAAACCCCAAGCAGTACCAACTCCCACCCAATGTTAAAAGCCTCTCATCCTCTTTAACCCTCCAAGTCGCACCTCCCAAGCCTCCAGTCCTCCCTCCCATCCCCAATTAGCACCCAAGCCACTGCAAGCCTCCCCCACCCACACACATACAAAACCAAACAGCAACAGTTTCCTGGAATTTACACTAACGATTTTGAAAGGTCACCATCTCCACCAGTGGGAAGGATGTCAGAGCCCTCCTGCCATTCAACTATGAGTCTACTACCAGCCGTCAGAAGCTGCTGTCCCTTCTTCCAGTGAATATGGCAGGCCTCCAAAATCATAAGTACAGATTATAGAGAAGACTAGGTGAGGAGTCAGAGGAGGATGGTGGAACAATTAGTCGTTGGGTCAGTGAGTCAAGAGAGAGGACTGGAAGCTGACAGGCTTTTTCTTTTAACATCGGGAGTTTGGAAGAGGGAGAGAGAGAATCAGGAAATTCCTTTTAACACTGAGTGACACAGGTAGGAGGGATTCAGAGCAGTGCTGTTTCCAGGTGTGCCAGGAAGACGAAATAAAGCAGGGACAGGACAGGGATTGATTTAAAATGATAGCTGGGAAGATCGTTCATTGTCAGCAGATTTTGGCTGCTAAGTTAACTTAGACGCTTTTTTATTCATGACCTATTCAGCTGCTGAATATCTCCAGAGACCACCTCGGCACTATCCGGTGGCCAGTGGACAGAGCAAGGGCAGTGCAGCCACATCTAGATAGTGCCACTGAATATCTCTCTCAGTACCTTTTCCTGGATATACTCTGTGGCTATATAGATAACAGCTTTTGAAAGTTGACCCCTATGTTTCTATATGTTGACAGCCTATATTCGCAAACAATATCAATAAATCAATCAATCATATTTATTTCTAACTGACCTCTCATACACTTACTGATGAAATACTTGTAATAATACATCTCATTCCTACATCACTATTGGACAAGCACAGCAGTATACAGTGGTATAGTGTGTCTCTTCCCTAGAGGGCTTGCAATCTAAGGAGAGAGAGAAAACAACTTGCCCTGGGGTATTCGTTGCCGAAGGAGGAACTGAACCCCGGCATCCCAGTGCTCTAAATTCTCGGCTCCTGCCACTTCACTACAAATGTGAATCTCTCTCTCTCTGCTGTGATATGGTTCTATTACAGACATGGTCACAAAACAAATACTAGGAGTGCACAGCCATTAGTGCAGAGCCAGTATGTTTGCATATCTAAACATTTTTAGTGCGCATACCTACATGTTAACATATTTAAAATCAATTTGTGTGTAAAAAACGTTCCCACGTACCTACAAAGTAAACATTTAAACCAAATGTGTGAAGAAACATGAAAACACACATTAAAATTGAAAAAAAAAATTGGAAGATCTGCAAACGAACCTTTGCATAAGGACATTGACTGTCTCATTCTTTCAACTTCTCCATTTGAGCAGCAAGTGCCAGCATATCTCTCTACATTTGTCAGCATATTAGTACGAGCATCAGCACACTGGAACTGCTTATTTTTACCTGTTTTCTTACCAAAAATATACAGATTATGAGTTTTAACTCTACAAAACACCAGAAAAACAAAGGTGTCTAAGCAAGGAAAAGTTAACCTTGAGGCCGATGAATAGCTCTCAGATGACTTACGGGAGATACTGAATGTCTAGCAATTTAAAAGCACATTTCAATCCATGGTAAAAGAGGAGCGACTGGATAATGAGTACTAGGAAGTGGGGAAGATGGAGGGTGAGCAATTATATTTTGTGATTTTATCTATTGGATGTTTCTATGAAAAACTGCAAGACATTTTGAATGAGTATTCAGGAAGATGGCACAGAAACGTTTTATAAATATACTAAATAGATATAGATAGAGGTGATATGATTGAGATGTTTAAATACCTCCGTGGCATAAATGTTCAGGGAGAGAGCCTCTTTCAATTGAAAGCAAGTTCTGCTATGAGGGGACATGGGATGAGGGTGAAGGGAGATAGATTCAGGAGTGATATATGAAAATATTTCTTTATGGAAAGAGTAGTGGATCCGTGGAATAGTCTCCCAGTGGAGGTGGTAGAGATGAGGACAGTAACTGAATTCAAAAAAGCATGGGACAAACACAGAGGATCTCTAAAGGTAAAAAGGAGACTGTTGTAGTTGTTGATATGGAAGGACAGACTAGATAGGCCATGTGCTCTTTTTCTGTCATCATATTTCTATGTTTCTGTTTCTATGTAAATTGCTAGTTGGCTAAAAAATCATGCAAAGTATTTTATGAAACCTAGCTACACAACAGAGAGATGCAATTAAAGTCTGCAATTTTATTCAGACTTTATCAGAAAAGAAACACCGCAAAACTTATTTCTATATTATTTACATAGAAACATGACAGCAGATAAAGACCCTACAGCAGTGGTTCCCAAACTTGGAGTCAGGAGCCCAAATGGGGTCACATCATCAATGAATGGGGTGACAGAATCATGGCCATTTCCCCTTCTCTCTGGACTTTCACTGTGACCTATGCCAAGCAGTGGCAGGCACCAGTCAGCATGTGGCCTGTGAGCAAGTTTAAATTAGACTTACCTGCTAATTGTAGTTCCTGGAGGAACTCCAGTCTAGTCCCGGAAACTCTGGGGTTGTGATCCTCTTCCAGCAGCTTGGAGACTGATCAACGTCATCTTTTTGATGACACTGGTATAAGGACTCAGGCACTGACTCTTCCCTCCAGTAACCTATTGACAAAGCAGACTCACCGGAGCAAGAATTAAGGCAGGAAATATATATACAAACCAACTGCAAACTTACTGTATAACCCCTGAACCTTATGAACAATGCCTTAGTATAATTGTGATACTGAAATTCACCTGCGAAGGCCCTCGCCTCCTCTCTCGGCAGAACCTGACCTAACAATACACATTCCCTATATTCTCTTACTTGTGACCTCCTCAGCTTCAGGCTCCAATCCCTAGACAGGACCGGGACGGGATCCTGGACTAGACTGGAGTTCCTCCAGGAACTACAATTAGCAGGTAAGTCTAATTTAAACGTCCTTATCGTCCCTCCAGTCTAGTCCCGGAAACTCTGGGGATGTAACAGAACAGTAAGAGAACTTAACGGGCGGGACCTGCTAGACCAGCCTGAAGCACCGCTATTCCAAAACAGGTATCCCTACTCGCTTGAATATCCAGACGATAATGCTTGACAAACGAATTTAGGGACGACCACGTTGCTGCCTTACAAATTTCCACTGGAGGAACAAATTTGTACTCAGCCCAAGACGCGGCCTGCACCCTAGTAAAATGCGCCCTTAATCCTTCAGGGACCACCTTACCCTTCAACAAGTAAGCCGACGCAATCGCCGCTTTTATCCATCTGGCTATTGATGCTTTAGAAGCTGCCTCCCCTTTGCGAGGACCCCCGAACAACACGAACAGCCTATCAGACTTTCTGAACTCCGCCATCCTACTGAGGTACCTTTTCAAGGCCCTCCGGATGTCCAAACGATGCAACTGCCGCGCCGACGACTCTTGCGGACACGCCCGGAACACCAGTAGGGACACTACCTGATTCAAGTGAAAAGGAGACAGTACCTTTGGCAAAAAGGACGGCACCGGCCTTAAGACCACCTTAGACTGAAAAAAAGGAGAGAAACGGCTCTCTACACGATAGCGCCTGTAACTCGGAAATCCTCCTTGCCGATGCAATAGCCACTAAGGACACCACCTTTAGAGTCAAATCCTTCAACGTTGCCTCAGCCAAAGGCTCAAACGGTTGCCTTCCTAACACTTCCAATACCAATTGCAGATCCCACGTAGGGACTAACTGTCTGCACGGAGGCCTTAAGAGACTTACCACCCTCAAAAACCTCTTCATATCCGGATGAACTCCCAGCGCTTGGCCTTTAATCTTTCCTCTATAACAGGGAACCGCAGCCACCTGCACCCTTAGGGAAACGGCCGCTAATCCTTTTTGAAAACCATCCTGCAAAAACGCTAATATCTGCGACACCGACGCTCTTAATGCCTCACAATTCCTGTCACCACACTAAGCTTCAAAAATACGCCACACTCGAACATACGCTAGTGAAGTAGATCTTCTACGAGCACCCAGTAAGGTGGAAACCACTGCCTCCGAGTAGCCCTTAGCTCTTAACCTTGCCCTTTCAAGAGCCATGCCGTAAGCGAGAACCAAGCTAACTGGGGCATGAACAACGGGCCCTGTAACAACAGGTCTTGTCTTACTGGCAGTCGCCAAGGATTCCCTACTAATAATCTCCTGAGATCCGCATACCATGGCCTTCTCGGCCAGTCCGGAGTGATCAGAATCACTAATCCTCTGTGTCGTTCGATGCACCGCACTACGCGCGCTATTAACACCCAGGGCGAAAACACGTAGAGCAGCCAACCCACCGGCCAGTCCTGGATGAGGGCATCTAGCCCTTCTGACATCCTCTCTCTCCTTCTGCTGAAAAACCGACCGACCTTCGCTGACTTGAATGTCGCCATGAGATCCATTATCGGCGCTCCCCAGCGCTGCACCACCATGTCAGACACCTCCGGATGAAGCATCCACTCCCTGGGGTCTACTTTCGCCCGACTCAAGAAATCGGCTGCTACATTGTCTACTCCTGCCACATGCGCCGCCAACAGCGCCTGAAGGTGTTTCTTGACCCACTGGAACAACTGATCCGCCTCGACCTCCAAGGAAGCACTGCTGGTGCTTCCCTGCTTGTTGATGTAGGCCACCACGGTCGCGTTGTCCAAAAACACCCTGATCGCTGCTCCTCTTAGAGACTGATGAAAACTTAGCAGCGCCCTTCGCACTGCACTTAGTTCCAACCTGAAAATGCGCTCCCCAACCTAGAAGGCTGGCATTTGTAGTCAGTGGTAACCAGTTTGGCGCTTCCAATGGCATGCTTCTCATCAAAGACTCCAGAAGCAACCACCACTGCAACGCCTCCCGAGTCTCCTCCGGACAGACCAGCCGCTGAGACAATGGGTCGTTTTGGTGAGACCACCGTCTGAGCAACACTCTCTGCAATGGCCTCATATGCTCCCTTGCCAAGGGCACCAACTCAATCGACGCCGCCATCGTTCCCAGGAGCTGCAAATAATGCCATGCTGTGGGGCGCGACCTGCCGAGAAACCTCTGCACCAATCTCCTCAAGGCCACTGCTAGATGCGGCGGCAGAAAAACCCTGCCTGCCGCCGTACCGAACCGTGCCCCCAAATACTTGCGATTCTGAGATGGAACTAGACTGCTCTTGGCCATATTGACTACCCAGCCTAATTTCTGCAGGCAACCAACGACCTTGGCAGTCGCCTCTTTGCTTTCCATCTTCAATTTTGCCCGAATCAGCCAGTCGTCGAGATACGGATGAACCAGAACACCCTCTTTTCTTAACTCCGCCGCAACCATCACCATGACCTTGGTAAAGGTTTGTGGTGCTGTTGCCAGACCAAAAAGTAACACCCGAAACTGGAAATGCCCCATCGGGACTGCAAACCTGAGGAACTGCTGATCCTCTGGACGAATAGGAATGTGCAAGAATGCCTCGGCTAAATCGAGCGATGTCAGAAGCTCCCCTTTTCGGACTGCCATGATTACCGATCTCAGCAATTCCATATGAAAATGAGAGACCCTGAGACAGCGGTTTACTCTTTTTAAATCCAAAATCGGTCGATAAGTTCCTTCCTTCTTCGGAACCACAAAATAAATGGAGTATTGACCTAAACTGCATTGGTCTCGAGGCACCGGCACTATCGCTTTGAGATCCAGTAATCTGCTCAACGTCTGCAGGACCGCATCGTGTTTGCGACGCGCCTCGCAAGGGGACTGAACAAACGAGTCGGATACCGGTCTCTGAAACTCCAATGCATAGCCTTCTCAAATCACCTCTAACACCCACCGATCTGACATAATTTTGACCCAGGCAGCATAAAAATCCTGCAGACAACCCCCGACTGCTACCTCTACCTGGGCCTCCCTGACTTCATTGTGGCTTTTTGGTACCTGCAGGGGAGGCTGAAAAACCCCTGCTGGCCCCACGGAAACCTCGAAACCCCTGGCTTCTATAGGGAAAACGCCCCCTCTGACTCTAAGGAAACCTAGAAGCCCAAAAATTATGAAAATCTCTTTGCGGCCCTCTAGCCATTGGCTGAAACCTCCCCAGTTTCTGCTTGTCCTCTGGAAGCTTTCCAGCTTTGGACTCTCCCAACTCCTTGACAATCTTGTCCAAATCCTCTCCAAATAGTAGCTTTCCCTTAAAAGGAAGTTTACTTAACCTGGCCATAGAAGGAAGCATCCGCTGCCCAGTTGCGCAGCCGCAGATATCTCCTCGCTGCTACCACCGAGGCCATACTGTTTGATAGACCCCTAATAAGGTCATAATGGATATCCACGAGGTACGCTGCTCCGGACTCTAAACGAGCCGCCTCACTCACTGAGTCCTCGTTTCGCTCCCCCTGGACTCGTTGAACCCAGCGCAAACAGGCTCTCGCCAACCAAGCCCCACAAATAGAAGCTTGAATGAACATAACATAAGATATGCCATACTGGGTCAGACCAAGGTCCATCAAGCCCAGTATTCTGTTTCCAACAGTGGCCAATCTAGGTCATATGTACCTAGCAGTTTCCCCAAGAGACCCAAGTTCCACAATGCTTGTACTGGGTCAAGCATTGATATCTTCGGTCACTTCTTAATAATGGTTTATGGACCTTTCCTCCAGGAACTTGTCCAAACCTTTTTTAAACCCAGCTACACTAACAGCCTTTACTACATCCTCCGGTAACAAATTCCAGAGTTTGATTACACGTTGAGTGAAAAAATATTTTCTTTTATTAGTCTTAAATAGTTTACCCTGTAGCTTCATTGCAGGTCCCCTAGTCTTTCTATATTCTGATAAGGTAAACAATCGATCTACGTTTACCCGTTCCACTCCGTTCATTAATTTATAGACTTCTATCATATCTCCCCTCAGCCGTCTCTTTTCCAGGTTAAAGAGCCCTAACCTTTTTAGCCTTTCTTCATAGGAGTATCCTTCCATCCCCTTTACCATTTTGGTGGCTCTTCTCTGTACCTTTTCTAAAATTGCTATATCCTTTTTAAGATACGGCGACCAGAATTGCACACAGTATTCAAGGTGCGGTCTCACCATGGAACGATATAGAGGCATTATAATATCTTTTGTTTTATTTTCCATTCCTTTCCTTATCATACCTAGCATTCTATTTGCTCTCTTGGCCGCCGCTGCACACTGGGCCGAGGGTTTTAACATGGTATCCACAATGACGCCTAAATCTTTTTCCTGGGTGGTGGTTCCTAATGTGGAACCTTGCATCATGTAACCATAGTTTGGGTTGTTCTTCCCTAGGTGCATAACCTTGCACTTGTCCACATTAAATTTCATCTGCCATTTTGATGCCCAGTCTTCCAATTTATCAAGATCCTCTTGCAATTTTTCACAATCCTCTTGGGTTTTAACAACTTTAAATAGTTTTGTGTCATCTGCAAATTTGATAACCTCACTTGTTATTCCACTTTCCAGGTCATTTATGAATATGTCAAAAAGCTGCGGACCCAGCACAGATCCCTGGGGTACACCACTATTCACCTTTCTCCATTGGGAAAATTGGCCATTTAGCCCTACCCTCTGCTTTCTATCTTTTAACCAGTTCCTGATCCACAATAGTACACCGCCACCTATCCCATGACTCTTTAGTTTTGCCAAAAGTCTCTGATGAGGGACCTTGTCAAAGGCTTTCTGAAAGTCCAGATACACAATATCAACCGACTCACCTTTGTCCACCTGTTTATTCACTCCTTCAAAAAAACATAACAGATTAGTAAGACAAGATCTTCCTTGTCTAAAGCCATGTTGGCTGTCTCCCATTAGGTTGTGACTATCTACATGCTGAGTAATTTTATTCTTTATGATGGTTTCTACCATTTTTCCCGGTACTGACGTCAGGCTCACCGGTGTGTAGTTTCCCGGATCACCCCTGGAACCCTTTTTAAAAATTGGTGTTACATTGGCGATCCTCCAATCTTCAGGTATTAGAGATGATTTTAATGATAGTTCACAGATTACTGATAGCAGTTCTGCAATCTCATATTTCAGTTCTTTCAACACCCTTGGATGTATACCATCCGGCCCAGGTGATTTGCTACTCTTCAGTTTATCTAATAGTTGTAAGACATCTTCCCGATGTATCGATATTTCCTTCAATTCTTCCGCTCCTTTAAATACCACTTCAGTCATGGGTAACATCCCTACATCTTCCTCAGTAAAGACCGAAGCAAAGAATTCATTCAGTCTCTCCGCTATCGCCTTGTCACCTCTTAGTGCTCCTTTAACCCCTTTATCATCTAATGGACCAACTGACTCTCTCACAGGTTTTTTGCTACGAATGTACTTGAAAAGGTCTTTATTTCGCGTTTTTGCTTCTGCAGCAAGCTTCTTCTCAAATTCTCTCTTTGCCTGCCTTATCAATGCCTTGCATTTGACTTGCCAGTGCTTGTGCTGTTTCCAGGTTTCGTCGTTTGGCTCTTTTTCCATTTCCTGAAAGATGCTTTTTTGGCAACAACAGCCTCTCTGACCTCACCTTTAAACCATGCTGGCAGTTTTTTGGACTTCCTTCCACTTTTCTTATACAGTGGAATACAGCTGGTCTGGGCTTCCAAGATAGTATTTTTCAACAACACCCAAACTTGATGTACGTCTTTAACCTTCGCAACTGCTCCTTTTAGTTTTTTCTTAACTGTTTTCCTCATTTTATCATAGTCTACCTTTCGAAAGTTAAAAGGTAGTACTGTGGATTTCCTTACTATCCCTCCTCCACTAATTAAATCAAAGGCGATCATGCTATGATCACTATTGCCAAGTGGCCCCAACACCCTTATCTCTTCCACTAGATCTGGTGTTCCACTAAGGACTAGGTCTAATATGGCTTCCCCTCTGGTCGGTTCATGAACCAGCTGCTCCAAGAAGCAGTCATTAATTTCATCTAGGAACTTTATCTCCCTAGCATGTCCTGACGTGACACTGACCCAGTCAATACCGTGGTAATTGAAATCACCCATTATTATTACTGCGCTGTAACTTTTGTTAGCTTCCTTGATTTCTTTGAGCATTTGATCATCCATTTGGTCATTCTGGCCAGGTGCTCGATAGTACACCCCCACTGCCATTGCCTTCCCCCTTTTATATGGAATTTCAATCCATATAGATTTTACAGCAGATTTTGTTTCCTGCAAAACTTTAATCCTTTCTGAGTCAATGCCCTCTCTAACATAGAACGCAACCCCTCCACCAATTTGATCAGCTCTATCATTACGATATAGTTTGTACCCAGGTATCACAGTGTCCCACTGGTTGTCCTCCTTCCACCATGTCTCTGATATTCCAATCATATCTAACCTTTCATTTAGTGCTATATATTCTAACTCTCCCATCTTATTCTTTAGACTTCTAGCATTTGCATACAAGCATTTTAGAGAAGGCATTTTGTTCATGTTAATTTGGCTATTGTTAGACATGGGTAAATTGGGATCTTTAAGCTCTGTCTGCTCCATACTTGAGGGCATTTGGGCTACTTTACTCTTTTGTGGAACCTCTCTGCTTTTGGTAGTATCCTTCAAGGATACATTCTTCCGAACCATCCGCTCTTGGGCGACTGTCGGCTTTCCCCTAATATCTAGTTTAAAAGCTGCTCTATCTCCTTTTTAAAGGTTAATGCCAGCAGCCTGGTTCCATCCCAGTTAAGGTGAAGCCCATCCCTTCGGAAGAGCCCCTCCTTTCCCCAGAATGTTCCCCAGTTCCTAACAAATCCAAAACCCTGATCTCTGCACCATTGTCTCATCCATGCATTGAGACTCCGGAGCTCTGCCTGCCTTTTGGGTCCTGCGCGTGGAACAGGAAGCATTTTGGAGAACGCTACCCTGGAAGTTCTGGATTTCAACTTCCTACCTAAAAGCCTAAATTTTGCCTCCAGAACCTCCCTACCACATTTTCCTATGTCATTGGTACCGACATGTACCAAGACAGCAGACTCCTCCCCAGCACTATCTAAGACCTTATCTAGGTGGCGCGTGAGGTCCGCTACCTTCGCACCAGGCAGGCATGTTACCAGGCGATCCTCACGTCCACCAGCCACCCAGCTATCTACATGCCTAATGATCGAATCACCAACTATAACGGCTGTCCTAACCCTTCCCTCATGGGCACATGGCCCTGGAGAAACTTCCTCGGTGCGAGAGGGTTTTACATCACCTGGAGGACAGGTCCTAGTTACAGGATCACTTCCTGTCACACCAGGGTGATGCTCTCCTGTCACGTGACCTCTCTCCTCCATGGCAACAGGGATGCTGCCAGACTAGAGGTGAGACTTCAGGACTATATCCCTGTAGGGCTCGTCTATGTACCTCTCTGTCTGTCTTATGTTTTCCAAGTCTGCTACTTTAGCCTCTAGAGAACGAACTTGTTCCCTGAGAGAAAAGAGCTCCTTGCACCTAGTGCACACGTAAGACCTCTCACCAACTGGGAGAAAATCATACATGTGACACTCAATGCAAAAGACTGGAAAGCCCCCATCCCGGAAAGAGCATTAACCTCAAACACCTGCCTTAACAAGGCATCTAGCCTCCTGTCCTGCGTATCCTTGAGAGCCGCACTCCCTTCAACCGGAATGGTCGTCTTCTTAGTTACCGCCGACACAGCAGCATCCACTCTCGGCGACAAAGATTTACTTATCTTGCTCCACCAGCGGATATAGTCGAAACATTACCCTAGAGCCCTTGAGCGCTGCCTCAGGCATGTCCCACTCACCTTGAATCATTTCCTTTATCACCCTATGCATTGGAAACGCTCTTTGCGTCTTCCTAAAGGCTTGTAAGAACGGATCCTCCAACACCGTCTCTTCTACCGGCCCCGACACTGGTACATTAAGCGCCTTAAGCGTCTCAGAAATGAGTGCGGGCAACTCTTCCCTTCGAAAGATCCACACCACTCTGGCTTGGTCCTCCTGCTCTGTAATCTCACCTTCTTCCAATTCCTCGTCTAACTCCGGTTCCTGCTCTTCCGTGCGCAAATCCTCCGAAAACTCCGACTGTCCCTCCTTGTCCAACTCTCCTCTCGCTCTCTTCAGCAACACCCCTGAAGCAGCCACCGACAGCGGAGTTCCTGGCCTCTTCTGTCCCAAGCCCCCACCCACGGGACCTGGCCCAACCATCGAGGAGGACGCCTCCCTTTGTGGCCCGCCGAACGCCCTTTGGATCAGAGTCACAAAGTCTGGGGAGAAAATGGAGGACAAATCCCCCGGGAAAGATGTTTGAGCTACCGGCCAATCCGGTCTCGAGGAAGGACCCCGGTACCGGTTCCGCCAACTCTATCCCCGGTGACCGAGGTCCCTCTAGAGCCATCACCTGCCCCTCTGTCTCATCTAAAAGCTTGTGGTCCACCAGAGCCATCTGGCTACAGCTTTTACAGACCCTGGCCTCTGACACAACAGACCTTTTCACTCCACAGAGTAGACATAACACTTTTGCCGGCATTTTGACCCTTTTGCCACTCACGTCTGCTCGTTTAGTTCTCTCCTGAAGCAAACCCCTTTCCAAGGGAACACCACCAGCACTGTTTCTGAACGAGCCCTGCTGACCCGGGCCATTTTCTTTTTTTTCAAACTACCACCAAATTGAGCAGGAGACTTCCGGAGCTGAACCCCAGCAGAAACAAGTTAAAACGAAGCTTTAGCACCGAGCTACAACCGCTTGTTCCCCTGCTACCGCTACCGGCGTTTTCCCGCCGAAAACCCACGCGGCATGAGCCTACTCCCTTTGCTGCACCTTCGCACACACTAATCGAGAAACAAAAAACTCTGCAGCTTACCTGAACTCCCAGAGCCAAGCCTCAGCCCAGTACCACTTCAAAGACTGCCGATCTTGTAATCAATTCTCGCACTCGGGCCTCTTCTCCCCCGATGCAGAAAATCAGCAGGGAATGGAAGTACTGTGGCTCCCCTCTGCCCAATTCCCCCAAGCGCAAACAGGCAATGTCTTCTGTGTAGCGCTGGGGAAGGGCTTCTTATCCAAACCACCAGTCCGTTCTGCAGACTTGTACCCGGGGACTTCCCCTTTCCTTCTAAGCCCGAACTCAGCCCCCGATAGAGGAAGACAGGAAGGGAGGCCCTTCTCAGCCAAATTTAAAGGTATACAACCCTAAAATTTAAAACCTTCCCCCAAATTGATTATGCCATAATAGCTCCAATTGAAATAAAAGAACAAAACAATAAAAATTTTCAAAGGAATTCCAAAACTCTGAAAGTTAAGCTCACACTCTCTAAAATTCCTTAATTGTTCCTCTAGTGAGCCCGAACTCCGGCTCACATCCTCCTAGCTGCTTGGAGACTGATCTAAACTGGAGGGAGGAGGCGGTGTCTGAGTCCTTATACCAGTGTCATCAAAAAGATGACATTGATCAGTCTCCAAGCTGCTGGAAGAGGATCACAACCCCAGAGTTTCCAGGACTAGACTGGAGGGACAATATGGAAGTGAACATTGATAAGCTCTTGTTCCCCTCCTGTTAGGCTGGAAATCCATGCCGAGTACTGGGGTCTATAAGCACACACAGAGTCTTTACTGACTGCTGTTGAAGTTGCCATTACTGTCACTGTTACTTTCCGGCTTTAGATGAGTGGAGGGAGGCTGGAGACCTGCTATTTTCATTTCATCATCATCTGGTGTCACATGAATATTCAGTTGTTAAAATGGGGTCATATGAGCTAAAAGTTTGAAAAGCATTGCCCTACAGCCTATCCACTCTGCTCTTCCATACCACTACTATAGTCCCTTTTTTCCCCTTTACAGATCTTTTGTGTTTGTCTCATGCTTCCTTGAATTCAGATACTGTCCTGGTCTCTACTACCTCTACTGGGAGACTATTCCACGTATCTACCACTGTTTCTATAAAGAAATATTTCCACAATTATTCCTAAGTCTAACCCCTTTCACCTTCATCCTAAGCCCCCTTGTTGCAGAGCTTGTTTTCAATTGAAAGAGATTCCCCTCCTGTGCATTTATGCCACAGAGGTATTTGAATGTCTATCATATCTCCCCTCTCCCAGAAGAGCCTGCACCACGAAAAAAACATTGTGGTGCAAGCTCGTTTCCTTGCAGGTCAGTACCATTGACCCTGTGTATGAAACGTTGCCATCTTTGGAGACCGGTGATTGCACAAACCAAACTTGTAAATACTAGCAAAACATTGCTTTTTACATTTCTGTTTCTCAAGGTTCAATACGATGGAGTTGATCAAATTTAGCAGCGTAACCAGGGGTGGGGAAAACTTCTACTGGAAGACTCGTCACACCAGCTTTCGGTCTTTGTACATAAAGGACAGACAGAGAAGTCGGCTGTTGCTCTACATGATACAAGGCACTCCAGCTCCATTTAATAAAAAGACCTCATCATCCAGTATTGATCAACTTCAATGATTTTCCTCTTTCCACATAAGAACAATTAAAATTAATTAACATTCTCCTGTAGGCCGTGTCATGCTGAATGACTCTCACCCAAGACTGCGTTAGCGGCAAGTTTGTCTCTCCGAATACAGTCTTAGATTTCAGTTCTACAATGCCAGAGAGAAAATTTTCAGCCCAATCACACTGAGTTATTAAAGCTTTTCTCTAAGTTCAGAGTTGTGCAGAGTTGATCTTCAGAAAGCTAAAGCAGAATAAGAGCTGGAGATTTCAGAAACATGGCAGAAAAGGAAAGCAGGAAAACGAATAATGCTGTTTGAAACAAGCATGAAAGATTTCTGCAGAATGACTGCACCACTGAAAAAAAGTAGAATTGAAAAGAATGTTTACCATTCTCTATCAAAGTGCGAACAACATCCACTTTGCCGAATAATGCAGCTTCGTGCAGTGCAGTCCCCTTCTCCGTCTGTAAAGCAGAGAACATTTCATCAAAACATTCCTTTAAAGTTTTGTTTTTTTTAAAACATCCAGCTAGAACCCTTTTTTGGGAGAGACTATTCTGGAAATAATTAAACATTCAGGTGCCCATGGGTACAGATGTTTCAATTCATGTCTCCCAGTCCTGCAGCTTCATTACATATGCAGCTGCTTTTCAAAAACCACCAAATAATTTTCATTTTAATTAATACCATAGCCAATGGGCTGTTTCATCTCATTAAAACGTTTAGCACCACGCTTTCATCATAGCATGTCCATGTCCTGGTGCCCCCGCATTCCAGCACCCCAGGTCCTAGCCCCACCATATGCAAGCACCTCCATATCCCAGCAGCTCTGCATCTCAGCACTGCTATACCACAGCATCATAGGCCCTAGCACTACTGCAAGCTATCCCAGCAATATTGTATGCAAGCACCCCCATGTCGCAGCAGCCCTGCATCTCAGCACTGCTATACCACAGCATCATAGGCCCTAGCACTACTGCATGCTATCCCAGCAATATTGTATGCAAGCACCGCCATGTCCCAGCACCCCTGCATTTGAGCACTGCTATACCACTGCATCATAGGCCCTAACACTACTGCATGCTATCCCAGCAATATTGCATGCAAGCACCCCCATGTCCCAGCACCCTTGCATCTCAGCACTGCTATACCACAGCATCATAGGCCCAAGCACTACTGCATTCTATCCCAGCACTATTGTATGCAAGCACCCCCATGTCCCAGCAGCCCTGCATCTGAGCACTGCTATACCACAGCATCATAGGCCCTAGCACTACTGCATGCTATCCCAGCAATATTATATGCAAGCACCCCCATGTCGCAGCAGCCCTGCATCTCAGCACTGCTATACCACAGCATCATAGCCTCTAGCACTACTGCATGCTATACCAGCAATATTGCATGCAAGCACCCCCATGTCCCAGCACCCTTGCATCTCAGCTCTGCTATACCACTGCATCATAGGCCCTAGCACTACTGCATGCTATCCCAGCAATATTATATGCAAGCACCCCATGTCCCAGTACCCCTTCATCTGAGCACTGCTATACCACAGCATCATAGGCCCTAACACTACTGCATGCTATCCCAGCAATATTATATGCAAGCACCCCATGTCCCAGTACCCCTTCATCTGAGCACTGCTATACCACAGCATCATAGGCCCTAACACTACTGCATGCTATCCCAGCAATATTATATGCAAGCACCCCCATGTCCCAGCACCCCTACATCTCAGCACTGCTATACCACAGCATCATAGCCTCTAGCACTACTGCATGCTATCCCAGCAATATTGTATGCAAGCACCCCCATATCTCAGCACTGCTATACCACAGCATCATAGGCCCAAGCACTACTGCATTCTATTCCAGCACTACTGTATGCAAGCACCCCCATGTCCCAGCAGCCCTGCATCTGAGCACTGCTATACGACAGCATCATAGGCCCTAGCACTACTGCATGCTATCCCAGCAATATTATATGCAAGCACCCCCATGTCCCAGCAGCCCTGCATCTCAGCACTGCTATACCACAGCATCATAGGCCCAAGCACTACTGCATTCTATTCCAGCACTACTGTATGCAAGCACCCCCAAGTCGCAGCAGCCCTGCATCTGAGCACTGCTATACCACAGCATCATAGGCCCTAGCACTAGTGCATGCTATCCCAGCAATATTGTATGCAAGCACCCCCATGTCGCAGCAGCCCTGCATCCAAGCACTGCTATACCACAGCATCATAGGCCCTAGCACTACTGCATTCTATTCCAGCGCTATTGCATGCAAGCACCCCCATGTCCCAGCACCCCTGCATCTGAGCACTGCTGGGCTTATTTGTCAGGATGGAATGCATAATTCTGTTTATTAGGATTATTCAGCTGCTTTGAACCAGAAGCAGCACTCATATGCTGGGCTTTTCCAGAAACTGGTGGACGCTAAGATTAAATTTACAGTATTGTACCTAGCGCGACTCCGTATATAGCACAACGGGACCATCACCACTTTTAACTCTGCCGAGTCAGCAACAAACTCTGTCCAGGGGCTACTGAATACGACCGCTCAGGAGTAGACTTGGACATAATAGCGGCAAGGGACAGGAGCCATCACGAGAAATGATGGTATCTCCCTGGTGCCCTGTGCTCTCAGACTATTTTTAGCCGGAGGAAAGCCAGGGTCTCACCCGGACTGAATGGAATTATAACTTGGATGCCCTCGCTCGGCCTTGGGACCTGAATGGGGACACTAAACTAACCCAGGGTTTTGGTCGTCAAGGGTGGGGGTTGGCGCCAGAGGAAGCTGGTGCCTCCTGCATGACAATGTCAGATTTGAGAGTCCAGGGGCTGGCACTGGCAGAGGCCGAACGTTTTTTGCTTGTACTAGGGCGTCAGGGATACCACCTCGTCCTTTTGACATTTGTATTGTTCATTATATTTGTTAATTTGAACTGCATATGTATGATTGTGATGCTGTATGGATGGCTGAGGGGGAGTTTGTGAATTGGCTTGGGTGTGGGGGTTAAGAAAGTTATGCAAGTATGGCGAATGGAGAGGATGTCTGATAGATTGAGAAGAGACAGGTCATAGATAGGGTCCGCCTTTGTAGGATACTGGGGGGAGGGACTCCAATACATTGATGTGTGACTGCTTGATGGATGGCATGGGGATGGTTGGTAGGGGAGGAGCTGGGGAGGGAGGGGGGATAGGGAGGAAGGGGATTGGAGGAAGGGTAACAGAGTGGAACCAGAGGAAGGGTCATTCAAGGCTGTAAGGGATGGGAGGTGGATGTCGGACATCTGTGAAAGACGTAGGACAGTAGGGGTCCTAGGCTGGGGGGGCCCCTCTGTATGGAATAAGACTAGGGTATCTGTTATCAGAGCTTTTCGGTGCTGGGAGCTGGGCTGAGAGTCCTCTCCTGGAATGAGTGTGGCTTGGGTAGCCCTATTAAGAGGTAAAAGGTTCCCCCAGGCCCTGGGGCGGCCTAAAGGGGACGTTGTGATGCTGCAGGAAACCCATCAATTGGAGGGGGAAATGGCTAAGTTGAAAGGGAGCTAAGGTAGGCCAGATCAACAGGGTGTCAGTAGTGGGAAAGAAGAGAGGTGTTGCCATTTTCCTCCACTGGGACCTCAGCTTTCAACCATGGACTGTGGTTAAGGATTCCGGGGGATGCTATGTGTTGGTGGAAGGAGAATTGCTAGGGAAACAGGTCATACTGGGATCGGTCTATGTGCCTAATGTCGCCAACCTGGGCTTTTTCGCCCAGTTGGCAGAAGAACTGGAGCTATTGCCTGTCTGCTGGTGGTCAAAGCAAAAGGTATATAGCCCTCCAAATTAACCTAAAGGTTAAGTAAGCTGAACCTCAATTATAGCTGCAAACCAATTCAGTGAAATAATAAGGATAATAATAATAGGAAACTGGGGTCTCAGACTTTATCAGCAACTTCCCCGATATTATCTCCTTAGGGAATATGTTGCTTTACTTGCATCAATGACCTCTCCGGTTCCTGTAAGTTGTTTAAATGTAGCAGGTATCCAGCATTCTGAGTAACCTTTAGTGTTATTCAAAGTTACAATCTTCACAGTTAATATTTTTAACTCATTCGTTGCTAAGATTTCAAACTGTTGCTATCTTGATAATTAAAGTAAACGTGCTTATCTCAAAAATAGCGAACTTCCCCAACGCCACCATTTAGGTACCAGCTTTAGATTTTCCTGCTCTCCCTGCCCTCACTGCTTCAATACCGAAACATTTCAACTCATCAAATGTATGGTGGTGTTGTGTACAATGTGCTACTAAGGAGGCTTCCTGGACGTGACATTTGAGTCTGCTCCGGTGCTCGTTCATACGGACTCAAAATTGTCTAATGGTTTTTCCCACGTATAGCAAACCACATGGGCATTTAATTATTATTACAGCCCCGGAATAAACTGGAGTCATCCGACATAGATACAATTAATTTTGTTACTAAATATTCTCCACTTAGTGGCAGTATTAAACGCATTGTAAAACGTCACCAAAACGTATTAAGCACTCTGCCGGGTTACAGGATAAATCTATTCGATGTGTTTGGACATGAAGCCAAAACTTAAAAGAGAAATTAAGTCCTGCTAAGTTACGGACAATTCCAACTGGTGCGCAGGAGAGTTTTCCAGGACATATGAAATGTGGCAGTTGCAATATCTGCTCCATAACCGAAGAAATTACTGAGTTCACTTATCATGGTAAGACCTACAGGTTACAAAATTCCACTACGTGTAGTTCTGATCATCTGGTTTATGGGATTAAATGCCCATGTGGTTTGCTATTATTATTACTATTATTATTACCATGGTCATGGTCAGACCATAAACTAATAATCCTACAAATTCCTTTGGACAACACTCATTCCTTAAACAACAGAAACCTTGACAACACACTAAGAGCCCCATCAAGAGGCTTTCGGCCCTTCAATAAGGATGTCATAATGACAAATACCCAACCACTCCTCAACAATACAACACTCAACCTGGAAGAAGCAATTGAAGCCTGGAATAACAGCCTCAATACCATTGCTATGCTACCACACAAAAACACATCAAGGAAAAGACCCTCAGCTCCATGGTTCTCTCCCGATCTGCGATCTTCTCTTATGCACCTCAGAAGACTCGAAAAACGCTGGCGCCGATCACTGGCCATTGATGATCGTACAGCCTACAATCTCTATTTAGCAACTCACCGTGAAGCAATCACAAACAAAAGGAAGCAGTATCACACAGAGATGCTCAAAAGATCACTAAACAAACCTCGTGATTTGTTCAACCTAGTAAAATCATTATCTAATGAACCATCTTCAGAACAAAAATGTGATATTCACCCACAAGAATTTGCTGATTACTTGCAATCTAAACTCCTACAGACGGATGAGCTACAGAATACAGTTATTCAAGAATCAACTTGCCAAAACACCTTATCTTCCCTTTCTGCACCCTCAGCTAAACAAATTGAAGACACAATCTCCTCACTCAATACCTCCACCGCTCAAACCGATCCCTGCCCAGCCTTCTGGATAAAGGACCTTAGAAGTGTATTCAGCCCATTCATTGCAAGAATCATGAACCTCTCATTCTCAACTGGATCATTCCCATCTGCTCTAAAGCTCACATCCATCAGACCATTATTAAAAAATTCCAAATTAGACCCTAAAAGGGCTGACTCATACAGGCCTATCGCTAGCATTCCCCTCCTAGCAAAAACTTTTGAAAAAGAGGTGCAACGCCAAATTCAAGACCACATAGACTCCACAGCTCCTCTCGACTACTTTCAACATGGCTTCAGAGAACATCATGGAGTTGAAACACTCCTCACCACCCTCCTCAATAACATACTCACCAGTATAGACAACATCCGCCAAGGCGTCGTGCTAATCTTCTTAGATATAGCAGCAGCGTTTGATTCGGTAAATCACGAGATACTCATTACACGATTGAAGGAAAAAGGCATCGGTAGTTCAGCGCTGGAATGGTGCAAATCTTACCTGGACACCAGAATGCAATATGTAAAATCTGCAACAGGAGAATCAAATCTTTTCCACCAAAAACAAGGAGTACCGCAAGGGTCATCTCTTTCATCTCTCATGTTTAACATCTACATGCAGCCCATCTGCAATATCATCAGATCTTTCAACGTGAAAGGTATGATATATGCAGATGACATCCTACTTTATATGCCATTTTCGACAATGCAATTAGATCTACTGCCCATAATAAATTGCTTCAATGCCGTATCAGAATGGCTCCTCTCACAGAACCTCCGCATCCAACATAAGAAAACTGAGGTTCTCTTTGTTACAAGAGACCCTAACTTCATTCCACCAGCACAAATAAGTGTCAAAGGAGCTGATCTATCCACCAAGGAAGCAATAAGATACCTTGGAGTCATGCTGGACCACCGTCTCAATATGAAATCACACGTTAACAATATAACAAAGGCTGTGTACTTCAAGATACGCACACTCAGGCATCTACGCTCCTTACTGGACCCAGACGATTTTAGAACCATCTTCCAAGCACTTATCCTACCACATTTCGATTTCGCCAATTCAATTCTACAAGGTCTCCCACAATCCACCCTAAGTTCTCTTCAACTTGCCATGAACACTGCTGCAAGGGTTCTACAAGGAGCATCCAGGAGTGATCACGTGACACCAATTCTCAAATATCTTCACTGGCTCCCGATACAAGGCAGGATCATATTCAAAACCCTAATTCTCACATACAAGGCCATACATGGTTTGTCTGCAAACTCTCTAACTGATCTCACACAAGTTCTACCTCCAACTAGAGCCAGAAGAAAAATAGCGACAAACACCCTAATTATGCCGAAGGCCATAACAACCTGTAGCCAAGCGACAGCGAACAGAGCCTTCATGTTTTGCGCCCCAAAACATTGGAACTCCCTACCACCCGAAATTCGTGCCATAACCGGCATAGTCCAATTCAGAAAAGCCATCAAACATAACCTATTCATCAAATACTACCCTACATAAAGTGCTTAATATTTACCACAAACTTAACAGAATTCCCGCCTTTTCCAAACATTATTGATAATATTACATAATTACTTCTCTCATGTGATCGAATTAGCAGATTAATATTCTATGTATATAGTTCAATGTATATAGTTTTACCCCCATATTATCCATGTTTATCTTATCCAAATTTATTTTCCTGTTTTATGTAATACCGAGCAGCCTGTTGTTCTGGTCTTTGGTTCTCTGTAAACCGCGCTGATTGTAAATAGCGCGGTATATAAAAAATTGAAATAAATAAATAAAATAAATAAATATTATTTATTTATTACAATTTCTTATATACCGCACTATATATCAGCGCGGTTTACATACAACAAAATGACCATAACAGATTGTTTGGCTTCACATAGAACAGGAGTAACAACTTGGATAACATGTTTGAAAAATATATGTGGGAAAAACCATTAGACAATTTTGAGTCCGTATGAACGAGCACCGGAACAGACTCAAATGTCACGTCCAGGAAGCCCCCTTAGTAGCACATTGTACACAACACCACCATACATTTGATGAGTTGAAATGTTTCGGTATTGAAGCAGTGAGGGCAGGGAGAGCAGGAAAATCTAGAGCTAAAACTCTGTTCATTCAAGAACAAATATGGATCTACAAACTACAATCTGTTATACCCGGGGGTTTAAACAATATGATAGAATGGAGTGCCTGTGTCTGAATTGAACAAATCTGCAAACAGAGAACAGAATGGACACGTACAAATTCATTTTATGTTAGTCACACATGCACGTCAACGTGCAGTTATTTAAATCTCACTCAACATCAATGGTCCGCATGCGCGGCGTCTGAGAGAAAGCTAGTGAGCTAACAGACAGCCTTGAGATTATCCATTGCTTTCAAACCTACCTACAAGGAGAACCAACGGTAGGATTATGCTGTTTCTTTGAGCACATACTGTCTCTTTAAGTATCTTCTTTACCAACATATTTAGGCAAATAAGCTGGGACTTTTTAGAGCTTCTAACTTTGCTACTTTGTTTATGAATAGTGCTACTACAAGAACAAATGGTCCCCCCAGAGGAAGAATGGAAACGCAAAGCTGGTACCTAAATGGTGGCGTTGGGGAAGTTCGCTATTTTTGAGATAAGCACGTTTACTTTAATTATCAAGATAGCAACAGTTTGAAATCTCAGCGAGTTAAAAATATTAACTGTGAAGATTGTAACTTTGAATAACACTAAAGGTTACTCAGAATGCTGGATACCTGCTACATTTAAACAACTTACAGGAACCGGAGAGGTCATTGATGCAAGTAAAGCAACATATTCCCTAAGGAGATAATATCGGGGAAGTTGCTGATAAAGTCTGAGACCCCGGTTTCCTATTATTATTATCCTTATTATTTCACTGAATTGGTTTGCAGCTATAATTGAGGTTCAGCTTACTTAACCTTTAGGTTAATTTGGAGGGCTATATACCTTTTGCTTTGGTTACCCTGATCCCTCTGTACAGAAAGACCGTACTTTACAGTGTCTGCTGGTGGTGGCAAGGGACCTTAATTGGGTTCTAGACCCAGACCTAGACACCTCCAGGGGGCCAACAGGCAGCTGTAAGCCCAGGGCTCAACATTTGTGGCATTTTATGGACTGTCGGCTCATTGATATATGGCAGGTCTTTCACCCACAAGATTGTGATTATACGCATTTATCTCGAGCACACTGTACCAGTGCACAGACTGACTATGTGTTAATATCGGAGGCTGTTTTTGGGGCCGTCGACGCCATGATGATTGGGCCCTGCGAGATCTCGGATCAAGCCTCAGTTTGGGTGAATTTGATATGGGAAAGGAACACAGGTGGAAGACGAATCTGGCGCTTCCCCCTAGAGTTCTACCAGGGTGAGGGGTTTATCTCAAGGATCAATGAGACGGACTTTCTCTACCACAACCGACAGCACATCAATGAGCCCAAGTTGTTCTGGGCAACCTCTAAAGCAATCCTCCAGGGGCTATTATTGCTTATGCCACCAAGCACCAGAAATATATTAATGCACATGTGCTTGAGAAGCAGGTGTGCCAGGAGTGTTGACTCCTTATCCAATACCCGTCCAAACAGAACCAGGCTAGGTTGTTGGCGACCCAGGTGGCCCTCAACATGGTGCTCCACCAGTGGTCTTGAAAATCCATGCTTTATTACAAATTTCAGCTTTATCAATATGGCGATAAATCAGGGAAACTTTTGGCCTGCTGTCTCCAGAGGAGTCGAGCCTCACAGTACATCCTAGCCCTCCGAGATCTGGGAGGAGCACTGCAGAAGACCATGAAGGAAATAGGGGAGGATCCTCGTGGACTACTACCGGATCCCCATATACAGGGGATACAGTCTCTGAAGAGCCAGTTGTGGCATACTTAACTCGTGCCTTGCTGCCCCAGTTGACACCAGAGCAGGCCGCATTTCTGGGAGCCCAGGTGTCTGCCACTGAGTTGCAACATTTTATTAAGAGAGCGGCTACTTGACTGGATCCAAGTCCAGATAGATACCATACAGAGCTTTATAAAATTATGCAGGAAAAGGTCATACCACCCATTAGGAAGTCTATAATGCATGGCTTTTGAGGGGGATGATTCAATACGATGTGAATAGGGCCCATATAATTGTATTAACTAAACTGGGGAAGGACCCCTATCTGGCTGCCTCCTATTGGCCTATCTCCTTGATCAATTTTGACTTGAAGAGGGTAGCAAAGATTTTGGCAGATAGATTGGCACCATGGCTCCCTGGGCTGATACATCCCGGTAAGGGGACAGTATCCGGTGGGGAATCTATGTAAAATTATAGCCACCCTAGAATGGGTACACTTTCATAAAAGGCCTTCTCTACTTATAGCTCTGACGCTGAAAAAGCATTTGATTGGGTGGGTTGGACATACTTGTTCCATGCTTTGGAGACCTGTGGAGTAGGTTTCCTGACGGGTGTTCAAGCACTTTATGATGTCCCCCTGACGGCGCTCATTGTTAATGGTGGGCTGACCAGGCGCTTTCTATTGGGGAGGGGTACCCAGCAGGGCTGCCCTCTCTCACTCCTACTCTTTGTAATGTCCTTAAATCTGCTGCTATGCATGATTCACCTTAGGGGGGATATCTCGGGGGTAGACATAGGCAGCATGTCCTTTAAGGTCTCAGCTTTCGCAGATGACCGTTTGGTCCATCTGACAAACCCAGAACCATTGCTGGGACATCTGCTGGAGAAGTTTGCTCGATTTGGGGGCTTTGCTGGCTTAAAGTTAAACATGGCTAAGTCTAAAGCACTGGATTTATTTATTTAGACAGTTTTGTATACCACCTTATCCTTCAATCAAAATGGTTACAACACAATTGCGGGATACATTGAACACGAGCGGATATGAGACACATATACTAAAACAGGGAACATGGGCAATGGAGGGTTAAGTGGCTTGCCCAAGACCACAAGGAGCACCTGTGGGACTAGAAACCCCAGTCCTTCCGGCCCAAGGTTGCTGTCCTCTAGTGGGATTTGAACCCCCTGGATGTGCTAGGGAGCCTGCAGGGAGGTGGGTGTGGCCGTTCCCACGTCATTGGGCTGGAGACCCGTTTCACTACCTTGGGATCTGGTTGCCGGCAGTTATATCACATGAATGTTTTGGAATGTTTAGGGGTTAAGCAGCAATTGAGAGACTGGAACCCCCTCCCATTATCCTTGCTGCAGCATGTAGCTGCATATAAAATGGTGGTTTTCCCAAGGATTCCATATGTTCTTCAAATGCTGCCCCTTCGCCTACTTTGGCAGGATATTCATGTCTTGGAACGAGAGGTAGTGTCTTTCCTGTGAAGGAAAAAGCCGCCTCAGATTGGGGTGGAGCGGCTGGTGGGCCCCTGGACTGTGGGAGGGGTTGGACTTCCTGACCTATATAAAGCGTAGTTACTCACCTGTAACAGGTGTTCTCCAGGAGCAGCAGGAATCAGTCCTCACTTATGGGTGACGTCGGCGCCGACGGAGCCCTCGCGGAGCAATTTTCCCCAGCTTTCAAAGAAAGCCTTTGGGAATTGCAGCGCGCATGCGCGGTCGTCTTCCCGCCCGAAGGTGCCATCTTAGCCAGTCAGATGACATAGCCAAAAAGACAGCATAAAAATTTGCAAAAAGAACATAAGCAGACGATTGCAACTCCAAGGGGAGGAGGGAGGGTAGTGAGGACTGATTCCTGCTGCTCCTGGAGAACACCTGTTACAGGTGAGTAACTACGCTTTCTCCAGGACCAAGCAGGAAGTCAGTCCTCACTTATGGGACTCCCAAGCTCAAGGCTACCGGAGACCCTAAGCACAAAAATGAGCTCCCTCTAGCTCAGCAGCACAGAAGGATAGAATCTTCGCTGAATTATCACCCACCGGTAGCCCACATCCGGGATGGAGGGTAGGAGTTGCTCAGACCTCAAAGAGATTACGGAGGACTGCCTGTCCGAAAGCACTGTCCCTACGGGACTCCCTCTCGAGACAGTAATGGACCGCAAAAGTCTGGCTCGACGACCAAGTAGCGGCCCGGCAGATGTCTGCCAGCGGAACAGAGCGGAGGTAAGCCACTGACGTGGCCTTTGCCCGAACGCAATGAGCCGTGACTCGACTTTTTAAAGCGAGTCCGGCTGCCCCATAAGCCCAAGAGATACAGTCCGCAACCCAGATGGACAGAGTACGCTTGGAGACCGGGAGTCCCAATTTATTGGGGTCAAAAGACACAAAAAGCTGAGCAGCTTTACGGTGCTCCCGTGTACGGTCAAGGTAGAAGTTCAATGCCCTTCTACAGTCCAGGGTATGGAGGACCGTCTCAGCTCGGCTGGAGTGTGGTCTGGGAAAGAAGGTTGGAAGTACCACCTCCTGATTGATGTGAAAAGGGGAGACCACTTTAGGCAGAAACTTTGGGTGAGTCCGTAGGACTACCCTATTCTTGTAGAACCGAGTGTAGGGGGGATCAGACACGAGGGCCTGCAATTCACTTACGCGCCTAGCGGAAGTGAGGGCTATCAAGAACAGTGTTTTCCAAGACAGAAAACGGAGGAGAGAGAACATGTAGCCATAGGTTCAAAAGGCGGACAGGTGATCCGCTGCAAAACCACATTCAGGTCCCAGTCCGGCGCTGGCGGGCGCAGAGGTGGTTTAAGTAGAAGAAGACCTCGGAGAAACCTCGCTACGAGAGGGTCGCTGGAGAGAGGTCTACCGTCCACCGGCACATGATGTGCCGAAAGAGCACTGAGGTGAACTTTGACGGAGTTGGACTTAAGTCCCAGATTAGAGAGGTGTAGCAGGTACTGCAAGATCACCGACACCGGGCAGGAGAAGGGATCCTGCGACTGTTGGGTACACCAGACCGCAAAGCGACGCCATTTAAGGGCGTAGCATTTGCGGGTAGAAGGGCGTCGCGAAGCCAGGACGACCTCCTCCACCTCCGCCGGCAGGAGAAGGGGAGCAAGGACTACCCTCTCAGCAGCCAGGCCATGAGGTTGAGAGACCTGAGGTTGGGGTGCAGTAGGGACCCCTGATCCTGAGTGAGGAGATCCGGTTGTACTCCCAGAGGGACCGGACCCTCCACCGCCAGTTGCAGCAGGAGCGGAAACCACGGCTGTCTGGGCCAGCGAGGGGCCACCAGGATCAAAAAGGCTTTGTCTCGGAGAACCTTGAAAAGAGTCCGAGAGACCAGCGGGATGGGAGGGAAAGCGTACAGAAGGCTCCCCGACCATGAGATCAGAAAGGCGTCCGCCGCAACCCGAAGGGGGTGTGGCAGATGAGAGCAGAAGCGAGGAAGCTGTCGGTTGCGAGGACTGGCAAAGAGATCCATCGTGGGGAGGCCCCACTTGAGGAAGAGCTTCTGAACTACCAAGGGATCCAGACGCCACTCGTGCGGCTGGAGGACCCTGCTGAGTTTGTCCGCAAGGCAATTGTCTTGGCCCGGGAGATAAACTGCCTTGAGGAGAATGCCGTGACTGACGGCCCAAGAGCAGAGCTTCTGAGCCTCCCGGCAGAGGAGAAAGGAGCCCGTGCCCCCCTGTTTGTTCACGTAGAACATGGCAACTTGATTGTCCGTCTGGACAAGGACGGACTGTTGGGAAGTCAGGTGGGAGAAGGCCTTGAGAGCTAGGCGGATCGCCCGGAGCTCCAGGAAGTTGATCTGCTGAGCAGACTCCCACGTGGTCCAGTGGCCCTGAGTACGCGCCTCTTGGCAATGCGCTCCCCAGCCCAGGAGGGATGCATCGGTGGTCAGCACCCGGGTCGGCTGAGGTGACTGGAAAGGCATACCGAATATCAGGTTCGGCTGCCGGAGCCACCACCGGAGAGACGAGATCAGCGGCTCGGAAACGCGCACTAGGTCTGCGAGGCCGCCCGTGGCCTGTCGCCACTGCCGGCGGAGACACCATTGAGCAGACCGCATATTCAGGCGGGCATTGGGGGTCACATGGACAGTGGAAGCCATATGGCCGAGCAGTCTCAGGAAGCGCCTGGCGGAGACCAGGGGCTGGCTGCGAAAGTGGTCGGCTAGGTCCATGAGCCGCTGAGCCCTGTCGAGCGGTAGATACGCTCGCGCCTGAGGAGTGTGCAGCCTTGCGCCGATGAACTCGAGATCCTGTGAGGGGAGCAAAGTGGACTTTGCGAAGTTTATGACAAAGCCCAAGTGCTGCAGCAGAGTCACCGTGCGGCACGTGGCGTTGGTGACCTCCTGAGCGGACGCTGCTCTGATGAGCCAGTCGTCGAGGTACGGAAAGACATAGAGGCCGTGAAGCCGGAGATGGGCCGCCACGACCGCGAAACATTTTGTGAAGACTCGCGGTGCGGAGGACAGGCCAAAGGGCAGTACTCTGTACTGGTAATGATCTCCCGCCACCACAAACCTTAGGTATTGGCGGTGGCTTGGGTGGATGAGGATGTGCGTGTAGGCATCCTTTAGATCCAAGGAGCATAGCCAATCTCCCTGCTGGAGGTAGGGCAGAAGGATTCCAAGGGTAAGCATTTTGAACTTCTCCCGCACAAGGAACTTGTTGAGGTTGCGCAAGTCCAGGATGGGTCTGAGGCCCCCTGTTCTCTTTGGTATCAGAAAATACCGTGAATAGAAGCCTTGACCTCTCAGGTGGTGTGGCACCGGTTCCACCGCCTGTTCCTGCAGAAGACCTGCTAACTCCTGAAGGAGCAACTCCCTGTGCAGAGGGGGGCGCGGAGGCTCTCCCGGAAAATAGGAGGGAGGGACCTGATGGAAGTGGAGAAGGTAGCCTTCTCGCACGACCTGAAGCACCCAGGCATCTGCGGTGATGCTGGACCACCTGTGGGCGAAGTGAACCAGCCGGCCTCCGGTGCTGGGGGGAACCAGCGGGGGGGGAGAGGCTATGCTGAGCGAGTCAAAAGCCCCCACCCTGCTGAGCAGGGGCTGGTGGTGCAGGCTTGGGGGCTTGCTGCCTACGGGACCCGTTACCCCGTCCCTTGGCCTGCTGGCCCTGTTGGGGAGCTGCAGGGGCCTGATAATGGGGGTATTGTTTGTAGGCAGCCGCCTTCCTCGGGTAAAAGGACTTTTTCCCCGAGCCCTTCTTTTTCTGGGAAGGGGCGGAGGTCTTCCTAGAAAGCCTGGTCCTGGTGAGAGTCTCAGTCTCAATTTGTGCAGCCTTTTCCGCCATGGGCTTGCCAAAGAGGTTTTTCGCCTCGGCAGGGGACATCGACCAACTTGTCCTGTACCCAGGGTTCAAGGTCGGACGACTGAAGCCAAGCCTGTCGGCGGGCACCGATGCCGGCTGCGGCTACTCGAGCCGAGGCTTCAAAGCCATCATAGGCTGCTCGGGACATGAACTTTGAGCATTCCCGAATGCCCGTGGACAAGGCTAGGAACCTCCGCAAGGGCTCCTCGGAGAGACCAGCGGAGAATCCGGCTAGCTCTTTAGCCAGATCCCGGAGATACATGCCCATGTATAGCTGGTAAGTCTGGACACGACATGCGAGCATAGAGCCCTGGAAGCACTTCTTGCCAAGGCCATCCAGGTTACGGGCCTCCCTTCCAGGAGGCACCGAGGAGTGCATCTTCTGGCTCTTAAGACGATGCATGGCCGATTCCACTACCATGGAATGGTGTGGCAGCTGTGCCTTTTGAAAGCCAGGGCTCTTGCGGACCCGATAGATAGAATCGACCCGCTTGCTCAGGACCGGCGAGGAGGCCGGACTCTCCCACATGCGGAAGAGTAGTCGTTCCAGCATAGGAGGAACCGGCACAGTAAAGTGTTCCCTCGCGGGAGAGTCATACTGGAGGGCGTCGAGCTCTTCGGCTCGAGGCTCCTCCTCGGGATCCGCAGGGAAGGCCAAAGCCTTGGCCATATCCCTAACGAAGTCCGAGAACCGGGCATCCTCCGGGGGGGACTGCTTCCGAGGCTCGGACTCCGGTGAGTCCGATGGGACACACCGAGTCCGGAAAGAATCAGGTGACTCTTTCTCCTCAGACTCCCAGACCGACTCCGACGAGGACTCGGTGGGGTCGGCCCGGGCAGGGTGCGGCGCCAGCCGCCCCGACGCCGAGGGAGTCGGCGTCGGCGACCTCGGTCCCGAACGGGAGGCCGAGGGCGACCTCGACCGAGGATCGACTCGAGTTCTCATCGACTCGAGGATCGGCTCGGTCTCCGGGGTCGACTTGGACGTCGACGTCCCGGCGGTCGGGGCAGCGACGCCAGCGAAGCCAGCGAGCAATGCCCTCTGCTGGTCCATGAAGGCAGACAGTCTGCTCTCCAAGGCCGTCAACCTGAGTCCGAGCTCAGGTGACCCAGCAGCCCCCGACTCGGGCCCCGACGGCGTCGGGCCCGACGTCGGCTGTCGCGGAGGCGAGTCCAGAAGGACCACAGGACTTACCCGGGCAGGCATCTCCGACTCCAGGCGAGGTCGCTTCGGGATGTGTTCCTTCTCCAAGGACCCGGGGCGGCTGTCGGGGCTATGCGACCTGGCCCTCGCGGAGCCAGGAGCGTCCACCGACGCCGCCCTCGCGGGTTTTTCCTTCCGACGATGGTCCCCGGAGGGAGAACCCCGGTCGGAGGAGCTCCGGCGACGGTCCGAGCTGGAGCCCTTCGACACGGAGGCCTCCGACGAGGTCCGGGTACGGCTGGGGTCAGCGAAGATTCTCTCACGCTGATGCCGCCGACTTCTCAACGCCTTTGAGGACAGTTTGCTGCAGGGCCCACAGATCAGTTCCTCATGATCCGGGCCCAGGCAGCGGAGGCAAAAGTCGTGTGTGTCGGTTAGTGACATATTTCGGTCACACCGACCACACCGCTTAAACCCACTGGCAGCCATCGGGGGAAAAAGGGCCCCTGCGAGGTCAAAGGACCGGGCTGCCAGGGAAAACGAAAACGAAAGCTGACTAAGTCAGAAAAACCGAAAAAAAGTAAGAGGACTCGAGACCGGCGTCGCGAGTCCGGGCGGGAAAACGATCGGCGTCGAACCGAAAGAAAAAAGGATAAAATAAAGAAGAAAATCAACTTTTTCGCGGGGACAAGACGGGGACGTCTGTAGGGCTCCGCGGAAAAAAGAAGACTGGCTAAGATGGCACCTTCGGGCGGGAAGACGACCGCGCATGCGCGCTGCAATTCCCAAAGGCTTTCTTTGAAAGCTGGGGAAAATTGCTCCGCGAGGGCTCCGTCGGCGCCGACGTCACCCATAAGTGAGGACTGACTTCCTGCTTGGTCCTGGAGAAAAATATAATCTGGCCTGTGCCTTATGGCATGTTTGCAAATGGATGAATGACTGCTCAAATTACACACTGATGCACCTGAAAAAGTTAGTGGTTCCGTATAATCTCCTCTCGGTCCTGCATGCAGAGGGGGGGGGGGGCACTGCCGAAGTTAGTGAGGACTAGCATATGGGTGAGCTGCCAGGCCTTGTGTAAAATCTGGGGGGTGAATCCAAGCAGTACAGGATATCTGCCACTTCAAGGTAATGTGGCACTGACCCTTAGTGTTGACTCTCAGGTTTTTTGTGAGTGGGAGCGAGCATGGCTAACTCGGCTGCGACAGGTCTTGGATGAGGAGGGGAGATTACTGCTTTTTGGGAATTCTAGGAGCGATATGTTCTCCCAGAGAACCATCTCTTTGCTTATTTGCAGCTCTGCCACTATGTACGCACGTTGCATCCCCAATCATTGACCAGTTCTGTGCTTATTAAGATTGAGAACGTTTTTTGAATCTGACACACGGGAGAAGTTTTCAGTCCCTTTACAATGTTGGAAAATGGGAGGCCTTGAGGGGCCTCGCCCATATTGTAACCATACAATCAGATGGGGGATGGAGTTGGGGGTTGATTTGGGGAATTTTTCCTGGGGGTTTGCCGTGGCCCAGATTCCTCGTTTAGTTCAGGTTCTCAACTTCAGGAGATGCAATACAAGAATGTGGAGAGAGTGTACTTTCCCCCCTTATGTGCTCAGCAGACGGGATATGCCCCACAAGGGTTGTGACTCAGATGCCAGCAGATCCCAGCACACCTGGGTCATATGTTTTGGGGCTGCTCAAGTTGCAGCCTTTCTGGATGGGCATTCAAATTTTTTTCTGCTCACTGTTTGGCCAGCAGTTTGTGCTGACTCCAGGGCTGGCCATCTTGGATGATATTTGGGGGGGGGAGGGCGGCCCTCAAGTTGCCCAGGCTAAGGTGCTAGTCCAGAAGGGTTATTTATTAGTGAGGCAATGTCTTTTATGGCACTGCAGGTAGGGAGATAGCCTGAGCTATTGGGAGTGGCGCAGTGCACTCCATTAGTGGGCTGGGACGGGATCGCCTCTAAAGGGCAGGAAGAGTGGCAAGAGGACTTTCTTGGGGTATGGGAGCCCTATCTGGCACGTCTCAAAGCGTCTGCCCGAAATGATGTCCTCACTCTTTGAATGGAAGGGTGAGCTCCCCAATGTTTGTGGTCCCAAATGACAGTCCTCTTTGAGGATGGAGACCGGAGACCGGCTCCATCCTGAGGGAAGGGATGAAGGAGATTGGGTTTTGGGCCTCTAGTGTCTCTCCGGGGTGGTACAGAACCCATGCATCCTGGAGGGGGGGGGGGGAGAGCTGGTAAGGTTCAAATATAAAATGCAAAAAAAAAAATCTTGTCTAATGTTGCATAGTGTTTACAATCACCTGTCCCTATAGCTCTGTGTGGTTCTATGAAGGATGCCATGGGGCCCAGTTTGAAACAGATATTGTGGAGTGACTTAGTATATATCCTTTAGGGGTATTGGACGTGGAGTGACTTATGCACATGGGCAGATGATTGTTACACTTGTTAATAAAAAGTTTGGTTTGATTTTGTTGTTTCTAGTTCTGGCTCAGGGCAAATTTAAGTTGTGCCATACAGGCCTCACTCTAATTATAAATGTTTACATTGCATAGTCTGTATTCCTTTTTCCTCAGGAATTACCAAAGATAAAACTTCTCAGTCCCAAGGAATACTGATTTGCAAACAAAACATTTACACCTGGATTCATAGTCCTGAGGAACACTATATCCTGAAAACAAATATTTACACCTAGGATTCTCAGTCCTGAAGACTACTGCATCCCAAACCTAAACATTTACACCTGTAATCGCAGATCTGAGGAACACTATCCTGAATATAAACATTTATGCTTGGGATGCCAGTTTTGAGAAATTTTTGATTGAACAGATTCCACATGGAAGAAAGCAGCAATATCCAAGTAGACAATTAAAGATGCAGAAGATGTCATTATGTTAAACATTCTCTGTAAAAACTGCAAATACCCTGCACCATCCATTTCCTTAACATTAGGTAATGACAGTACTCTTATGTATGCATTCGGGCAAGGTGTTCTACCAGATTCCCTCCTATATTATATATCCAGCCTCTACTGTGCACATACATCACTTGTTGAGTAACATCCGAAGCAGTCCAGGAGGCAGGATCCATGATGCTCCCAGGCAGTCCAGGAGGTAGGGTCCATGATGCAATCAGCTGACCCTGTGTGCCTTCAGTGACAAAAGGCCATCGGAAGGGAAGGGTAAGGTGACAGCTACAACTGGGCTTTGGCTGCACAATAAGAGCACAATTTTAGAAAGCATTTTCCAAGTGTAATGCATACTTTGTGTGTGGAAGAGGGCTCTTCTAAAATTGTCCAGCTGATAAAACAAAGTGGCCTTACTTGTTTTGTGTCTTGACTGGATTCAGGTTTGAAGGATTTCTCTGCTTGGTGAAGGCAACTCCCTGAGCCTGAATACTGGTGACTGGATAGCCTTCCTCATCATTTTCTCAAACTAGTAAATGCAACAGGGATACCCATTTTCCCTGGCAATAAAGCCCTTAGAAGTGTATGGCGCAGCGAGACCATTCAGGGGATTGTGCTAAAGAAGGAAGTGCATTGTCTCAGTTTATGCTGATGACACTCCGATTTATTTGCGAACCTAGATTGTCCCTTGCTACTGCAGTTAATAAGCAAGTTCAAGGAGGTGTCTGAATGTACATTCAGTTTACCAAATCTGTCCTTGTTTTGTGCAATTAAGGGTGTAGAAATTCCACTGATGAATTTGACTCGTTATGGATTAAAGGTCA